>JASMMZ010000002.1:10209377-10526320 GCA_038502455.1 Anisogramma anomala | reverse complement strand
TAATGAAATTGCATAGAACTTTATCTTTTTTGTAGTAATAATACTTGTAATAGTATTAACTTAGCCGTTTTCTAACTTACTATACGTCAAGACTTCTGATAGTTAATTTCAAAGTCTTTTAAAAGTATTAATAAATATTTCTTCGTGTTTTCGAGTAACGATACCATCGCTTACTAATAGACTGCCGCGAACAATTGCACAACCTATAAGTCTTTCCTACTTGCTTCTACGAACAACTACATAACGTATAGGGGACCTTCACAAAAACCTTTCCTTTACCTTACCTAAAAAGGACAAAATGTAACCAAAAAGTAGCTTTCTTCTTTTACTTAGCCAATCTATGCTTAACCTAATAAACACTAATCAGTGTTGGTAGGATTTAAACGTTGCGACGTTGTCGATTCGAAGAGTCTTCTTCAAAGTGACAGTAGTATTGCAGTAGTCAGATGGTGAATGTATTTTTCTAGGTTTGGCAGACCGCTAGCCGGTCTACACTGTAATTTGTATAGCCAAGTGCTTGGCCCGTTCCCTAGAGTAAAGTGCAGCGTACTGAACTCGACGTACACTCAATGCGGTAAGTCCGCACAAAGAAATACACTTGCAGTACGGTCAACTTTACTTACAGTAAATTTGACCTACTGCACTGCATGCAATACTATTGCAATACTATTCCAACAGTGGGACTTTTTTAAGGGAGGAGTTGTTTCGAAAAAGTAGGTGTGTCGAAGGTTTGAAATTAACAGATTGTATTCGTTAAAGTATTTAGTACGTTCGTATTACGTTGTTTGAAGTATAGACAGTATTCGCGAATAGTTTCGTTCCTTTTAACAAGTTTTACACGTAATGTTGGTAGGGTTTTAGAAATTGCAACGTTGTCGATTTGATTGGTCGAAGTAATAGTAGTATTATATGGTCAAGTGGTGGATGTATTGTTCTAGGTTTGGTAGACCGCTAGACAGTTTTCGCAGTAACTTGTATGGCTAATTGATTAGCCCGTGCTCTAGTATGAAGTGGACGAATACTGTACTTGACTTGCAGATAATACAGTAGGCCCATACACATAACAATACAATTAACTTATAGTTTAGTATAATTAACTTTACTGTAAATAAAGTTGATTCACTTTACTGCAATTACTACTATTCCAACACTAGCTTCTTTTTGTTTCGTGTGCATACGCCAGTGTCGTGGATTAAACTTTTCAAGTTGTCACTAAATTACCTTTTCGTTAACTAGTAAAACTCCTATCAATTTCAGTTAACTTTCGCACTTAAGTTAACCTCAATTACCTTTAATTTACTTACGGTCCCGAATCTCGACTTTATCCTTTTTATAAATAAGTCTTTCACCACAGGCTTATACAAACCTTCAACTTAACTGTGCTAATCAAAAAAGTTACCATCGTTATTCCTCTGGTAGTCTTTCGATTTTCCAGCACATCCCTATTCGTTAATACGTAACTTGACTTTATTGGGTGGCTTATTAATATAGTCTTTGTTACGTATTATTAGCCCATTACTATTTATAATCCTTTAAAAAGCCTTGTTTGGCGATGCCTTAGTTATGACGTTAGTAAGATTTTTCTTTCGTTTAATTTATCGAAACTCCTCGATTTCCCTGCTTTAATAGACTTTATGAAGTGTTATTACATTAATTATTAGGAGTTTTTAACTCGTAGCTTCGGGTTTTAAAAAGCATTCGAACAGGTTTTTCGAATCTATATAAATTACCACGGAAATAGGAGAAACGTTCAACTGTCTGGCAATAATGTTATGGGTTTTTTTTCACAATATTATGTTTACATTAAAGCCTATTATTATACTGTAAACCTTAAAAAATAACACACTTCGTGTAATCATTTTGTATTTAAGGGAGGTTTAGTGGATTAAGTTAACGGTAATATTAAATTAGTTTTCCCACCTTTCTTTACTAACGAAGTTTACTAAAAGGACTATTTGTAAAAATAAGTCGGTGCTATTTGACGAAAAACCCGTCTTTAATGATTATTAACTTAACTTTCAACAAATTAATCGGAATTATATTAATCTTTTGGCTTAAGTTTCGTCTTTATTATTTAAGCCTCTGATTCTACCAGTTAAACTTTCTTTTAATTAGGTTTTATGTTTGTGCCGTTATCGATCGGTTGTAGGAGGATTCCAGTTGGTAGAAGGTAGCGATGTAACTGCGCCGAACGCGTTATTACAAGTATCGTTAAGCCTTAGCTATGTCAATCTTATTAATTATAGATAAATTAACTCCTTAGACTTTTTAGCGAAGACTGAGGCTAGCATTAATACTAAGTATGCGTATTAATCATTCGTTAAAGTTAAATTGGTTATTTTTTCCCCAAGGCTGTTACCAGCTTACAATTCCAAGATTTGTAGTCTTTATTCATCTGCTATTCCGATACCATAAAACCAGTAGTTCTAACGAAAAAGTTATCTATTATAATAGCAGTTAAATTCAGTACAGTTAAGTCAACTTTACTTGCAGTAAAGTTGATTGTACTTACTGAAAATTGACTATAGTTTGTGGGACTGCATTGCAAGTGCAGTGCAGTAGATACCATTTTCAAAGTGGGGCACAGGCTAAAGAGTTTGGCCATACAAATTAGTATGCAGACCGGCTAACGGTCTGCCAAACTTAGAACTTACACACACCAATCAACAATATCAACGTAACACCAGTTACTTCGACCATAGTGATTCGAATCAACTAAGATGTACCGATAAAGGCCTATCAATACTGATTAATACTTATTAGGTTAACTATATATTGGTTAAGTAAAAGAAAAGGTCGCTTTACAGTTACGTTTAGTTTGTTTAGGAAAGTTAAAGGAAAAGTTTTTACGAAAGGCCCTTATACGATATATAATTGTTCGTGGCAGCAAGTAGGAAAAACTTATAGGCTATACAGTTATTCGCAGGAGTCTATAAGTAAACGACGGTATTGTTATTGGAAAACACTAACGAATGTTGATTAATACTTCCTGAAAAGAATTAAAATTATCCGCCTAAAAGTCCTAAAGATTACGAAGTTGGTAAGTTGGTAAACGGTTAAGTCACTACTATTACAGATATTACTACTGTAAATCAAAAGAACGACTAAGTACTACAACCTTTAACCTATACCAACTTTAACAGTAAACCTACGATTTACTATATAACATTACTCCTTTTTCCCTCCCTACGTCAATTTAATCGTTAAGGTTGCTACTCTAATCGAAAACACCAAGTCGCGTTAAAAAACCCACGCTGCGTAACTAAACGTTAAATTTCCAAATTTATACACCTACGAATCGCCAAATTTTTACGCCCCCATATCGCTAAGTCAACCACAAATCCTTACACCAGCTAGAATATTACAATGGCTTTGAAACGTATTGAAATAGATACCGTTACCAATCACGTTAGAAAAGAGGTAATTATTGCCTTCGACTCTATCTTTAAAAAACATTACGATGAAGAGATTTGGTATACCGAAGCTATTAAAACCTTTACTCTAAAGCACCTAACTAACGTAATAGAATCCATTATTTTCGATATAAACACTATTGAAATCAACCGTAAACCCATAGCCCTCTACAACTTTTAAGATTTGTTTGAAGATTAAAGTCTAAATATGCGGGGAAAAGCGGAAAAGCAAGTAAAAAAAAAAATTAAGGGTCGAATCATTGACCCAAAAAGTTAAATTCCTTACGAAAAAATGAAAAAAAGATAATTTAGTTAACCTACTTTATGAATTACCTACTTTATGAATAACCTACTTTATGAATAACCTATTTTATGAATAAGTTATGGATAAAACACCTCAATAAACCTTGGTTAAAGGTGAAGAAATTATTAACGATAATAACCCACAAAGCCTATATATATGTTCATAAATACTAGTTTGAATCTAATTGAAAAAACGTATTTTTTTTAACTTATACGTCATAAACCTTTTCATCAACCAATTAATTAATTGGAAACTTCAACGGACCCTTTAATACCAATAGGAATATTACCAAGTCTCCCGCGACGAAAAACCTAAAACCCACTTCCTTTAAGTTCCTTAACAAGTTTAATTTGAGAAGTTAAATTAAGAAAGGACCAGATTTATGCGTAAGCCTACTATGGGCACAACCACTAGCTTTTTCTCTTTAAACTTAGCCAAAGATAACTATTCAGCCTATTAACAATAATAAAAACCTTAATCATTTCCTGAACTAAAAGATATAAAAGATCTTTATGACTAATACATCACCTCTCTCGCTTGACGCATCCCTATAGTAAATGAGGATTATACGGTAATTATAATATTTGTTAAGATTTAAGGAGAAAAGGAAACGTAAGATAAGCCGTATAACTTTTTCAACGTTAAGTCATGCCTATTTTTAAATATTTAACGCTAAATAAGGATAAAATTGCCAGGTTTCACTCGTTATTTCCCAATATTTTTACCGGTTAAGCCGAAGATTACTACCTCCGGTACCTAACGAATTATTCTTTCTTTCTCAAAATTTATAATAACTTAAAGGGATATTTCGAATACGATATTAATTTTACCTAGTATTATACCGATTGGAGTATTATTAAGTAATTATATATATTAAATTATAAAAGAGACTCGAAAAAGAAAATAAATATTTCAATCAAATGTTCAACAGAATAATACTTTTCCAATAAGTAATAAAAAGCGTAAATGTTAATAAAGACACTTTACGTCAACAGGTCCGACAAGTTGTTACATATTACAAAAGCATAAACAAGCCTTTTAATACCTTAATACTACTTGTAAAGATTTTTTTTAACTCACTAAGTTTCTTGTTAGCGACCGTAATTACTCGAGTTTCCGGTTCGATTAATATATACCTTGAAACTCTGTAATTTAGTAACGAGGGAAAAACAACTCCTCCTTATTCATACTATGTTGATCGACGGTACGGAAGGCCCGGTTAATACGATTAACGGAAGGTACGGACTTTTACCTACAAAAAAAGGTTATTCCTTTTTTTAAAGTTTTTAAACAGGCTAAATAAATTAATTTTAATCGTAAAGAAATGTTGGATTCACGGTAAGTAAAACTATTAATCAATACGTTACATTGTTGCCGAACGTAAAGTAAAATAGGTAATATATTATACGTAATCACTCTTGACTTTCAATTGGAAATACATTAAATAAGTTTTATAGTGTAAAGGAAGGAAAAATAAACAGGAGGAAAATAAGTTAAAGGCTATCTGCTAATACGAAAATACTAATACCGGTATTAACCCGACAACAACGTAATAACTAACCGATTACACTTTTTATACTGTCTTATAGGTAAAGACCCTTACCACTGACATAAAGATAAAAACCATGGCTTTATACAACTCTTTACCATTCTAAATAGTTACCTAAAACAAATGTTTTAAGAGATTATACCGAATATGAAGGTAATACGGTACTTAATAAAAGGTTATTTGTAATATATTACGTTGTAAAGAGATACTAA
The DNA here is from genome assembly GCA_038502455.1 of Anisogramma anomala. Classification (NCBI taxonomy): domain Eukaryota; kingdom Fungi; phylum Ascomycota; class Sordariomycetes; order Diaporthales; family Gnomoniaceae; genus Anisogramma; species Anisogramma anomala. Next base: position 10,520,842 of record JASMMZ010000002.1, on the reverse strand, counting down.
TACTATTGCGAAACTTAACTACACGGATACTAATAGAACCAAAATTGGCTTTAAGCTTTAAAAAGGTCATTTTTTACTAAGATCGAAGACGGCTAAAAATATTGATGATCCTATTATTTTACATATACTAGAATCCCCTACACCTTTCCTCCTTTTTCCAAAACCCATAAAAAACCTTATCATTAATGTTAATGTTTGAATTAACGAACTAATATAAATTAAATCCGGTAAAAGGTTTCTATTCAACCCTAAGTAGAGGTACTTTTAATTTTATGTTTAAAGGTTGAAGGCAATGGTATCTAACCTAATAAAAGAAGAACTTCGTAAATTATATTATAGGTTTAACCCTCCGGCAACTAACAGGTTTTATAAGGTTTCAAGTGCAATTAGCTACGAAAATATAGATTTGTTAACGTTAAAAGCAGCCGAACAGCTTCATTACCACTACTATATATATTTTTAAACCACTTTAAAATTTCAATTTACGTATAAAATGACTAAGACTTTAACTCGAAAGTTTTTATACACGTTTTTCATTTCGACGGCAAGATAGTATTACAGGTTATAAACTTCGCTATGGTTTTTTACAACAAAAAAATCCTTTAAATTATTACGGTAAAGAAAATATGCAAGGTATTACCTATTTTATAAGTTAATACGTACCTTACATTACTAAACGTACTAATTTACGATATTGGCACGAACTTTATTTTAATAAAGTTTTAAATTAATATAAAATTTTAGAAATTTAATATAAAAAATCCCCGTAAATATTTATTAAGGTATTGGTAAGGTTGAAAAGATATACAACCTTTTACAAAAAGCCTATAATATCCTTATATTAGAAATTGAAATTTTATAAGCCAAAAAACATAACTTTTAATAAAGGTAAAAGGTTTTAACGATATTATTAGCTTTAATGGACTTATACCAACTCTACTGGTATTTAAGGTTTACATACATATAATAACTAAATAATTACTTTTGTTAAGTATTTTGAAACTTGTTATGGTATATAATAAAACCTTAAAAAAGCTAAAGAAGGAATCGGTGCACCGCCAGATTAGTAATACCTTTAATACCAAAAACAGACCTTTAGTAATAAGTATGTTATTACTTCCTATTTAAAGTAAATCTTTGAGTAACGTAAGCTAGGTAAATAGGATAAACCTTATAAAATATTAAGCATTGTTAACTTAAAAGTAATAGTTAAAACTACTAATGGCTCTGTAACTTTCCGAATTATATAGGTTAATCCGCACCGAAAACCCTTCGAGCCTCCTAAATCTAATAAGAATACTAACGTCGATAATATCCGAGACGAACGAATTAGGCAATGAAATCCTTTAAAGCTGATTATTGACAAATTAATAAAACATTGACAACGTAAACAACTACCTAAGAGGAGGATACATATTGAAAATAAGGACGAAGATAGGAATTATAGGCCCGAAAAGGTATATATATAACACCGTAGATATTTTAAAAGGAAGGGCTTAACGGGGAACTGACCCTTAAGATACGTGTCGAAGATATGATTAATATATCAGGTAAGACTTTAAAAAATGAATCAAATAGAAATTAACGGCCTTTTATTATAGGAGGTTATATAATTTATGCCGTTAATGTAATTTAAAGGTCAAAATATTACTATTTTAAGTCCAAAAAAATTATAAGGTTAATGGAAAAATTACAAACCGGCTGTACGAAAAGTTACAACTAATTGTTTAAGGATACGGTAATAAAGGTAAAGACCAAATCCTTACTTAATCTCCTATAATCCAAAAGATTAGCTAACGTTAAATTGTCGTTATTACTACCAGCTTGATTGCTAATGTAAAACGTTAGTTTAAATTTGATAACCGGGATATTACGCAAGAGTATACGTAACTTGACACCAATCTTTAACTGTTTATATTACTAAAGCTATTTAAAAAATTAAAGATAAGTTTCCGGCAGGTACGATAATTCGTTGCATATAGCCTCTTTATGGATTAACGAAAACAAATATTTACTAGTTTTTAATATACCAAGCGTATTTCAAAAATAAGCTCGGTATAAAATCTTCAACTTTTAATCCGTACCTATTAATTATAAAATGTAAAAACTTCAATATCGTAAGTATATTAATAAACGATACCTTTTTTTCAGAGATGTTAGATTTATAACAACGAAATAACATATCATCGAAAAGTTGGGCCTTTCAAAGTATTCATCGATTAAAACGTTAAATAACAAAATATAACTTAATTTTTATAAATCTTCAATCCGTATCTATGGTATCAAGGCTAAAAACGGCATTTATATTAACCTATATTAAAAGAGGTATGCTATAAGCCTGATGATTATCAACGAAACCGACGAAGTAAAATTACAAAAAATATTTAAAGTAAAGATCCCGTACAGTATACATCGTTACATTATATTAACTGGAAACATCGTATAATCTTTTCCTTATAATTCAGGTATAAAACCTATTGAATTGAATAAACGGATTTAGTAATGAATAGATTATATAAGAGTAGAAATTAATATAATCTTTGTAAATTTAAAGAAATCGAAGTTAATAATTTTTACGAAGGGTTTATTTATTCATCATACTAACCTTACATCGTAAATAGGCTTTTTAATAATACTTGTTAACAAAGATAAATTTAAAGGATAACTTATAATTATTGGAAACCTTATATACTAAATATTCGTTAAATGTAAAGGTATAACCCGAATTATATAAACCTCGAAAGTTCACAACATAATAACAAGCTTTAACATCGATATAGTAACTAATAGTATATGAAGGATTATTACTAAACAACTAGGACTACCACCAATACCTGTGGAAATATATACCAACTTCTGAAGCTTTTATAAATGCTTATTAAATCTGGGCACAATTGATGAAAAACACCTAATAATGATTGTAATAACTTGAAAAAAGGTATATGAAACCCGGGAAATCAATAAGTTCTGATAAATCAACAGCAAAGATAACCCTACTAATACCATAACTAAGGCTACCCCCAATAGCGCTCTAGAAAGGTTTGTAAACAGCAATACGCTAACCATATGGATTAAGGTATACGTAAACCGCCCGGAACGTAACATAAATAAATAAGGTTGTCCTGACAAACTTTAATTCCGCCAGGTCAATAGCAAGAATGGTAGTGATGACAATAGTTTAAACTACTAGCAAAAAGTACGTAAGTGGTGGTGTACCTGATTTACATAAATCTATAGCGAAAGATCTGTACACGGGATTTGAAAAACGAAGGCCTCGGAAGGGTAAAGCAAAAGGGCCACGAAAGGCCGTAATTAAGGTTGATTTCAGTACAGATTAATCGGAATTAACAAGAGTCTGGCTTGTTATTGGCTCGTGGATTTAAAAGTGATTTCAAAGGTTGTCACTAATTAATAGAAAGCTATGCTGACATGTAAGCATAAAACAAAAAGCTGTTAGTATCGGAATAGTAGTCAAATACAGTACAGTTAAGTTGATTATACGTACTGTAAATTGACTGTACTTAGTAAGACTACACTGAAAGTACAGTTCAATAGGTACCCACTTCAAAGTGGAGCACAGGACAAAGAGTTTGGCTATACAAATTGGTGTGCAGACCAGGTAACTGTTTGCCAAACTTAGAACTTACATACACCAATCAACAATATCAACGTAATACCAGTTACTTCGATCGCAGTGATTCAAATAGACTACGTTGCAACGATAAAAACCTATCAACAGTATCGTTTAATTTGTATTCATACTAAGCCGAAATCCTTCTTTTATGTTATTAGTAAGTACGAGTCGTATTTTAAAGACTTTATATCTAATCGTAACTTAAAGTCAACTAATAGGTTAAGAACCAATAAATGCTTGTTTTTACTAATTTGTATGATGACTTTATATACTATATTACCGTCTCAGAAAGGTAAATGATATGTAATTCCTATGATAACTTTAGCAAAACGATTTGCTATAAATCTATTATTAATTGCGTATGTATTTGTATTATATTCCGGTTATTAAGTATAAACTTACTTTTAATATAAGTTAGTAATCTTGCCTTCAAAGCAACCACCTAATGTTAGATAATTTTTTAAATCGTTAGCGATTACTTAAGAATTCAATATTTAAATCTATTACTGTATTTTTTAACGATTAGATGTGACTTTTTGTACATCCACCCAGTAGTTTTACCTTTAACTTGGGGTATAATCTTCGACCTAAAGATCTTGATATTTGGGTTGTGGAGGTTAAAGTCAGTCTTAGGCACGAATTATATAACTTTTCGAGTTAGGAGGCCGTTAATTTCGGTCTTATCTTTTTTTTTTTCAAAAGGTTTACCGAAAGTCTTAATAAGTATTTATATCCAGAACTTTAACGTTAAGTTTTCATCATCCTTCCTTTTCTTATTTAACTAAATATTATTGTAAATGCGACCCAGTATGCATTCCTTATCCTTAACATGCCTCCTTTTTAGTTGTTTTTCTCGTCGGTGAAGTTTTAATAGCTTATCGATAATAAGTAGAGAAAAGTCGTATTAACTTAATCGCCTGGTTAAAATATCTTTATCTTTAATCTTCCAAATATAAAGTTTAATCTATGTGGTGCAAAATGTCATAAAACCGTTAACAGAAAATGTCATAAAGCTGATAATGGTTTTAATAACTAATTCAAAGTTAGTAATACTTAAGGTTTTATACAATCTTTTATATTTGTCTGTTTTCTGCTACACGACAACTTCACTCCTTAACGACAAAGTAAACAAGTCGATTGTCGTAGGGCTGTTCCTAATATTAAGGGTATTATTAACTTAACGTCGTGCCGATTTTTTTCGTAGTTTTTTCAATACCTTTTTATAAGCTATAGTTTTCTTTTAGGTATTTGTTAATAGCGGATATTTACTCATTAAGGGTAGGTAAGTTTCAAAGACCAATAACATTAACACCAATCCTCCAGGACTCAAGGTTTCGTTTAAGCTCTTTACCTCCATCTAAAGGCGTACCTTTTAGTCCATAAAGCTTTTGATTTCCAACGTAGAGATATTGTACGTTCAGAGAAGTAATAGGTGTATCTTTACGATCTTTTTAATAATTCAGTTAGCTTTTACAAGCACTTATTTTCACTGAATCCTTATTATTTTAATGTCTGTTTGGACTTTCACCGCCATAGAGTTGGCACTGATATTGTAGACGACGATGTTAGGTAGCCCTAAATATATATCAATTTACAACATCTTTAACGTTTCCCACTTATCCTTTACCAATGAGAATTTTAGCAACTTAGCTTCGTAAAAAGAGGTTGTAGAGTCAATAACGTGAAGAATAGTATTGCTAAGTAAAATACATTAATAAAGACCCAGTAACAAAATCTCTTGTCGTTTTTAGTACAAATCCAAATCTTCAAAGGGTTTAAGTAAGTATTTAGCAGTAATAGCAAAGTTTTTTTTTAATAGTTTTTAAAGTAAAGTATTTCATATCTTCAAAACTACGGATTTTGGGGGTATATAAAGCCTATTAACGGTAAGGTAGTTAAAACACCTACATAATTAATGTATTTCTAATTCTTTCAGGTTCAATATTATTTCCTTTAGGTAGAAAATATTAAACTACAGGTATCTCTCCTAAAAATCTAAGGAAAGATTTTAACCGTTTCTAACCAGTTTATTGACGTTAAAGTTAACCTTAACGATAATATTTTTCATATAATTTAAAGGAATTTAAAAAGGGTAATAGATTTTAAGATGTAAAAAGTATTTAACCTAATAATAGTTGAAATTACCCTTGTTCCTAATAACAGTAGCTATTCTCTCGGCTCGAAGCTAACTTTAGCCTTATTAGCATTTTAACGATTAATTTTAGTAGTAGTAGTAGTACTTTTCTTTTGAAATTTTATATACTTCGAATAATTTTCTATAAAGTACCTTGTTTCCTCTATATCTGATATATTATCTTGAAACGTGTGGTCCGTATAAAGATCGCGGAAGTTAAAGATATGTACGTGGTTAAGGGCTTAATTAGGGCAAAGTTAAAGGTTTTCGCCACTTAGATGGTACAGCAAGACGTGGTTGACTATTTATTAGGCCGTATTAAAAGTAATATCTTTATACTATTTGATTTACCTAGGAATATTATCGCCGTTAACAGTTTCTTTATCTTCGAAGTTTATGAAATAATCCAAATAGTTTTATCCAAAAGCAATGGAGTACTAAATATAGTATATTATCTATTTATTATTGCGTTCAACCGAAGGATAACTAGTTAATTAATGACTAGATTAGCCCCAGGTTTAATATTTTCCACTATCATTATAACTATAGTTTTTGCGGTTATCAGGTTCGCTCAAATATTACCTTAGTTAACATAAGTACGATTGTAACTTTTAATCCGAAGCTATTAAACCAGATTTTCAACGTTAAAGCCGTTTATATTTGTGATCAACGTAATATAGAATAACGTGTTTCTCTATTAATATCGCGAAATTTATTAGCTTAATGGTATATACCTAGAGAATTTGGCGTTCATGCTATTATGGTCGTAAACAAGGACGTAAATAGCTAAAAAAGCCCTTACAGGTGGCATTTAGGTGTTATAAAACGTATTTAAACTCGTTAACACCCGTAATTGCTACTCATACTTGTTCGCGAAACGTAGCTTCACCAACTTATGCCGTCTCCATTACTTATTGGTACAGCATGAGCTTTTCAAGTATTTAATTCAACATATTTATTGGTATTTCATTCTGTGGATAATACTTTATACCTACAGCTAGTATATATAGGCTAAGTAGCAGTACACTATATTGCAAGGTGTACCCCTGCAGAGTGCACAATAAAGTGTCACGCTGCAGGCTACATTCTTGCAAGGTGCAAAGTGAATCATGTGTGGCGCGGTCTGGAAGGGGTGTTTCAGAGTGCATAGTAAAAGGGTCACTGCTCAGATGTGAGGTTTATAACCTCTCATCCGTGATGTGCACTCTCTAAACTACTTCTTCCTAACTTATCATTTATTTTTATTACAATACTAATTTTTACGATTACTTTCCTGCTCTTTTACCCCTACGTAAAATAGGCAGAGACTTTACCGACACAAATTAGTAGCCGACTAGGTGGACTACAAATATCCAAGGAACAAAAAGACAAATCGAAGTTAAATACACATAACTGGATACTATAACGATTCTAACTATTTATACTTTATTATTACGCCTTATAAAAACTAAACGGAAGTGTGAAGTTATGGGGAAACACCTTTAAAAACCGAAACATAACAAGACTATAAAATTCAGAGAACTTAAAAAATACTTTAATACGATATTATCAGTTAATTGGTGTTTCATTTACTAGAATCTCCGTTACATTAACCGTTAACATGTTTTGGCGCTTTAAACGCACCCGGATACCTTTTAAAAAACGTTCTATTACGTATTAGGCTATATAATCCAAAAACCACCAAGTTTCGAAATCCCTTGTTAAAACCCACCCGATTTGAACAAAGTATTTAAACCGTTTACGAAACCCAAAAGCGATTCAAATACAACATTGAAACCGTTCACAAAACCTAAAAGAGCTTATAAATACAATATTTACACCGTTCGAGAAACCTAAAAGCGGTTACGAATACAAAATCTACATTGTTCGAAACCGTAGATATTACTATATACACTTATAGATAGTATACATAGGGCAATGCACTGTATTGCAGGGTGCACTCCACCAGAGTGCACGGTAATGTGTCACGCTGCAGGCTGCACTCTTGCAAGACGCAAAGTGCATTATGCATGGATCGGTCTGAAATAACTATTCCAGACCGACGACAATGCATGGAGTGGTTTAGAAAAAGTATTCCAGAGTGATACGCTCTAGGTGGAGGACTTATAAGCTCTTACCTGTAGCATACACCTCTGGATGCTTCTTTTGATAATCATCTTTTTATACTACAATACTAATCATTTTAATTACTCTTTAAAGACCTTAATTTACGTAAATACCAAAGTTTAAGACCTAACCGATACTAATTAGTAACCTTCCAGGTTGACTATAAACAGATAAGGAAAGAAGAGACAGATACAAGTTAAATACCTATAACAAGATACTATAGCGATTTTAACTTCCTATGCTTTAATACTACGACTTATAAAAACTATACGGAAGTATGAAATTACGCGGGAGCGCCTAAAAACCCGAAGCGTTATAAGACTATAAAATCCTAAGTAAATTTAAAAAGAAGAGCCCCATTCCATCAACCACCAACTTACATTAACGTTTTAAATGTATCCGGGTACTTTTTAAACGGTGTCTTATTACGTATTTGGCTACGTAAGCTAAACTAACAAGTTTCGAAACCCTTCGTTAGGACCTATACAATTTTTCGACAATCTACACCAATCGCTCTATTAAGATAGACCACACATAAATAACTAAACCGATCGCCTTAACAACTTTAGATATAAATTAAACAACTAACACAATCTATTTAATAAGTTCGATAAACACACGCTAATCCGAATAGATTATTGAATACCAAATTATATAATTACATTTCTTTTGCCTTACCCACTTCCACACTTTCGCCCTATATATTCTAAGTTTAGTATCTATAACGTTTTAAAATTTCCTAGTCACTTAGTTAATGTAATATTACTAAACGTTAACGAAGCTAATTTAAGACGCCTAATTAGTTTGTAGTTACACCTTGCATATCGTTTGAAATTTATTTGTAGTAACAAACGCTAATAAGCTTCATTCTAACTACTTCGAATACCTTATTTACTTTGTATTTATCAAATGACTTTAAACTTTAAACCACCTAAAACAATATATAAACTACCTTTTCCGAACATATAATAGCTTTACTAAGAACGGATCTAGTAAAGGCTAACGAATATATGGAGTACCTCTTTATATACACGTCGTTTCGAAGTAATATCCCAAAGTATTTAGACATTAACCTATAGGACAGCAAAATCGAGGCACCAGTAGAGGATTTGGACCCTTATATAACAAATATTTATGTTACTAATATAATTTTTAATTGTTATAATGGCGAAATTATAGGATACAACTTATTCGAAAATTTTAAAAAGGATTTTCCGAATTGAACTCCAGATATATAACGAATAGGCGATAATAAAATGATAAGATTTCTGCGTATATAGCTTCAAAGCAAAGGTAGTAGTATACCCGGTGAAAATAACAGCCTCATAGCAAAAGCCCTGTTAATGAGAGCCCAGATTATATAAATGCCAAAATAAACGGACGATAAAATAAAAGAATAAAAGTTTATAGAAGAATACTACCTAAAAAAACGGTAAAAACGTTTACTTAAGGTTATAGGCTGGGGTTATGAAATATTATTACAAGTTGAGATACGGTATTTAGCAAATATAACTACCCGCTAAAAAACGGAAACAAAATTGGAAAAATCGACGGAATAGGAGGAGGCACCGCAACGATCGTTTACAACAAGAGTCGAATACAAACCCTTCCAAAAACGCACCGTTAAACCGAGACAAAAACAAAAATATACCCTAAACGTTAGAAATTGTAAAGGTACTGAGACCGGAGCTGTCGCTCAAGGTGGTCGTATTTTGTATATAAACCTCGAAGAAGAAGAAGAAGAAGAAATCTCTGCTAGGGAGCGGCTATGTAGATAAGATGGTACAGCCCTCTCCCTAATCATGTGACGTGTCCTCCAGCATCTCTCTCCCTGCTCTAAAGAATCGCAGGAGCGTGTAGAACTACCAGGGTTCGATCCCTAGTAATACTAGCCAGGTATTAGCCTGTAACATTACCCCCAAAGATACTCATATAGTTACTTCCCTTGTTTTTTTGTGTATAATATTTTGGTATAAGACGTTGTAACTATAAGGAAGGTACGCACGCCTTCTAGAATAACACGGTTCCGTATGAAAGTAATTAGGCTAACTTTACATGAATTGTGGTTTAACGACCCCCCTTTTTATAAATAATTCTTAAAGTTCTAATTATAAAGGATAAAATTTCTTTATTACCTTAACCTTTAACCTTTCCGTACAATATTAATACTTACAATTACTAATATAACATTTATTTGTTTTATAATATTAATAATTCCTATAAATTTATTAATAACATTATGATGAATCCTTAGCTTGCCGCCGAGGTAAACAAAGTTATTAAAATATGGGTTATATACTCTAAATTTGTTGAATTTTTATCAACGAGTATAAATTTCCCTAATCTAAGGGTTATTGATATATACCCCAACGGGACTCAAAAATAAATATGTTTCGAATAAGTTTATAAAATAACGTATAATCTCAGAAAGTTTTACCAAAATATTAAGGGCAAGTAATTCCAATAACTACAAAGGAGTTGTTAATAAGTAGCTAAATATTATGGCACAGTACCACCTTTATTCCGTTAGGGCTACGGGTCGTAATTTTAATTATACGTATACATCGTGAAATTTAAAACTAGATATAAATAAGGCTATTAAGAAGTTATTGAAAGCGTATTTAACGTTTGACTTTTAAAACCAAGGTAAGATTATGTATTATAAGTTACTACTTAAATACTAACAAACGGCCAAAAAACGTATCAACTTAGGTAATCGCCGTTAAAAAATCTATAAGAGTCCGTCGCGCCACGTAACGCAAAGTTAATACCCGAGACGGAAAGAGTTTAATTCCTACTACTACCGTGCGGTCTAAAGGCCTACAGGCCGTACAGTTAATAAACGAAAAACATAATATTGAGGTAAATTTTTTATAACCCGGTAAAAACGTAAAGGGGCGCGGCTAACGAACAACTAAGGGATGTTATTAAAAACAACATAAAATTTTATTAAAGTGTCGAAGCGTTTTAATACTAAATTAAGTCGTATAAACGCTAAATTAAGCTAACTTGTTAAAATAGGCAATAAAATGCTAAATACGGATTCGGACCAGGATTTCGAAAATATATTTAAGTAAAGCCCGGTTATAATCGTTCGTTTTTCGTTTTCATCAATATCAATACGTTTATTAAATATCCGACTATTAACGGCTTATACCCTATTCCGTCTAGTAAAGTAAAATAGAAAATTATGCCCACTTACTGGCTAAGTGTAAAGACTTATCAATATATTTGACTAATTTATAACCCGATTATAAAATATCGAATATTACGATGTTAAAAATGTTTAAGAACGGCTTTGATGTTAAGTGGATAAAACCTATCTAATTAATCAAAACCTAACATTCCAGTTAATTATAAAATCGGGTACATTCGACTTAGGGTTTATTATAAGCTCGTAATTTATTTTCGACTTAGTATTTCGATTTCGCCTTACTATCGTCGTTCTCAATAATTGTAGTTTACGGTCAAAAGTTTCGAGTTTATTAACTTAAAAGCGAATCGGAAAAGATTGGAATAAATTAATTTACATAAAATCCTAAATTCTTTCCGGACGGTATATTAAACTTAATAATATAAAAGTCGATTACATGCGTTACCTAGTACTTATCTTAAAGTTAGCTTAACTCTTTAGAAAATTCGGTTAACTTATAGTTTTTTTTTTAAAAAAAAAGCCAAAAATCGTTACCAACTCGAAAACGTTTCGAAGGAAAACATCGTTTATTAACGACTTCTTTTATACGTTATTACGTAGCTGACATTACAGCTTATACGAATTTCGTAAATTCGCGAATCCTTGAATAAAGTTTTTAACCTTGATACGTAATGTCGTCATCGAAACAGAAAAACATTATACCGGTTATATAAAATTAACGTAATAACTATAAGTTAAAAAAAAAGGGTTAATACCAATAGTCGTTGTATTCTTATTATTCAATATCAATTAATAACATGGTAATAAACGGCTGTAATCGAATTATATTGGAATAGTATTACATGCAGTGTATTAGGTCAACTTTACCTATAGTAAAGTTGACTATACTGCAAGTTGAGTGTATTGCTTTGTACGGACTTACCGCATTAGGTGTAAGTCGAATACAGTACGCTGCACTTCAATCTAGGGCACGGGTGAAGTAATTGGCCATACAAATTACAATACAAACCGGCTAGCGGTCTGCCTAACCTAAAACAATACATCTACCATCTGACCACGTAATACTTCTGTTACTTCGAAGAATAATGGAATCGACAACGTTGCAACGTCTAAGGCCTATCAACACTAATTAGTGCTTGCCTGCTAGGTTAGGTACAGATAAGCTAAGTAAAAGAAAAAGATACTTTCCGGTTACGCTTTACGTCAAACAGCGGCTAAGTTAGAGGAAAGATTCTTATGAAAAGCCTTAATTAGTATTACGATAGTCCCAAACGATAGGAAAACAGAAAAAACTTTTGGGTTACGTCAGTCCCTAACGGTAACCTAGAAGTAGGCAACGATATCGCTACTTAAAAACACCAAGAAATATTTAGTAATCCTTCTTAAAGAAAAGTGTTGAGATTAACCGCTAAAAGTCTCAAATGGCAAGTTGGCAAACGGCTAAGTCAGTACTATTGTAGGTGCTACTACTGCAAGAAAAACGACTAAGTCCCTATACCAAACAACCAAAACAAACAAACTTTAATCTTTACCACTACCATCGACCTTCGACCTTACCCATTACACCAAACCTTTACCCTACTTCTCTCTTTTCACTCTACACGTTACGTCGATTATCAAGTTCGTTACCCTAAGCGAACCAAGCCGCGCTAAAAAAGCCACGTCGCGTGACCTAACGTTAAGTCACTAAGTCGCTAAGTCGTTAAGTTCCTATACGACTTTACGCCAAAACACCAAGTCCCTACGTAAAAAATCACCAATTTTTCACTTTACGCGCCTGTCAAAATGTCTGCTCATAACGCTTAGTTTGCGGCTATTACAAATCCTACCAGGAAAGAGGCAATCGAAATGCTCGGACCTATCTTTGCTAAATATTACAACAGTAACCTCTAAAGCGACGATATTAATAAATACTAAATCAAAGGACATTTCACCAACTTTGTCGGCTATTACATCGTTAATTAAGACGACGGCGAAGAACGTAACTACGGTGCCCGTGTTTTCTACAAGTATGGTAAGTTCTTCGACGACTGAACTATTGATATGTAAAAGAAAATGTCAAAAGCTGTCAAATCCAAGCTAAAAAAAGAACTTAAACGCCGAGGGGTTTACGTAATAAAAAAGACCTTTAAAAAGTTAGCAAAGACCCTATTTAACTTAGCTCAGCTTAAAGAATACCCTTAAGACCTACAGCCTAAAGGAAAAGGAATTAAGGAACCTTAACGCCTCCACACGCATTCCAAGAGACCTCAGCTTTACTCTCTATAGCTAAGTTAAGTCTCTTTATACGTTGGTAATAAGGAACCTATTAATATATTCGGCAGCCTAGCATCTTTACGTAACAGCGCGGAGTATGTCCTTAGCGGCGGAAGAGCACACTAAGCGAAGGCTGCTAACGCGGATAAAGGTATTGACGTTAACGCTCTATAACAGTCAATTAAACAAGATCGTCAGATCTTTCAAAACCTATAAGGAACCATCGATCTTTAGCATTACAATCGCCAAATACCTTAATAACTCTTTCCCTTCGGACTTTCCTCCGTACGAAAGCTAACCACAAGCCTTACCATAAGACTTTACCTATCAGGTTAGGCGACTGACAATTACTTTTAACACTGTCTTTCGAACCTTTAAAACTTAAACCATTAGGAAATAGTAACTAAACCTGGAATAACTATTATAAACTTCCTCCAAAACCTATTAAAATGTTCAATATTAATGAAAAATTGATAACGGACTTCATTAAAATCTGGGATAATATAAAGAAGTATAATGGAAAGACTTATAATTTTTTCGATACCAAGATAATGCCTTTCCTAAATATATGTAAATAGATGGAGGTCCTACCTTTTGGGCTTTACTTACTATTTCCCGAAATATTTACAAGTTACGCTAAAAACTACTACTTAACCTTCCTAATGAACGCTACCACTTTCCGCGAGATTTACAATAACATAAAGAGCCACTTTGAATACAACGCCCACCTTACGTAATACTATATAGATTAACTCATCACGGGGTAGATTATAATAAAAGCAAAGAAAAAAAGAAGTAATTATTAATAAATACTTTTAATCAAATGCTTAACAAGCTAATAATATATCAGGAGGCAATAGGAAATGTTTACACTGGTAAAGTTACACTTTGCAAGCAGGTACGGGTAGTTATTACGGGAGTTAGTAAATTCGAATACACCCTATAACGCCCGGATGCTATTTGTAAAAGCCTTTTTAGCTAGTTGCGTTCCTCATTTGCTACCTTAATGGTACTTATACTGAACTAGTTCGATATATATTACTAAGCCGGTAACTTCCTTAACGTGAATAAAGAAGTCTTTACAGTAGTCAACTACGTCGACCGTAAGTATTTACACCGATAACGCATAAGGTTAGGTTTATCAACCTCGGCCCTATATTAAAGGTAAAACTTACGTTGACGTTATTGAAATTTAGGTGAACTTATTAACCGCAAATACTATCGTCGTAATAGTAGCAAAAAATTGAATCTATAGTAAAGCCGGTTATTAGTTAACTTGTTAACCCCCCGCCGAACGTAATAATAAAAAAGCAACGTATAACGTTTAGTACCTTATTGCTTCTGAATAAAATTACTTAGACTAGTTTACAAATACTAAAAGTGATAAGTTAACTGACACCGCTAACACCTTTAAACAAATTAAGTGGTACGAAAATACTACTTTTGATATGGTAACCTAATAACTAGCCAACCATGCCTCTCTTATACAGTTTAGATGATAAAAACCCTTATATTTGCCCAATTATACCACTAATCCTTTATATATATTTAATTTCCGTTATTGTTATGCTGATTATACGTTTTAAGGTATTATGTCAGACACTAGGGCGGCAAGGTACTTAACTAGAGGCTATTCGTAGTATGTGACATTACGGAGTAAAAACACTACAGCTACTAAAATTAATTGTTACGATATTAGTAAGGTTAAAGTTGGCTTTGGTTTAGGCGAATAACTATCGTTATTAAGGATACCGGTAATTTAAACTGTTATGAAAGTAATTACGTTTCATATTCTTAAATCCCTTACTTTTTTTCTACTTTCATTAAAGGGTATAAAGATCTTTGGCGTTAACGTAGACGTTAATGTAGACGAGTTGATTAAAAACGGTTAAAGGTTTTTACTCGCTTTTAAGTGAGGGTATTTATGATTTTATCCTTAAGGTTCGAAAGTAACTGTATTAAACCTAACTAAGCTGGAAATACATTAATTATACCGGAGTTTTAGTTACCTAATTATTAATAAACTGTATAAAATCTTAAGGTCTATGGGGTATAATAATATGTAATATTTTGCCTAAAAAACGATTAAAATATTTTACCACTATTGTTAAACGTATACCTAAACCCCATGAAGATTTAAATTTATACTAAAAGATGATAAAGACTTCAATTTTAAGATTTTTATTAATATGTTTTACTTGAATTATAAACCTGCTTTTTAAGTTGTTGAATTCGTAACCTTTTTTCATGAAGCTAAGCTTTGAAAGTACTTTTAGGAAAAAGATACGTGGAAAACGTTAAAAATGTTATGGATTAATACGTATCTAAGTCTATTTAACGTCGTCTACGATACCGGTACCAATTTTGCGGTGGCGGAGTTTTAGAAAGATACTAAGATAATGAGTATGTAGTGTAAACAGGTACTTGTAAAAGCCCACTAAAGTATTGGAAAGGTTAAACGGGTATACATCCTACTTCATCGAGCGTATAGTATCTTTACGTTGGAAATTGGAAGTTTTACGGATGTGAAGTCACGTTTATAAATGGTAGTAAAAGGATTGAACGATACTAGGGGCCTTAACGGCCTGGTACCAACGTTATTAGTATTTGAAGAGTACCTACGCCTGATGATTAAATCTCTGCCTTCAGTAAGTACTTAAAAACGAGTGATGGCGTATAGCAAAAAGTTAAAGGAATTACGCAGAAAATTGGTACGCCGTTAAGTTAATAACGCTCTTAATATAAGAAACGGACCTATAACAATCGACGTTCTTACTTTGCTATTACAAAGTAAAGTCTTCGTGTAGCGAAAGCCGGGTAAATAGGAGAGGCCGTACAAGATATTAAGTATTATAAATTTTAAAGTGATTATTAAAACTATTAACGGTTTTGTATCTTTTCAAACTACCTAGATTAAGATTTTCATTAGGTTTACTAAAATTGAAAACCCTTAAGACTTATAATTAAAACGACTAAGCTAACACGACCTTTTTCCACTCGTTATTAACAAGTTGATAAAACGCTACCGACGCGAACGACAACCGAAAAAGAGGAATATTAAAGAGGAGGAATATATATCGGGCTGCATTTACAATACTATTTGGGTAAATAGGAAAAAGAAAAGGATAACTAATACTTAATAGTAAAACTGAGGATATAAGAAATTATTAAAACTTCTGGAAATCTTTTAAGAAAAGTGATAGGGTCGAGATCGACGGTTTTTTAATTCGAGGTATGGTATAATTTATGTCGAAGGCTAAATTCAACTTTTAAAACCCGAATATTACGATTTTTAAGTCGAGAATTACCTATAAAGTTAAAGGTAAGACCATGGGATAGCCGTAAAAAAAAGTCACGGTTAATTGTTTAAGGATATGGCGATAAAGGCAAGGACTAAATCTTCACGTAGTCGCCAACAATTCAGAAGATTAGTTAGCGCTTAGTGATTACCTTAATAGTAAGTTTGTTAGTTAGGATTCAAGGTAAGTTTATACTTAATAGCCTTAATATTATGTAAGCTTATATATAGTTAATAACGGATTTATAGCAGATTATACTGTTAAAATTGACTATAGGAACTACGCGTTATTTACCTACCAAGAACGGTAATGCGGTATATTAAACTACTATATAGATTGGTTAAAGTAGGCGTATACTAGTTTTTAACCTATTGGTTGTACTTTAAAGCCCAGCTAATAATAAAGTTTTTAATATACAACCCATACTAATTAATCACATAAAAGAAGGATTTCGGCATAGTAGATATGTAAACTGACGATACCCTTTTCTTCGAAACGGCTAGATTAATAGCATAAGAACAAGAAACGATCGAAGACTTTAAGTTTTAAAATTATAAGCCGGTAACGATATTAACAGAAAATAATTAACTTAACTTTAATAAATCGTTAATTCGTTTACTTGGTATTAATACCGGTTTAAGCTTCCGTTAAAAAGGTTAGGTGTTATGACCCAACAGCTGCAGGTCACACCAGCAGCGGCCCACAGCACTAATAAAGAAAATCAGTTGGACACAGCCTGACGGCAGGCATCTGGTCCCACAGACCCCCAAGGGTTAGGGTCGTTAGGGACCCACTCTGCATACCGAGAACCGGAGATTAGATATGTTGTATATACTATGTATTCAAATGATCCAGTCTAGATATGTTGGATTACGCACATATTCAATATATCCCACGCTACCACGTCAACTGAAGGAACTAGATATAAGGACATGGTTATCACCACATTAGGGAGCTTCATTAGATAGTTCTTGAGTTGTCAATCTAAGTATTCAATCTATACATCTAAATAGCCTCACGGCTTTTAATCATTGCTTGCACGGTTGCGATATTGTTCATTCAGTACCTCTACTACCTTCTTGATAACATAAACCCTCTGACACCTTCTATATACTTACGGGTATTTAGTGTGATCATTACATTAAAGCGTTTTTTTTTCTATAATCGATAAAAATAATAAGGCTAATGTTTAACAGTACTTTTAATAACGTATACGGGGTAATTATATTATAACTTTATATTAACCGAAAGCCTTATATAATTTTTTCATTACGGTATAAATACAAATATTAATAAATGAAAAATTTAATCGATGAAATAAGAGGTTGAAGTGGCAGATAAAGAACCTAGATCGTGAAATTAATATAATACTAATCGACCTCTTAAAAGCCAAGTTAATAATCTTTACAAACGGGTTCTTTGTAAATAACACCAACTTATCTTTACAAATCGGCTTTCTAATAACCATTATGAACGAAATGGGCAGGAAAATTAATTTAGTATTACCGGCAACCTAATTTACTAAACCTCTGTTAAATGTAAAATAATTATATGAAACGTGTTGGCTTTAGAGGCTTACGGCATAATAACGGGATTTAATGTAGGTATAGCGTTATGGGAAACCCTTAACCTTATTACCAGGCAGCTAAAGACTTCATTTATTCTGGTGGTAATTTGTACCGATTAAAAGAGTCTTTTCCAATATCTGTTAAAACTTGGAATTACAAGCAAAAAACGCCTAATAATCGACGTAATGGAACTCCTAAAACCCTACGAAGGGAAGTAAATGAAGGAGTTCCGATAAATCAATGGAAAATATAATTTTACAAATGCTATTATGAAGGTCACGCTAAATGAAGACTTAAAATGGTAAATAAATAATAATAAACTAACTATACGTATTGAGGGATACGTAGATAAACCGCCCGGAAAGCCTAGATTACGTAAAGGAGAATTAGGATGTATTGGAAAATTGGAAGACTGTTAGGGAATTAATAATAGCGACCTATTTTAGTAGCATAGTTGAAGTTACAAAAAGCTATAGCGAAAGAACTTTTTATAAGAGTTGATAAACTTGGCCCTCGGAACAACGGAAGAATTAAGGTCAAATGGGGTCAATTAATATGCAATTAGGTGCAATACAATATAGAAGTTAATCGGAATTGATAGGGGATACGAGGCCGCTGTTTAGCGTTAACCGGGAAAGATTAGTCAGTCACACTAACGTACGCATACAAACTAAAAAGCTGCCAGTGTTAGAATAGTATTACATGTAGTGCAGTAAGTTAACTTTACTTACAATACAGTTAACTGTACTGAAAGTTAAGTGTATTGCTTTGTGTAGACTTATCGTATTAGATATAAGTCGAGTGGAGTATATTGCACTTCACTTTAGGGCACGAGCCAAGAAATTGGCTATGCAAATTACAATGCAGACCGGCTAGCGGTCTGCTAAACCTAGAACAATACATCTACCATCTGACCACGCAATACTCCTGTTACTTCGAAAACCAATCGAATTGACAACGTTGCAACGTCTAATGCATACCAACAAATTATATATAAACGACGAATAAACGCAAATACGTAAAAATCTCCTAATTTATGCGTTCGGTTACGCTGTTAGTTTTAGGGTAAAAAACGGTAGTTAAACTCTACTCTACCCTAATTAGGTCGTAAAATTATTTTCAAAACCTACTAATCTAATTCGAACAACGGTCCCTAACAAACGTACGAATATAACTATAAAACCATTAATAACAATTGAAAAGCCGCTTTATATAAACCTTAACGTTTATAATGATTATGAACTCGAGAGTAACAACTTTACTTAAACGGTTTTTAATAATTATAAGATAAAGTAGGTTATACTCGTACTCCTAAGGTAAATTAATTATGAAATTAACGAAAATTTTGTTATAAAGCTGTTCGGAAATCGAAAGGATTGAAAAAGCCCTTTCCAAAGGTATTTGAAATACATTATACGGCTATAAACGTCGTAATTACGGTAAAAGAAACGAACCGCACAATATAAGCCTATTTTTTTTTAAAAAAAAACTGATAACAATAGTAACGTCGCAACTTGGGTAACCGTCAAAAAGTTAATCGTAAATAAATTAAATTAACGCGGTAATAAACGGTTTATAAATAGGTACCTATATACGATCGCAAAACTTTAAAATTCCATCGTCGTTTACCAAACATTTCGAAATTAAAATCTTCAACTTACGGTCGTCATCAATACGAACATTCGTTAAAAAGTGTCGGTTGCCTATACGTATCGTATATATTAAATAGAAATAAGTAATATAACGTATAATAACGTAATTTCAAAAACTTTAAAGGTGGAAAACAGTATGAAGTTTACGGTCTTATAAAATTAATTCGTGGGAGACGATTAACCGAAAAATGAACGTGTGCGGAAACGGCTCGAAGAAAAACTATTCAGGACGTAATGACTAAAATTCTTAGTCTAGGTAACGTAGGTATGAAAATCTTTGAGGAATATCCTGATTTCGTTGTAACAATAAATTGGGTCGCGCGTAATCTGCTACTTTATTATATACTAATCGAAAACGAAATTATGAAAGGCATTTAAACCAGCGAATTAATCGTTCGAAAAGCCGCCATATAGTTATAAAATATTCCAAGTTTTTATAATCCATTAAAATAGTGAACAAATATGCCATACCTCTAAACCTCGCGTTTTATACTTTTAAATAATTTATAATACCGAATAGCTATTTATCATAAATTTCGTAAATAGATTCGGCGAAAGATAGACGAGTGGAATAATACGTTACTAATTGTTGGTTGCTGTGGTCATCGCGTTTAAAGAGATAGAATTTTAAGACCTAGCTAAAGTAGTTGCCTTCGAAAAAAGTATTATGGTTGGGATACTATTAGGCGAATACAGGTTCGAAAAGAAAGCTAAACTTAAGCCATTTAAAAGTGGCTTTTTTTGGACCCTTAACATAATGAAATACTTTTACGGGTTAGCTATGATAATAATCCGATAATCGTCGAGTAATTTCGGGTGAAATAACAATAAAGAATTTACTAATTTAAGGAAGCTTTATACTTTTAAAACCGTCGTAAAAGCCGCCTATTAAAAGATAATGCGTAGCTTTTTTTTTTTTCAATTTATACGGACGTCGACGTTAACATTGATAACAAATCTCAGGTATTTGGAAATATTTAGATTAAGTCCAGCAAAGTTTCATACGTTAAGAATTTGCTTCACTTTAGCTATATAAATGTTAAAAATATCGTTGAAGTAAACGAAAATGTCGTTAAGGCAAGTAAAATCAAAATATATAAGAAAGAGGTAATTAATTATTAATATACCGTCAAAAGGCAAAGAAGGTATTGAAAAGATTAACAAACTAATAAGTAAATTAAAAAATCCGAAACGTATGCGAAATATAGTTTTTTATTTATCTCTTTTCTTGATACGATGTTTATGAAAAGAAACTTTAACATCTAACTTAATAAACCATTTAGATTACTAAATATTTACGAGCGTTTTTTTTACGAAAGAAAATCGGGTAATAATTTACTTTCGTAATGATATTAGGTCGACGATAATCGATATAAAATTGTAACCTTTTCCTGGGGTTTTTAACTAAAAGGAATAAGGCGCTCGTCAAAAAGCTATTTACTCGAATATAACCTTAATCAAATAATTCGGTTAACATTTTACGTAATACGAAGAGCTTTTTATGCGATATACCGTATGAAAGACTTTACGGTACTTTTAAAGGTTAAACCTAGTTATCGGTAGGAAAGGCGATTTCGTAATCTGCTTTAAAACGATAAGGGGGTAGCTTATCGCCAAAAAAAATCGTTAAATAAGGATACGAATTCCCTAAAATTAATAAAAAGTTTGTCGTAAACGGAGATAAATGGTTTTAAAGCGAATATTTTATTAATATTTTCGAAGGAAACGATTACGAGTTACGAAATAACAATTTGGTTCCTACAGACTTGTCGTAAAATAACGTAAAATGTAACAGCGTCAACCCTTTTCGAGACTTTTTAAACAGACGTAAACCCTCGTTTATAAACGCAATAGTTGTCGATTCGCACTAAAAGTTATATATATTTAGTAAAGTTATAAATAACTTATTGATATTTTGTTTAACATTTATTTAACACAACGTCGTATTATAAGGGAAGTACGATGTAAGTTTATATCCGGTACTAGTATTCATTAAAGTCAACGTTTAAAAATGTTATAAAGGAAATAGATTATAAGTAAAAACTGAGCGTATGAAACATTACTTTATTAAATTATTGTAGGGTAATCAAAATACGCGATAACTTCAGACGATCAATCATTTATTAATTCGCGACGTTATTATTTTAAGAGTTGATATTTATTAAAATGTAAATAAAATGAATGAAATTACAATGTAAATTAATTATAAGTGGAAAGTTATTTAAAAGTTGGGGCGAAGTTACCAAATTAAATTGAAGCTTTGCCAACTTTTATATGCGATTGTATATAGGAATTATGTCTTTACGTTTTCGAGCCTGATAAGGTTTTCGGTGGAAATAAAATGGTTTTTTTATAACAATTTTATCGTTAAAGCCGTTCGGGCCTTACGCCAGGTCCTATAGGTAGGTACTGATTTGGTAACCATCTCCACCGTAGCTTAAGTATAACCTAAGGTCTTTACAACGTGAAAGTTTCGCGTAGTTAACCTAGGCAACACTCCGTTTAAAAACTTCTTGAAAGGCGTTTACGTTAGTTATAATAATATCGCCTTAGCTATTTCTAACGGGCATATTACCGCCATTATTTCTATCGCAAGAAACGCCTACAATAGTTATAATATTAGTATCTCCGTAACGAGTACGGAAATTATAAAAAAGCTCGTTAATAAGTGAAACGCGTGCGAACTATTTATTATAATCCGCCGGTATATCGGGGTAAAATAACGTATTAGTATTAATATTATTAATAACTTTTTCTAAAATAGCAAGTTTAATGGCGGATTTCTAAGCTTTTTCGCTGACTTTCGTAAATAAAGCTTTTTAAACGTAACAAAAAACGTGAAATTGTTTACGAACTTTTTATTTTATATTTATGAACCGAACGATAATTACTTCAATCGCGTTAAAATAGTATTAATAAGCGTAAAGTATAGCTATAGAAATATTGAAGTCGTTAATACTGCTGTCGCCTTCGCGGGCGTAATAACTTTTTATAACGAACTTTGTAAAGTCATTTAATTATTGAAAAATAACGTAAAAGTAATTTCCTTTTATACCAATAAATTTCCGGTTTCGATGTAACTTATGTATTATCGTAGCCTTTTATATAGGAAATTGTAATTGAACACCGAAAGATTTAACCGATGAATTAAAAATTTACGTTTAAATCAGTACGCCTGTTAAAATAAGCGCTAATATCGAAGTCGAAATTAAAAAAGTCTTCGTTATTTAAAAAAAAATAACGCAGTCCTTAATAAAAAGAGGTACAGTAATGGCGTCATTCATAACGTATATAAGGGAAACCATTTAAAAGGGAAGTTAATTCGAAAAAGTAGGTGTATTGATAACTTCAAAGTATCGAAATATATTCATTAAAACATTTAACATATTAATATTCCGTTATTTCAAATACAAAACTTACTCCCGAACGGCTTAATCCTGATCGATAAATTCTATACGTAAAACGTCAATAAAACGTTTATATTAAGTCGTAAGGTAATTATATTAATTTGTTAAAGCACCTTAAGGTTATTTCTTATCGCGCGCGTTAAGAAGTTACTTTAAGGCTTAAAGATCGAGATTCGGTAGGTTGGATAATAAAGATATAACCCTAGGTTATATCCGTTAAAAAGCAATTAAAACACCATTGGGAAAAAAAATTCGAGGTTTATATATAAAATGACTAGAACCGGAGCTATCGCTTAAGGTATTAGGATTATATTTATAAACGTCGATAAGGAAAAATAAGAAAAAGTCACTGATAAGGAGCGGCTATAGAGCTAAAATGGTACAGCTCTCTCTCTAATTATATGACATGTCATCCAACTGCTATCTCCCTGATTTAAAGCATCGAAAGAGCGTATAGAACCACCAGAGTTGGATCCCTAGTAATACTAGCGAGGAACTAGCCTATAATAGAAATAGCTCGATCGGCTATAGCGTAATCGACTGAAACATAAAGAATAACCCGCTTCAGAAAACGACGGTTGGCCGGAATACAAAAAACAACCCGATACAGAAAATAATAAACGGCGTAAAATGCTAATATATATCCTAAAGACCGATAACAATTAATCACGATCTTCACCGCGATCTTTCACTATATTACTTCTCTATAGATTGAAGCGATCCTATAAAGTTAACTAACTTTACTAAGCTGTGAAATAGTGATAATAACTATAGTAACGACCCGTATAACGTATTTAATAATAAGATATACGTTATAATCAATAAGTTGAAGAAATTGGATATTAAGCAATTACAATTTTAAATTATCTTACCAGTTATACTTTTCGGGTAAGTTAAGGAGTAGTATATATATTACCTTATATAAATGGATATATTTTCAAAGTATTATAATCGCTTTGAATCCTATTTCGATACGGAGATTAACCACAAGCTTTACGATAAGTATTAAACTGAAATAACGTGGAAATTCGTAAAAAAACAGTAGAAAAACGCTAATAATAACCTATAGGAAATTTTCACTGTTTTATTGGATAAGTTCCGGAAATACCAGATAGCTTTTAAACCGTAGGACAAAAGTGATAAACTATTTATTCAAATAATTAGAAAAGCTTTCCATAGAAACCCTAATTTCAACTTTATATTTTTTAAACCAAAAAAAGACCTAAACGCCTTTTATATAAGCCTTGAAATATCGTTGAAAACTTTTATAAGCCGAAAATCGAGTTTCGGATTAGTATTTATAGCTAACAAAATTAAAGGTAAAAGTTCAATTACCAAAACAAACCTAGCCAAAACTGTTTACCATATTTTAAATCGAATATTTAAAGTTTATCTAAGGCAAAACGAACGCCTAAAATATAAGTACTAAGGAAGAAACTTCGGTAATGAAGAATAGGGACGATTATCCAAAAACAAAAAAAATACACTACGATTATGATAATACTTACGAAAAGGCATATGAAGCTCCTTAGGTTTGTCAAAACGGTGTATCGTAGATGGCAAAGTCGGCTATTAATTTATAAACTATCCCATATACAAGTAAATTCTGATTGAACGATAATTTTAGGTCGAATGTATATTTAAATATCGTATAAAAGCTTATTTTGTAATATACGTAGCCTAATTTAAAGTTACAAATAACGAATTTAACGCCTATCTTTACGACGATTTATCTGGAAAGGACTACCCCGAAGGTAATAATACGTATCTGTCAGCTTATGACGACGAAATCGCCTAACGTACCTATATTGAATTTCAAAACGCCCCCTTTAGGCATATTATAAGCCTGGATTACGCGAACGAAGTGCTCGATATTCATATAGCGTTACAATCTACGCTATTTAATAAATGTGGAATAAGGGTTTAAAATATGATGCTTAACACTAGTATAACCAAAATCTCGACCGCTGGAAAACGGCAATTCGATGCTTTTACAACGAAGTTTTCGAAATTTCAGCTAAATTAAATAGGGAATAATAAAAAGTCCTATTTAATAATGATAAAGCGTCATCGCTCGGAACGGTCGTTGTAAATACGCGTTTCGAATCAATTAAGTTTTACGTAATGGATATTAAAATACTATTTCTGCTTTTATCAACTAATACAAATAAACTTGGAATTAAGGTTCGGAATACGATTAATCAATTTGTTTTCACTTTAAATAGCGTATCCGTATCGTTTCGACTTAAATATAGCTATTTATGATTTTTCCTCGAAATACGTATAATTAAGGCTATTTACTTAACTTAATCAGAATTATGGACTTTATACCGACGATTCAGATATCCGGTTACAAAAGTCCTATTACGCCTCTTTTATACTACAATCCATACGAATATAAGAAAGGACATACTTAAAGCTATCGAAAAGTTTTACCATAAATATGAGTTATATTTATAAGCCCTATAACGGTTTAAATTTCGCCTTTAAAACGATATGGATTTCGACTACAAAGTAATTATTAATAATATGTATTTAGATAGCCAACTGTTTTTTTACGCTAGTAATGTAATAATATCGTTTTAAACCACCAAATTTATACGAAATTCCTCCGTTATCGACTATCAAGAAACTTTTATTAACTATTAATTTAAAGTTTACTTAAAGCCCCCAAATTGGATTATATACGACGTTAGTATTACCTTCGACTTTACCGTGTAGAGTACTAAAATTTGAATAGCTAGTAACGAATATAGGTAAATACTAGTAAAAGCCCTAAAGGGTATTAGATTGTATAAGAGGTATTACAGACCGCTTGAAAAAATATTTATAATATTGTTAAAAAACTAAAGGGTATTAGTTTTAAGGAGTATATCCTTTAAATAACGGTTAATGCCGTTAATAACATTTTTGGACTAAATAGGATTATCCCTACGCTCCTCGTTTTTAATGCCTACCTAAGGATCCATACAAACTCTACCCTATTACCTTACACAGTAAAAAATCCAATGTTATGGAGAAAGCTATAGCATCATTACGCTCCCTAAGAGCAAAAAACGATATGTTTAAAGCGTAAATTATAGAAAATAGCTCACGTAAAACTAGTGTTATGGATTTACCATTACAATCTAAAGTTTTAATTTGGAAAACGAAAAATAAATGGATTAGGCTTTAAAAAATTAACTGGTTTAAAGCCTATAATATATTCGTTAACTTACCAAACGTGACGAATTCGTTTCGCTAAATAATGGTACGCGAATGAAAAAAAGGTGGAAAGGGATAATCTGAAACCGTAGAACAAATAAAACCGCTTATAAGATATTACCTAAAACGGCTAATCTAAGCCGAACCTAAATTTAGCTTTACCCCTAAAACGCGAATCCAACCCAACTACACCAAATAAAAACGGCTTATTTGTAATGACCTTACCAAATCCTTGCTGCTAAAGGAGCCTCCTTGGCTCTAAAACCAAAAAACGCCTCAGGAATTTTACTATTGACTCCTTTATTATGTAAAAGAAAATGGCAAACTGTAAACTTAACTTAAAGCTTCGCCGCAAAGGTATTATTACCACCACAAGTACTTCATTCGTATAATTTACATAAATAAAAATCTTAACCTTAATCTACCAAGGGGTATTTCGTTTTAAACTTTTCGATCTAATAGATTACGACACTTATCAAAATTTCCCTACCCGTTTTATTTAAGAAGTTAAGGATAAAACCGGAAAACATTATAAAAAGACCCGCCTATTCGTTAAGATATATAACGACGAAGGTAAAAAGGATGTTATAACCTAATCGCTCACGTTACAATAGGCTAGCTATCACCTGATTTTTATATTTGTAAACTCTTTTAAAGCATTATATAACCTGTATATCTATTTTTGAAACATAATTTCAACATGTAACTAATCTAAAAACGTCTTAAAAGACGAATCTACGCCGACATATCTAAAAACCTTAAGTAATATCACTCGTTTGTAACGATTTTATGTATTTTAAATCCACTTTACGACTAAGCTGAAGCTAGTATTTACTGGTACGAAATTTATCAAAAGCACTATAGAAACGGCTCGAAATAACCAGCTTTACTATTAATCTATACCTATTGGTATCGACAACCCGTTCGGAGGGCTTTGTATCAACGGGTATATAGATGGACGATACCTTGACATTATGTAATATTTTGTTTTCCGTATATAAAGAGAAGAAAATTATGTAGGCTAACTAAAAAGCGAAGCCTAAAACGTACCTCGTAGAGGATAATATAATCGACTTTAATAACGGTATTATCACCTTTCTAAATGACGTTTTAGTCCTTATACAAAAAGAGCAATTGAATAAAGTTGCCCTTATCGTTCTGGATAACGCAAAACGGGCCGACGAATACAGATATTAACGCGTACGTGGCGTTTAGATAGTTTTTATAATATAAACAAAAGTTATATTTAAATTCTTCATCGTCGTACATTGCCAAACCAACCTGATAAATGATATGTATAACATTTAACAAACGATTTTTATGGCAATTACATAATTTAAAACGTAATTTACAATTTTTACAGTTAAATATATATATTGAAAACCTATTTGTTTTTACCAACCACTTTTTCGCCAATATCAACGATTATAGTTTACAAATAGGTTTTACTCTAGTTTTCAGCAACGAAATATCGGCTCGAAACGGTTTTATGTTTCGAGGAAATATTATCCATTAAAGCTTTTCCAAATGTAAAAAGATTACGAAAAGCGTCTTAATATCCGAGATCTATAATATGGTTAAAGGCCTTAATTAAAGCATTACTATAACGATAACGGGTCGAATAATTATTTTTAATATTGGATTACATCTTATTTTTCTTATCGTTTACTTTTTCTTTTTCACTTTATGAATTCCTGGTCAAGTTAGGTACTAAAAATAAGCAGCGGTTTAAAATCGACATCTTAATATTATGCGAATTATATGAACGCTGCGAAATCGAAAAAATATAATAAATCAATGATGAATTAAACCCGGTAAACATAATAACAAAATTTATACCGAACGAAGCTTTAAAAACACCAATATCGATAAGTATACTATTTATTATGGGTTTTAAAAAGTATTTACGATTTTAATAAGTTATTATACCATTTTTTCTAACTTGAATCGGTTTATAGACACTATTCGCGCCGATTTCTAATTTTACTTTTATTTTACCTAGCTATTTACGCCGATCTCCGATTTTACTTTTATTCAAACCGGCTATTCGCTTCAATCTCTGATTTTACTTTTTTTCAACCTTACCATTTAGAATTACCATTAATATTTTTTTTTTAAAGTTTTGATCTCGTTTTGATCTGACAAACTAATATATTTTTACTCTTTTCAATTTGATTTTACGATACCATACCGATTTTAACGTAATGCCTTATTTATCTTCTATAATGAAAATCACGAATATCACTTTTTAAACAATTGTTTTGGTAAAAAGCTATAAAATTACTATGTAACGTATTATACTATAGCTGGGTATACCAGCCTAGCCCGAGGGGTATTTATCTATTACTAACAGGAAAAGGCCACGCCGTTGCGTCTTTACCATCCTCCCCATTATTTTTCTCTTTTATATTAACGTTACCGCCATTACCACCATAGACGTTATTAGCGTTAGCGAGGATATAGCCTTATACCTTTTTAATTATACCCTTAGGTAAAAGTGTAAGGAAGAGATTACCTTTTTTACAGCGACGTGCGATAACGTCGTTAAACTCATCTGCGTAGTATATACATGGGTCCCGTTTCTAAGAGGTAACGTCGGATGCGGTTGCTCTAATCCGCTGGTTGGTATTCATTACTAATTAGTATCAGTTTGTTTTGGTTACTTATAACCGCGATTGTTTTCCGATCGCCTCAAAAGGTATTTTTTTCTTAAGGAATTTTTTATAGTTTTGTTGAAATTTACTAAAAAGCCGGCAGACGCGTAATATAGCTTTGGCCCACGGCCCTAAAACCACTGGAACAGGGGCGTACGAGTTGTTAATCCGTTTATAACGACAATAACAAGTCGAACGACCCCCGCTTTCATAACAGTCGCCAATGAATTTTCCCGCGACCACAAACGCGATATATCATACATAAGACGTATTTATTAACGGCCCAGGACTACGGACTCGAGTAGGCCGTTTTAACATTTAACGCGTTGAAAAAGCTTTACGGTGCACCCTAGTAATACGAAGCTCAAGGCGGCGAATGTGATCTACCTCATATTTTTCATTGAAAAAAAAGAAGTTTAAAAGCTTATAAAAAGAGGGATTGAAATATATGTACCTTAGCATAATTGCGTCAGGCTGCGCTTACAGCGTAAGAAAGCCTCTACGGGTATTGGGGTTTAAACCCGTGGGGAAAGGATAAGGCTTATAACCTTAAGGGTTCCCCACTACTCTCCTTAGAAGCTGGGGAAGGGGGGAGGAAAATTAGGAGAGGGAGGGGTGGCGGCGGCGGTGGAAGAGAAAGTAGTGGTGGCGGGAGAGGGAGTAGCGACGGCGGCGGGGTAAGGCAGAGCCGATGAGGAGGAAGAGGCGGCGGCGGCGGGTGATGGCGTGGCGGCAAGCGGCGGGGTGGCAAGGATGGAGAATATTGTGTTAAATGATAGCAGGCTGGTGGCGGTGGCGTCGACTACAGTAGCGGTGGCATGCCGATGTTTTCGTGTCAAACGGCGCTTTATCGTTTTATTTTTACGTGACATTTGTTTAAGGGATACGTTAGTATATAAGTGTTAGCCAGAAACCTACTTATTAGAACGGTTTATTTAATTGTGGGAAATAAAGGTTAAATTAGAATAGAGACTTATATTAGCTTACATTACACGCTTTTAAAAGAAAAAGGAAAAAAGTTTTGCCCAAACCGATAGCGATATATCTTTTTATACTAACATAATACGTGATTACGTAAATATACTTGCGTAATTACCCTTACGTAATCACCCCTACGTAATTACCCCTATTGTTAATTATGAAAGGTGTTATTACCAATTATATCGTCCCCTTTTAGTTATACGAACTAGACCCAAACTATAATTACTACCTCGGATAAACTTTGCTAATATTTGCCTAACTTATTAATTTAGACCTTTTACAACTGATATGGCAACAATACTATTATTATAGAACCTACCAATTTAAACCTTCGCAATCATAACTACATTATAGCTACTAGGCTATAGGTACGAAATATATAAGGAAGAAAAAACAGATTAACTGTATGAATATCATTATATACCATTATAGATAGTATATATAGGGCAATACACTACTTTATTGTAAGTTGCACTCCAGCAAATTGTACGGTAGCATATTACGTTATAGGATATACTCTTGCGAGACGTAAAGTGCATTATACAGGGATCGGTCTGGAATATCTATTCCAGACCGACGGAAATACGTAGAGTTGTCTAGAAAAAGTATTCCAGAGTGATAAGCTTTGGGTAGAGGGTTTATAAGCCCTCATTTATGGCGTGCACCTCTGGATGCTTCTTTTGATAATCATCTTTTTATACTACAATAACAATCATTCTGATTACTCTTCAAAGACCTTAATTCACGTGAATACCAAAGCTTGAGACCGAACCGATAGAAACCATTAGGAGCGGCCGTATTATGATAATTTGAACCGTCTACGAAAACGAACTAAACTCTATACACCGGATTATATCACATACCCTTTATATCCATATGTTTTTTCCCATTCTCCTTTTACATTTACGCTAAATACCTCCTTAATTCTACCTTATAAAGTATATTTTAAATTTAATACTTACGATGTTCGAATTTTCCTTACTATTCATTTGGTATAACGTTAATAAAAGCTTTTAAAACTAATTTGAACCGCTCAACTAAGTTAAAGTTACGTTTCATTCGTATTAACAAATATTTAATACTTTATTTCATTTGTATTTTCGTAAACATATACTTTGTTAAGTTACGAACGCACCTAAATTACAGCTACTACGCTAAACCAGTAATTTACTCTGTTTCAAGAATTACAGTTATATACCTACAAATAAGAAAACCCTACTGATAACAGATTTAGCAAAAGCTCATAGATATATAATGTATCTTTTTAACTATACGTCATTTCATAATAACATTTTAAAATATTTGGACCTTGATTTATAGGATAATAGAATCGAGGTATTGCTAACAGATTTAAATCCTTTTACAACAAATACTTATGTTATTAACATAATCTTTAACTACTATAGCGGAAAAATTAAAGTGCGCAACTTATTCGACGATTTTAAAGAGGATTTTACAAACTGGACTCTGGACATATAGCGTATAATTGATAATACGATTTCAAAAATACTACGAAAACAACTACAGAACAAAGGTATTGATACGACTAGTAAAAACAATAGCCGCATTATAAAAGCCTTATTAGTAACAGCTTAGCTTATATAAATACCAAAATATACACACGATAAAATAATAAAAGTAAAGTTCATTAAAAGATACCGGTTAAAGAAACGCTAGGAACGCCTACTTGAAATAACGGATAAGAAATAAAAAAGGCTCCGTAAATGGAAAAGAGACGCTTGATAAGGTTGAACACCCGCTACGAAATGGAGATAATACTATAGGAATCGATGGAAAAGAAGGAAGCGCTGTAACAATTATCTAAAACGAGAATTAAATACGAACCCTCCCCGAAATGTAATTTTAAATAGAAAACAAAACAAGATGACGCTCCGAATACCGATAATAATCAGTTCGGTCGCGAAAAAAGCATCCCAAAAAAAATACCCCGCTTTAAAAGAAAACGGTTTAAAACGTTAATACATACTTTACGAACTATTAACTACTAACTACTTCCCTTACCGTAACCTTTTACTACACCTATTTCCCACTAATAGGAACGACTTTATCAAGTTTACAAACTTCGTTAAATTTTAAAATAAAAACGATAATTATAACAGAAAACTTTACAATATATTCGACAACAACAAATATATAATACTTAATATATATAAAAAGCTAGAAATCGAACCGTCTTAATTTTACGTTATTTTATCCAGTATATTGTTCAAATAAATTGAGGAATCATATATATATCACTTTACTTAAGTAAATATATTTATTTTGGTAGGCTTTTATCGTTGCAACGTAATTGATTAAAATCACCGTGGTCGAAGTAACTGGTGCTGCGTTGATATTGTTGATTTGATTTGTGTAAGTTCTAAGTTTGGCAGACTGCTAGCCGGTCTGCACACTAATTTGTATGGCTAAATGCTTTAGCCTGTGCTCCACTTTGAAGTAGGCACCTACTGCACTGCATTTGCAGTGCAGTACCACAACCAATAGTCGATACAGTCAACTTTGCTGTAAGTAAAGTTAACTGATTGCACTGCAATTGACCTGCTAAAAATAGAATCAAATATAGTTCCAATAATTTACAAAATATTATAACCGCCTAAAATCATACTTCGATATAGAAATTAATTACGAGCTATACAATGAAAACTAAATTGATATAACCTGGGAGTCTGTGAAAAATCAACGAAAAAACTCTAATAAAAACCTATGAAAGGTACTTACCTCCTTGTTAACAAAGTTTCGAAAATGCTAGGCAGCCCTTGAGCTGAAATATAAAGGTAACAAATTATTTATCTAAGTAGTAACAAAAATATACCGCGAAACCCTAAATTTTGACCTTATATTATTTGAATTTAAAAATTACTCAACAACCTTTCATATGAGGTTTAAAATATCGTAAAAAACCTTCATATACCGATAAGCGAGTTTCGTATTAATATTTATAGCATATAGAACTAAAGAAAAGAACTAAATTATTAAAGTAGACTGTGGCGAAATTATTTATTACATTTTAAATCAAAAATTTAAGGTATACCTAAAATAAAACGAACGTCTAAAGTATAGGTATTAAGGAGAAAACCCTAGTCATAAATTATGAGGACAATCGTACGGTAATAAGCGAAACATACCACGACTATGATAATACTTACGAAAAAGTATACGAAACCCCGTTAATTTATAAAAACGCTGTATCGTATATGTTAAGATCGGCGGTTAATTTATTAACCACCGAATTTACGAGTAGATTCGAATTAAACTATAGTTTTAAGCCAATTACATATTGAAAAACCAAATGAAAGCTTATTTTATAAGATAAGTAACCGAATGTAAAGGTGTAGGTAATAAGTTTAACAACTACCCCTACAGATACACCTCTGTAAAAGAAAACTTTAAAGGTAATAATGATTATTTAATAACCTAGAACAACGAAACCGCGGAACTTATTTTAACAAGACTATAAGACACCTCCTTACAATATATCATACATATAAACTATGTAAACGGAGTGTTTAACGCCTATATAGCGATAATGTTCACGTTTTTAAACAAATACGGTAACCGTTTTTATGGTATTATGCTTAATACTGGTATAAATAAAGTTTTAATAGTCGGAAAGCGATAATTCGACGCATTGGTAGCCAAATTTCCGAAATTTTAACTAAATCGAATAGAAAAATACCTAAAGATTTTGTTTAGCAAAGGTAAATATTGATATTACTATATATCCTTATAGATAGTATATATAGGACAAGTGGTAGTGCATTGTATTGCAAGGTGAACTCCTGCAGGGTGCACAGTAATGTGTCATGCTGCAGGCTGCACTCTTGCAAGACGCAAAGTACATTATGCATGGAGCGGTCTGGAATGGTTATTTCAGACCGCACGGTAATGCGTGGAGCGGTTTAGAAGAGGGATTCCAGAGTAGTATGCTCTGTGCGAAGGGCTTATAAGCCCCTACCCGTAGCGTACTCTCTCTGAAATACTTCTTATATATAATCTTACTTTTGAATTATAATACTAATTTTTTAAATTACTTTTTGACTTACCTCTTTACGTCAATAAGTATTTAAACTATCTTGATATTGATTAGTAGCCTACCTAGTCAACAATATACAGCTTAGTAAAATAGAGATAAAAATATGTTAAATACTTATAATAAGATATCATGGCGGTTTCAACCGTTTATGCTCCAACATTTCGTTTTTTACAAAAATCATACGCCAACGTATACAAAGACTATAAAAACTAAGTAATTTTAAGAAATCCAACGTTAGTACGATAATATTAACCCTTATTTAGAGCTTTATTTATTAAAAGCTCTGTTACGTTATTATCAACTATTATTTGGCGTTTTGATGTACCTAAGAACCTTTTGGAAAGTGTCCTATTACGTATTAGGCTATGTAAGCTAAAACCACCAAGTTTCAGAACCCTTCGTTAGGACCCGTTCGATTTTCAACAAGTTAAACCGTTCGCTTTAACAAAAACGGTTACGTATAAAGAAACCAAACCGATCGCTTAAGTAAAAAATTTTCTCTATAAAGCAACCAAACTAATTATTTAAGTAAGATCGGTTACGAATAAATTAAAAAAACCGCTTACTCTATTAAAAAAGGGCTACGGCGTACAAATTCTTACTGTTCGCTTTACTAAAAGCGATCGAGATACACCAATCCGAACCGTTCGCCAAAATTTATATATAGGATTATACAATACACCTCTTCATAACTTATATTTCCTTTACCTTACACATATTTCCTTTACTATACTTATTTTCCTATATTCGCTTATATATTATTAAATTTAATTACGTTTATCTTATATATTTTATGTTTATTAAAATTTTCCTTACCCTTCAGTTAACGAAACGTTATGAAGCGTTAATAAAACCTTTTTACTTTCGCCGTAAGTTTTTAAACTCATGACTCGTAACGTTTCAATTTTTACAGTCATTTGGCGATTATAACATTATGAAGAGTTCCTAAAACTAATTTAAACCGTTTACCATAGCCTTAAAACTAATAATACTGGAGAAGGCTAACATTTACTTCTACGTTTTAATTATATATACGGAATTTAAAAAGGCTATGATATACGAAATAAACCTATGATTTTAGGATAATATTATCACTATACTAATCAAGAATCTAAACCTATGTATGGTCAATACCTACATTTGAATGGTAATTTTTCGTTATTAAAAAAACGAAAGCCAAAAACTTAATATATTAGATAATTTTACGAAAGATTTTCGAATTGGACGTTAGCAATGTAGCGAATATCAAATCTTCCATTACTAAATAATTACCAATTTCATTACGAATTAAAGGTATTAATGCTTTAAGAGGAAGGAATACCTGTTTTACAAAAGATTTATTTAAAATGAAATAACTTATCGACTTGCTAAATTAGAAGGATAAAAATTTAGTACTGATAAAATTTATTAAGGGATATTACCTAATGGAATATAAAATATAATCGATAAAACGATAGGAACGAAGCGTAAAACAACTTAATTTTATACCTGTACCCAAAATTAAAAAACCGATTTTTTTTAAAAAAAAAGAGATTTGAATATAATCCGTATACTTTTAAGAAAAAAAAAAGCTAGGCATATAATCGGGTTATACCTTTAAGAATAGAAAGTGCTAGGCTCAGATATATAGTTTGTGTTATAACCTTAAAAATAAAAAGGTTTATAAAAAAGGGAAGAGAAAAAAGGTCTGGATACGTAATTCGGACCGCGTCTTAAAAGGAAAGAGGATTTGTATGTATAGTTTGAGCTGTAGCTTGAAAACGATAAAGAGCGGTAAGAAAAGGTAAAGAAGAAAGGTTTGGATACTTAGTTTAGGCCGCGATTTTAAAAGGAAAAAGGGCTAAATACATAGTTTCACACTGCTCTACAAATATAGCATCTATGTCGTTCATAAAGTTTAGGGGCGGTTACGATTATAACACCTACACCGCTCGTACTGTTAGGAGCGGTTACGATTATAACACTCATACCGCTTATATTATCAAAGGCGGTTACGATTATAATATACATACCGTGCGTATTATTAAAAGCGGTTACGATTATAATACCTATACCGCTAGTATTAATAAAAGTGGATATAATATACGAATTCGAACTGTTACTTTATAAGGAGAAATGGCTAGATAAGTTATATGCAATTGGGTCTTAACAAGAGAACGAACCATAATATGACTTCATAATGCTTCCTAATGGACCAGACTGGCAAAAATACAATAAAAGACTTAGGAGCGATCCTGTTACCACGAAAACAAGCTACCTAAAATAGTATATCAACACCGCGTTTATCTACGTGAAACACCCTAGATTACGTATTTAAAATATATACGATACTTTTAATAATTGTTATACGTAATGACGTTATGGGGAGGGTTATGTAACCTCATTTACAAATATTATCATTTTACTAAATAAAAAGAAAGAAAAGAAAAGAAGTTTTGTATAAAATAATAGTATATACCATTGTTATTACTAATTAGGAACGAATTAAAATTACTTCTACAGCTAAAACTTACTGATTTTAATCCAATTAAAATTACCACCGCGGCCAAAAATTGCTAATTCGAACCTTTGTAACCACATTATTATTACAAAACCTAATAATTAAGACCTTCATAATCACAACCACACTATTATTACCAAGCCATAAATACAGAATATATAGTGGGAAAAAAAGATTAATTATGTAGATATTATTTTATTCCCTTATAGATAGTATACATAGGCTAAGTGACAGTATACTGTATTGTAAGGTGCACTCCTACAAAGTATATGGTAAAGTGTTACGCTGCAGGCTGTACTCTTGCAAGACGCAAAGTGCATTATACATGGAGCGGTCTGGAATGGCTATTCCAGACCGCATGACAATGCGTGGAGCGGTCTAGGAGAGGGATTCCAGAGTGGTACGCTCTGGGTGAAGGGCTTATAAGCCCATACCCATAGCGTACCCTCTCTGGAATACTTCTTCTTATATTATCTTACTTTTATACTACAATACCAATCTTTCTGATTACTCTTCTACTTTCTTATTCGCGTAAACAAATATTTAGGCCCTACCGACAGTAAAACGTTATTACTTGGAATGATTATTGTAAACACGCAATTTGGATCGGTTAAAATTTACGTAACAAACCCTAAAATATGATTCCTGCTTTTGTTAACTAATATTAACAAATTAAAAATTAAAAATCTGAATACAACTAAATAACTTGTTTGCATTTTACATAAATTATTTGTTTCGCTCCAGCGTAAATTCGGTAATTTATAGTTTTTTTTTCCAAAATATATACGATTAAGTTCATATACCTAACGTAGTTGAAATTGCGAATATTACACCGTCAATTCGGATACCCGGCTATAAAACACCTTTGGCGACTAGTCCAAGCCGCAGGTTATATACATATAGAAAAGAACGTATTAAAAGTTATCGAAAAGTTTTGTTATAAGTGCTAATTATATTTATAGACCTTAGAGCAGTTTAAGTTCCAACTTTAAAACGACGTAAACTTTAATTACGAGGTAAGTATTAATATTATATATTTAGATAACCAACCGGTATTTTGTGCCGTCGACACGATAATATTATTTCAGGCCGCCTAATTTATATAAAGCGCTTTCGTTACAAACTACTGTGACGTTTTTAGTAACTATTAGTTAAACGTTTATTTAGGATTTCCGAACTAGATTACCTACGACGCTGATACGGCCTTTAAATGAACTAAATAATGTACTAAAGTTAGGATCGCTGGCAACAAATGTAAACAGATACCAGTAAAGGTACTATAAGATATTAACAAATATAAACGGTACTATAAAAGGTTCAAAAGGGTATAAACAGTAGTACCTAAAAGGTTAAAAGGTACTAATTTTGAAAAATTTATTTTATAAATTGCGGTTAACGTTATGAACAACACCTTCAGCCCAAGTAAGCCAATCATTACGCTCTCCATTTTCAATGCTTACCTCAAAATTCATACAAACTTTATACCATTATTAACTACAGTGTAAAATTCAAATACTGTAACGAAAACTATAGTAGTATTACGTTCTTTATAGGATAAAAACAATGTTTTTAAAACGCTGGCCACGAGGAATAACCTACGTAAAATTAGTGTTTTACACCTATTATTATAATTTAAAATCTTGATTTAGAAACCCGAAGACGGATGGACTGACTTTTGATAAATTAATGGGTTGAGAGGTTATAATATACTTTTTAATTTGCGAAACGGTACGAGTTCGTTTCGTTGAACGATAATACGAAAGTATAGAGGAAAAATAGGAAAGAGGGGCCTAAAACCGTGTTCCGAATGAAAAAAACGACGAAATACCCCTTAGAACGACAAATCTAAACCGCTCCCAGTTTTAAACTACCCCATAAACTGTAATTTTGACCCTTTATTACCAAACGAAAGCGGAATGTTGATATTAACCCCATTAGTAACTCGCCGCCTGGGTCGCCTTTTTAATTCAAAAACTAAAAAACTCCTCAGGACCTTTACCGTAAACTTGTTTATTATTTAAAAGGATATGGTAACCCTTAAGTTTAGCTTCAAGTTCCTTTATAATGGTATTATCACTACTTTAAACTCCATATTCGAATAATCTACATAAATTGAAATTTCTGCCTTAATCGACTAAAATGTATTTAGCTTTAAACGGCTCAACGTAATAATTTATGGCGATCATGGAATTTTTCCCATTTTCTTTATATACGAGGTCAAAATTAAAACCGGAAAACCATACGAAAATACCCGCCTAGTTGTAAAAGATTATAATGACTATAGCAAAAATAATATTATAAATCAGTCTCCCAACTTACAATGAGCTAACCACCGTTTAATTTTCAGACTTATAACCTCTCTCAATATAACTCAAAGCCTATATATTAAATTTCGTAACATTACACAGTATTATACCTCGTTTAAAAAACGGTTTAAACGACGTATTTACGACGATATACCTATAGATTTTAAGAAATACCACTTATTTAAAACGATTTTAAGTATTATAAAATCATTTTATGGCTTAGATAAAGCTGATATTTACTGGTATAACACTTATTAAAATATTATTAAAAATGGCTCGAAACAATTAGCTTAACTTTTAACCCATACCTATTAGTATTCATAACCCGTTTTAACGGTTTTATGTTAACGGGTATATAAACAGATGATATACTAGTAACATATAACGTGTCGTTTCCCATATTAAAAAAAAAAGGAAACTTTTAGAGGCCGGTCTAAAATTAAAACCCAAGATATACCTAATGAAAAACTATATAATAGACTGTAATAACGTTACCATTACTTTTCGGAACAGAGTTTTAGGCTTTAAGTAAAAAGTGAAGTTGAATAAAGTTACCTTGATCGTTTTGGGTAATGTAAAACGCGCCGACAAATATAGATGCCAACGTACATGTGGTATTTAGTTTACTTCAGTAAACCAAATAGAAACGGAGTTCAACCTTTCGGTCGCCGCGTAATGTCAAATCGCCTCATTCAAAGATGTATATAAGGCGTTTAATAAGCGCCTTAAATCATCAATACAAAATTTAAGGGGCGGTATACAATTTATACTACTAGATATATATATTGTTAAATTATTTTTTTACTAATGATTTTTTCGCTAATCATGACGACTTTAATTCGTAAATAGGCTTCGTTCCAATTCTCGGCAACGAAATAACGGCCCGAAATAACTTTAGGCTTCGTAAAAACAATATTTATTAAAGCTTTACCAAATGTAAACGGGTTATAAAAAACGTTTTGGCTTTGGAAATTCATAATATAGTTAAAGGTTTCGATTTAGGAATTAGTATAGCGATAACGGTCCAAATAATTATTTCTAATCTTAATTTACGCCTTATCTTTCTCGTTATATATATTAGCTTATTTTCGTTTTATAAATATCTAGTAAAGTTTACCATTGCGAATGAAAAAGTTTCATAATCGATATTATAACTTTAAGCGAGTTATATAAGCGCCAGAAGGTTGAAGAAAGAAAGTAAATCGAAGGAAAATCTAACCTAACGGACGTAATCATTGAAAATACGCTAAACAGAGTATTAAAAACGCTTATATTAATAAGAATGCTATTTATTAGTATTGTTAAAAAGTTTTCACCATCCTAATAGGGTTAACAAACCATGTTTCACGTTTTAATTTTTGTTTTACACCGTTGTATCGTTTTTCAAAATATGAAACGGTCCGAATCCTATTAATTACACAGTTCTACAAATTATATTATGATACTTAACTTATACCTATACCACTCATACTAATTTACTTTTATTTAAATTTAACGTTTCGTTTCGTTTTCAATATATTATCACCTTTTATTCTCCTTACTTTAATCATTTCCGGGTATTCCACTATTTACTCAAAAAAAATTTGATCTACAACTTCGTACTGACTTCAATATATTATTACGTTTCGTTTTATTATTTTAAACCTGTGTTATAAATTAAATTTATTTCTTGGTTTACGATTTTTTTTGTAAAAAGTTATAGCATTATTGTGTAACGTGCTATTTTGTAGCCTGTTACGCCGACCTGACCATAAAGGGTAAATATTTACTATTAAAAAAAGAGGCTCAAAGCGACGTTTCCGCATTTCTACTATTCTCCTCATCGTCCTTCCCCTTTATGTTAGCGCCACCGCCATTACCACTATCGACACCGGTATCGGCGTTAGCGAAAAGGTGGCCCCGCGCCTTAGGCCGAATGCCCTTAGGTAAAGGCACAAGGGGGTTTTTACCCTCCTTACGGCGATACGAAATAAAGTCGTCGAACTCGCCTGTATAGTATATACGTAGGCCCTGTTTCTAGGTGGTAATAACGATTATCGACTCCTTAATTCGCGAATTGGCG
This sequence comes from Anisogramma anomala, assembly GCA_038502455.1. Classification (NCBI taxonomy): domain Eukaryota; kingdom Fungi; phylum Ascomycota; class Sordariomycetes; order Diaporthales; family Gnomoniaceae; genus Anisogramma; species Anisogramma anomala. Next base: position 10,479,871 of record JASMMZ010000002.1, on the reverse strand, counting down.
TTTACTACTAATTAATATAGATTTGTTTTAGTTATTTACGAATGTAGTCATTTTTAAGAACACCTCGAATATTACTTCTTAAAGAAAAGAGATTTTCCAGAATCGGTTCAAACTTATTATAAAACCAATGGGCGCGTAACATGGCTTCGGTTTACGGTTTTAATATTAACGAAACGGGGATATATCTGTTACCAATCCGTTCGTAATGGTGGTAACGGGCTGAACAACCCCCTCTTTTATAGCAATCGCTAATAAAGTTACCTGCGGCTACGGACACGACATACGGTACGCAAAATGTATCTATTGGCGGCCCAGGGCTACAGATCCAGATACGCCGTTTTAATACCTTACGCATTAGAGAGGCCTCGACGTACTCTAGTGATACGTAGCTTAAGGCGGTAGAAGAGGTCCACCTTGACATCCACGTTTAAAAAAATATTAAAGGTAAATAAACGGGTGAACTTAGAAAGTACGAACCGCGACGGAGCTCCGTTAGGTTACGCTTACAGCGTTGGGGGGTCCCCGCGGGTAAGGGCGTTTTCACCTCGAGGGAAATGGTAAGGTTTATAACCTTAAGAGCTCCTCATTCCTCTCCCTAAAATCTATGGGGGAAGGGGAAGGAAGAGAGAGGAGGAAAAAGGGATGATGGTTTAGGCGGCGGCAATGGCGGGGATCGGCGAGGCCAGGGTAGAGGCGGCTATTCAAAAAATAGTGCCCGACAAGGGTGAGCTATTAATAGTGGTAGTAGAGTTAATGGCGATGGCGGCGGCGGCGGCAGCTGCAGCGCCGCGGCGTTTACGCTTTAAACATCGCTTTATAACCCTATTTTTACGTAGTATCTATTAAAAGATAAGGTTAGTATATAGATATTAGTTGCATAACCTATTTATCGGAGCGATTGAAATTAGTAAATGGAAATGAAAGTTAAATTTATTTAGGATAGGTATTTATAATAAGTTTGAGAATGCGCGTTTAAAAAATAAGGTTTTACCTAAACCGAGAACAATATATTTTTATACTAATCCAAAACGGCGGAATTACTCCTATGTAATTACCCTTATAGAACTTACGCAATTATACCCCTATCGGAAACAACAAAAGACGTTATTGTTGGTAGGTCTTAGACATTACAATGTTGTCGATTCGATTGGTTGAAGTAATGGTAGTATTGCAGTAGTTAGATGGTAGATGTATTGTTTTAGATTTAGCAAACTGCTAGCCGATTTGCACAGTAATTTTTAGTGCCAAATTCTTGGCCCATGCCCTAGAGTGAAATGCAGCGTACTGCACTCGACTTACACCCAATGCGGTAAATCTGCACAATGCAATACACCTAGCTTGCAGTTTAGTATAGTTAACTTTACTTACAATAAAGTTTACCTATTGCACTGCATATAATACTATTCCAATACTGGCGGCTTTTTAGTTTGTACGCGTACGTTAGGGTGGCTAACTAATTCTTTCCGGTTACCATAGAATTGCCTTCTCGTCAACTGGCTAGACGCCTGTCAATTCCAGTTAACTTCCATATTGAACTATACGTAATTGCATGTAAATTGAACCTATTTAGCCTTAATCTCCTGACCGTTCTGAGGTCCGAATTTATCAAACCCTACAAAAAGTTTTTTCGCCACAGATCTTTGCATACCTACACTTCAACTGTGCTACTTAAACAAATTACCATTATTAATCCCCTGGCAGTCTTCCAGTTTACCAGAATACCCCTGTCCATTGTTAAGTAACTTGTAATTTCCGGGCAGCCTATTTAAGTTACCCTTGATTCGTATAATCAGCTTGTTGCTATCCATAAACCTTTCCAAAGACTTATTTAGCGATGCTTTCGTTATGAAATTAGCAGGGTTGTTTTTTCCATCGATCCATCCGAACTTCTCGATATTCCTCCCTTCGTATACTTCGTAAAGTGTTATCACGTCGATTATCAAGCGGTTTTTACTGTTGGTTTCAAGCTTTAAAAGGTATTCAAAAAGGCTTCTTAAATCGGTACAAATTATTACCGGAATAGAAGGAATCTGTAGTTACTTTTTAATGTAGTTAAAGGTTTTTCATAACGCTATACTTACGTTGAAGCCCGTTATTGTGTTGTAAACCTTCTAAAGTAACACACTTCGTGTAATACTTTTGCATTTGACGGAAGTTTAGTATATTAAGTTGCCAGTAATATTAAATTGGGTTTCCTGCCTATATTTATTAATAAAAGTTATGAGGAAGTCGATTTATAAAGATAAGTAGGTGTTATTTGAAAATAACCCGTCCGTAATGATTATTAGCTTAGCTTTCAAAGCTCGATTAACATCATATTGATTTCGTGGTCCAGGTTCCGTATCTATCATTTTCACCTCTTATTTAGTCGATTAAAGTCTTTATCTGTTGGTATTTGGGTTTATGTCGTAATGGATAAATCGTATACGGCTTCTGGTTAATATAAATTAGTAATATAATTACTTTGTATACGCTATTCGAAGTACCATTAAGCCCTAACATTAGTTTTATCCATTGGGGTAAAAACAAATGCTCTGGATCTTTTAATAAAAACTTAGGCCGTTATTAATACTAAGCATACGGATTAACGATTTATTAAAGTCGAGTTAGGTGTTTTCCGTTAACATCGTTACCGGCTTATAATTTTAAAACTTGGAGTCTTTAATTGCCTATTATTTAATACTATAAAATTAATAGTTTTAACTAAAAGGGCATCGTTAATTTGTATTCCCATTACGTCGAAGTTCTTTTTTATATTACTAATAAATACGGGTCGTATTTTAAAGACTTTATCGCCAGCCGTGATTTAAAATGCGACTGGTAGGTTAGAAACTAGTAAACGCCTGTTTTAACTAATCCATATAGTGGTTTAATATAACGTATTACCGTTCCTGAAAGGTATATAACACGAAGTTTCCGTAATAGCTTTAGCAATACAATCCGTTATAAATCTGTTATTAATTATATGTAAACTTACGTAATATTACAGCTATTTAATGTAAACTCACCTTTAGTCCTAATTAGCAAACTTGTTACCAGGGCAACTACTAAGCGTTAGATAATCTTTTAAATCTTTAGCGATTACGTAAGGATTTAGTTTTTACCTTTATCACCGTATCCTTAAGCGATTAGTTGTAATTTTTTATAAGGTCGCCTCGTGGTTTTGCCCTTAATTTCGTGAATAATCCTCTATTTTAAAATCTAAATATTTAGGTTTTAAAGGTTAAAGTTAGTTTTCGACACAAATTATACCATACCTTGAGTTAGTAATCTGTCGATTTTGACCTTACGTCTTTTTTTAAAGGGTTTACCGAAAGTTTTAATAATTCTTTGTACCCGAAGTTTTACTATTAAGTTTTCGTTATCCTTTTATTTCCTACTTACTCATGTAATTTTGTAAATACGACCCGGTATATGTTCCTCCTCTTAAACATTCTTCTTTTTCGGGGGTAATTTACGCCGGCGGCATTTTATTAATTTATTGATAATGGGTGGGGAAGGTTCGTATTAACTTAGTCGTTTAGCTTAAGGGTCTTTATCGTTAGTAACTCTAATATAAGGCTTAACCTAAGTAATTCGAAAGGATATAAGACCGTTAACAGTATTAATTACCACTTTCTAGTTTGCGATATTTAATATTTTATATGGCCCCTTTTATTTACCCGGCTTCCCCCACACAAAAACTTCACTTTATAATAGCAAGTCAAACTCGTCGATTACTATAGGCCCATTTTTGGTGTTAAAAACATTATTAACTTAGTAACGTACCGATTCCCTTCGTAATTCCTTTAAAGTTTTATTATAGGCCGTAATATATTTTTAAGTACTTACTAAAGGCGGAGATTTACTTGTCAAACGTAGGTACGCTTCAAAGACTAAAAGTGTTAGCATTAAGTCTTCAGGGCCTACGGTGTCATTAAAACCTTTTACTGCTATTTATAGGCGTGCCTCCGGATCCGTAAAACTTCCAATTTCCAGTATAAAGATATTATAGGCTCGGCTAAGTAGGGTGTATGTCCTTTTAACCTTCCCAATGCTTTAGTAGGCTTTTACAAGTACCTTTTTATACTAAATACCTATTATTTTGACATCTTTTTAAAACTCCGCCGCTGTAAAATTGGTATCTGTGGGAATAGTATTGCATATAGTGCAGTAGGTCAACTTTACTTACTGTGAAGTTAACTGTACTGCAAGTGTATTTCTTTGTGCGGACTTACCGCATTGGGTGTAAGTCGAGTGCAGTACGCTGCACTTCACTTTAGAGAACGAGCCAAGCTTTTGGCCATACAAATTACAGTGCAGACCTGCTAGCGGTCCGCCAAACCTAGAATAATACATTCACTATCTGAATATTATAATACTACTGTTACTTCGACCAATCGAATCGTCAATGTTATAACGTCTAAGGCCTACTAATACTGATGAGTGCTTACCTTTTAGGTTAAGCACAGATAAGCTAAATAAAAGAAGAAGCCCCTTTCCGGTTGTTACGCTTTATAGCTATGGTTGTTAGGGTAAAGAAAAGATTTTTGTAAAGGGTCTTTATTAGTACTGCGTTATCTTGAATAGCAGGAAAACAGAGAAGACTTTTTAGGTTGCGTCAGTCCTTAACGGCAACTTGGAACTAAGCAACGGTATCGCTATCGAAAATATCAAAAAAATCTTTATTGATCCTTCATGAAGAGCGTTGGGATTGAACGCTAAAAGTTTTAAACAATAAGTTAGTAAACGGCTAAGTCAGCATTACTGTAGGTGTTACTACTGTAAAAACGATTAAATCCTACGGCTAAAACAACAAATAATCTTCGTTTTTTACCACGAATAACGACGTTCGACATTGCCTTTTACACTAAACCTTTGCCCTATTCTACTCTTTTTATTCCCTACGCTACATCGACTATCAATTTCACTGCTTTAAGCGAAAATACCAAGCCGTGTTAAGAAAGCCACGTCGTGTGACCTTACGCCAAGTCGCCAAGTCCCTACACGATTTTACATCAAAACACCAAGTCCTTACGCCTAAAGATTATCAAGTACTTCGCCCTACAAGCCTACCTCACCTTACACGCTTATTAAGATATCTGCCTCCAGAGATTACTTTAACGTAATTACCGACCTCGTCCGGAAAGAAGTAATTAAAGCTTTCGGATACACTTTTACCAAGTTTTATGACGAAGACCTCTAGGCGTTAGATATTAACGAAGAATCTACCAAAAAACATCTTACTAATTTCTTCGGATACTTTATCGTTAAAATTAACATTAGCCACGACTCCGATTGCATTTTTAACAGATACTACGAGTTTTTTAATAACTGGACAATTGATATGTGGAAAGCAATTTAAAAAGGGGTTAAGTGAATATTTAGATCCGAATTAGAGGAATGGAGGATCTTTATTTAAGTATGAGGTGTTACAACGTTAGCTCAAGCCTTTTTTGATCTAGCATAACTTAACAAATGCCTTTACAACCTACGACTAAAAGTGAAAGCTATTGAAAAACATCACCGCCCCTATACGAGATTTAGGGGACCTCTCCTTTACCCTTAGCTAAGTTAAGCCTTTTTACGCGCGAACGACGAGCCCGTTGATTTGTTCGGCACTATAGTACCTTCACGTGACAACGCTAAATACTCTCTTAACGGCGGAAAAACACGTGAAGCGAGGGTTGCTAACGCGGATAAAAGTATTAACGTTGACGCTTTATACCAGTTAATTGAGTAAGATCGTCAGGCCTTCTAAAACCTATAATGTTCCATCGACCCTTAGTACTACAATCGCTAAGTACCTTGAAACTCCTTTTCTTTCGGATTTGCCTACATATGAAAGCCAACTACAGGCCTTACTATAGGACTTTACCCATCGAGTTAAGCGACTGGCAATTACCCTTAACACCGTGCCTCGGAACCTTTAAGATTTAAACCGCCAGGAAATACCAATTAAGCTTGGGATGATTATTGCGACCTTTCTTTAAGATCTGTTAAGATAGTTAACATTAATTATAAGCTGATAACAGACTTCTTTAGGACTTTGAATAATATAGAGAAGTATGACGGGAAGCGTAATAACCTTTTTAATATTAAGATAATACCATTTTTTAAATATCTGTAGGTAGATGAAGGTTTTACCTTTTTGTTTTTACTTACTATTCCCGGAAATCCTTACAATTTACATTAAAGACTACTACTTAACCTTTTTGAAAAGCGCCACCACGTTTTACGAAATTTACGACGGTATGAACATCTACTTCGAGTACGACGTCCACCTTACATCATACCATATAAACTGGGCCATTACGCGGTGAATTATAATAATGATAAAGAAAAAAGAGGAGAAATTACCAATAAATGTGTTTAATTAAATATTTGATAAGTTAATAATGTGTTAGAAGGTAACGGGAAAGGTTTACGCTAACAAAACTACACTTCGCGAGTAGATATAGGCAGCTATTACAGGCGTTAGTAAGTTCGAATACGCCTTATAACACCTAGATGCCACCTGAAAAGACTTTTCAGCTAGTTGTGTTTTTCGTTTACCACCGTAATGGTACGTATACTAAACTCGTTCGGTAAGTATTTCCAAGTCGATAACTTCTTTAAAGTGAATAAAGAATATCTTACGATAGTTAATTACGTCGACCGTAAGTATGGGCGCCTATAATGTCTAAGGTCAGGTGCATCGACCTCCGCCTCGAATTAGAGGTAGTATTTATGTTGGCGTTAATAAGATTTAGGTGGACTTGTAAACTATAAGTATTATCATCGCGAGAGTGGTAAGAAATGTTGGATTTGTAGTAAGTCTAGTTGTTGGTTAACTCGTTACCCCCCCAATTAAACGTAATAATAGGAAAGTAACGTACTACATTTAGTGCTTTATTGCTTTAGAATATAATTACTTAAATTAAGTCGTAGATGTTACAAGCGATAAATTAATTGATATCACTAACGCTTTAAATCAGATTAAGTGATACGAAAACACTGTTTTTGGTATAGCGGCCTAGTAATTAGTCGACTATACCTTTTTGTACCGTTTAGGTTGTAAAAACCTTTACCTTTACCTTAACTATACTCCTAACCCTTTATATACCTTTAACTTTTTTGATCGTTACGTGGATTATACTTTTTAACGTATTATACCAAATATTAGGGCGGTAAGGTAATTAATAGGAGGTTATTAGTAATATGTGGCATTGCGGAAGAAAAGCACTATAAATACAGAGATTAATTGTTACGATGTTGGTAAGGCTAAGTTGGCTTTGACCTAAGCGAACAACTATCGTCAATAGAGATAATAGTAATTTAAATTGTTGTAGGAGCGATTATGTTTTACATTTTTAAGTCATTTACCCTTTTTTTACTTTGCATGAAGAACATGAAGATTCTTGGCATTAACGTTGATATTAACGTAGACGAGCTGGTTAAGAACGATTAAAGGTTTTTATTCGCCTTTTAGTATGGTTACTTATGGTTTTATTTTTAAGGCCCGAAAGCAGTGGTATTAAACCTGATGAAGCCGGAGGTGCGTTAACTATATCGGCGTTTTAATTACTCAATTGTTGATAGATTTTATAAAGTTCCAAAGTTCGTAGGGCATAATGATATGGAATACTTTGCCTTGGAAGCTATTGAAAGTCTTTGTTATTACTGCCAAACGTATACCTAAGCTCCCCAGAGATTTAAGTTTATATTAAAGACGATAAAAACTTTAATCATAATCTTTTCATTAATATGTTTTACTTGAATAATAAGCCTGTTTTTTACGCCGTTGAATTCGTAACCTTTTTTTACGGAGTTAAGTTTTTAAAGTCCTTTTCGTCAAAGGATACGTGGGAAACGTTAAGGATATTGTGGATTAATACGTACCTGGGTTTACCTGATGTCATTATCCACGATGTCGGTACCAACTTTACGATGGCGAAGTTTTAGGAAGATGCTAAGATAATGGGTATCCAGTGTAAACAGGTATCTATGGAAGCCCACTAAAGCATTGGAAAGGTTAAAAGGGCATATGCTTTACTTCTCCAAGCGTATATTATCTTTACGTTGGAAATTGAAAGTTTTATGGATTCGAAGACACGCTTATAGATGGCAGTAAAAGGCTTAAATGATATTGTAGGCTTTAACGGTCCAATGCTTACGTTATTGATCTTTAGAGTGTACCTACATCTGACGAGTAAATGACCGCCTTCAGCAAGTACTTAGAAATGTATTACGGCTTATGACAAGGCTTTAAGGGAATTGCGAAGGGAATCGGCACGCCGTTAAGTCAATGACTCCCTTAACACCAAAAACGGGCTTATAATAATCGACGTATTTGCTTTACTATTGTAAAGTGAAGTCCTCGTGTGGCGGGAGCCGGGCAAATGTGAGGGGCCGTATAAGATATTAAGTATCGTAAATTTTAAAGTGGTTATTAAAACTGTTAGCGGTCCTATATCCTTCCGAATTACTTAGGTTAAACTTTATATTAGTGTTATTAACGATGAAGATCCTTGAGTTAAACAACTGAGTTGAGGCAAACTTCCCACACCCGTTATCGATAAGCTAATGAAACGCCGCCAATGTGGATGACCCCCAAAAAAGAGGAATATTAAAGATAAGAAATATAAATCGGGTCATATTTATAATATTACTTAAGTAAGTAGGAAAGAGAAGGATAACAAAGACTTGTTAGTGAAACTTAAGATATAAAAAATTATTAAGACTTTCGGTAAACCTTTTAAGGAAAACAATAAGGTCCAGATCGAAGGTTTACTAATTCGAAATGTAGTATAATTTATGCCGAAAGAAAACTTTAACCTTTACGATTCGAATATTACGATCTTTAGGTCGTGGATTATTTACGAGATTAAAGGTAAGATTATGGGGCGGCCGTACGAAAAGTTACGAATAATTGCTTAAGGTTACGGCAATAAAAGTAAGGACTGGATTTTTAAGTAGTCGCCAACAATTTTAAAGATTAGTTAACGCTTAGTGGTTACTTTAGCAATAATTTGATTAACTAGGTTTAAAGGTATATTTATATTTAATAGTTGTAATATTACGTAAGCTTATACATAGTTAGCAACGGACCTATAAAAAATTATACTGCTAAAAGTACCGTAGGAATTACGTATTATTTACCTATTAAAAACGGTAATACGGTTTTTTAAACCACTGTATAAATTAGTAGAAACAGGTATTTACTGGTTTTTAACCTACTAGTCGTATTTTAAGTTCCGGTCAACGATAAAGTATTCAATGTACAATCTGTATTTATTGGTAACGTAAGAGAAACACTTCGGTATGGTAGGTATATAAACTAACGATACCTTTTTTGTCGGAACAGCTGGCTATGTGCTATTGAAATAGTAATCAATCGAGAACTTTAAGTTTTAAAACTATAAGCCGATAACGAAATTAACGAAAAATAATTAACTCGATTTTAATGGATTGTTAATTCGTATACTTGGTATTAATACCGGTCTAAACTTCCGTTTAACAGGTTAGGGTATTATTTTCATCGTAATAGATAAAACTAATAAGGCTAAAACTTAATGGTATTTAGAATAACGTATACGAGGTAGCTATATTCTTTCCTTATACTAATAGGTGGCCTTATACAATTTATCTATTACGGCACAAGTATAAATACTAATGGATAAAGACTTTGATCGACTAAATAAGAGGTTAGAGTGGCAGATGCGGAACCTGAACCGCGGAATAAATATAGTGCTCATCGATCTCTTAAAGACTAAACTAATAATTTTGACGGACAGGTTTTTCGCAAATAACACAGACTTGTTTTTATAGATCGGATTTATAATAACCCTAGTTAATGAAGATAGGCGGGAAAATTAGTTTAGTATTATCGGCAATCTGATTTAATAAACTTATGTCAAGTGTAAAAGGATTATACGAAACGTGTTAGCTTTAAAGGTTTACGGTATAATAGCAGGCTTCAACGTAGGCATAAAGTTATGTGAAACCCTTAACCTTATTAATAGGCAGCTAAAGATTCCCTTTATTCCGGTAATGATTTGTACCAACTTAAGGGGTTTCTTCGAATACCTATTAAAGCTTGGAACAACTAACGAAAAATGCTTGATAGTTGACGTAATAACATTACGTAAAGCCTATGAAGGGAGGGAGATTAAGGAGTTCCGATGATTCGATAGTAAAGATAATCTTATAAATGCCATGACGAAGGCCATACTAAATAAAGCCTTGGAAAGATTTGTGAACAGTAACAAAATGACTATACGTATCGAAGACTATGTAAATAAGCCGCCCGGAAAGTCCAAATCACGTGACGGCAGGCAAAGATGTATTGGTAAATTGGAAAACTGCTAGGAGATTGATAATGGTGATCTATTTAAGTGCTATAGTTCAACTTGCAAAGAGCTGTAGCGGAGGAACTTTTTATAGGAGTTAATAAACTTGGACCTCGGAGCAGCGGGGCGATAAAAGCTTAATGGACTTAATTTGAATGTAATTACGTGTAATTTAGTATGGAAGTTAACTAGAATTAACAGGGGTTGAGCTAGTTAACGAGGAGGAAATTCTGTGATAACTGGATAAGATTAGTTAGCCATACTGGCGTGTACGTGTACAAATTAAAAAGCCGTCAGTGTTGGAATAGTATTATATATAGTGTAGTAGATTAACTTTACTTATAGTAAAGTTAACCGTACTTCAAGTGTATTGCTTTATACAGACTTATTGCATTGGGTGGAAGTCGAGTGCAATACGCTACACTTCACTCTAGGGCACGGGCCAAGATCTTGGCCATAAAAATTACAGTGCAGACCGGCTAGCGGTCTGCCAAACCTAGAACAATACATCTATCATCTGACTACTGAAATACTACTGTTACTTCAATCAATCGAATCGATAACGTTGCAATGTCTAAGGCCTACCAATAGTACCGGTATTATAAACGACAACGTTAGTTGGGCCCAAGTACGTGTCAATATATAGCATCTTTAGCGTTTCCCATGTATTCTTTTCCAAAAGGGATTTTAAAAACTTAGTCCTGTAAAAAGAGGTCACAGAGTTAGCAACGTAAAAGAAAACTTGTTATTTAAGTAAAATGCATTAATAAAAATTTCATAATTAAAGTTCTTATCGTCTTTTAGTATAAATTTAAATTTCGGAAGGTTTTATGTATATATTTAACAGTAGTGACAGAATTTTCAATAGTTTAAAGGGAAAAGAATTACATATTGTTATTCTCCACGGACTTTAGAACTTTGTATAGCCTATTAATCACTCAATGATCACAACGCCAGTATAATTAACCTTTATCCGGCTTTATTCGGTTTAATATTATTGCTATTAAGCCTTAAAGATAAAATCATAGGTGCCCCTACTTAAGGGCGAGTGGAAACCTTTAGCCGTTTTTAACAAACTTTTTTATGTTAACGTTAACGTTAACGCCGAAAATCTTCATATACTCCAAGTGAAGTAGGAAAAGGGTATTGGACTTAGGGATATGAAACGTAATTGTTTCTAAAACAGTTTAAACTACTATTATCTCCAATAATGATCGCTGTTCGCCTAGGCTAAAGCTAACTTTAGCCTTGTTAGCATCGTAACAATTAATCTATATGGCTATAATGATTTTATTCCATAGTGTCATATATCGCGAATAGCCTCTTATTGAGTACCTTATAGCCACAATATTTAATATAATACCTTAAAACATGTAATCTGTATAACGATCGTGAAAATTAAAGGTATATAAGGGGTTAATAGTATGGTTAAGGAAAAGGCAAGTATTTTTACCACCTAAACGGTATAAAAACGCATAGTCGGCTAATTATTAGGCTGCTGTATCAAAAATAGTATTTTCGTATCATTTAATTTACTCGGGATCGTTAGCGATATTAATTAAATTATCGCCTTTAGTATTTATGACTTAATTTAAGTAATTTTGTTTTGAAGTAATAGGGTATTAAACGTAATACGTTACTTTCTTATCATTACGTTCGGCGGGGAGGTGGCGAGTTAACTAATAACCAGCTTTACTATAAATCCCACATCTTTTACCATTATTACGACCATAATACTGGCGGTTAACAGATTGACCTAAATCATATTGACGTAAGCGTAGGTGCTGCCTTTAGTTTAAGGCCTAGGTCGATAGGCCTAACTTTAGGTGTTATAAACCCCTATACTTACTGTTGACATAATTAATTACCGTAATATCTTGCTTATTTACATTGAAAAATTTGCCTACTTGAGAATATATACCAAGCGAGTTTGGTATACGTATTATTAAAGTGGTAATCGAGAAACGTAACTGGTTAAACAAGCCTTCGTAGGTGGCATCTGGGCGTTATAAGGCGTATTCGAACTCGTTAACACCTGTAATTACTACACATACCTACTCGCGAAGTATGGCTTTGTTAACGTAGGCCTTTCTCATTACCTTTTGGCATATTATCAGCTTATTAAACATTTAATTAATGATATCTATTGGTAATTTTTCCTCTCTTTTCTTTTTCATTATTATAGTCCACCGCATAATAGCCTAGTCTATATAATATTATATGAGGTAAACGTCGTATTTGAAATAGCCCTTTATACTATCGTAAATCTCGCGAAACTTGATGGCTCTCGTTAAAAAGATTAAGTAGTAGTCTTTGGCGTAACCTATAAGTTTTCCGGAAAATAGTAAGTAAAAACCAAAAGGTAGGACCTTTATTTACTTGCGAATATTTAGGAAAGTCATCATCTTAATGTCGAAAAGGTTATAAAGCTTCCCGTTATACTTCTTTATATCATCCTAAATCTTAGCAAAGTCCGTTATCAACTTGTAATTAATATTAAATATCTTAATAAGTCTTGGATAAAGGTCGTGATAATTATTCTAAGTTTAATTAGTGTTTTCTAACAGCTTAAATTTTAAAGCTTTTGAGGCATGGTATTAAAAGTTATTACTAGTCGCTCAACTCGATGGGTAAAGTCCTGTGGTCGGACATATATTCAGCTTACGTATGTAGCCAAGTTTAAAGGAAAAGAATTTTTGAAGTGTTTGGCGATTGAAATACTAAAGGTCGATAAGTCTTTATAGGTTTTAAGAGGCCTAACGATTTTACTCGATTGAATAATATAAAGCGCTAACGTTAATACCTCTAGTGGCATTAGTAGCCCTTGCTTCGCGTGTTTTTCTGCCGTTAAAAACGTACTCCGCGTTATCACGTAATGGTATTAGGTTGCCGAACACATTAACAGGTTTCTTATTACTGGTGTGTAAAAAGGCTTAACTTAGCTAAGGATAAAGGGAAGGTCCCCTAAATCGTGTATAAAAGCGATAAGGTTTTTAATGTCTTTCCTTTTTAACCATAGGTTATAAGGGAATTCGTTAAGCTAAGCTAGGTCTAAAAGGCCTTAGGTTAACGTTATAACGCTTTACACTTAAATAAAGATCTTTCGTTCCTTTAATTCGGATTTAAGTCTTAACTTAATCCCTTTTTAAATTACTTTTCATATATCAATTATTCAGTCGTTAAAAAACTCGTAATATCTGTTAAAAGTGCGATTAGAGTCGTGACTAATATTATGCTTAACGATAAAACATTCAACGAAGTTAATAAGGTGTTTTTTTAGTAAATTCTTGGTTAATACCCAACGCCTAAAAGTCATCGTCGTAAAACTTAGTAAAAGCGTATCCGAGGACTTTAATTACTTTTTTTTAGTCGAGGTCAGTAATTATTTTAAGATTAGCGTTTGAGGCAGACATTTTAATAAGCGTGTAGAGCGAAGAACTTAGTAATCTTAGACGTAAGGACTTGGTATTTTAATGTAAAGTCTCGTAGGAACTTGTCGATTTGGCGTAAAGTTACATACCGTGATTTATTCGGCATAACTTGGTATTTTCGCTCAAAGCAGCGAACTTGACGATTAGGGTGATGTAAGGAATAAAAAGAGTAAAATAAGGGTAATGATTTGATATAAAGGGTAAGGACGAAGATTGTTATTAGTAATAAAGGTTATTTAATGTTATTTGACGGTGGAACTTATTCGTTTCTACAATAATAACACCCGTAGTCGTAATAACTTATCTGTTTGCCAACTTATCGTTTAAGACTTTTAGCGGTCAATCTCAACGCTTTTTAAAAAGTATTAATAAAGACTTTTTAGTGTTTTCAAATAGCGATACCATTGCCTACTTCTAGATTACTGTTAAGGGTTAACGTAACCCAAAAAGTCTTCTATATTTTCCTACCATTAAGGACTAACGCAATACTAATAAAGGCCTTTTACAAGAATATTTCTTCTAACCTAACATCCGTAGCTACAAAACGTAATAACCGGAAAAGATCTTTTTTTTCTACTTAGCTTATTTGTACTTAACCTAACAGACAAGTACTAATTAGTGTTGGTAAGCTTTAGATGTTACAAAATTATCAATTAGATTGGTCGAAGTAACAGTAGTATTATAGTAGTCAAATAGTGAATGTATTGTTTTAGGTTTGGCAGACCGCTAGCCGGTCTTCACAGTAATTTGTAGGGCCAAGTGCTTGGCCCATGTCCTAGATTAAAGTGCAGCGTACTGCACTCGACTTACACCCAATGCGGTAAGTCTGCGCAACGAAATACACTCAACTTGCATTTCAGTATAGTCAACTTTATTTACAGTAAAGTTGACCTACTGCACTGCATATAATACTATTCCAACAGTTATTAATACTTATATCTCTACCAATGAACTACATTAACCTGGCCTTTACGATAATTACCACCGTAGCTAAAAATTACTAATTTAAACCTTTATAATGAATACTGTAACCATATCATTATTAAAAAAGCTATTAATTCAAACCTTTTTCATTAGTACTGTAACCACTTTGTTATGATAAAACCTACTAATTTAAACTTTTATAATTTATACGGAAACTATACTGTCACTATAAAACTACATATACAGACTCATTAAAATTATACTATTACTATTATACTACGAGTACAAAATACATAAAGAAGAAAAAGTTACCTATATGGATATTACTATATACCCCTATAATTAGTATATATAAGCCAAGTAATAATATACTGTATTGAAAGTTACACTCCTAAAAAGTGCACGATAACGTGTTACGCTACCGGCTACACTCTTACAAGATGCAAAGTGCATTATACGTGGTGCGATCTGGAAGGGTTGTTTCAAAGTGCATGGCAAAAGGGCCACTGCCCGATGAGAGGTTTATAACCTCGCATCCGTGGCGTATACTCTCCAAACTGCTTCTTCCTAACTTATCATCTATCTTTACTACAATACCAATCCTTACGATTACTTTTCTACTATTTTACTTTCATGTGAAATAGGCAGAGACCTTAGCAATAAATTCTCTTTTTGTTCGATATTATTGTGATCCACCTAGTAATGGCCTAATCCGTATAATATTGAGTAAGAAAGATATCATACTCGAAATGGCTTTTCATACTATCGTAAATCTCACGAAAATTTATTACTTGTATAAGAAAGGTTAGGTAACAATTTATGGCATAACTTATAAGGATTTGGGGAAAAAGTAAATGGAAACCAGAAGGTAAAATCTTTATCCACTTACAGATATTTAAAAATATAATTATTTTCGTGTTAAAAAGGTTATAGGGATTCCCGTTATACTTCTTTACGTTATTCCATATTTTGGCGAAGTCATTAAAAAGCTTGTAATTAAAGTTAACTATTTTGATAAGTCTTCGAAAAAGATCGCAATAGTAGTTCTAGTTTTCGTTGATATTTCCTAATAATTTAAGCCTCAAAGCCTCCGAGTCGTAGTATTAGGGGTAATTACCCTTCGCCTAACTCGAGGGGTAAAGGCCTGTAGTAGAACCTATAGTAGGCTCACGTATATAAGCGTACCTGCTATAAAAAGGGTTTTAAGGGACTTAGATATTCTAAGTAAAAAGTTAAAAGGCAATGGAGACCTAACCATAAAAATGGGTTTAGGGGGCTTTATGATCCTATTTAATCAACCGTTAGATAGCGCTGATATTAATACCTTTTACCGCGTTGTCAACTGCTGTTTTAAGCTCTTTACCTCAGCTAAGGGTGTACACCACACTATTATGTAAAAGTGCTAGGATAACGAGTAAATTAATGGGTTTCTTATCATTAGGACTTCAAAAGGTTTAACTTAACTAGGGTTTAAGGGGAGGTCTCATAAAACGTGTGTAAGGGTATTAAAAGTCTTTAATGCTCTTTTATTTACCTTAAAAGTCTTGAGGATTAAAATCTTAAAATGGGTCTTCATGTTAAGCTCGTTTAAAAAAAGTTTTGGCTAATTCCGATAGGATTTTTTCAAGGATATAAATGCTGCGACGAGTAACTTCCTTCTTTAGCTTAACTTTAATCATACGTTAAATCATCTTTTATTTGTCAAGTGCCTAGTGGTTAAAGAACTTACGATAGTCTTCAAAGGCGCAAGCGCTACAGTCGTAATATTCGCCGAGATCTGCGTCGAGAATATACTAGCTAACTTAATTGGTTAGATAAACCTTAATTAAGATTTTATTAACATCCTTAATCCAGAGTTCTTTATCGTAATTGTTAGCGAAAACAATTCCGAAGGCTTTAATTTCCTGTATGTATTCTTAGATCGGTACTATCTTAAGGTTTTGGTTTATGTAGAACTAGGTAGTCGAGGGATTTGGTGATTTAAAAGCGTAGGAATTTGGTGTTTTAGCGTAAAATTGCGTGTGAACTTGGCAACTTGGCGTTAAATTAAGCGACGTAGCTTTATTAACGCTATTTGGTATTTTCGCTTAGAATAACAATTTTAACGATGAAATTGGTATAGGGATAGGAAAAGAGTAAAGTAAGGGCAATAATTTTGGGATTAAAGGTAAGGTTGGAAATTGTTCATTATTCTTAGTAGAAGTCGAAAGTTAAAGTTGCAAGCCATAAGATATAGTCGTCTTTACAGTAATAGCACCCGCAATAATACTAATTTAGCCGTTTATCAATTTATCGTTTAAGAATTTTAGTGGTTAATCTAAATGCTCTTTAAAAAAGATCCCGTAAAGATTTCTTAGTGTTTTTAATAGCGATACCGTCGCGACCATTAAATTACCGTAAAAAACCAACGTAACTTAAAAGTCATCTCTATTTACTACTGTAAAAACCGACTTAATTCGTAAAAACCTTTCGCAAGAATCTTTCCTATAACTTAATCTTTCACAAAGCGTAACCGAAAAGTATTTTCTTCCTCTACTTAGATTATCTGTGCTTAATCTAATAAACACTAATCATTATTGGTAGAACTCTAGACATTGCATCGTTATCGATTCTATTGACCAAAGTAACAGTAGTATTACATAATCTAATAGTGGATATATTGTTCCAGGTTCGGTAAACCGCTTGCCTGTTTGCACTGTAATTTTTGTCGCCAATTGCTTGGCCCGTGCCCTAGTGTGAAGTGTGGCGTACTGTACTCGACTTACATCTAATATAGTAAGCCCACACAAAACAATACACTTAATTTGCAATTCAGTATAGTCAACTTTACTTACAGTAAAGTTGACCTAATGCACTGCATGTAGTACTATTCCAACAACCTCAAATATTTCTCTATCTTTCCAATCAAGTATTGTATAAAATTAAGCTATAACGAATAAAGTTTCTAGAATACAAACATTTGTCTCATTGGGTATATTACTACCTCTAATACGTAGTTGTACCTATAGCACGATAGAAATCAAGTTGTTCACTATACACTACACTATCAATATCCAATTCGAAAATTTCTCTTGGAAATTGTTAAATACATCGATTGATAAAATATTTCTGTCCCAACAGAAAAAAAAACTTTTATCACATACTAATTCACAATTCACAAGTCTAAATCTTTCCCCGACGCTTCAATCATAATATGACATAGGTTTAAATTAAAAAATTTTATAATACTTTTCCAAAATGTTATGTACTCGAACATAAAATCTATGTACTTGTTAAATTTATCCAGGTTTATTGTTAGTAATATCATGGTTAACACAACGCTTGAAAAGTTATTATAATAGTTTCCGAAATGTATGTAGTCGTTTGAAAAGAGATTATAATTTCTTTCTAAATATGGGTAAGCGGTTCCAATATTTGAATAGTAGAATAAATGCAGCCTCTAAATAAAGCGGTCCATATAGAAAGATACGAAATAAAACGGTCCAAATGAAAACATGTAAAATTCAAATAAAACGCAAATAAAATGTAACAAAACATTCCAAATGAAACATTAAACGCTTACTAATACAAATATAATGCAAATAAAATATAACAAAGCATTCTAAATCAGTTTTTTAATGTTTTTAAATTCCGTACCAGTAAAATATCCAGTAAACTTAAACTTTGAAAAAAAACCTTAAACAAACGATATATGAAAAAGAAAACGAAGGGAAAAAGTTAGGTATTCGAAATGTGAAGTTGTATATGTAAAAGTTGAAATGGTATAAGAATGTCATGTGTTATTTTGTCTACTTTCAATATGTAAACGTTCCTAAAACTGCCGTAAGAGTTTAAGGTAATGGTATAAATGCTTGAAAAACTGTTTTTATCATTGTTGAAATATACCGAAGCACTTTAAAAGTTGTTTTAGGCGTTTAGGGTGTTTGCATAAACGCCTTAAAAGTTATTTTAGCCTCTTCCAAAGTATATGTAAGTGGTTTCAATGCTATATTATAGCCGGATAGGTCTTAGAAAAGGGATCAGAAACTTAATAAATTATGTAATGAATACGTCATGGAACGCTTTTCAAAAAGTATCCGGATAAATCCAGAGTGTTAATCGAGTTCAAAATGGAATAACAAGGCTTTTGGTATTCGAAAAACACCAACCGAATTGATAATATCGTGTTATTATCATTATTTTCAAATTTACTACAGGTTTAACAGTCTTTCCATGCTCCTGCGTATTTCTTATAAAGTTTAATAGTAAACACAAAATAATTAAAACCATTATTATATCTCGCTATAGATATTTAACTAAAGTTCGTCTCTTTTTTTCTAAACTATTTGGAGTTATCTAAATTGACAATTGGTCAGAATGGATTAGGTTCGTACGTTAACATGAAAATAAACCAATATAATATTCAAAATAGTGAAGTATATAAAATGTATAAAAGGGAGAAAATGCATCCAGAAAGTGTATGCCCCAGGTGAAAGCTTATAAGCACTCATATGAAACGTAAAACTCTACCATACACTCTGCTAACATCTCTCCTGGTGCGTAACACGCTATCATACACTCTGCAAGAGTGCTTCCTGTAGCGTGATACTCTATTATTTACTTTGGAAACGAGATCCACTACGCTTGCTAACTATGTTAATATCTAATAATATATACATTTTGAGTTATTATTGTCGTTTACCGTATTATGGACTAGTTCGTATGATATTGCATAAGATAAACTTCGTATTCGAAGGGATTTTTTATTTAGTTATAAATTTTAAGAAAAATACATACCTCAGTTCAAAGTAAAAGTAGTTAATATCGTAACCCGTCAAAATATATGGGAATGATAAATTAGAGCCTAAAGCGTAAACAATTATTGATTTATTGATATTAAGGAACGAAATCATTTTCGTATTAAATAAATTATAGGGTTTCCCGTTATAGATTTCTGTATTATTCCTGATTTTGACGAAGTCCGTAAGGAGTTTATAATTAATATCAAATATTTAAACTTTACTTAAAAGTAGATTATGATAATTTTCACAGTTGTCAATCATGTTTTTTACAATCAATTCAATTTTTCGATTTTTATATTTGCCGTTTAAAGGGTAATTGGAAGTTGTTCGGCTTAAAAGGTAAAGTCTTATAGTAAAACCTGTAGTGAGCTTACTTATATAATCTCATTTTTCTAGATTCTACATAATCATGTTACGAGATGTTTTATCTCAAGTAAAATATTAACAATTTGAACGATCTTCTTGAATTAAGCGTTAGATAACACCGAAATTGATTTTTTGTAACACGTTAATAACTATTGTTTCATGTACTTCATCTTTACCAATTGTATATTCTGGACCACTACGGAGAAAAATTAAAGTAAAATTACCTCTTCAATTGACAGGAGTTCTATTATCAAGTGTATAAATTGTTACCTAGGTGGCTAAAGGTTTCATTTAACTGGGAATCAAAGGGTAGTCAGTTAAAACGTATATTAAGGCGTTAATAATTGTTAGTAATATCTCTTTACCTTCTTCATAGGTTTTAAAGTTAAAGATTTCAAGGGTAATCCTATCAGTAAGGTCTTCTTCTATTCACGTAAACGTAAAGAGTAAAAGAGTAATCGTAAAGATTGGTAGTGTATATGGAAGTGGATTGTTGTTGTACTGTGTGAATGTATGATTGTATTCCAGTCTTTATTTGAAGTTGAAGACTAAGTAAAAAAGAATCTACAGGCATGCATTACAATAAGTAGTCATAAGAAGGATGACTCATAAGTATGCAATCTTGTAAGAACGCATACTTATGAGTAAATAGTCTTGTGAGAAGGCACGAGACAACGTACCAAACAGGACCCAAGCTTGTATACAGTAAAGCAAACACCCCCTCCGTCAACACAACAAATTCTGAAGGGCCAAAAGAAATAATAATGTCCTCATCATTCTTATTCCTTCTTATTATTCCCCTCAATCATCTTCCCATTATTCCTTTCAAAGGCCTCAATTAATTCCGGGAAATTCAATTCTAATACTGGTTTCCATTCGTCGTCACGAGACGTAAATCCCTTTCATCCAAGAAGATATTGAATTTAATCCCCTTTGAAACGGCGTCGATCCACTCGTTTAGCCAATATACGTTTCACTTCCCAGTTTTCGACCTCTAATCCGTCGTCCTTGTATTTAACTAGTTTAGGCGGTGGCGTAATTCTGTTAAATGGATCGTTTGTAGGGTTTTGATAGGGTAATGAAGAAGTAATGCTAACAGTTAGAAAAATTCGTGAATTTGGTGAAAAGTCTAACGTAAAAGCAAAATTATCAATCTTTTTTACAATTGTATATAGTCTTATATGCGGTGATGACAATTTTCCCTTTCTATGTAATGGTTTATAAGCTTTTCCCAACTTTAACTACACTTTGTTACTCATAAAAAAATCATGTTAACGATTTTTCTGATTATATAGTTTTTTCGCTTTAACAGCCATAATATCTATAGTTAATTATACGTCTCGTTGCAAATGTTTCCGTATAAAGCAAATTTCTGTTTGTCGGTGAAGTAGAATTATTATAAAAATATCTATTAGTGCCGTAAGCTTAAATTCAAATAAATACTTATGTAAGCTAACTTATAAGGTACGTAAGTAGGTATTATTAAGGTTTTATTGTAAAGAAGATATAATATCAATCCAATATTATTTGGGATGTTCTACAAAAAAGTGGTGTAATATTAATTTAACTAACTGATTTTTCCTTTTTAATTTTTCATCCGCTCATGGATAATAGGCTATCGTTATTATTAAGCGTGTTTTAAATCTTTTTTACAAACTTTTCCAAAAAAGCTAATATAAATCTAATATTTTTATCCAAGATAATTTTTCGTAGATAAGACTAATTGTATAATAGGAATTATCGAATTAAAATAGCTACCCAATCTTCAACCGTATACGTTGTATAACCAGGAATTAGAAATGTTCATTTAGATGTTTTGTATAAAATGAGTATTACAATATCGAAGGATTCCCTATTATGTAACGTTCAAGGTGTGCTTTTAAAAGAAATTGTTGGCAATGCGATTACAAAGTCTATGTAAATCGTATATATTAGGTACTTAGATGGTTAGATAGGTTTAACACGACTAAAATGTTTTTGATTATCGTTACGCAGCTCTTCGTAATATACGTGATTTTTAATATATATTTATAGAAGTTTACGTTTCTAACGAAAATATACTTCGTCTAAGGTAATTATTATTTTCTCAGGTCCGAAATAGTGTTTTTCATCGTGTGACTCGGCGAGAAGCTTTCACACGAGTATTATAAAAATCATAAGGTTTTTATAACCGTTCACGTCGTAATTATATAATAAGCGATTAACTAATCGAAGTAGGTATCCAAGATTAAAAGCATTAAAAGGCATATTCTTATTGTTTTTATTATTTACAACATCTTACAAAATTCCACGTTAGATAGTATCCTTATGATAATCGATTTAAAAGCGAAGTTGTATATCGTTAGGTACCTGCACCTTAATGAGGTGTATTGTTCAACCTTGATTTACCGTTGGTAAATTATTGAAATTTAATTTAATACCGATATATTAGTTTTATGAAGTTGTTAGTGGTCCTTCAAAGTCAAACGACGAAGGGTATTTAGTACCAAAGTAAGGCGTACTGGCAATTGAACCACATTTAATAAGTATAAGTTAAGGTAAATTTACGCATTAACCAGTTGTCAATTTGCATTATCCGTAGATATCGCATTTAACGACGTTTCATTTATAATAATTCGAGTAACTTTATAATTGTTTAAAAAAATTTGGTAAAGGGTTATTAACCAAGGTTATTTGCAGGCGTTTATACATTTATATAAGATATATAACCTTATAATTCAAATAATTATAGTTTAATTTTATTCGAGTTAATCGACGACTTGAAAAAATTATTAGTTTAGTAATTATTATTTCAATAAGTTAATTCTGTTACTAAAATAAACCTTTTTTCAGGTGAAAAAGTATTACACTGAATCCGCGTTTAAGATTTTCGTTAATTTGGAGAAAAAGTTGATGTGTTGGATTTGAGTGGTATAACTTGAGTTATTTATATAAATAAACTTGTATAGTTTTGAAAAACTATTGTTATTTAGGTGTAGGATGGATAAAATTAAACTGTATATAATGTAATCTCTTTCCTCAGTTGTCGATTTCAAGTTGTCCTTATTTTCTTCCTTATGTTAACAGGTCTTTTTTTAGTTTTTGAAGTGTGTTTGATAATTAGGTGTAATAGGGTATTATCAGCCTTAAAAACTTTATTATATTTAGGTACATTTCGAGGGCTTTTAAGTTACGAGAAAAGGAATGATTTCGAAAGCCTTAAATTTTTTCCTTAGTAGTTAAAAGTCCGAAGGCGTTTACATAAAATCCTAAACTTTCTACTAATTAAAAACCGATATAATATTTTTCTGGTGATAAATAGATGCCTATACTGGTAAAAATCTTAAACATAACTTCCAGATAAGTAAGGTATTTTTCGAACGTATTGGAAAAAATAATAATATCATCGATGAAAACGCGATAAAAAAGCCGAAATTCTTTTAATGTTCGATCCATAAAACGTTAAGAGTAGAAAGTCAAATTGCGAAAACCTATAGGAGTAATTTTGCTTTATTCGAGTCCGCGGTAGCTAAAGAAAGTTAATCGGTTACGGAAATCTGGATTTATTAAGAATTAAAAGAAAAACTTGGTAATATTTATAACTGTAATGCATTTTTTATCGCGAATGGATTCGATGATATCCTTTTACAAAGGCAATGAATAGGAGTTTAAAATAGCCCATTGGTTAAATAGTCGTAAATACACTATTATTCGACTTTTATTTACTCTTTGTATAATTTTCTACGTTACGAATACCGGTAACGTAAATGGTGAAATGTTGTTAGAAAAATTTATGCGTTATTGTTCGTAAAAAGTGTCGAACTATTAATTGAGAAGTTTTTCGTTTCGTCTAAATACCAAATAAAGGTAACGGTTAAGCTTAGTATATCGCCACCCGTTAATAAATAAAACCTTTATCATTTGATTTACAGGTATTTTAATTAGGTCGATATCGTTTTATACCGTTGGGTATCATTTATAAATAGGTTGTAATTAAATAAATTGATTCGGGTTAGTCGCGTTAATATAAATTCGGTATATGATTTTCATTAAAGGTATATTTTCGGGTGGTTTTATGCCAAAGAAAGTATTTCGGTAACGTGGTTTATCGCAAGGTTTAACGAAACCGGCTTTTTAGTTAGTGAGGTTTACCACTTTAGGGATCCCAGATTCTTAAATCGAATACGCTATTACGTCCAGAAGAAGGGTGGTAAAGTAAGGCTCTACGAGGGCTGTAATAAGAGAAAACATATTTACAGGCGCGATAATAACATAGAGAGTTGTAAAATTCAATTTGAATTCGGCACTAATTTCCGGAATAGGGGTGGATTTATCCAAGGTTTTAATAGGAGTAGAAAATATTTAATAGTTATTAGTAGCTATTTCAGTAGGTTTTATTAATATAAATAATACGTAACCAACTCTTATAACCTATGTAAGAGCTTGTATAGCTTCCGTTTGCTTCGTTTAAAATAAGTATTATCTTCTAATTTTACGATCGTTCCTAAACAAGTATACTTAGGGAGGTATATTCCCTTAGTAGTAGAATTGTAAAGTTGTATTACATAAAGAGTAGGAACATTAATTAAATTATCAAGAGCATAAGTATGCTAAACTGTAAATATGAAGGATTTACCTTTAAAAAAGGTAATATATTTAACTGCGACGTATATTATTTATCCGGGTTAAATAACGACCTTAAGACTGAAAGGAACTTTACAAACCACGGGTTATATGGCTACTTTGCATATTGAAAAATGAATATAGAAATGACTATTTTAAAAATAAACCAAATTTCTCGATATTAACATATTTATACTACGAGGTTTTATCCAATAGTTTATTAATAAAGCGCCTGTATTTAGTTGATCTAAAAGCCAGGCTTTAGCTGTCTCTTGTAATAAGGCAAAAGTACCGTTAGACTTATATCCGGGGGTATAAAACGCTTAGCATACCTTAATAATGAAACGAATAAAAAGACACATTACTTTACTAATGGTTTCGCGTTTAGTTATAAGTACGTCGGTCGTAATATGGTCGGAAAAGTTCGTATTTAGCCAGAATTTAAATACGAGATTTTTATTAGCGCCCGTATCAAGATAAAGTATGTGATTTTTATTTATAAGGCTTGTTCGTACCGTAATTTGTAGGTAAAGATAACCACCTATAACGAGTATTACCTTTTCGTTAACAAGCTTAGCCATAATAATATTAAGATTATCTATATTATGTACGATATTATTGAGGTTCATTGTATATTACGTACGGTCCAGCTATCGTATACACCATTTTATATCGTTAGAAAAAATAATATTTCTCCGCGTATAAGCCTTTAAATACTCAAATAAAGTATTATACAAACCGTAATTCTCACTATAACATATATAAGTACATCGATTAGAAAACGTCAAAGTGGGTTTTATTATATAACCCACTTTACTATTCGAGTGGTACGAATTTTTTTGTTAAGGCGCTTGTAAGTAATTAAAATAGTCCTAATCTGAATAGTCAGCATCGTTTACCTCAAATTATATATTATTAACTTTGCATTTGTAATTAAATTTCCGCTTACCGAAATTACGTTTTCGCTTATTAAGATTATGTTTTCGTTTATCCCAACCATAGTTTATGTCGATATATATTCGAAAACGATAGTTACATCGTTTACGATTGTATTCCTATGAGGGGCGTTTCTTGTACCTTTTAGCGTTGTTCTCGGGTTTACGGGACTGGTACTTTTTCCGACGAGGTTAATATTCATCCTTCCGAGAATACTGCGAGTCGTACCTTTTGCGTAAGTCTTTCGACAGAGACTAATAGTTAGGATAATATCGAATTACTACTATTAGTAACACGGTTTTCGACTTTTTAACTTTAGCTAAGTATTTCTTTATAGTTTACTTATAATGTAGCGGCGATAAGTACTGTTAAATACCCGGGTTCAATACGAATTAAATATTGATTATAACGTTATACCAATTGTTATTATGGCGATTTAGTATACCTATAGCTTTTACGTATCGTATTTTGGTTTGTATGTATTTACATAGCCTATATTTATCGTGTAATAGGTCTCTTAACAAGAATTTGGCCTCCCTAAACTTCGTAGGAAATTATCCAGGATTTATAGCACGACGGTAAACGAAAATATCTATAATATAAGCGAGTCCGCGAAGAAACATTTTACGATATTCGTAAAAAGTAAACTCGGTATTCCACCAATATACAGCCGATCCGTATAATAAGATAAATAACATTTTCACAATTTAACTCTACAAAGCTAAAAAGGTATCTACGAAAGTATCTAAGCGTTGTCAAAAGCTTTACATATTAGTACAAACTACGCCTTTACCCACTATAACAATGCCTATATCCTAAGGGTCCAGATACTTGGAGTTAAACACTCCAATTTCTTTACGCTTTAAGTGGCGAGTGCCGCCTATCGAGTATTGGGTAACCATCGTGTTCGGGGTTCGAGAAAGATTGCGACAGCGTCGAGATAGGGTTCGAGAAAGATTTCGACAGCGTCGAGAAGACTCGCAGCGGCGGCAAGAGGGTTCGCGGCGGTCGCGAAAAGGTTCGCGGCGGCGAGAGGAGTCGCGATGGTTGCGAGAAGGCTCGCGGCGGCGAGAAGAAAGCTCATGTCGGCGGCGAAAATACTCATGTTCCTTCCTTTTATGTGAGCGATGGTGGCTACCCTTCAAAATATCCGAGAAAATTATGGAAATAGGTAAAAGTTGGCGATGATAATGACGAGAAGAACGTTCGCGGTAACGAGAATGGCGACTATCAACCATTTAACTATCGAGGTGCCTTATAACGGCGTTATGCTTCGCACATCTCGCAGAATCGCGTTTTTTAAACTCGCGGCGTAAATTTTCCACGAGTTCCATCGTTTTAACGTTGTTAATAGGGTCTGCTGCCGAGGATATCTCTCCTGGCTCCATGGTAGTAAGAGTTATAGATGAAGAATGGGCTAAAGAAGTGTAACAATGTAAGCTCACAGGCGAAGATATTATAGGTAAAGGTATGCGCGTAGGCAAAATCAGGGCTTTTGGCAAAAGTAAAGGGAAAGTAACAGTTGACTTTGGCGTGAAAAGTACAGATTTCTTCGCACAACGAGTTTGTTAATGCTTACGGTAAGGGGTTTGGAGATTATTTGATAGTGTGATGCCCAGGGCTTATAGCTCTCGCTAGCTTATATGTCTAGATTAAGGACTCGTATACTAAGCTTATACAAAATAGGATAAAAGTAAAGGAAGAGGAAAATAGGAAGGGTTGTTATTTTTTGGTGGTAAAGCTGTATAGTTGTAGGTCTACGCCGGTAACCTTTTTCAATTGCTTTATAACAATTAATTAGTCTGGTACCAAACAGAATCTCAGATTATAACTACCATTTATTATGCTGTGTGAACGTATAATAGTATTCCGGTCTATATTTGAAGTTGAAGACTAAATAAAGAGGAATATATAGGCATGCATAACAATAAGTACTTATGAGAAGGATGACTCGTGAGTAGGCATTCTCATGAGAAGGCGCACTCATAAGTAAGTAGTCTCGTGAGAAGGCACGAGACAGCGTACCAGACAGAACCCAGACTAGTGTACAGCAAAGCAAGCACCCCCTCCATTAACACAACAATCGTAAATTTACGGAGAAGAGGCATCCGGAGAGTACACACCTCAGTGGGAGCTTATAAACTCTCATACAGACAGTGGCACTTTACTATACACTCTGTCAATCTCCCTTCTGGGTAGTAGCACTCTACCGTACACTTTGTCAATGCCTCTTCTAAGCAGTAACACATTATTATACACTCTATATGAATGCTTCTTGTAGAGTGGCACGTTACCGTACACTCTGCAAAAGTGAAACTTGCAATGTGGATGCTTATTAACTATAGAGATATATAATAATATTCACGTAGGTATTTTTTTTTCTTCAACGCGATCCATATCTGTAATTCAGTAGTAACAGTTTAGTTTATAGTGTAGCTTATTTCTACGATTTAGTCGTGAAAGTTTGTATTCGTTGTTTAGTAGTAATAGTTTGGTTTATAGTATAAAATTATAAATGTTTGAATTAGTAATTTTAATCGCGATAGGAATTGTAGTAAAGCTTTAGTCAGTTTAAGTAATTGGTGGAGGCATAGTTATTAATAGTAATGTAGTTGTTAATCCCTATAAAGGTGCAATTGTAAAGGTAAAAGGTGATTATCAGTGTTACGTATTTTGGGGTTAATATTAAAAGATGTATCGTTATTGGTTTAAGTAAAATCACTTTTTTAGTTTCCTTAACAATACGCCCCCTTTTATACCGTAAGTCCCTAATTAACAACTTGGCGTATATATACGCAAATATTCAATTTAATCAATTACTTGTACTGTTCATAAAGGTAAATACTTAATAATGTTATATTTCAACCGGTTTCCAGAACAGATAATACGTAGAACCCGCTTTCTTAGGCACCGTTTGGCGCAACAGTGTAAAAGAAATAAGGCCGCCGTTACCGTCTCCTGCCGTGCCGTCGTTAACACCATCGCTAACCCTACCTTTTCCGGCAGCATGTAGTTTATCCTTGCCTTTATCTTCGGCTTTTCCCTTACCGCTATCGTTAACAATACCCTGACTTCTTTTCCCTTTCCCCTCCTTTTTCCCTTTCCCCCTACCTACTAAGGAGAAGAACAGGAAGATTTTAAAGTTATTAACCTTAACTTTTCGTTATGGGTAAAAACTCCTTTACTTGTAACGACCATTATCTATCGTTATAAATGTAACCTAACTAAGTTATAACGTAGTTCGTATTGGAAAGTTCCTCATTAACTTACTTTATATTAATATCCTTAAAGACAAGGTGGAGTCGGTTAACTTGGCACGTCGCCTCGATATGCGGCTTGTTAAAATACGTCGTAAGGCCTTTTTAATGCGTAAAATGCTAAATTGATGTACGCGGGTTCGCGTCCTTAGACCGCTAATATATACGCTTTACGTGTCATATATCGCTTTCGTGGCCAAGAATATGTCTATTAGCAATTACTATTAAAGCGGGGGTCGGTTGGCCCGCTATTACCGTTACGAATTAACTAGTAACAGATAAGTTTCCATTCCGATAATTTTGGGGTCGTAAGCCAAGGCTTTACTAGATGCTCGCCTTTTTTACGTTAAGTTAACTTTGAATTCATAATAATAACTGCGAATAATAATTACGTATTATTTCAATATATTATTTGAGGTTCTTTCAAAAACAACTACTTTTATAATAGCTAAAATGAGGCGATAGTAAATGGTAATAAACGTTAACCGACGGCTTCAAGAAACAAAAATCGCCATTACCGCCTAAAAGGCGGACTTACATATATATTACGCAGGTGAGTTCGACGATATTATTACGCGTTATCGTAAAAAGGTCAAAAAAAAAAAAAAAAACCGTGCCTTTGCCAAAGGGTATGCAGCCTAAGGCGAGGGGCCCCTTTTCCGGCGACGTCGGTAGCGGCATACATAACTGCAATTACGATAACGCCAGCAGTAACAGTGGCGGAGAGGGCGGCAAAGAAAAAAAAAAAAACAAGGATGACAACGACGACGACGACGACGACAATGATGTAACGCCGTCGTCTCCTTCCCCCTTCAGCAACAACTAGCTACCTGTTTTTATATTTACATTAGTTTCTCAAACTATTGTATAATTCCTTACATAATAGTATAGGTATTTTTAAAAATTCGTAATATAGGAAAAGGATTAGAAAGATGAAAAGTTGAAAATATACCTAGTAATGTCATAAAAGGAAAAAAAAAAAGTGATAATATATTAAAATAAGTGCGAATAGTAGATCCAAGTAA
Organism: Anisogramma anomala; assembly: GCA_038502455.1. Lineage (NCBI taxonomy): Eukaryota > Fungi > Ascomycota > Sordariomycetes > Diaporthales > Gnomoniaceae > Anisogramma > Anisogramma anomala. The sequence goes on along the minus strand of JASMMZ010000002.1, from coordinate 10,450,239 downwards.
CGATAATATTTCAAAAGCGGTGTATATATTAAATGCAAACAGCGATAAAATTTCAAAAAAAGTGTAAATAATGGATCCTAACAACGATGAAATGTTAAAAAAGGTATAAATGGTTCAATTGGTGTAATTTCGTAAGATATTTTTAGTAATGCTAATGAAGAGAATGCTTATGAATACAAACGCTTCCAACGCATCATTCGAGGCGCCTTTGGTTATGACATCTACTAGGATTAACTTTCCATTAATTTACCTTTTCTCTTTAATTTCGCGGCGCTTGTACGATTCGTATTAAGTTATAATGTCGATCATGAAACGTTTTTAGTTTATAGTACCAAATTTGATAGGGAATATCTAAGATGAAAAATATTAGTATAAACTATGAAAAATAGAGGTTTTGAATTAAGGTTTCAATTGATAATTTAATCCTTTATTACTATAGTAATACGAAAATCAAATCCTTCAATTATATCGTAAATTTCTGGAGCCAAAACGCTGCATATAACCTACTTATACTTTATTAAAATTTAAAATATAATACTGTTATAAAATGTGAATCCATTTTGAGCTGGTGTTTCTTTACTGAAAATAAAAACGAATCCTATTTACGAATTATAATCTGTATTATTAATGAAAAATCCGTTAATAAAAACAAAAAGTTTTAAACTTGGTATATAGAGCGGTACAAATCGTAAGTCGCGTTTTAGATTACTTATCTGCCACGTAAGGCGTTTATTAAACGTTTTTATACGCTGTTTAAAGGGTCGGTTTAGTATTACGTGGCAACGGAAAGGTTAAATAACACCTTCTACTATACTATTAATATGATCTCAACGCTATGTATACGCTAGTATCTGTATTCATCATCATTTTTTACGTTAGCTAAGTTAATAAGGATAACTTTATCTAATTATCCCTTTTGTATAAGGTTTAGAACGTCTTTCTGAAACGTGATTGTTTCGCTGTTGTAACCGATTATATAGTGTTTTATTAGATATACTTTAGGTTTAGGTTTTAAATTGGTTGCCAAAAGCTTTCTATCTTTTGTAACGGAAAACATTGTATTATACTCCGTTAATATATTATCTGTTTATATACTTATTAATTTGAAACCTCTAAAACCTGTTATTCAAAACAGAAGATATAGGTTGAAAGTTGAATTGATTATTTTAAGCCTCTTTCTATAGTAAGTTTAATTGGTATTATACCAATATACCTTAGCCTTAAGAAGTTCATAAGATTTGTTTAAAGCATGCAAATTAGATTCAGGAGGATATTATTTTCGGAGATTCACAGGTATTTAGGCATAGATACACTGTTTAATTTATTCCTTCGACTATGAATAAACCCGACATAATATTAAGAAGCTTTATATAAATATTGGAAAAGATGTTTAAAAAGGTAATAAGTGTTAAAATCATGTAATTACTTACCCTTAATAAAGTAAGCGACTAGATTATAATATCCTTTTTACCAGAGTTATCGTATCCCTTAACTATAAGGCGGCCTTTTCATAAAACCCTTTCATCTTATCGTTTACCTCGTAAATCAAATGAATAGGAATTTTTTTAGGCGGTATAAATCTTTAATTTAAAATTCTTAAAGAGAAAAACACTTTATTCGATTAAAATCAAGATTTTCGTTTAGGTAAACTATTTAAACGGGGTATTTGAGGCGTTAATAATATCTTTTCAACGAAATTTGAACTCAACTTACGATTTTCCGTTTCATTTTACGTAATAAAAGAGCTCATGATAAAGGTTTAAAAATGGTTTTTATTTTTCAAGTGAAGTAGGCTTTCTCGGCAATATAGTACTGGTTCTGTTAATGTAAACAGGCTGGTCTTATACGATAGTTAAGGTTATAAAGTGGTACTCGGGGGGTATGTAAGATTTGGAAACAGTTTTAATTTGTTGTTATATGAGTGGTTCAATTTGTGTTACTTTTTGAATTAAATTTCTTAACCGTTAATATTTATTACTTCCTTTTTATGTTTCTATATCATTGTTAAACTAAATAAACTTATTCTATTTGGTAAGTTTATAAGTAGATTGTGACTATTAAACCCTCTAAATCTCCAAGAGCCAGTCCATTTGTTTTTCGTTTTTCAAATCAAAACTTTAGATTATAATAATAAGTTTAAAATGACAGTCTTACACGAGCCGTTTTTTATAACCAATGCATTTAAAATGTCATTTCTAGCTAGTATAGAACGTAGTGCAGTTATGGCTTTCGCCATAGCATTCGCCCTTTACATCGTTACTGGCACCAATATTAAATTTATATAAACTTTAAGGGAAATTCCAGAAAAAGGTATTGAGATTATCTCACTCAGGCTAGATATATGATTTATAATGTCTACCGCTATTTATTAAATTTATTCCTCTAAACCTACACCTTTTAGTTTCCTGAACAATATTATAAATACTTTTTAACCGGTTTATAATATTGTTCGTAATTTCCGATACCTTATAGTACCTTCACTGGTATTTTTTTACACTTACTACCGTTAATTCTGGCCCTAGTAAGCTATTTTGTTGAGTTGAAGGTTATACCAGCATCGTAAATAATCCAGTTTAATGGTTCTAAGTAAACATTCAACTAGCAGTTTACTAAAGTATCCAAGCAGTTTGTAATGAAAACTCTTTGCGTACATTTCGCGGATTTAAATAATATTATTACGTCGATGGCGTATAGTATTGGCCAGCCATTAATGTATACTATATTTACGATAACCTTGTAAAGAAAGTTTATATCGTTCTAAAAGTGGAATTTAAATCGCCATAAGGTTTAATAATACAATTGGAACTCGTAATAAAACGTTTAGATAGTTTTTAAGGATTACTTTTCTATATTTGTATATTCTATTACATAGAAGAAACGTAAAAATCTTTTTACAGTAGGGTATTCAAATCGACAGGATAATATCCTTAATTTTATTTATATTAGGTAAACGGCTATGTTTGTATACGGTTCAGGTAAAAACTATGGATAACCGAACACAAAAGAAAACGGCATGAATACAATATTCGAAGCGCGAATAAGTTAGTTGGTTATATTACGAACCTTTATTCCGAGTTTATTTATATTCATTATTAATAATAGAAATATCGTTTTAATGTCTATCATGTAAAATTTAACCGGTCCGAATCATATATTTATGGACGATGTTAAGAAATAATGCCTCATGTTTACCGAATAAAATCTTCTGGTATTCCCCCATTTGATCGAGTTGAAATTTGGAAAATTTCGCCGTGAACGCGTAGAATTGTTGTTTTACAACGGTTAAGATTTTTTCTGCATCGATATTTCTTATATTATCTTGAAAACAGTTGCCTTATTTATGAGAAAGTGTTAATTACGATACTATGTAGGTATTCAATACTCCGTTTCGGCAATCTAGGCTTACGATATATAAAAATAAGGCATTTTACAAACATATAAATACTCTCTTATTGGTTTTCTTATTTTAGGCTATGAAATAAGTTTTATTATATTTTAATTCTTCTTTCCCAATGGTATATTCGTAGGATTTTACATTCAATCTCTCTGTTACGACTTTGGAATAAACTACTGATATTACGAAATTGGGTTTCTTTTGGTTTTCGTATAAGATAGCGATGCAAAACTATTGTTTAATCCTAATCTGTTCGTATATTAAGTTATTAGTTGACTATTAGCCGACGTCACTACATATAATATACCGTTTAAAAAAAAACCTATAAATCTATGAATACTTTTCCGTAGGTATTATAAAATACGTGTTAAATTTAATGCTTGTTTATAAGGTTATTCCCGTTAATAACTACTTTACCTTCGGTTTTTGAGGTTTCTTTTTTAATGTTTATCGTTTCGATAATCGTATTTAAGGCGTTTATTTCTTTTCCAGATACACTTTAAACCTTCGATTTAAAATATGGTCGATTATTTCAGCGAAATTTGCTTTAGTAATCTCGCCTTCATCTTTAATACTCTCAGTTATAAACATTAATCCGAGGCGCTCTTATCGGTGTATAATAGTTTTAAACAATATTTTAAAATTCATATTAAAGGTTTTCAAGTTTTTTATGTTTTACATAGTGTAAGGTTAAAGTTTGAGTTTTTGCGACATATTTTTGTAATTATTTGAATAAATAGTTTGTTTCCCTAATGTTGTGGTTCAAAAGCACTTGGTATTTCCAGATATTCCTTAATAAGGCGGTAAACACTTTTTGTTGGATTTTGTTAACGGTTTTACGCTAATTTGTTACGAATTTCTAAATAATACCCGTTTATTTCCCATATTAAAATACTTATTTTATTTCCGTATTCAAGTTCATTTTTAAGCGATTATAATACTTTGTAAATATACTTACTTTCGTAAAATGGTATATATATCATATTTGAGTTTACTCAATTATTGTACCTATTAAAATCTTGTAAAATTACAATAGTTCAATATCTAGCATTTTATAAGTATTTAACATTATGCGTATTTTATTATCGAGGACGTCATACGGTTTACAATGATAATTCTCGTCTTTATCCAATATCTTAGCGAAGTTGGTAAGTTCTATTAAAATACTTTTGTTAGGAGGAAACCGGTGTAATAGAAAGTTTAGGTATAGGTTTTAGATATTAGGTATTAGTTCGTAAAGTTTGTATTATCGTTTTACGACTCTTGTTTTATTTTCGGGTGGGCCGGTTTCCTTATTTAGTCCGCTTTTGTTACAGCCGAACGGGTTGTTTACTTTATCCAGAAAGTAGTCTTATTTATATCTCTTTTTAAAAGTAAATTTTTAAAAGGTTTCGTATTCGACTTGAGTAGTAGATAATCTTTATAGCTTTTCCTTCTTTTTTATCGATTCTTTTAGCTTCGTCTACTTTTCGTGGCATACGTTTAGTTTTACCAAGCGCTTCATTCCCTGTATTTGCGGGGTTTTTTGTCGATCCTTGTCCGTTATTTTAAAAAACCGGTTTTAGCACTTTTTCAACTAATATCTATATATGAATTTCATGTCTATTACTTTATCATCGGTTTATTTTGGTATTTAAGTGCATCAGGCTATTGCCCATCATGGTTTTAAGATACGGCTATTATTATTACCGGTCTTATTAATACCTTTACTCCGTAGTTATTTTGATAATATTCTCAAAATAATGCCATTTAATATACACTATATTTTTGACGATTAATTCGTAAAGTCTTGCTGAAAATTATTAAGTAAGTCCCGACCTTTCATATCTCTGTTACAATAGTTAAAAATAATATTTATAATATATATAGTTTCTGTAACAAGGTCCAAATTCTTTACTTAAGCTTCGATTTTACTATTTTATTAATCAACGTCTAAGCGCTTCAAAATGATTTTACGAAAAGATGTATTTTTAAACAAATAATCAATATATTTCCTAGGTTTTGCAAGGTTTGTTATTAGTAAAGTTATAGTGACAAAATTACGAAGTATGATAGAATACTTTGAAAGTTAATTTCGGTACACATTTAAATTACCGGTGCGGTATAGAGGTTCATTTTACGCAGTGTTTAAGATTTAGGTAAGTGTAATATATAATATTTCAAGCGGTTTTGGAATGAAACATCAAATTAAAACATTTGAAATAAAGCGATAAAAATAAAAGCGTATAATATGTAAACAAAGGAGCAAATGAGATCTAATAAAGCGTTTCAAATAAGGCGCTTATCGTTTACTAACATTACTGAAATTTAATTCAAATGTAAGTAAAACGTGACTTAAAGCTCATTACAAGTTTTAAATTAATATTTTAAAGCTTCGTAAGCATAATACTAACTAAGAGGCTAATATACTTAAACGTCGTAAGTAATAAATTTTAACATGTAGTATAACACGAATCAGGAAAGGCGAATGAGGCAGTGGAAACGGGGAAACAAGATGTGGGAAGGTGTAGGTATATATATGAAAGTTGAGGTGGTGTGTGTATCCAGCTTGCGGTGTACGTTTAGTTAGCGGTTTGATATTACTTTTAAGGAGTGGAGTGGTTATAGGAGCGTTTTAAAAGTTGTGTCCTAGCCGCTTTCGAAGTTTGTAAGCGGTCTAAATATTGTATCTTAGCCGCTTCCGTAGTTTGTAAGCGTTTGAGATATTAAGTTTATATTGGGTGGGTTTTAACGTAGGGTTCTAAAACTTATTGGTTTTGACTTATGTAGTTCAATACGTAATAAGAAGTTTTACAAAAAGTACCCGGGTACGTTTAAAGCTCTAAAACGTGTTAACGAATAGAGTAACGTGACTTTTAGTAAATAGGATACAAACTGAATTAATAATATCGTACTAAAATTATCCTTTTTAGAGGTATTTCAGGTCTTATATTCTTTTTACTCCTTGGGTTCTCCTGGAGTTTTCGCGTATTTCCACACTCTCATATAGTTTCTGTAAGTCGCAATATTGAAGTATAGGTAATCAGGACCATTATAGAATCTCATTATAGGTATTTAACCTAGGGTTATCTTTTTTCCCCTAGGCTATTTATAGTCAACCGAATTAGCTAGCAATTAGTATGAGTAAGGTCTCTATTCATTTATGTAAACGTAAAGAGTAAAAATGTAATAGTAAAGATTGGTAGTGCATATTAAAGTATATAGTAAATTCCAAGAGAAAAGAGGCATCTAGAGAGTGCATACTTTGGGTATGAGCTTATAAGTTTTCATCTGGTGGTATGGTTTAACCTATGATAGTAAGCCAAGTAGGTGCCAAATGGAGTTTATTATTAAGGTATAGCGGAAGACTAAAAGAGGCTACCGTAGCCCACCGTGCAAGATCTATGGAAATAGTCAGTGTCCAGCCTGTTACGTGCCCTTATAAATGCCGTATACGGACCGCGTCCGGTCCGCGTCCGAATCGAGCCTAAATCAGGTACTATCTACTCTGTTACGTATATAGTTACGTAACCTATAGACTTAATAACCAATAACATAAATTTATAACATACCCACCTTTTCCCCAGATACTATGAGGGCTACGACGTCTCGCTAATTAAACGCGGGGCGCGGGCTTTACCCGCCTAATACGCAGGCCAAACGTAAATCAGTAACGCAGTGTTTAACGCGCCTTATAACGTATTGAATGATCCAACCCCATATTATCGACGTCGTACAACGCGCCCTTAACGTGCTATTTGACATATTAACCAGTTTCACCCTAATTAAACTCCGGATCGTGGACACCTTATAAAGCGTCTTTGAATTTACCGTATAATATATCCTTTTTACCGCCTATATAGTTTAATATACCCTTTAACGCATCGTGTAATATATCGACCGATCCGATCCTAAGTTACCGACGTCGTATAACGTACCTTTTATGTGTAGTTCAACGTATTGGCTGGTTTAACCTTAAGCCGCCGACGCCGTATAACGCGCCTCTTAACGTGCCGTATGACATATTAACCGGTATAACCTCAATTCGCCGACGCCAAATAACGCGCCCTTAAATTGGTTGTATAATATATATTTTTTTACCGTCGATATCATATAATGTACCCTTTCATACGCTGTATAATACCCTGATTTTACCGTTAATATTGTATAATGCACCTCGTATAATACTTAATCTTTACCAAATCCAGTCCCCTAATACTTATGAATACGAACTTCCCCGTAAACTTTAAAAACTTTTCCCTTTTTTATATATCATTATCCTTACTTTACATTTACTTTTTTTCGTAATAGTTTCACTATTACCCTTTTACATTTTAATTAAAATTTTCTGCCGATATTTCGTATCCTTTTTTCTTTTTCCTGGTTTTTATAGCTAGCGTATATAATAAACCTAACGTAAGTTATACTGCTGCTGATGCCCCTAGTAAAAATAATAAACCGCCTCGTAAAATACATTACCTTATTATATATGAATACCTTATCTTTCATTACCATTTATAGCACTTTCTCATTATAAACGAACTACTCGTTCTAAGTCATAATATATATAAAAACGAATTCCTTCTTTTATAGGCTAAAAACGTATATATATCGTATATTAACTGTCTTTTTAACTCCGGTGTTTCTTATATTTATATTCGAGTTCATTGGGCGTAAATTTATTGTATATACCAAAAAGTTTATATAAAAGTAAATTTATAAATCAACCCTATAAAAAAACTAGTCGCGATTTAACCCCTTTTCGTAATACATTTATGAAATAAATTTACTTACAACCTCGCCCGGTTCACGCTCCCTTTTACGTCAATTAATTGCTATTACCGAAAATAGGAGCTATATTCTATTATTTACCCGTTAACAGTATGGAAATATTCCTGGTTATCGACCTATTTTTACCCTTACCTTTTTTAAATTAATTAATTTGTTCGCTCGGTTCCTCTCTATTATTTGGGTATAAGAAGTCACTAACGTACCGGTCGTATAAGCTGTCACTCTTTTAAACATACACCCTCATCTTCTCCTCCTTCCGGTTCCATTTTCTTTTAAAATACTCTGTTACCCCTTACGGTATCATTTATTTACTAAAATATAATCCCCTCGGTTAACCGTACGTTAACGTATAATGTCTTTACCTTGATTACCTTTAACGTCCGTCATATACATTTACGTAGTTTTAACTTCAATAGCCAAAATAATAGAGTTACAAAAGTTATATCTTTTATAATTAACATAAGCTACAACTTACAAAGTATATTGAATGACGTTTAATTCCTAATTATATAAGCCCCGATTTTACCCGTATTCTATTTACTAATCTTAACTAAAAAAGAACTAATCGAGCTAGCCGTAAACGGGCGAAGGATTATACTCGAGCCGACCGAGTTGCCCAAACTTAAACTAATGTATTATAATCTTTAGTAACCTGCCTAAAAAATCGCTTTCCTTGCCTCGCCCCTCGCTCCGCTCCTCGTTAACCGCTATTGTTGGCCTCTTCCAACGCTTGTTCCTCTTAACTTTATCCGCTATCCTCGGCGTCGCCCCACGACCGCCCCGCCTCCTACCAATCCCCTTCGTTCACGCCTAATAACGCCCACTACGCCTTTCACTAGTTTCCCCTACCGGCGTTTCCTAATATCTGAAGCCAGTTATAATAAAGTTTTTAACGTCCATAATGCTGTTACTCGTTAAACCATAATAAAATAATAATAACAAGTAGATAAATCTTTAATAACTTGTAATAAAAGCTGTTTTAAAGTCGGATGTTTATCCAAAAATTCAGGTAATATTAACCCAGCCTTACCAATTGTATTATAACATAATTAAAAAAATATTTCCTTCCTTGATTGAAAAATATATTATTCCGAAGGCATAAGTAACTCGTCCTATATAGGTTACCGAATATAAACTCGACGTCGAGGTCGAAACACTGGGTTATTCTAAACCCGAATATTTCCCTATTTCGTTTTAAATTTATTAAACTTTATAATATACTAGTTATTTTCCAATAATTTCTATTTCAACTGATTATAAATCTTATACTTAATTAATATTAAACGAACCCCGCCCCGCTCTATTTTTACTGCAAAAATGTCCTGAATTTTAAATTCCTTATAATATACATTTTCCTATATCTTTAACGACCAAAAATAATCCCAGATGAATATCGGATAAAACTTACGAGAAAAAAGAGTCCAAAGCCGCCTACTTCATCAATTTTACATAAAGTATAAGGTATTTGTTAAAAATATTTAAACCGATATTAAACAGTTTTAAAACGTTGACGACCTTGTACTAATTATAAATCTAATTAACCTTTTTTCTTAAACGGTTAGTTTTGATATTACGTAAATTAAACTAAACCTAATCCTCTACCTTATACTACTCCGCCGAAAGTCATCGATGGTTCGTTGCCGTTTCTATCTATTATTAAATATGTATTATCACCGCTTAAGCTAATTTTGTACCTTTGCATAAATGTGCTAAAAACGTAACAGCTTCCCTCGCTGGACTAGTTAATAGCTTTATATCCCTGTCTATCTTCAGGATAAACAATATTTAATACGTATTTACTAAACGGTTCGCATTAAACCCGGTAACCGTTAACTTCCAATTATTTAACGTAAATTAATAAACAGGTAAATATAAAACCTAATACTATTACGAAAAGGCGACTATAATACGTTAGTACTTTTAAACTTCCTGACTTATACGTCTAATACTGTTATTTATCCATAAGTAGTACGCTGTAAACACAAGTCATTCGACTTTTGCTAAAAAATATAAGGTCGTTTAAAATATGCCTATCTAATTTTAATCGCAATTATTAATAATAAAAGCCTAAAAATTATGACATCTCCACTATATATCTCGAAAGTGATCTACATACGTATCGATAATTATAAACTATATAACCTCGAATTATACAGATTTAAAAAGGCGATTCGTGATAATTGATAACTACTGAAAATCGTTTTTATTAGCTAATGAATATATTATAAAGTCGACGTAAATATATATACAATGCCTATTTAAGATAATAAACAGTTAAAGGAAGTTTCATTGTAAGGTACGACGTGGTTCCATCCTGTTATATTACGTATATATTCGATATAAGCGTCGAATATTTACCATTATCACCTTTTAATAATAACTTCTTTCAAAAACGCGAAATAATATGTTTTTACCTGAATGACCTATAATAAAGGAATCGTAAATTCATAACAAAATATTTGTTATTCATAATTCCTCATTCGATAATTATAAAGGGCTAAGGTAATATAATATACACTTCAAATCAATTCCGTAATCCATAATTTACACCAATCATCTGGCTTTAATTGGGAAACGTTTAATTCCTTTAAAAACTTCTCATAAACGAACATTATATAACAGGTCATTCGCTACTTTTTAATCATATAATTCTATTAAGGTACCTAAGTCGAAAATAAAACGACTCCTCAACGTTAACGAGGTTAACGGACTTAATGCGGGGTGTGTCCGTAAAGGTACCTCTAATTCCGATGTATTAAAATCCTCCGACGTTATTTTTAATAACGACCCGCGCGGGGGCCGGGCACGGGGCTATCCCGTCTTTGACCACCCTTCGAAAATACTCGGCCTACCCTTAACGTATATATCTTTGTGTTCTAATAACAAAACCTCTATATTAACAAATTCATCCACATAACCCGCCGTAAATTACGTTCCCTTAATATATAAGTCTAGTATTAATATATTTAATATAGTAATTGTTGGTAGGCTTTAGAAATTGCAATGTTGTCGATTCGATTGGTCTTCCTAATAACAGTAGTATTGCGTGTTCAGATGGTGGATGTATTATTCTAGGTTTAGCAGACCGCTAGCCGGTCTACACTGTAATTTGTATGGCCAAGTGCTTAGTCCGTGCCCTAGAGTAAAGTGCAGTGTACTGCACTCGACTTACATCCAATGCGGTAAGTCCGTACAAAGCAATACGCTTGCAGTACGGTCAACTTTACTGCAAGTAAAGTTGACCTATTATATTACATGTAATACCATTGCAATATTATACCAATACTGGCGGCTTTTTAGTTTATACGCGCGTACGTTAGTGTGACTGACTAATCCTTTCCGGTTGCTACTAAATTATCTCCTCATTAACTGGCGAAACCCCTATTAATTCCAATTAATTTCTATATTAAATTGCACTTAATTACATTCCAATTAACCCTATTTAACCTTAATTGCTCCGTTACTCCGAGGTCTAAGTTTATCAACTCCCACAAAGAGTCCTTTCGCTATAGCCTTTCGTAACTTCAATTTTGCCACTTAAACAGGTCGCCATCATAAATCCCCTGGCAGTTTTCCAATTTACCAGTATATCCTTTTCCTCAGTCACGTGATCTGTGCTTTCTAGACGGTTTATCTACGTATCCCTTAATGCGTATAGCCAGTTTATTACTGTCTATAAACTTTTTTAGGGTTTTATTTAGCATGGCTTTCGTCATAGCATCTATAGGATTATCTTTGCTATCGATTTATCGGAACTCCTTAATTTCACTTCCGTCATAGGCTTCGCGAAGTACCCATTACGTCGATAATCACACGTTTTTCGTTGGTAGTTCCGAGTTTTAATAGGTACTCGAAAAGACTTTTTAAGTCGGTATAAATTACTACCGGGATAAAGGAAATCTTTAGTTGCTTAGTAATAAGGTTAAATGTTTCCTATAACACCATACCTACGTTATAACCCGCTATTATACCGTAGACATTTAAATTTAATACGCTTCTTGTAATCCTTTTACATTTAATAGAGGTCTAGTAAATCAGGTTACCAATAATAGTACACTAATCTTTCCTCTTATCTTTGTTGACATAGGTTATCAGGAAACCAATTTATAAAGATAAGTCGGTGTTATTTGTAAAGGATCCTTCTGTTAAGATTATTAGCTTAGCTTTTAAAAGTTCTATTAACACCATATTAATCCCGCGGTCTAAGTTCCGTATCTGCTATTCTATCCTTTTATTTAATCGATCAAAGTCTTTATCCATTTGTGTTTGTACTTATACTGTAATAGATAGGTCGTATAAAGCTTTCAGTTAACATAGGGTGGTAATATAGCTACTCCATACACGTTATTCTAAGTACCATTAAGCTTTGGCCTTATCAATTTTATCAATTATGGTAAAAATAACGCCTTGGCCCTTTTGGCGGAAACTTAAGCTAGTATCAACACTAAGTATATGGATTAATAATCCATTAAAGTCAAGTTGGTTATTTTCTATCAACGTCGTTACTAGCTTACAATTCTAAAACTTAAAGTCCTTGATAACTCGCTATTCCTATATCATAAAGCCAGCCGTTCCGACGAAATGGGTATCGTTAATTTGCATACCTATTATACCAAAATCCTTTTTTTACGTTATTAATAAGTATGGATCGTATATTAAAAACTTTATCGCTAATCAAACCTTAAGCTGCAATTAGTAAATTATAAACTAATAGATGTTTGCCTTCGCCAATTCATATAGTGGTTTAATACACCCTATTACCGTTTCTAGTAGGTAGATAACGCGGAGTTCCTATAGAAATTCCAATAGTATAATTCGCTATAGGTTAGTTACTAATTATATATAAACTTACTTAATATTACGACTATTAAATATAAACTTGCCTTTAGTCTTAGTTAACAAATTTACTACTAATGAAATCACTAAACGTTAACTAATTTTCTAAATTGTTAACAATTACATGAAAATCCAGTCCTTATCTTTATCGCCGTATTTTTAAACTATTCGCCGTAACTTTTTATACGGCCGCTCCGTAGTCCTACCCTTAACCTAATGGATAATCTTTGACTTGAAGACCGTAACGTTTAGGTTTTAAAGGTTAAAGTTAGCTTTCCATACAAATTATACCACACCTCGAGTTAGTAATCCGTCGATTTTTACCTTATCGTTTTTCTTAAAAGGTTTGATAAAAGTTTTGATAATACCTTATACCCTAAGTTTTATTATTAAGTTTTCGTTATCCTTTTTTTTCTTGCTAACCCAAATAGTATTATATATTCGACTTGGTATGTATTCCTCCTCTTTAACGTTCCTCTTTTTCGGAAATCATCCGCGCCAGTGGCGTTTTATTGGTTTATTAATAATGGGCGGAGGAGTTCGTATTAACTCGGTTGTTTAACTTAATGTTTATTATCATTAATAGCTCTAATATAAGTCTTAACCTAAGTAATCCGGAAAAATATAAGGCCGTTAGTAATTTTAACAACCACTTTAAAATTTATAATACTGAATATCTTATACAGCCCTTCCCATTTATCTAGTTCTTACTATACGAGGACTTCACTTTACAGTGGCAAAGTAAATACGTCGATTGTTATAGGCTCGTTTTTAGTATTAAGGGTATTATTAACTTGCCGATGTGTCGATTTTCTTTACATTTCCCTTAAAGCTTTATTATAAGTCGCAACACGTTTTTGAATACTTACCGAAGGCGGAAATTTACTTGTTAGGCGTAGGTATGTTTTGAAGACTAATAGTGTTGGTACCAATCTGTCAAAGTCCACAGTATCGTTTAAACCTTTTACTACCATTTATAAGCGTGCCTTCGGATTTGTAAAACTTCTAATCTTTAACGAAAAGATGCTATACATTTTGCGAAATAAGGCGTATACCCTTTTAATCTTTCTAATGCTTTAATAGGCTTTTATAGGTACCTATTTACATTATATACCCATTATCATAGCGTCTTTCTGAAACTCCGCCGTCGCAAAGTTGGTACCGACATCGTAAACGACGACGTTAGGTAGATCCAGGTACGTATTAATTTATAATATCCTTAACGTTTTCCACGTATCATTTATCGAAAGGGGTTTTCGGAATTTTACTCCATGGAAATATATTACGGAGTTAACGACGTGAAAAATAGGATTATTATCCAAGTAAATAACATTAATTAAAACCTTACAATCAAAATCCTTATTGTATTTTAATGTAAATTTTAATTTCCGGGGGGCTTATATATACTTTTGACAGTAATAACAAAGCTTTAAAATAGCTTTTAGGGTAGCGTATTCTACATCGTTATGTCTTGGGGACTTTAGGACTTTGTACAGCTTATTAACAGCTGGGTAATTGAAACGTCGGTGTAATTAACGTATCTCCGGCTTCGTTAGGTTTGATACCACTATCTCCGGACCATAAAGATAAAATTATAAGTAACCTTACTTAAAAGCGAGTAAAAACCTTTAGTTGTTTTTAACTAGTTCGTTTACGTTAACGTCCATATTAACGTTAAGGATCTTTATATTTTCTAAGTAAAGTAAAAAAGGGATAAGTGACTTAAATATATAAAACTTTATTGCTTTTACAATAGTTTCAATTGCCGTTATCTCCAGTAACGATAATTGTTTGCCTGAGCTAAAGCTAACTTTAATCTTGTTAATATCGTAACGATTAACGTTAGTGGCTATAATGCTTTCCTTCCGTAATGCTATATATTGCAAATAACCTCTTACTAAGTACCTTATTTCCTTAGTATCTGATATAATACCTTAAAACGTATGGTCTACGTAACTATCACGAAGGTTAAAAGTATATAAGGGGTTAGGGGTATGGTTAGGGCAAAGGTAAAGGTCTTTACCACCTAAATGGTGTAAAAAGGTATAGTCGACTAATTATTAGGTTTCTGTACTGAAAACAGTATTCTCGTATTACTTAATTTACTTAGGGGTATTAACGGCGTTAATTAGCTCGTTACCTTTAACATTTATAACCTAGTCAAAATAATCTTTTTTTAAAGTAGTAAAATATTTAGCGTAGTACATTATTTTCCTATTATTACGTTCGGTGGGGGGGTGATGGGTTAACTAATAATCGGCTTTACCATAAATCTAATATCTCTTATTACTTTTACGACAATAATACTTACGGTTAACAGGTACGTTTGAATTTCAATAATGTTAGCATAAGTTTTACTTTTAATTTAGGACCGAGGTTAATAAATTTAACCTTAGGCGTTATAGGCGTAAGTACTTACGATCGACGTAGTTGACTACCATAAAATGTTCCTTTTTCACGTTAATAAAGTTATTGGCTTAGGTATATATATCGAACGAGTTTAGTATATGTACTATTACAGTTGTAAACGAGAAACGTAACTGGCTAAAAAAATCCTTTACAAGTGGCATTTAAACGTTATAAGGCGTATTTAAACTTACTAACACCCGTAATGACTGCCCGTACCTGTTTTCGAAGTGTAATTTCGCTAGTATAGGCTTTTCTAATTATCTTTCAATATATTATTAAGTCGTCGAATATTTAACTAAAAACATCTATGAGTAATTCCTCATCTTTTTTCTTTGCTATTATTATAATCCACTGCATAGTAGCCCAGTCCATATAATATTATGCGAAATGAATGTCGTATTCGAAGTAACTCCTTATGCCATCATAAATCTTGCGAAATGTTATGACATTCATCAGAAAAGTCTAGTATTAATCTTTGGCGTAACCTGTAAGGATTTTAGAAAATCGTAAGTGAAAATAAGAAAGGGGTACCTTTATCCACTTGCAAATGTTTAGAAAAGATATTATCTTAGTGTCGAAAAGGTTGTAAAGCTTTCCGTTATACTTTTCTATATTATTCTAAATCTTAGAAAAGTTCGTTATTAGTTTGTAGGTAATTTTAACTATCCTAACAAGTCTTGGAAAAAGGTCACAATAATTATCCTAATTTTGGTTAATGTTTTCTAACAACTTAAGTTTTGAAGGTTTCGAGATACAATATTAAGGGTAATTACTAGTCGCCTGGCCCGATAGGTTAAGTCCTATAATAGGGCCTATAGTCGGTTTACGTATATAGGGCTCAAAAGGAAAGAGTTTCTAATGTATTTGGCGATTGTATCGTTAAGGGTCGATAATGCTTTACAGTTTTTAAAAGGCCTGACAATCTTATTTAATCAACTAATATAAAGCGTTAATATTAATACCTCCGGCCGCGTTAGCAGATTTTGCTTCGCGTACTTTTCCGCCGTTAAAGGCGTACTCTATGCTATCACTTAGTAATACTAAAATAAGTTACTTAATGTTAACGCGTAAAAAGGCTTAACTTAACTAAAGTTAAAGGAGAAGTCTCCTAAATTGGGTATAAGGGCGGTAAGGTTCCTTAACAACTTTCCCTTTTAGCCGTAAGTTTTAAAGGTATTCTTCAAGTTGAGTTAGATCGAAAAGGGGTTAGACTAACGTTACAGTGTTTTATACTTAAGAAAATCACTCGTTTCTCCAATTCGAACCTAAGATTTAACTTAACCGTTTTTTTGAATTGTTTTCCACATATTAATTATTTAATCGTTAAAAAACTCGCTATATTTACTAAAAGTGAGGTCGGTGTCATAACTGGTGGTGTAATTAATGATAAAGCATTCGACGAAGTTGGTAATGTGTTTTTCTATAAATTCTTCGTCGACATCTCAAGTCTAAAGCTCATTGTCGAAGTACTTGATAAAGGTGGCTCTAAGGCTCTTAATTACCTCCTTCCTGGCAGGGTCAGTGATGGCTTCGAAGTGGACACTGATAGAAAACATCTTGATAGGTGTAGAGGGTGAGAAACTTGATAATTTTAGGCGTAAAAACTTGGTGTTTTGGCGTGAAGTTTCGTAGGAACTTGACAATCTAACGGCTGAGTAACTTGGCGTAAGATTATGTAACGTGGCTTTTTTAGCGTAACTTGGTGTTTTTCGCTTAAAGAAACGAACTTAAAAATCGAAATGAGCAAAGTAGGGAGTGAAAAGAGTAAAGTATGGGAAAAAACTTGGTGTTTTAACGTAAAGTTGCGTGGAAACTTGGCGACTTGACAGCTTGGCGTAAGGTCGAGCGACGTGGCTTTTTCAGCGTAACTTGGCGATTCTTGGTATTTTCGTCGAAAATAGTGAATTTAACAATTAAAGCAATATAGGAAGTAAAAACAGTGAAGTAAAGGCAAAGGTTTAGTATAGTAGGTAAGGTCGAAGATCGGTAGTGGTAGTAAAGGGCGAAGGTTGTTATAAGTTGTAGGACTTAATAGTTTTTCTGCAGTAATAACACCCGCAGTAGTATTAACTTAGCCATTTGCTAACTTGTCGTTTGAGACTTTTAGTAGTCAATCTCAACGCTCTTCAAGAAGAATCACTAAAAATTTCTTAGTATTTTCAAATAGCGATACCATCGCTTACTTCCAGGTTACCGTTGAGGACTAACGCAACCCAAAAGTCTTTTCTGTTTTCCTACCGTTAGGGACTAGCGTAGTACTAATAGAGGCCCTTCAAAAAAATCTTTCCTTTACCCTAATCGCCATTATTAATGTAAAGCGTAACTGGAAAGTAACTTCTTCTTCTACTTAGCTTATCTGTGCTTAACCTATAGGCAGACAAACACTAATCAGTATTGGTAGGCCTTAAACGTTACAACGTTGTCGATTAGATTGGTTTTTGAAGTAACAGTAATATTGCGTAGTCAGATAGTAGATGTATTGTTCTAGGTTTGGTAGACCGCTAGCCGGTCTACACTGTAATTTGTATGGCCAAGTGATTGGCTCGTGCCCTACAGTGAAGTGCAGCATACTACACTCGACTTACACCCAATGCGGTAAGTCCGCACAAAGCAATACACTTGCAGTACGGTCAACTTTACTGCAAGTAAAGTTGACCTACTGCACTTCATGTAATACCATTGAAATATTGTTCTAATAGTAATGGAAATAGGCCAAAAACCTTACGTTCGACGTTTCTTGACTTCAGGGTTATCTTGTAATTTACGGGTTAACGCGTTCGGATGGGCGCCCTAAATTACAAGCTTATACCATAGGTAGTATTAAAAAAGCAAAAGGATTTTAGCCTATTTAGCCTAACGTTCCGAAATCAAACGTGGTAAAAACAAATATTTTAATCCTTTGTAATCCGTTAAAATCGTAAACAGGGTACAAATAATACGTAATTCGGAAAATCACGCTTTTAAATAGGATACCACCGCAAAAAGCCCCTTATCATAAATAATATAATTAAATTACGTATCTGTTAATCGTACGAAATAGTAA
Organism: Anisogramma anomala; assembly: GCA_038502455.1. Taxonomy (NCBI): domain Eukaryota; kingdom Fungi; phylum Ascomycota; class Sordariomycetes; order Diaporthales; family Gnomoniaceae; genus Anisogramma; species Anisogramma anomala. The sequence continues at coordinate 10,431,787 of JASMMZ010000002.1, read as the reverse complement.
ACCACTAACTTTAAAATGCTATCTTTATCACATTACAACAAATACCCTCCTAATACCGTTTTCAAACAATCGGTTTTTACTACCATTAATCGATCGGAATCCCAACATACCAAAATTAAAGCCGTAACAAAGGTATCCTTTAAAGTTTGAAATATAAATTCCTCCTACTTTATCCAAATTCAATAAATTCTTTACTTCGTTGGTAGGATGAAATGATCGGCTAATTCGAAAAAAATACTATTAAAATTACGATAAAAGTTAACAAAACCCAAAAATCTTCGAACCTTCCGAATAATATATAACGACTCCTACTAGCGTATTACCCGAACTTTTTCGAAGTTTATTCAAATACTTACCTTGACTGTTATAATAAAACCTAGATATTTTACCTTCCAAATTACGAAGTTCTACTTTTCAAAATCAAAATTTAATCCCATATTACTGAAACGTTCCAAAACCACGCGAACTTTCGCTATATTATCTTATTTAATACCGGAAAAAAGAATTAAAGGTTATCTACGTACGTTATAACAAAATTATGCAACATATCTACTATTGTATAATTAATATATCGCTAAAACGTCGTCGGCACTTTCGCTAGCCTAAAGGGGGTAACTAACTATTTAAATAACCCGAACCGTATACGAAACGACGTTAATTCTTTTTATTTAGGTATAACCTAGATACGGTAAAAAAAGGCTCAAATATCTAACTTCGTAAGTTATGTCAATTTCGACAACGTACATAAAGTCTTTTTAATTGAAGGCAAAGGAAAAAGATTTTACTCGGTAATTTCATTTAATATTCGATAATCTATATAGAATCGCTACTCCCTCTCCGGTTTGAAAATAAATAATAATGGCGTTATAACCGATAAAAAACTTACTAGAATCTAACCCCTATTTATGAACTTCATAACCGATCGGTAAAACTCGAAAAGTTAATCCCATAAAATTAAGTATAATAACCTCTAAAATAGTATTAATAAAAATTCATTTTTATTTAGTTTAATTTAAATGTAATAATAGAATTCCCCCTTATATAAGGGTAAGATTATAGCCTTATCTTTATCGAATACGTCGCGAAATTCTGCTAGTTTAGGTAAAAAACGTAACTCATCTTTTCCCTCCTTAATAATGGTCGTCGCCTTCGTTTATAAGATTCGCGTTATCTCGTAAAAACTTATAATAAAAGCTAACTTAAATTAATCCCCCGTATGTTATACCTCTCGATATAAATGTTTTACTAATCCGATAAAAACAAATTCTATTACACCCTATATATCCACCGATCTAAAGCGTAATATTACTACGTCGACCACTAAGTCTTTTTAACTATGAATTACTAAACAATTACCGTTAACACTTAAGGTTACCTATTAAAATTGTATCTTAAATATTCTAAAAATGATATCCCACGTTATTCCGGAAATAATATATATTAATAATAGGTTCAATTATTTATCATCATTTATACAAAATTTGGTTATTTGAATAATACGTGTATTTTACCGTAAATATAATATCGCATAAAAATTTTGAAGATAAAATAACTGAATTTACTTCATCATTAACTATTATATTAAAGCCTCGTTTAAAATATATTAATAATTACAACCAAAATTGATTCCAATATCCAAAAAGTAAATATTATTAAAAAGTATAAAAATAAGGAATACATATTCGTTTAAACGTATTTTAATTAAATTAAACCTTTTTTACTTGATTTTACAATTAAACTGTTAAGGTTATATAACCTTCAAACGAGATTATATCTAAAAATTGGGCTTTCCCCATTACTGTTAATAAAAACCCTTCATTTACCTTTTCAACTTAAATCGTATACACCTATATAAAAGGTAATACAGGGAGGAATTCGTAATCACGTTAATAATAATCCGACGAATCACAATATACGTAACGCCTCGTAATAAACTTGGCCTAACGTTTTTTTTACCTTCGCTCACGTTACCTTACGTTCTTAATCCTGAACGCGTATCGAACGGGTTTACTAAAATAATTAGCTGTGATATCGAAATAATCAGCCATAATTACTATGGCCATTGAATAAAAATACTTAAAAGACATAAACAACTGTTATAACTATATTACTATTCAGCTGTTAAACTTATACAGGTTCCGCTAATTAACAATCAAAACGTTGTTTTAAATTTCAAAACTTTAATTCGTTGGCGAATTCGTGGTACTTTTCTAAAGCTACGATATATTCCACCTGGCTAACGCTTCTTGCAATAAATTTGTCGCAGATATGTAACAATATACGAAAGAATACGTAATTGTTCCTTACGGCCTAAAATCAATCCAATCCGCCCTTTAAATTAAAAGTATATCAAAGCTAATAACGAATAATATTTATAAATCTATGTTATTTATAATTAATCCCTTTAATGCGACTAATATTTCATTCGCGCAATAAAGGTCGTTAAAAATAACTTCGATATAATCGAAAAACTTGCCTATATTGTATATACTTTCGTATCTGCTGGCTTCGTAATACGTTAAAACCGCCTACTTTACCACCGCCGTTTAATAACCCCATATATAAAGAAACATATACCAACCTTTTCTAATACATATTTTATATGATTATAATATAAATTCGATCGTCTAATATGTTGCCGCCTATGTAAAGGCAAACCCGTCAAATTGAAACTGGTTATATCATTTTCGCTTTTCTTCAACCGGTAAAAAATTAACACGAATCGCGGTTAATTTAACCTCGAATTATTAAATTTTAACTACGACTTAAACGAAGTCAAACTTAAAGTTCATAATTAAAATTCATTGATCCGGTTATTACAATTACTTTATAGTCGACGCGATATAGCTTACGGTATTTTATAAACGAGAAATAGTAGCCTAAATTTGCTCCGAAAAGATAGGAAGCATATTTATAAAGGTAAAGAACTAGGTAGTCGCCAACAGCCTATCTTTTCTGACAACGTTAAAATATAATGTAAAATTATTACCGTTTGTTATCTATTTGTCTATTATGAGTAATATTCATTAAAAAAAAAACCTTCATAATATGTTATAACTCGACTTACGATAATAAGCCAAATAAATACCAAATAAAATTTACTATTAAAGTATAGCGAAAAACTAAAAGAGGCTACTATAACCTACCATTCAGAACCTATAAGCATAGTCAGTGCTCAGACCATCACATGCTCTCACGCGTGACGTGCACGGATCGTGCCCGATCCACGCTCGGACTAGGCCCGAACTGAGTACTACCTATCCCGTTACGTACACAGTCATATAACCTATAGACTCAATAGCCAATGGCCTGAGTTTATAATATTCGGGAAGTGATACTTTACTATACACTCTGCTAATCTCCCTTCTGAGCAGTGGCACTCTACTATATACTCTGCTAATGCCTTTTCTAGGTAGTGGTACACTATCATACACTCTGCAGGAATTCTCTTTGCAGAGTGATATGTAACCATTCACTCTGCAAAAATGCAACCTGCAACGTGGCCGCTTACTAATTATAGAGATATATGATAATATCTACAAATCCTTTAGTTTTGCAAATTTTAAAAAGGGGTTTTCCGAGTTCATTTAGGGTTTTATTAAAGATTAAGATAAAATACCTGCGAACTTTTGTTTTTAACTTGGTTTTAGGAATATATTCCATCATCTTTCCAATATCAATTGTCTAATCATTTAAAAACTTACGAATATTTTGAAAGTTGTAAGTACTATGGCCAAACTCCTCGCCAATATTCGTATCAAAAATATACTAACTAACGTAGTTGGTTAAATAGTCTTCAATAAAGGTTTTGTTAACATCTCTATCCCAAAGATCTTTGTTAAAATTCTTAACAAAAAGAGGTTCAACGGCCTTAATTACCTTTATATGTTCCTGATTATTTTCTATTTTCAATATTTAGGTAGTAAGTTAACTTAAATTTAGGTGGGGTAGAGACTTTATACTTAGCGATTCGGAAGCGGTATAACGTAACTGTTTAGCGGTACCTCGCTATTTAGTATGACTTAATAATCCATAATGTTTTCATTCAACTTACCAATATTAACGTACTTATTAATATATTTCATTGACGATCTCATAATATAAAGGAAACCGATTATTTTAAACGTAAGGTTTAAAATTTCAAGTTATTTGCCATTAAATTTGTTGCATATTATTATAGGGTTTTTGGATTTAATGGTTGGTAATTGTACTAACGACTTGGCTGTTCATCAACTGTAAAAATATTGGCAACTTAGTAATTGCTTTCCTTAATAATTCGAAGCTTTTAATGATTAATCTTAATGTTTGTTTTCAAACAGAGTTTGCTAAAAATTTGTTGGTGTTTTCAATAACGATACCATTGCCACATCCAAAATACCATAAAAACCAATGCAATCTAAAAGTCTTCTTTACTTACTACCGTAAAAACCGACGCAGTTCGTAAAATCCTTTCAAAAAATCTTTCCTCTACCTTATAATACAAAGCGTAAACGGAAAATAGTTTCTTTTTCTACCTAGCTCATATATGCTTAATTTAATGAGAATTAATTAGTAATAATAAGCTTTTAGACATCACAACGTTATTGATTTGAATCGGTCGAAGTAATAGTAGTATTGAGTGGTTAAATGGTAGATGATCACTTTCTAGTTTAATAGACCACTAGCTAGTTTGCACACTAATTTTTATGGGCTATTGCTTGGCTCGCACCCTACATTGAATTGGGTACTATACTTCAATTAACTTGTAGTTAGTATAGTCAGCTTTGACTATATTGCACTTGAATGCTATTCTAACAGAAGGTTTACAATATTCTAACAAAATTTGATATGAGTATAATATCCAGGAGTATGTTACGGATTATTATCAAATAGTTAAAATTACCTTCGATATTCGTAATTGTTTATATCAACTCTTAGAGCCTTTATAAATGCCTTTCTAAGCTTGAAGAAACTAATACAAAACGTTTAATGATAGAAATAATAATATAAAAAAAAGGTATATAAAACTTAAGAAATTGACGAGTTTAGGTAAACCAATAGCAAAAAAACCCCGCTGACGTTATAACCAAGGCCACATTCAATAATACCCTAAAAAGGTTAGTAAATAGTAATAGGATAACTGTATAGATTAAAGGATATAAAGTTTAGCTGATACGTAATATAAAGAAACAGTAATAACCTATTAATTTGGAAAACTGTTAGGGTATAAATATAGAACACATAGTGAAACCTGTCAGCAAAGGATATAGAATTAATAACGCATAAATCTATAACAAAGAACTTGTTCACGAGAATAAAAGAAATTAATATTTAACATTAGAAGGTGATAAACTGCATTTGAAGTATTATTTGGGTGCGAAAAAGGCTAGAATTGGTAGGGGTATTACCTATAGAGTTAGGAGGAAATTTAACAATTACCTCTAATTAATAACCGAATATATTAGCGCGTACGCACAAAACAAAAAGTGGCTAGTATTAAAACAGCAATCAATTGTAATACAACTAAATTAACCATATTAACTGTAAGTTAACTATACTAATTATAATTTGACTATATTGATTGTATGTTGATTGTATTAACCTTAAGCTAATTACAGGGTGTGCTCAATTTAATGTGGGGCATAAGTCAAGTAGTTGTTTGTACAGATTAGTGCAAAGATTAGCTAGTGGTCTACCAAATTTAGAAGTAACGACGTCATCACTTTTAATACTATATACTAGGTACTTTAACTACGGTTCGTATCGACTACATTGTAACAATAGAGGCCTACCAATAGTAATGATATTACTGGAGGTATACAAAGCTTAGAAGATTAACAAGCTTCGATAAATTAATGTGAAAGACAACGTTGTCAATGTTATAATCAAGGTTATGCGCAACGATGCCTTGAAAAGGTTTATAAATAACAACAATTTAACGGTTTGTATTAAGTATTACATAAACCGATCGGTATGTGACCAAAAAAAATAGGGATGTTTTGGTAAACCAGAAAAATGCTAGAGTAGTGTATACAAAAAGCGTATCCAAACCTATTGATAAAAGATATATGATTAGAAACGTATAAGTTTGTAACGACAAACTTAAGTGTAGGAATGGAGGAAGTTAATACCTAGAACAAAGGGGTAGATGAATGTAATTGAATTGTAATTTAGGTGTAAAATCGACTAGGATTAGTGGAGTAATATCGATAAAGATGTGAGGAAATTTCGTAGTTACCTTTAATTAAGGGTCAACCATATTAGCGCATATACATAAAAACAAAAGGTTGCTAGTATTAAAATAATAGTTAATGATAGTACAGTCAATTTAACTATACTGACTGCAAGTTGACTGTATTGACTGCAAGTTAATTGTAGTGAGATACCTAATTCAATGTGAGGTACATGCCAACTAGTTGCTTATACAAATTAATGTCTAAATTAGCTAACAGTCTGCCAAACTTAGAAGTAACACATCTCTACTTTCAATGCAATACTAGTTACTTCGACTAGGGATGTGAATTGACTATATTGCAACGATAAAGGCCTACCAGCAAATATGCATATAACGAAGATAAGGTTTACTGAAAATTTTTTTAGGGTTTCGAACTTTGAATTAAAATGATTAATATTGTATCGATAAAGTTTTAAAGCTGTTTAAATTTCTGTTTTGAGAAGAATTACCCAAAAGATTATAGTTTAGGTCCATTAACCATGTATTATGCGAGATATAGTAGTTGTGGTGACTGCAGTTGCCATTACAGTTTGCCTAGGTACTACTGCAACTAGCCCGTTTACACCGCAGCTGGCTCGTGCATTCCAGACCCAATTTTTTATACTGGCTTAAACCCACAATTATAAGTTTATTAACAAGGAAAACAAAAAATCAATGCTAATTTCCTAATCAGACGTATATAATTAAATTTGGTTTACGAGGCCAAATTTGGTTGTGTTCACATACTAGGGTGGCACAGACCAGGTACTCAATAGGGGGGTTTTACATCGGGACGGGTAGAGTACAGACTACCAAAAGCGCCCTGTGTACCTGAAGTGTGGTGCGTGAAGCCATCGGGAAGCAGCACCCGGGACGGTCCCGGGAGCACATCGAGTAATCGGATACCCATATCCGGTCTGGACGGTTTCTAGACAAATCAACCCCATTCGTCACGTTCGTCTTTGAATCGTCCCACCCATTTCCCTCCAGTGTTTCCGTCGTCTGTGATCCAAATCACCTCACAAGGGAGCTTTTTTTCGATAGGAAACCTTACTAGTAGTAGTACACGTTACATGGAGTGTGGCTTTCACCGCACCTTGTCGCGCGTACCATGTCGGGCACAGCCCTTATTGCGCGCCGTGTGCGTTACATACTACGTATATATTCCGGCTAGGGACGTATTCACCCGAGCAAAATTATACCTCGATGTGCCCACGAACGTTCATCCGCATATATTCACGTAGCTGCACATGACAACACAATACATGTTCCGATAGTAAATTTTGAACAGTAACGGACCGATGACGCTGAACAACAGTAAATATATCTATCACCAGTCGGTTTATTTGAGACGCTTTATGGTAAATCTAAGGAGATGGGAATAGTTATTTCTAGTTTGTTACGTTTTTGGCATCATAGTGGAGGTCTTATAGGGTGCGTGTTTAAGGAGGCAGGGCACATCACGTTGTGTTTTGCGGTGTGTGTAAAAAGCTTACAAATGGGACATTGTATCAGGCTTTGTATCCAGATAATATTGAACCTTACTTAGTCTAATCTCCGTATGTAAATATGAACCAAGTAAAAAACACACATTAATTAAAATGTGGAGTTGCATGATAAAACCATGTCATGCTTCAAATTGAGTATATTTGGGCAGGAGCCCTCTTCTCTCAGCGTCATCGATTTCTTCATTTGGTTGGCCATACGATCGCTGTGCTATCGAGTTCCACGTGTTCGTAGTGTGAATTGTAAGCGCATACTTTCTTTGCGTGCCGTAAGATAAGATTCGCGGAATCTAGGCATAACATGGAACCCTTCACGTCAAAATTTGTCCATACGGCGACCTTCCGATGAGTCAGCAAGGTCGCCATATAGACTATAGACATGCGCGCCTTGTGAATTTGGAGTAAGAATCAGTAAACTTTTGAACTTGTACCAAACCACGCCTGTCATTGACAACATTGAAAGCCACAGTAAATAGCGCTTCCGCTTGATAAATTTCACTACAATTTCTATTCTTGCGATGAAAGCAAAAACTAAAGTTGGCATTATTCATTCGAGTTCAAATTAGAACGTGGTACTACCACGTGGATATTGTTGTGACTATTGCATATGCAGTGCGGTTGACTGTATTGTCAACTGTATCGACTATGCAATAATCCGGCAGTCAACGTTGTTGACTCAAGCTGCAGCCAAGTGTCTTGGCTTGCGAAGCCAATGAAAACAATTGTCTTGGCGCGAAGCAAGGATGACTGTCTACTCTTGCAATGGGTACGTACCAGCGCTGTCACATAGATAATTAGGTGGAAGCGGGCTAGCGGTTCCCGCATTTTGATGAACACGTGATCTGTTTCACTCTCCACTCCAAAAAAAAAAAAAGAGAAAAAATAAATGTAGTTACGACTAAATACCTACCAGCATATGTATTATTTACAACTACAGTTCAATAGTCTTTTCCAAAACGTTAGAGTCAAATTCTGTTGAAATAAGGTTTCAAAGTTGAATACGGATGCTATCGTGCCCAAGATGAATTTGCCCTTATCAGGTGCGGATTTGACAAACTTGAGGGATCGATTCGTGTCATTTGCATTCTGGACGGTTCAGTGCTTTCCATGGTGTGCGCGCAAGCGCCCACTCGGGCTCTGAACGCCGGCTGGTTCGGGACTAGCATAAGCTACTTTGATGCCGCGCCGTGAAGCAATTTTGGGTGGGTCTGCCATTCCATGCGATGCCATGAGGGTCAGTACTATGTACATAGTATAATGGACGCATAGCAGCCATGCCCTATTCCGATTTATTTATTTTTTTGCCGTGGGGGGATATGGCATTGCTTTGGGCTTGGGCTTGCGGTGAATGGGAGGGCGGATCACCCGGAATAGAGTTACACCTAACCTACTGCATTGTTTTGGCCCACTTTCTCCAAGTTATACCGTATTCTTCCAACTGTGTTTACTATCTAAAGTATAGGTAATATTACTCCATCATGCACTCACTCAATAAGTGTTTGTACTTGTTGAGGCCGCCGGTCGCTTCTCCATTTCTTTTTCTATTTTTACAACTGTATGTACTTTCTTGAGCGTAGCACGAAGTGGGTTTTGTGACTCTACTTTGCACTCCATAAGCATATAAGTGTTTGGACCACCGATTGCAAATGCGTGACAGTCCTGCCATGACCCATTCGCAAAGGTCACCTTCCATCATCCCATTGGCACCATGGGTTTCCGGTTCTTGATTTTCATTGCCTACTGCTGGCTAGCTGCCCGAATGACCCTGTCGGCCGGGGTGGCTGTCATTCTGACGGACGTTAAGATGGACGACAAAGGCGCCTTCGCCGTCGCGCTCCTGAAACGCGACATCGAGCACCCCAACAAGCCTCAGTATGAACGCATCATCGCAGTCATCACGGGCGTCCAGGACCGCGTCAAGGTGGGCTTCGCGCTGGAGGAATATCTTCGCCGCGCCGAGAAGCACCAGCCGTCCATACCGACGGACTGGCGAGATCGGCTCGTGATCCTCAAGGCACATAACAACATCATGGCCCGACCGGCGCCCCACGAAGCATGGTACAAGGAACTGAAACCGACGAAGGATTATCCCGTGGCTACCGGCGCGAGGATCCAGGCAGAAGTTGCGAAAGTCAAGGACCCTTACGTCGACATGTTCCAGATCGCGCCTACCGAAGACTCGAGTGTCTACGAGTTCATCCAGCACTTACCGGACCTCCGATTCGTGCACCTCTTCCTCGGCTACAACTCCAAGCAAGGAGCTCCTCATTATTTTGACTCGGACGGAAAACCCATAACGATGAACCAAGAGGAAAAATTGGCCTTGGGGGCAAGACAGGTCCAATTTCACGCCAGCCTTTCGAAGCATGTCACAGCCAGGAACCCGAAAGCCCGGTTCATCTGGACCCAGAGCGAGATCACGTTTAAATTTATAAAAGCCAATTCACAAGAACTTGAGTGGTGCGAGCACTATTTTCCCGAATGGGATGTTGCTAAGGCGGTTCGGGACCCTTACTGGACTCGCATTATTTGCGATTGCCGGGAGTTTGCCAATCAAAAGTGGAAAATTACAGAAGAGGACGTGCCGGGAATAAACAATGGGAGGGAAATGTCGGACAATCCAAGTACACAATTCATGGAAAAAGTTCTCGAAGCTCGTAAGACGGTAACGCCGTTCCGCTATAAGATCTATAGACAGGCCCTAAGTTGCATTGCGAACAAGGATTTCCCCCATGAAAATAAAAGGTGTAAGTGCTTGCTGCTCCCACCCCTATTTCTTTCTCTGGTCGACCCACCCGCCTGCTTTTAGCACTACATAGTACTCACCGCTAGTGATTCTACATGGACACGGCTTTGACTGACTCGTCTTGCCGCAGCTTTTGACCGTGCCAACCGAGATCTGTTGAGCGAGTTCCAATTTATCAAGAAAGGGGAGAAGCCGCATCCATCTTTGGAAATGGGAGACGCCACTCACATCGCGACTGTTATGATGTATGGTGACCAAGAAAAAACCAAGCAAAAGGGAGAGCTGAGGCTTGTGCACGCTGAGTCAGCCATGGAAGCTGAGGACCCAGAGAACCCTCCGAAGGTGACGGTATCCGACCGCGACATTGGACACGGCTGGATACTAGAAGGTGCTAAATACTCGGAGGTGAGGGATTACGTAGCGAACCTTTTCAACCACCACCATTCTACAGCTGGGTCCGGGCATACTGCAGCGGGGTCGTCCGAGCTGACTACAGCTGAGTACGAGCATGGTGACGACGGGTCGTCCGAGCTGACTACAGCTGAGTCCAAGCATGCTGCMGCTGGGTCGTCCAAGCAGACGACAGCTGAGTACGAGCATGATGACGACGGGTCGTCCGAACTGACTACAGCTGAGTCCAAGCATGCTGCAGCTGGGTCGTCCAAGCAGACTACAGCTGAGTCCAAGCATACTGCGGCTGGGTCGTCCGAGCAGACTACAGCTGAGTACGAGCATGGTGACGCCGAGATCGAGTAATTTCTGCAAATATCAACTGTACTGTACCTAGCTAGTGCATGGAAGGAAATTCTTTGGAGTGTATAAGAGAGAAGAACACGCGCGTAAACCGTGGTTGGACTACTGTACAATAAGAATTCGTGTCTGGATATGACTTTCACAGTTTCAACAGCGGGGTTTTCAATGGAGGAAGGACCCTCTGGAAATGTAATGTCTGCGCGCGATCCCAAAGCTAAGGTTCCCTAGCTAGAATATCCACTGCGGCAAAACACTACAAAAACGTTTCAATATAGGCGTTGCTGGATTTGGGCCCCGTTGACAGAAAGAGAACGTCATAACAACATCAACATTGCCCTCCTCGCTTTCATCGCCCTGTAGGCTCTCCTGGGCAGCACTGGGCGTCTTCCGCATCGGTAGGGCACGGTGGGCCAAGTTGGAAGTTGGACGTATCAACGGATTGAAAACTCATGGCTATGGAGTCTAGACTGAGCGATTTTTCCAACGCTATGCACCTCTGGTGGCGAAGCCAACAACCCATTGTCGTGCCTAAAACCTCGGACCATCTGTCGTCGCCTGTCCCAGAAAACAAACCATAGAATTATTATGTTGGGGGAGCGACAACAAGCGAGCGAGGTGCCGATTCCAGAATAACCTGCCATCCATAACAGAGCGGGCACCTGGGACCTGCACAGATGTAATCCCAACCTCTCCTTTTCCCTGCCCTCTTTGATCATCCCTGAACTACGTTTCATTGCTAGCCATTTCCTCTACGTATCCGTGGGATCAACCGGGTAGGCGAACTTCCGCTGCCGGTTCATGACCCCTCAAGAACATGGTCCCAAAGAGCTTCGGACTCGAATCAATGGTTTGGCTTGAGCCTTTACCAGCGACTGGTCTACCAAGCACGGTTCCTTGGCTTCAAGTCCCCATCACCGTGTTTGAAACCTTCACATCCTCCGCAGTGGCAGAGGAACCCGTACTTTTCCAGAAGGCCCGAGCGGACGTTGTGGTAGGAGATGAGCAGCTCCTCGCCTTGGGCGATGTCTCTGTCGGCGGTGAAGACCATGACCCTGCGGAAATCATCCCAGAAGTATTGGACGTTGCGCTTCGCGTAGCACGCGTGGTTGAAGTTGGTCGCGATGGCAAGAATGGCGAGGCCTCCCGGGATGCCGAAGCTGTGATCGTCAGAAGGCAGTTAGCGTTACGGCATCGCAACTGATGCGCAATGAGACCCAGCTAGGCGGACTTCGTACCAGTTTGCGCTGAACTTCTTCGACGCCTCGTCGACGTCTTGCTTCGAGTAGCCGTGGAGGCTGTCGAACACCAGCTTTTCCTCCCACCCGAGCTTCCGGAGTTTGTTGGGCAGGTCGTCAGCGCTGCGGACCTTGAGGAAGGGGCGCTCCAGGAGGATGTGGCTGTAGCCTTGGATGGCCTTCAAGGCGAAGATGCCGTAGCCGCCAAGGGGAGACTTGTCAACCTTGAACCACTCGTTGCTGAAGGTCCGGTTGGGAGCCTTGGCGACGGTCTTTGCGGCGGCGGCGGGCCCTGTGGCGGGGRGAGCTGGGCCAGAAAACTCTGGGCTGACATTTTCCTGCGGCGAGGGGCCGTTCTGCTTGTCTCCGTGTGGGACAGAGCTCTGGCCTCCCTCCATCTTGGTCGGGCGGTGGCCGAAGCAGGTCTCCACCGGCTGCCGAACGTACCGCTTACCATAGGCGGTCTCCGTGAGAAGGGCGGAAAGGTCGGAATGAAGTCTGCCGGTTGGAATCAGTTTGTTAGCAAAGTACAGTGTTGTACGTCGACAGGCGGGACGCCAAAAACCCACCCGGTGAACTTGTAGTAGACAGGCTGGCCGTGGTTGTAGCCCTGGAGGATCATGTCCTCTTCCACGGGCTCGTCTCCCGGGACCAGACCATCGGGATCCAAATTGGTGACGGGATAGAAACTGCCTGTGGCCAGAGACAGGGCCTTTGCTTCCAGTGGCCGGCACATAGTCACGGGCGTGTCGAACCCGTGGTCCGACCAATCTGAGGAGTCATCACTGTCAGAGGATGAACAGGTACCAGGCTCAGAAAGAGAGGCAAGAGAGTCTCCAGGGGAGAAAGAAAGAGGGGGGCATGGAGAAGAGGGCGCAGAGAAAATGTTCGAGTCGGCATTGGCTCCGGCTCCGGCTCCGGCTCCGGCTCCGGTTTCGGGCTGAAGCTTAGGGGTGGAAGGAGCAACAGAGACATCAGGGTCTCCTCCTCCCAGAACATGGTTATGGTTTCCACTGATCTCTGGCTCCTGCTGGCCGTAGGATGATGAATGGCCAGCAGCTGCACAGGTGGCGTTGGCCATGCTTGCAGGAATTTTGGCAGGACACATGGCCATTGGGTACCTCAAGAAGAGCTCTGCGGAAGTAGGCTTCGGCATCCTAGCCAGAAGGAGAAGGAAGGTGGAACGGGCAGGTAAATGAAGTCCGGCAAATGAGTATGGGGAAGAAAATCAGTCTGGAGAATAAAGAAAGACGAGTCTGATACTGGTTTGTTTTGTCCTCAAGCTTGTTTGTCCTGTCCTTCCTATCTTCTTCCAAAGATGATAAAGCTGACTTGCCTTGTTAGCTTGTGGGTTATGAGCCGATGACAACTTTGGAAGGACCAACCAGAAGTAGCATACCAATGAAGGCAGGAAGGAGTCACACAAGTCTTCAAAAAGTGGCGTCCAAGAAGAATAGATAGTTGCTCAGGTGGGATATCAGGATGGCTCTGGGAAGTGAAAGACGAGTGGAACGTGTTGAAATGTAGGTGAGGATGCTGGCTTGAGAAAGGCCCAAGGGTTTCTGATGTGGAAGGCGAACAGGAAGCTTCCGGTGGCGGGAACACTGGAACTGTGGATCTGTGCTCAGTGGGGCGAAAGGCTTGCAGTGGCTGGTGTTCTTGAGTGGGTAAGTGAAATAAAGAAATGTAATTCGAAGTTCCTTGTGTTCAGAAAGTGCAGCCTGCTGGTTCCAAGTTGGGGGCTACTATTGTTTGGTTCCAGGCTCATTGGTCTATGCAGCTGGCAAAATCGGAAGGGAAACTGCCGAAAATAATGAGACTGCTTCTTTTGTTTGTTGGTGAGGTTCTGGTAGCTTCAAGGGAGTTTGGGAGGTGAAGTGGAGGGGTCCACTTGTCTTGGAATGAAGCTAGGGCTTGAAGATTGGACTTGGCACGTGGGAATGTGTTGTGTGAACGATACCTTCCATGTGGTAGGTCTGTTGACTTAGGAACGAACAAATGATCCAAAGTCCTTGTATTTGCAAAAAGATGCATAAGACGAAGAGAATCTAGCCCAGTTAGCTACCCGAGCAGGTAGGAGAGAAAGAGTCTGATGTGTGGGGAATGAGTGGACTGGTCGCAATCAGGCACAGTCAGTGGAGGACAGAACAAAAATAAGCAAATGGATTCGAAAAGGTACCTGCTTTACTGGAGTGGAGTCCAAGAGTAGCTGATTGAGGACAAACCAGCGTTACCGTATCTTGCTTGGTTGTGTACTGTGCCTACTTGTGAGCGGTTTTGTGAGGCGTGGCCAAAAAGAAAGAGGAGTTTGCAGAGTAAGATAATGGGCCAAAAATGGTCCATCTTTTTCCATGATTGGATCGGTCCCAACTGGGAGGTGGGTTTTGCTCGAGGCTCCTGGTGAAAGTTGGAAGGATGATGAGTGGGGTGGAAGGGAAGGAAAGGAAGAAATGACGAAAGGCTGGCCTGGGGCACGAGAGATGAAGGTGAGTTCCGAGGGAGCAGTTGCCATTTTTTTCATCTATGCAGTGATTGTATCATTGCCTCCTCTCTTCAGAGAGTGGCTATGGAATGCTCTCCCATACATCCTGCTGCTTTGGACTTTGCAAGTAGTCCCCTGGCATGTGTTCAGGTACCTGACTGTGCTCTGCCCCCTGGCGCACTTCTTCAAAATCTCGACACGAGTGTTGGGTGTTGAAGTCCGGAAACGCCTTCGGATAATCCTGATCCCACCAGACCTGGCCAAGTAGGCCACCATCGACTGAGCACATCAGCTGCTGCCGCAAGATATCTAAGCAATGGGCCTCGTCAAGCATCAGGACAAGTCCGATACGAAGGAGGATGGAGTTGGACCAAGCAGGGTAGAAATCAGTAAGCACGCATTGGACCTACTGATGTGTGTACGCAGGATGTGGTCTTCATTTGCGAATGCTCCAGTTGTAGTATTTGTAATTGAAAAACAAAGACTGCCTCAGGAGATTCTTGTTCAAGACTAAGTCAGCAGGACTAGGGTGGTGAGAGGGGTCGGTGGAAATCACCAAACAATGAAGATGGTGTAGACCTTCCAGGTTTGCCAAAAAGCCACTGCCGTACTTTTTGGAAACACGGACATGGCCTGGAAGAATCCCCAAGGACTCTGCTTCGGTGTTGGGGACGACACTGGGGCGATCTGGCGATATTTGCAGGTGTCAATAACCATGTGCCGTGTACGGATCTGATGACAGGTCAGGGACCAACAGTTCAGTCCCAAAGCTTCCCAGGCTGCATCCACCTCGAGACTTGGTTCTTGACAGAAGATGGTCTCATGAAAGAAGGACCCAATGAATCGGACCATGGAAGAGCCGATATATGTGCCCGTGAACACTGTCGCCCAGACCAAGTGATCGAGGTCAGCTATTCTGGGTCTGTGGGTTGGGGGTATAAGTACACTAACGTCGTGTAGATGATCCAAGACTGCATGACTCGGCCAATCCAGTATCTGCCGCCCATCTCCTGTGGCAGCGTTCAAAGGTCCAAAAAGTTGAAGCCAAAAACAAGAGTATTATGGAGGTTGTAAGACGAAGCTTAGTTTAGGTTTGGCCGTCAACAAGCAGCTAAATATAGTCGCTGCCCGGGTAAGAATTACAGGAGATACCCTTGTATTTTGGCACAAATGCTGGGCCCTGAAAAAATAAATGATATTTTTATCATATTTTCATTGAATGAAAAGATTAGGAATATATAAATGCACCTTACGAGACAACCTTTTTATGAGGCTTTTGTTTCGCGAGCATTTCATCCATATTTGGCTTTTTTCGTAGGCTTTTTCCTTTTCCCAAACTTCCGTACGGGAGGTTTTTCCATAGGATAGCGATGGCTTTTAAAGTTTTAACGACTTTTCTATACTGGTTCAACTTAATAAGGTAAAGTTATTCGTTGTTTTTTGTTGTCATTGTTGGAACATCAGTCAATTGCAATATAGTCAAATCAACTATACTGACAGTAGGTTGATTGTACTGACTGCAAGTTGACTGTATTGTTTGTGGATTGAATGAAAGTCAAGTGCAGTAGGTGCCCACTTCAGACTAGGGCACGGGCCAAGTAATTGGCCATAAAGATTAGTGTGCAGACCGGCTAGCGGTCTGCCAAACTTAGAAGTAACAGATAACCACTTTCAATGCAACACCAGTTACTTCGACCAGAGATTTAAATCGCTTACATTGTAACGATAAAGGCCTGCCAACACTGATCAGTACTTATTAGGTCAAGTATAGATACGCTAAGGAGAAGTGTAAAGGGACTAAGGCCGGAGTTGTCGCTCAAGGTGGTTGGATTCAGTCTATAAACCTCGATGAAGAAGGAAAAGAAAAGAGATATGTCCCTACTAGGGAGTTGCTAGGGAGCGAAGATAGTGTAACCCTCTCCCCCGTCATGTGACGTGTGGAAGCGTGTGATTAAGCGGCTTCCTCCCTGCTCCAAAACATCGCAGGAGCGTGTAAAACTACTAGGGTTGAATCCCTGGTAATACTAGCCAGGCACTAGCCTGTAACATTACCCCTAAAAACAAACCCCCCTCCTTTATTCGCCCTTTTTTTTTGTTATTGGCAAATATAAAAAAGGGTAAACGCGTCTTTTAAAACATTGCGATGCCGTATAAAAGGTACTAAGCTGTGTTTTCCAAATGTTACGTAAAAGGTACCCTAACGCTTTCCTTATAAATAGTCCTAAAACTCTAGTTTTAAAACAAAAGTTTCTCTCCTTTAACTTTTAACCTTTTAACCTTTAACTTTTTCGTATAATATCAGTAATTTTAGCCTTTAATATAATACTAAGCCCTTTATCATTTTTATATAATATTAGTATTATAGTTTTTTTCGTTATCAAAACTGTAATATTAAGTTTTACAATAAATCCCCAACTTGTTATCGAGGTAAACGAAGCTACTAGAAATGTAAATTATATGTTTTGAAACTATTTGGTTCTTATTAACGAATATAAAATTCCCGGTTTTACAGGTTATTGATATATATCCTGATAAAACGCGGGAATAAACGTATTTCGAATATGTTTATGGGATGTCATATATTCCTAAGAAATTATGCCAAAAACTAAGGGTAATTAATCTCGATAGCTACAAAGGAATTGCTAATAAGCGGTTAAATATTGGCGTTTGATATCGTTTTTGCTCCATCGAGGCCACAAGTCATAACTTTGGTTATTTTTATACGCCGTTAAATTTAAATCCGGATATAAATAAGGTTATAGAGAAATTATTTAAAACGTGTTTAATGTTTTATTTTCGGGACTAGGGTAAGTCCGAGCCTCGTAAACCGCTTTATAAGTGTTAATAAGCGGTTAAAAAGCGTATAAACTTAGGTAATCACTATAAAAAAGGCTATTAGGGTACGTCGTGTTACGTAGTATATGGTCGATACTCGAGGCGAGGCGGGTTTTATCCCCGTTATTTCCGTGCGTTTTAGAGGCCTATGTGCCATATAACTAATAAATAAAGAACGTAATATTTAAGTAAATTTATCGTAATAAGGTAAAAACATGAAGAATACGGCTAACGAATAGCTAAGAAACGCTGTTAAAAGCGATATAAAAGCTTATTAAGGTTTCGAAGCGTATTAATATTAAACTAAGTCGTATAAATATCAAATTAAGCCAGCTCATTAGGATAGGTAAAAAACCATTAAGCAAGGAATTAAACCAGGAGTTCGAGGATATATTTGAAGAAGCCAGGCTGTTATCGTTTACTTTTATCTTGATTAATATTAATACTTTTACTTATTACCGGTTTGTTAATAACTTATATGCTATTCTATTTCGTAAAGTAAAATGTAAATGTTAGGCCCATATGCGAGTTAGGTATAAAAGTCTATCGTTATATTTAACTAATACGTAACGCGATTC
The DNA here is from genome assembly GCA_038502455.1 of Anisogramma anomala. Lineage (NCBI taxonomy): Eukaryota > Fungi > Ascomycota > Sordariomycetes > Diaporthales > Gnomoniaceae > Anisogramma > Anisogramma anomala. The sequence continues at coordinate 10,413,460 of JASMMZ010000002.1, read as the reverse complement.
GGAAGTATTAAGTGTTACGATATTTAAAAAGTTTGAAAACGGCTTTTACGTTAGGTATATATAACCTATTTACTCAATTAAAACCTGTTATTTCGATTAATCATAAAGTCGAGTACGTTCAACTTAAAATTTATTCCGGGCCCATAGTATATTTTCGATCTAGTATTTCGGTTTTTTTTCGCCATCGCTATTTATAATATTTATAGCTTATAGTTGAAAGTTTCGAGTTTATTAGTTTAAAAGCGGATTTAAAACGGCTCGTACAAGTTAATCTATATAAAATCAGGAATACTTCCCACCCGATACATCGAATTTAATAATATAAAAGTCGATTATACGCGTTACTTGGTATTTATCATAAAATTAACTTAACTTTTTGAAAAATTCGTTTAGTTTATAGGTTTTTCTAAAAAAAGCTAAACGTTGTCACCGACTCGAAAATGTTTTAAAAAAGAGAGCCTCTTATTAGCAGCTTCTTTTATATATCATTATGTAATCGCTTTTATGGCTTATACAAATTTCGTAACTTTATAAATCCGTTAAATGAAGTTTTTAGCCCTTATGTGTAATATTGTAATCAAAGCGAAAAAACGTTATACTGGTTATATAAAATCAACGTAATAACTATATCCTTATTTTTAACGCTAAATGATAATTAGGTAGTAAATAGCTTTAGACGAGTTGAGTGTAAACGATAAAAAAACGTAAGTACGTTAAAACTTTTTAACTTATACGTTCGGTTATACCGTCGATTTCGGGGTAAAAAGTAATATTGAAATATTATTTTATCCCAATTAGATCGTAAATTTGTTTTTGAAATCTACGGATTCAATTGAAACTATAGTCGTTAATAAACGTATGCAAAAACCTATAAAATTACTAATAACAACTTAAAAACCGCTTCGTATAAGTTTCGGCATTCATAATAGTTATAACTTTAAGGGTGCTAACTTTGCTTAGGCGGTTCATAGTAACTATAAGGTAACGTGAGTCGTTAATATATTCATAAGGTAAGTTAATTATAAAGTCTATAAAAAACCTTTTTTTTTAAAAAAAAAAAAAAAAAAAAAACCGGAAAGGGTTTGAAAAGTTCTTTTCAATGATGCCTTTAATAGGTTATACGCTCATGAACGTCATAATTAAGTTAAAAACAACGAATCGCGAGATATAATCCGGGTTGAAAGTACGTTTTTAAAAATAGTAATAATAGCGTTGTAGCTTAGGTAGCCGGTAAAAAGTAAATTATAAGTAGTTTAAATTAATATGGTAGTAAACGGCTCATGAACAGGTACCTAAATGCGGTCGCGAAACCGTAAAACTCTATCGTCGTTTACTAAGTATTTCGAAATCGAAACTTTTAACATACGATCATCATCGATACGAATATTCGCTAAGAAGTGTTAGTTGCCTATACGTACCACGTGTACCAATTAGGGTTAAGTGATATTACATATTATAACAGTATTCTAATAGCTTTAAAGGTTAACGTTAGTAAAAAGTTTACGGTTTTTCGGAATAAATTCGCCGGCGATGGTTGACTGGAAGATATACGTATGCGGAAACGGCTTTGGAGCGGATTATTCGGGATGTAATAATCGAAGTTTTCAACTTAACTGACGTGGATCGGAAAGGACTTTAGGGATATCTTGGTTTTATCGTAATAATGTATTGGGTTACGTATAATTTGTTTCTTTATTATTTATTAGCTGAAAACGAATTTGCGAAAGGTGTTTTAACTAGCGGATTTATCGTTCTGAAAGCTGTTGTATAGTCATAAAATAATTTAAGTTCTTATAGTTTATTAGAATAGTAAACAAGCATGGTATATTGCGGAGCTTCGCGTTTTATGCTTTTAAACAGCTTATAATCCCGAGTAACTCCTTATCGTAAATTTTGTAATTATATTTATCGTAAAGTAAAGACCAAGAGTAATACGTTTTTAGGTGTATGTTACTGTGGTCGTTGATTTAAAAAAGATAGCCTTTTAAGGCCTAACCAAAACAGTTGACTTTTAGAAAGGTGTCGCGGTTAGGATCCCATTAGGCGAATATAGGTTTAGAAAAAAAGCTAAGCTTAAGCCATTTTAAAACAACTTTTTTTCAAATCCCTAATGAAACGAGGTACCTTTACGGATTAGCCGAAGTAGTAGTCCAATAATTATCGAGTAGTCGTGAATAAAATGGCGGTAAAAATTTACGAAACTAAAAAAGTCACGTACTTCCAAAACCAACATAAAAGACGCTTATTTCTAGATAACGCGTAGATTTTCTAGGTTTATTCGTATACCGACACCAAATTCGATAACGGATCCTAGGTACTTGGTTTTTTCAAACGCCGAATTAGCATTTAGAAATATTTAGGTTAAATTTCGTAACGTTTAAGGTGTTAAAGACCTATTGAACTTAAGTTATATAGCTATTAAAGTTATCATTAAAATGAATGAAAACATAGTTAAGGTAAACAAAATAAAAACTATTTAAAAAGAGCGTAATGAATTATTAATATACCGTTAAAAGATAACGGAGGCGTTAAAATTACCGAAAGAAGTAATAAACTATTCTAAAAATCCGAAACGAATACGAAATATAGTCTTTTACTAATTTCATCCTTAATACAAAGCTAATAAAAAGCGTCTTTTACATCCAACTTAGTAAACCATTTAACTTATAAAATATTCGCGATCTTTTTTTCATTAAGAGGAACTAGGTAACGATCCGCTTTTATAATAACATGAAACCGACGATAGTTGATATGAAAACGTAGCCCTTTTTCAAGTTTTTTGACTAAAAGTACTAGGATACCCGTTAAGGAGCTACTCGTACGAATATAACCTTAATCGAATAACTTGGTTAACGTCTTTCGTAATATAAAGAGCTCCTTATGCGACGTACCGTATAAAGAACCCCACGAGACCTTCAAAGGTTAGCCCTAATTATTAGTATGAAAACCGATTTCGTAATCCATTTCGAAGCGGTAAAAGGGCAGTTTATTACTAAAGGCTTTATCGAATAAATATAATGATTACACTAAATACCTGTGAGTAAATAGAAGGCGTCAAGGGGTTTATGTTAGCAGTAAAATAGCAGAGGTAACAAAGGTGCAATATCAAGAAAATATTTGTTCGTGCTGTAGAATGATCACTAGCTTATAGGCTATTCAAGTGTGTAGACTGAATACTTAGATTGACAACTGAAGAGTTACGAAGGAAATACTATCTGTGTGATGATGACCGTATCCTTATATATCTGTACCTTCATTCCATCTTTAGTACTGAACCGCTGGAGTCGCTGTCGGTCCCATCGGTCCTTCCCCATCCGGGGCTGCTAACATAAGAGAAGTTCTCCGCCTGATTCTAGACTTCAGGCTTTCTAGTGGCGCAGTGTTACATACTGGCCTGCTTTCTGGCCCAACCTCTGTCTGGGTTATAATAATAAGGAAGCGAATTTCTTAAGGTCGGTAGGGATTTTATCATAAACGAAAACGAGCAGTTTTAGGGCGAATACTTTATTAATATTTTTAAGGAAGACGGTGACGAGTTACGTAATAGCGATTCGGTCCTAGCGGAATTTTCGCAGGATAACGTAAAATACTACGGTGCCAACCCCTTTCAGCGTTTTTTAAATGAGCGTGAACCCCCGCTTCCAAACGCGATAGTTACCAGTTTATTTCAAAATGAATATATATTTAAAACCGTCATAGGAAAACTATTAATACATTATTTATAATTTACCTAAAATATCATTATATTATGAAGAAGAGTCAATATAAGCTTATATCCAATAGTAGTATTTATCTTAATCGATATTCAAAAAGATTATAAAGGAAATAATTCATGGATTAAAGCCGGATACGTAGTACTTAACCTCGCCGAGTCGTCGTAACAGAATAAAAAGATGCGATGACTTTAAACGATTGGTAAGCTATTTACTTACAATGTTATAATATCTATAACTTATATTTATCAAAATGTAAATAAAACGAATGAAATCATAAAATAAATTCATTATAAATATGGGATGATTTAAAGGCTAGGATGAAGTTACTGAGTTGAATTAAAGTCCTATTAAATTTTATATACGACTATATATAAAAGTTATGCTTTTCCATTTTCGAGGTGGATAAAATCTTCGGCTGAAGTAAAATAAATACCTATAGTAGTTTTAACGTTAAAACCGCTTGGTTGTTACGTCGGATCCTATCAATAGATACAGATATAGTAACCGTTTGCGTAATAACATAAATATATCCCGAGATCTTTATAACGGGAAAGTTTCGAATAATTAATTTAAGTAGCGCATCGCTTAGAAGCGGCTCGAAAGGCATTTACGTTAGTTATAATTATATCGTCCTAGCTATTCTAAACGGGTATATCGTTGCCATTATTTCCACTACGGGAGGCGCTCCCAATAGCAACGGTACTAACATCGCCATAACGAATACGGAAATTATAAAGGCGTCCGTCAATAAGTTGTGCGCGGGCAACCTATTCATTATAGTCCGCGGGTATGTCGAAGGTAATTAACTTATTAGCAAGTATATTATTAATAGATTCCTTTAAGATAACGAGCTTAACGGTGGATTTCCAGACTATATCGCTAGTTTTTACGAATAAGGCCTTTTAATCTTTATAAAAACCCGTAAAATTATTCTTAAATCCTTTATTTTATACTCCTAAACTGAAAGATAATTGTCTTAACTGCATTAAGGTCGCAATAGTAGGCGCGAAGCATAATTATAAAGGGGTTAAAGTCGTTAGTGCCGCCGTTTCTTCCACGGGTATAATAACTTATTATAGTAGTTTTTGTAAGACCTTTTAACTATTAAAGAATAACGTAAAGTATTGATAAACTTTCGGTTCCGACGCAATTTATGTATTATCATAGCTTTTTATATAATAAATCGTAATTTAATATCAAAAAACTTAACTGGTTAATTAAAAGGTTTACATTTAGGCTATTAACGCCCGTCGAAAAGGGCGTTAGTATTATAGTTAGAGTTAAAGGATTTTAAGTCTTAGTCGTTTGGAAAGCTAGCGTGGTCTCGAGTAAGAAGCGGTATAACAGTAACGTCATTCGTAATATACGTAAGTGGAATTCCTTAAAGGGGAAGTTATCCCGAAAACGTAGACGTGCCGGCGGCTTCGAACTGTTAGATTATATTCGTTAGAGCGTTTAAGGTATCGGTGTTCCGTTATTTAAAGCATAAAGCGTATTCTCGAGCAGTTTAGTCCCGTTCGATAAGTTCTGAAAATACGGCATTGGTAAAACATCTGTATTAAGCCGTAAGGTAATTATATTAAGCCGCCAAAAAGGTTTGAAACTACTTCCTAACACGCGCGTTAAATAATTTCTCTAAGACCTAGAGGTTTAAATTCGGTAGGTCGAAGGATAAAAATATAGCCTTAGGCTATAACCATTATTAAATAGCTAAGATATCGTCGAAAAGGAATCGAGGTTTATATATAAAGGGACTAAAGTTAGGGCTATCGCCTAAAAATAGTCGAATTATATTTATAAACCTCGATAAAAAAGGGAACTAGAAGTTACTGCTAGAGGGCAGTTATGGAGCTAAGATACGACAACCCCCCCCCCCCCCGTCACGTGACGTATGGAAGCGTGTCCCCAAGCAGCTTCCTCTCTGCTCTAGAGCATCGTAGGAGCATATAGAACTACTAGGGTTGGATCACTGGTAATACTAGCCAGGCACTAGCCTATAATAAGAAGAAGTTATTTTTTGGTTGTTACGCTTTATTTGAGTAAAGTAGAGGAAAGATTCTTGTAAAGTGCTTCTATAGGATGTATAGGTGTTTGCGGCAGCAAGTAGAGCGAGTTTATAAACTATATAGTTGTTTCCGGAAGTCTATAAGTAGCGACAGTATTGCTAGTATTATCAAAAACACTAATAAATTTGTATTAAGCTAGTCTTAGAAGGAAATCGTTAAGATTAATCGCCTAAAAGTTTCAAGATCGTTGAATTACTAAAATTAGTAAAAGGTTAAGTTGCTACTATTATTACGGGTATTATTACCACAAATTTAAAATAGTAAACAACTAAATCATACAAGCTTTTTGATTTTAGTAAAAAAAAATTATAACTCATCCTTTTATATCAATCTTTTCCCCATAAATATCTTAATAATCAAGATAGCTACCAAAAAAAAAACTAAGATTAAAATCGTTAAAAACTTCGTTAGAAAGAGAGCAATTAAAGCCTTAGATCTATATTCGCTGGACACTTTGACAACGATTTTTGGTTTACATATGTTAATGAAGAATCTACCTCTAAGAATTTGATTAATTATATGGACTACTTCCTTATCAACTCAAACAAAACGGTATTTTATTGAGAACCAAATGTATTTAACGACTTTCACGAGTGGTTTAGAAAATGGACTTTAGAAATATAGAAAAAGATGGATGGATAAGTTAAGACTAGATTGATTGTTAAACTATATAAACAAGGATTCTACATGTTAATGAAGTAAGGAAAGGAAGGTAATCTATAAAACGTATTGAACGAATTTATAACAGATAGAGACCCTCAATGGATATATAAGAGTAAGGGTAAAAATATCGCTGGCGATAGTATCTCTTAACGCTCTCACATGCGTTCGTAAAGCTTTACTTAAGCCCAAATGAATTCCTAAATTCCTCTTGTCTAAAAACCCTAACACACTAATGCTTCTGGTAACGTTAAGAAATCAATTAGCTTAAGCATAATAAATCCTTAAGTTTACAATCACCTTTAAGGCCACTAGTCAATTAAGTAAGAACTTTACCAAAATCCCCCTTAATATTCATAGGATTATCATCAAGTTCACTATAATTTTTAAGTTCTTTAGCACGTTTAATTTTAGCAAATCTATTTATAACATCAGCTATAAAGAAGGAGTAGTTTTATGCGCAAGTTTATTATAGGCACGACTACTAGCTTTTTTCTTCTAAACTTTGCCAAAGGTAATTATCTTGCCTACCAATAATAGCTTTAGCATTACCATTCGAGAGATCCAAAGAGTCTTTATAATAGTATATTACTTTTCCCTCTCAATATATTCCTATGATGGATAGAGATTATAAGCAATCACGACTTTCGTCAAGAGTTGAAGAGAGAAGAAAAAGTATAACAGTAATCTATATAACCTTTTAAATAATAAGTTGCGACCGTTTTTTAATATCTGCCATAAATTGAGGATTAAGAAAACAGGTTTTTACTCGTTATTTCCCAATATTTGTACTGGCTAAGCCAAAGATTTTTACCTTTGATATTTAACGAATTGTCTCTCGTTTCAGGAAATCTATAATAACTTGAAAAGTTACTTCAAATGCCATGTTCATCTCGTCTAGTACTATACCGATTAGAATGGTATTAAGTAATCCTGTATGTTAGAATACAAAAAAGAGTCAGAAAATAAGATGAACTCCCTTTATTATATGCTTGAGAAGAAGCTCATGTTTTACTAATAATTAATGTGTAATATAAAATTTAGCGAATATATATTATGATAGTGGGTCATTTAAGTTATATGGGTTCACAAAAGGTTGAATACGCCTTAAAATATCTCTATATTACTTGTAAAGACTTTTTTTTTAGCTAGTTGCAATTTTCGTTTTCGATTGTAATAATACGGGTGCTGAGCTCGACTGGTATATACCCTTAAGTTTACGATTTTAGAGACAATAATGAAAACTTCGCCTATAACTATTATATTGATTTCAAGTATGGTAGGGGTGAGTAATACAGTTAATAGGAAACTTTGACCTGGAAGCCTAATTATTGACAGCCGTAAAGAGAAGGTTATTCTTCGTTTTTGATATCTTTCAATCATTTTCATAAATTACCGAAAAACACTAAAAGATGTTAGATTCTAAGTACATAAGGTTATTAGTCAACATATAATACTGTTGTCGAACGCGAATCGAAAAATGTAATATACCATATTTAATACTCCTTTACTTCCAATTAGAAATATATTAAACGCGTTATAAACTTTGAAGATATAAAGGCACAAGATGATAACGACAAGCCTAAAAATATCGGCTACTACGCAAATATTAACTTTAACTCTGAAGTAACATAATAACTGGCTAACCATATTTTCTTAAACCGCCTGACAAGCGAAGACCTCTATTATTATTATGACGATAAAGACTCTCAATTTACATACTTGTTCACTATCTGCGATTAATACTCGGAGTAAGTATTTTAAGGTACAATTCCACATACTTTGGTAGTACAGTACTTAATTAGAGATTATTTGTAGTACATAATATTGCAAAGGGATATTAATACGGTTACGGAACTTGTTTATACGAATTTTAGTAAGGTTGAAGTTGGATTTGACTCTAGAAAAGAACTTCTTTTTTACTAAAATCGACGATTAAAATAATAATCATGAGGCTTATTGTTTTCTATATTTCGAAATCCCTTATCTCCTTCCTTCATTACCCCGAATATATCGTGAACCTCGCTATTAAAGTCAATTTTTAAGTTGAAAATTTGGTAACAGAGGACGATTTAAGTTTTTCACTTCATTTGAAATAGATATATTCGTGGGTTTAACTTTAAAGACCAGATTTAATAGTGTCAAGCCTGAAGGATTGAAAGCTTTGTTAATTACATCAACGGTTTAATCACCTAGCCACTTAGAGGTCATATGAATCTTTTAAAGAAACGAGTTAAAAATATATGGATTTGCTAAAGATGAAGGCAATTAAAACTCTTTGCCATTATTGTTAAATAAACGTCTAAACCTCTTTTAAGTTTAGGTTTATTTTGCAAAGTAACCAATACTTTAACTTTGAAATTATTGTTAATGTACTTCATTTGGACAGAAAGTTTGTATTTTACGTTATGAGCTTCGTAATAGCGTTCTACAGTACCAAGATTTTTTTTATTTAAATCATTAGGACGATAATGAAAAAAAAGGTAATACATCTTATGTAGATTAATACGAACCTAAGACCCCAAAATATATTAATTTAAAATAACAGTACTTACTTTATTATAATAGAGTTTTAAGTCAACCAAGTCGATAAGAATTTAATACAAATGAATTCCTATTAAAACCTATTAAAGTATTAGTCAAATCGAAAGATTATATGTACTTTTGCGAAAGGTTTACAATATTTTTACTTTTGAGATCGGTTTTTTTACAGTATTAAAGATAATTCTGTAAAGAGAGGTAAAATTTTATAATAATATTATTAGTTCTAATGGTCTTATACCAACTTTCCTGGCATTTAGAGTATACAAACGTATATCAACTGAATCACCACTATTATTAAATACTTAATAGCGAACTGTCGTATATAGAAAAGCTTTATAAAAAACGAGAAAGTAATCAGAACATCTCTAGATTAATAGATCCGTTGATATTAGGAACATACTATCGAAAACAGATGTGTTGTCTCTGTTTTTTTAAAGTTAACTCCTTAAGTGAAAAGAGCTAGGTAGATAGGATGAAACCTATAAGATACTAAGTATTACTAACTCAAACGTAATAATTAAAACTGATAAAAGTCTTGTGACTTTCTATATTATACAGATCATACAGTACAAAAGACCCCTTAAGTATAATAAAGATCGTTAAGCTAATAAAACCCTCAAGCCGAATGAATTGGATAACACAATCCTTTGGAACCGATTGTTAATAAGTCCATAAAACGTCGACGTTGTGTAAGACTACCTAAGAAGAGGATACACATTAAAGAAGAGTATGACGATAAGGAATAAAAACCTGGAAACATATATACAACGGCTTGTATATGACAGAAAGAGAAGTCTTATGAATACCTAATACTTAAGTTACAAGCTGAAGGTATTATGAACATACCGAGCAAGTTTTTTTTTTAAAAAAGACAGAGTTAAGATCAGAAGAATTTTTAAATACAAAGTTCGTTAATTTGTACCATAAACGAAATTTAAAATATAAGATATAATAATTTTGAAGTATTATTATTTTTATCATTATTCTTCTTCTTTTTCCTCTTTCTATTCCTCTTATTATTATTATCATTATTCTTTTTCTTCTTGTTATTCTTTTTATTCTTGTTCTTCTTTTTATTCTTATTCTTATTCTTATTCTTATTCTTATTCTTATTCTTATTCTTATTCTTATTCTTATTCTTATTCTTATTATTATTCTTATTATTATTATTATTATTATTATTATTATTATTATTATTATTATTATTATTATTATTATTATTATTATTATTATTATTATCATTATCATTACCACGTAACATATAGACTTAATGGCCAATGACCTGAGTCTATAACATTAATTCATAAAGTATGTATCGATTCTTGATTTTTTTGCGTCGAAAATATTGAAAAATTTAGCATAGTAAAACGTTGTTACAGATTGAACAACGTAAAATATATTTTTACCGTTCAAGTTGAATGTATTAATAGTGATTTTCAATCTAAAATCCTCATTTCATTTTCAAAATAAACTTAAACTTAACGCGAGATTAAAAATCCGTTTAAAATAATGGCAAAGGTTTTCAATTGTTTGCAATGCTAATAAGTTTACGTTTTTATAATCGGCTACCTATATATTTTTTATAAATTTCTAGTTGTGGAGTGATCAAATATTCGATATAGTTGTCGCGATTCCGACTTCATCAGGTTAAATACCTTTATCTTTAGATTTAAAAGGTAAGATTATAAGTATCTTTGTTTTAAGTTAAATTAATACCCTTGATTATTACCTTTCAATAATTAGTTTATTTAAATATCGAAGTTAACGTCGAGACTTTCTATATTTTCTAAAAAAAAAAAAAAAAAAGATGTTTGAGATTCTATGATTTGGAAAACAATAGATTTACGATTATGATTACAATCTTTGTCATAAGTAAAAAAGTTCATTTTTGAACATGAATACCAAATTTAACCATACCTATATCCGTATAATTAAGTTTCATAATGATATCAATATCTTTTCGTAATGATATTTATTACAAATACTCCTTTGTTAAGTATAGTGTTACCTAAATATCCGGTAATATACCTTAAAAGATATATTTCATATAACGATCGCGAATAGTCATCAAATACGTAGATTTTAAAATGTTATAGTTATGGAGATAATGAGAGATTTTACCCATTAGATGATATCAAGTAGTGTGGTCGGCTAGTTATTACATTACTTTAGAATTAGGGCTAGTATTTTTATATGAGCTAATAATTTTACATATGTTTTTTTCTCGTATGACTTTAAAGTTTTCAATGAATTGAAAATATTTATAATAAAAGTAAAGAATTATTGAATATAATATAATATTACTTGTTTAAATATTTTTTTCTAACAGTATAACTTCTTTAGCTATAGTTACATCTACTACAAGTCCAATTCATTTTGGCGTTGTTTTGAGTAAAATTACGGTTTTGACTCAAAGAGTTTTGATCAAAGTATTCTGGTTGCGTGCGGTTTAGTTTAGGATTTTAGTTGAAATTCATTCATTCATCCAATTACCTGATTTTACTGTATTTTCGATCGATGTAATAGATTTATATGAGGTTTTCATCGTCATTGTTAAAGTTAAAAGTTTAATAATACATGTTAAGTAAGCTTAACACCTATGTTATTATAGTCGTAAATGAAGAAAATAATTATTTAAAAAAGAATTTATAAGTTGATTTGGAGCGTTATAATATATATATAAACTCCTGACAGCCTGTGTTAACTTGGTGGACTTGCTGGTGTAATATGGCTTTTTCAACTCTAATATTCCGTATTATTTGGCAGTAAAACATTAGCTTGTCAAGTATTTGATTAGGGAGATTAATCATAGCTTCTGATTTTTTTTATATTCTAATATATAGTATTAGTTAATGATATTATAATTCATATGGTATTGTATTAGGTTGATATTGTATTCGAAATAAATTTTGAGAATATTATAAAATTTCTGAAAGGATATTTAAGTTATTATGTTCCGAAAGAAATTATTCTTAATTTAACCAGTAAGTATATTAGGAAACAACGAGTAAAAACCTGGTAATCTCATCTTTATTGATTGGAAAATATTGAAAGATAGTTGTAATTAATATTCAAGAGCTTATATAGCTTATCGTTATACTTTTTTTTACTGCCAGAAATCTTTACGAAAGTTTTAATCTTCATGTAATTCATATCTACTATGATAATATATCGAATGGGAAAAGTCTTATATTAATCTTATTAATCTTTTATGTTTTTCAATTGGGGGTAGTAATGGTGTTAGTGGGCTAGATATTTATTTTTGGTAGAGTTTTGAAGAAAAAGGCTAATGGTTGTACCTTCAGTAAGTCTGTTAAAAAAACTGCTACTTCTTCGTAATTTTTTTGAATTGAGAACCGGTTAAAACAGCATATGTTGAGGAATTTCAGTATTATCGTGGAATTTATAATAATATTATTGGTGTTAAGGATTTTCAATAGGGTTTCTATTTCATAAATCAATATACTTAAAGATTTGCCACATCTAGTCAATTTAGTCGTTATCGCGTTAGATTGTTTAAGTAGGGGAGTTTGAAGAACTTATTTAAACATGAGAAAGATTTTGCAAACGTTTATAAGAGTGTTAAGGAGCGTTATTGCTAGCGATATGTTTAACTTTACCTTTTTACACCTATTTAAAAGCTTTATCCATACCATATTGGTATAATACGTTTGATACATTTATTTTATATCATTATTTATAGAGAGGTTTATTGCATCATTCTACATCATAATTTTTTGATTTTTTTAGCCTACTAACCTACATTCCTTATATATTTAAAGTCCATTCGTTAATTTATTTTTAAAAGTCATTGGACGTGATGAGTTTTTAATCGGTTTCTGATAAGTTTGAGTCAAGGATACAGTGGCTGATTTTGTTGATACAACGCTTTAGTATAGTAGTTTCATTGAGGTTTGTCAATCTATAATCGTTATTAAAATGTTTGATAAATATGTTTCCAAAGGTTTTAATTGGTTCTTATTTTCAGCGGAGTTAGTAACAACATCCATTTTAGCGTTTTAGATAGCTGTTTTGACGATGGTGTGTTTGAGTAACAATGTTGTGATTAAGAGTTTTGTAATAAAAGGAAAAATTGGTGTAGAGAGTATATTATATACTATTTACCATGGAAGTTGTTATTTTTTATTATTTAAGAGGTTTTGGAGTTTAGTGGTTTGCGATTTGCGATTTCAAGAATTAGTAGTAGTAGTAGTGACTTAGCCGTTTACCGGATTCAAAGGTTCTAGAAACTTGGTGATCGCTTTTTAAGGATTTGAGACTTTTTCAATCAATCTCACGTTTTTCTTTAATACTAGTTTAATGAATTTTTTTGGTGTTGTTAATGGCGATATTATCGCCACTTTTGACTGATGCAATTCAAAATCTCTCCTTACTTTTTTGCCGCAAAAACTGACACAATATTATAGGGGCACTTCGTAAGAATTTTCCTTTTACCTTATCTAAGAAAAGCGTAATAACTGGAAAATAGCTTCCTTTTTACTTAACTTATTTGTGTTTAAACTAATAAGTACTTATTAGTGTTGATATACCTTTATCTTTTCAATGTAGCCGATTCGAATCTTTGGTCGAAGTAACTGGTATTGTATTCAAATTGGTGATTTGGTTACTTTTAAGTTTAGCAAACCACTAGTCGGTATGTACACTAATCTATATGGGCAACTGCTTGGCCCGCGCCCCACATTGAATTAGGCACTCTACTATACTTAACTTGCAGTCAATACAATCAACTTACAATCAGTACAGTCAACTGAAAGTCAGTAGAGTTGACTTGGCTGTACTGCAATTGACTGTTGTTCTGACAAATTTAGTTTTGATATGGTTTCTTGACGGTTCCAACGATAAAGTTGACGAAATTGAGTCCTGTAGTGGCGGAAACAACGAAAAAATTGGAATTAAGCTTCTTTTTTCATGTAAAAGAGATTTTTTTTATAAATAATTAGTAAATACGCACCGGTCAACGACATCAATTTATATTCGTAAATGGGAACCAAAATTCAGTTAAGCTTTGTAAGAAAACTTGCCCTCAATATCAATGTACCAAGTATTAAGGTTGCTTCAACCATGTGGGTCCTTGATTTTGAAAGCATTGGTATCGATTATGGTGAAAGTAGTGTTTTACGTTGAGAAAAAGTCGTTTGAAAGCGATGAGACAAAAAGAGAGACTGTTACGAGCTGAGAGAAAGCTACTTAAGAGCAATGAACAAAGAGAGAGAACTGATCCGGTAAAGTACATTGTAAAAACATAGATCGATATAATGAAAAAAATTAATTGCAAATATAAAAGGATTATTACGACATAAAATACGACATAAGAGATCCAATGATGTTATTATAATCAATAAAAACAACGGAAAGGAATTCTAGAACAAGCAGCGAATCGCTGGGCCGTTTCTACTATATATAGGCTTCGAACCAGTTCCAAAACCACTAGAACACCAGGCACAAGCCCGTGACAGTACTATTAAAAAATTATGTCGTAGTTAAAGCGTAGCCGGTCATTAAATAATATACTTATGGCTCATCTCTTTCGTTTATGACAGGAAAAAGCACATATTAATTTATTCTAATAGTTTATGTGTAACACACGTGTTTTCATATAATTCGTGCTAGCTACAATAGCTATATATGGATAGCTACGGAGAACAAATTTTTTAGGGCGTGGTTATGGCATAGCCGGCTATAGAAGAAAATTCTAATAGCGTGGTTATAACCGGTCATTAAGAAAAATCTATATGGCGTGGCCATGGCCGGTCATAAAGAAAAATCCTCATGGTGTAGTTATAATTGAGTTAGTTGTAACCTACTAATAGTCATCGTGTGCTGCCACGGGTCTCGGGAATACGTTCAAACAAAGCCACTCCAAATACACAGGGGAATTTTGTTAGTACCTGGGAATATATCCTGTCATACGAGGTGCAACCGCCACATGCAAGGTGACATACCTCTGTCTACTTAAGCTGCAGATCCAGGTTCAGTCTGTCACCACCACCTTGGCTCCCAGAATGAGCACTTCTGTTTCAGAATGATCACTTGCCCACATCGTATGCTACAAGGCCAACGGCACTGTTGAATCTGTATGTACGATTCGCTTGAGTGTCCTCTCAATAATATTGGAGCTGTCCCACTATCTGAAATTTAGTTTTAATTGACAAACTTAATATCAAAACGGCCACTAAATGTCAATTTATTCTTCAAATTGTTAGCGGCTGTATAAAGATCTAGTCTTTTCATTTATTACCATATTTTCAAGAAATTAGGCATGATTTTTTGTACGGCCGCCCCGTAGTTTTATCTTTAATCTCATGGATAGTCTTCGACCTAAAAATAGTAATATTTAGATTTTAAAGGTTAAAATCGGCCTTCAATACGAATTATATAACTTTTAGAATTAATAAGCTGTTAATCTCGACCTTATCACTTTCCTTAAAAGGTTTACCGAAAGTTTCAATAATACCTTACGCTTGAAATTTTAATAATAAGTTTTCATTATCCTTTTTTTCTGTTTACCGAAGTAGTATTGTAAATTAAACCCGGTTTATATTCATCCTCTTCAATATTCCTGTTTTTTAGGGGTCGTCCACGTCGGTGGCGTTTTATTGGTTTTTAGATAAGAGGTAAAGAAGGTTTGTATTGGCTTAGTCATTTAGCCTAAAGATATTTATCATTATTAAACCTAATATAGGACTTAACCTAAGTGATACGGAAAGATACAGGGCCATTAATAGTATTATTACTTATTTCGAATTTAACGATATTTAAGGTTTTGTATAGACCATTCTATTTACCCAACTCCCATCACACAAGGAATTTACTTTGCAATAGCAAAGTAATTACATCGATTGTTAAAAAACCATTCCTTGTATTGAAGGTATTGTTAACCTAGCAGCGTGAAGATTCCTTCCACAATTTATTTAAAGCTTTACCACAAGCTATAGCTTACTTTTGGGTATTTGTTAATGATAGAGATTCATTCATTAGACATGGGTACGCTTTAAAGACCAATAGCATTAGCATTGGTCCGTTAGGACCTATAATATTGTTTAGGCCCTTTACCGCTATTTAAAAACGTGCTTCCAAATCCGTAAAGCTTCCAATCCCCAATGTAAAGATATTATACGTTTGACGAAGTAGTCTGTACGCCTTTTTGACCTTCACAATACTCCAGTAGGCCTTTACAGGAACCTGTTTACACTAAATACCTATTATCTTGGTATCTGCTTAAAATCTTGCCGTTGTGAAATTAGTGCCGGTATTATAAACAACGACAAGTAGGCTTAAGTACGTGTTGATCTATCACAATCTTAACGATTCTGACATATCTTTTGCTAAAAGGAACTCTATAAACTTAGCTTTATTAAAGAAGACTCCGAAATTAAGGGCGTAAAAAACAGGCTTGTTATTTAAATAAAACACATTGATAAGAACTTCGTAATTAAAATCCTTGTTGTTTTTTAATATAAACTTCAAACTTCAGAGGGTTTAGATTTATATTTGATGGAGGTAGTAAAGCTTTTTAATAACTTGTGGGTTAAAGTATCCTACGTCTTCATTCTTATCGAACTTTAGAACTTAATACAATATATTAATGGCTAGGTAGTTAAAACCTCAGTATAATTAGCATATTTCCAGCTCCTTTAGGTTTAATACCAGTACTTTCGGATCTTAAAGATATAACCATAGATACCCCTACTTAAAGGCAAGGGGAAATCTTAAGCTATTTTTTACTAACTCGACGAAGTTAAAGTTGACGTTAACACTAAAGGTCTTTATATCATTTAAATAAAAAAAAGAGGAGGTTGGAGACTTGAAAATATAAAACGTAATCAACCTAATAATAGTTTAAATTACTATTATTCTTGGTAACGATTGTATTTCGCCTGATTTCAAGTCAACTTTAATCTTACTCATATCGTAACAGTTAATCTTAGTGGCTATATTACTTTCTTTCCGTAATATTATGTATTATCAATAGCTTTTTATTAAATACCTTATTACCCTTATATCTTGTATAATACCTGAAAACGTATGATTCACATAACTATTGTAAAGATTAAAGGTATATAAGGGGTTGGAAGTTTAATATAGGTAAATGAAAAGGTTTTCACCGCTTGAATGGTATAGGAAGATGAGGTCAGCTAGTTATTAGGCCGCTCCGGAAGCAGTGTTTTTTTGTTACTTAATCTGTTCAAGGGCGTTATCGCCGTCAATTGGCTCGTTGCCTTCGAAGTTTGCGATTGATTTTGTGTAGTTCTGTTAAAAAGTGGTAGGGTATTAGATATAATATATTATCTTTTTGTTATTTCATTTAGCGGAAAGGTGACTAGTTAACTAATAACTAAAATTACTATAAATCTAATATGTTTTGTTAATATTACAACGATAATTCTTATGGTTAACAGATCCGCTTAAATCTTGGCCCTATTGGTATTAGCGCGGCTGCTGCCTCTAGTCTGTGGTCGATAAACCAGATATTAGGCGTTAAGGGTACCCACAACCATGCTTGAGGTCAATGTAATTAACCACCGTAATGTCTTTTTTATTTACCTTAAGAAAGTTGTCGACTTTGAGATATATATCAAGATAGTTTTGTGTACGCATTATTACAATCGTAAGCAAGAAGCATAACCAGTTAAAAAAAGCCTTCATAGAAGGTATTTAGGCGTTATAAGGCGTATTTAAACTCGCCAATGTCTATAATAACTGTTAGTACCTGATCGCAAAGTGTGGTTTCACCAATGTAGGCTTTTTATATAACTTACTAGCATAATATCAACTTGTTAAGCATATAATGAAACATATCCATGAGTATTTACTATTTTTTCTCTTTTACTATCATCTTAGTTTACTACGTAGTAGCTTAATATATATAGTATTAGATAAGGTAAACTTCGTATTCGAAATAAATTTTTATATTATCGCAAACTTCGCAAAAAGCAGTTGCTTGGATTATGAAGGTTGGGTAATAGTCCCCAAGATACCTTGTAAGGATTCCGAGACATAGTAAGTAAAAACCGGAAGGGGGAATCTTTATCCACTTATAGATATTTCAAAAGGGTATCATCTTCGTATCGAAAAGGTTGTAAGGTTTTCCGGTATACTTTTATGTATCGTTTCAAATTTTGGTGAACTCCGAAACAAGCTTATAATTAAAGTTAACCATTTTAAAAGGTATTGAGGGCATGTTACGATTGTTATCTCAGTCTTTATTAGTAGTATTTCCTGGCAGTTTAAAACTTGAAGCCTTCGAAGCACGGTGTTCAGGGTAATTTCCAGTCGTCTAGTCTTAGGGATAATGTCCTATAGTAGGATCTATAATAGGCTTTCACATATAGGTAAACCTGTTGTGGAAATGTTTTAGAGGAACTTAAAGAATAAAGTGCTAAAGGGAAATAAGAGCTTAAAGGTTTTAAAAGACTTGTTGATCTTATTTAATTGACTGGTATAAAGCGCCGATGTTAATTCTTTTGACCGCGTTAACGACTTTTGCTTTATATACCCTACTGCTACTTAAAGTATACTCTGCATTATTACGTAAATGTGTTAAAATATAGAATAAGTTAATAGGTTCCTTATCATTAGCGCGTAAAAGGTTTAACTTAGTTAAAGACAAAGAGGTGGTCTTTTAAAACTCGTATAAGGGTGTTGGAGTTTTTTAACGCCTTTGCTTTTCCTTCAGAGGTTTTAAGGATTAAGGTTTTAAAAAGGGTCTTCTTGTTAAGCTAGTTTAAATAAGGTTTCAGATAGTCCCAGTGGCGTTTTTTCTGGGATATAAATGCCACAGCGAGTAACCTTTTTTTATTTTGCTTTAACGGTACATTGGATTATATTCTACATGTTAGGCGTCCAATAGTTGAAAAACTTACGGAAATCTTCAAAGGTGCAGGTGCTACAGCCGTAGTCTTCGCTGAGGTCCGCGTTAAGGATATATTAGCTAACGTAACTAGTTATGTAAGCTTTAATTTAGGTTTTGTTAACATTTGTAATCTAGAGTTATTCGTTATAGAAGTTAACTAAAACTATTTCGAGATTTTTAATTTCTTTTTTTGAGGCGGAGTCGGTAATACCTTGAAAGTGAACACTTACGGTAGCCATTTTATCGTTCTGGTTTGTGTAAGACTTGATGGGCGAGGAATTTGAGGATCTGAGGCGTAGAGACTTGATGTTTTGATGTAAAGTCGCGTAGGAACTTGGCGACTTGGCATTAGGTCACGCGACTTGGTTTTCTTGGCATAAATTGACGCTCCTTGGTGTTTTCGCTTAAAGCAACGAAATTGACGATTAAATTGGCGTAGGGGAAAAAAAAAAAAAGCAAAGTAAGGATAAAGGTCTGGTGAAAAGGGTAAGGTTCAAGGTTTTTATTAGTAAAAGTTAAAAATTGTTTATTGTTTTGGCCGTAGGACTTAGTGGTTTTCCTTATTGTAGTAGTCGCCGTAGTAATACTGATTTAGCCATTTGCCAATTTTCTAAAATATAAGACTTTTAATAGTTAATTTTGACGTATTTAAAAGAAAATCTTTAGTAAATATTTCTTAGTATTTTCGATAGAAATACCTTCGCTACCTCCAAACTACCGTCAAAATCGAATTAACTTAAAAGTCTTTTTTACTTGTTACCATAAAAACCAGCGCAGCAATAAAGGCCCTTCGTAAAAATGTTCCCTTTACCCTAGCCATTGTTTAACGCAAAACGTAACCAGAAAGTAGCTTCTTCATCGACTTAGCTTATCTGTGCTTAAAATAATAAGTACTGATCAGTATTGGTAGGGATTTAAACGTTGCAACGTTGTCGATTCTATTGGTAGAAGTAACAGTAGTATTACAGTAGTTAGGAGGTGGATGTATTATTCTAGATTTGACAGACCGCTAGCTGATTTGCACAGTAATTTGTATGGATAATTGCTTGGCCTGTGCCCTAGTATGAAGTGAAGCTATACTGCACTGGATTTGCAGTCAATTACAGTAGGCTCGCACAAAACAATACATTCAACTTGCAGTGAATATAGTTAACTTTACTGTAGGTGAAGTTGACCTACTGCACTGCAGAGACTACTTCTCTAACAGGAATAATATATGCTAACATTGAGTTCGACTATTAATTACGATTCATGCTAGGCTTTTCCATATAGAGGATACATATATTCTGTTATAACTCTAGTAATATACGTAAATTATTAAAATATGATAACCAAATTTACTTTAACCTTAACCGTTATATAAAAGACTCGTTAATACCTTCATAAAAACCACAAATAAGATCGACTTGAGTATCCAGAAAATGATTTTTTTTAAGAGATATTAATATTGGAAATGAATATTTATTCATACGTATTTCAATCAAATTAAATTCCTTTTTATTAAATTTTACAATTCATTCGATAAATCTATATAATTTTTAAACGAGATTATGTTTAATAGTTGGGCTTTTCCTATCGCAGTTCATGAGGAACATATATCCACTATTTCGAGTTAAATCGTATAAACCTGCGTCGGAAACATAGCCTAGAAAAGTTTGTAACACTGTTAAAAGTGGTTCGAAAAGTCATAGTGTAAACAACGCCCTATAATTTGCCTAACCTAACATGTTCTTGTTATTTATGTCGTTCAAAGTCGCTAATCTTGGATTGAAATTGGATAATATTATTAAGGTGGTCGACCATCATTATTACAGCCCTTTAATTGGGATATATAAATGGTATAAACCCAGTTATAACTGTATTTCTATTCGAACGCGATACTTATATGAGGTTCGACAATTATCGTCCATATCGCTATTCCAATCAAAAACCATGAACTAGTTAACGAGTTTGCGTTAATTTATCCAAGTATCTTCATAGTTAATACGGTCAACATTCGTCTTAATGTATATATTTCGAACATGTAAGGAAATGTCAAAGTGAAAATCATTGTATTTAACGATCTCAATTAATTCAAACCACACGCTTAGGCTAATAAAGTTTTGAATTTCAAGAAGAATGGTTTTCATAAATTGTTTTTACATATAAGCAATTATTTTGACCCACCAAAACATTATTGACGTAATGAGGGTTGCTAAAGCAGTGTCATATAATCAAGAAATTTACATACGTTATACATTTCTTTATATTCCTAGGCCTTATATTAAACCTTAATAGCTCATTAAATTACTTGCATATAATATTCTGACATGTAAAAAAACGCTTATCGGCTTTTCTTGATCTATGTTTGAGTCACCTCCAATATAAATTTAATTGTTTACTACGTCGCCCCTTCAATTAATATTAATCTGTTAAATTATAGTTGGTCTTATTATTTACGGTTGTTTTTCGGCGTGGAAACGTTAACCTGAGTAATCGTTAGGTCGGCTTTGAATTATTAAATCTTAATAACGACATAAGAGAAATCGGAAGTAAAACATTAAAATAGCTGAGTTGAGGGCGGAAGTCGATTAAGTTATTGGTAAAAGGGGTATGTTATATTTTTTAACATCAACCCAATATAGTTTATAGAGTATCAAACGCGAGATATATTGGTTTGAATCAGCCTGAAAGTGGTAACAAAAATATTTGTAAAGTTAAATGATTAGGATTCGCCAATAACCTATGATTTTTGATATTGTTATAAATATTGTAAAATCATTAATATTTTCCATTAGATTTTTTCTCATAAAGAATATTCTTTCCAAAACATAAAAGAAGACCATAATTATATATTATGGTTTAACCTACAAAGGGATAGCCAATAGGTGTT
Organism: Anisogramma anomala; assembly: GCA_038502455.1. Taxonomy (NCBI): domain Eukaryota; kingdom Fungi; phylum Ascomycota; class Sordariomycetes; order Diaporthales; family Gnomoniaceae; genus Anisogramma; species Anisogramma anomala. The sequence continues at coordinate 10,391,728 of JASMMZ010000002.1, read as the reverse complement.
AAATAATACGAATAATTCAAGTATTGAAGAAAATAAAAAATATATTTATTGGTGTTTTACGCAGTACTTATGTATACGGTTATTCATATTCCCCTTTTCGTAACGTTTGAGAATTGCGCCTGAACCGGATGCTATACGTGTATATTCCATTACGTTCACAGCCACGTAATCTTATGGACTTAATATATAATGGCCTAAGTCCATAACAGTAGTTATTTTCATCGCATAGTAAATATGAGTTGTATTTGTTGCGACGCGAAAGTTTGACTTGGTTAACTTAGGTAAAAAATCGCTTGTTATCAGTTTATAAGGCATTTATACCTATTATTACTGTTTATAGGCTGGTAGGAGCAATATAGATGCTTGAACCATTATATTATTTGACAATTGAACTAGAAAAAACTATAACTAGGAGCTTCTTATCAGAGATAAGCATGTAGGATATGTGGGAATGGACACGTGCCTTCCCAAATTTAATATGTACTAGTCCAGCTTTTATCATATTTATATCAGTCCTCCCCTATGTTAGTACAACAAGTCCGTGATACCAAAAGAAAAGAGCAATGTTCTTATTGCATAATATATAAATCTACCTCAAAAATCGAAACCTAAGACACGAGATGTGAGATACGAGATGTGAGACGTGAGAAGCAAGATATGAGACGCAAGCAAGACGCGAGACGTGAGACGCGAGATGAAAGACACGAGAAGCGAAACACGAGACGTAAGCCGCAAGAAGCGAGAAGCTAGAAGCTTATTTAAGTTTGTTTTCCTACGTGTCTATAAGGTCCTTGCAATAGTTAAAGTCTTTAATAAGTTTCTATTCGTTATCTTTCGAAATACAATCCTTTGAACAAACCAAATATCAAATTTGTTTTTCTATACAAAAATGATAATTGAACCGTTCGTCAACTATTTTGGTCACCTTTAATTCGTTTTTTTTTCAAAACCTCCCCATATACTAATAATTGAAAAGCTAAAGGCACACGTATACAAAAATTATATTTAGGTTTTTTTCAAAAAGGTCATAGGTATTTAATACTTATTGTGGAATATACGTGTAGATTGGAAAGGAAATAGAAAATAATTTTTAGAATTTCTATATATTTCATTATAATATGTACAGTTAATTTAAACTGTGTTAGTTTTTTTTATCAGTGTAAATATTTCTCAATCTTTTGTATATTTGATTATACATGTTTGGAGACGTTAAATTTCAATCAATAGTTAATTTTATTATATTAACGTTTGGATTCGTCAATGATCATATCTTTTATTAATTAAGTATTATAGCGTAACTCATGCGTTATAAAAAGAATTCAATTTTATCGTCGAAGTACTTCATAATTTAGATAATTCATATGAATGTGTAATTCAAAGTCGAATAAATATTGGTAAGAGTTTATATTAATAGCTCGAGAATGCTTACTATTAATATTCTATTCCAGTATATATATTCCATTTATAATAATTCTGCGTATTTAGCGATGTAATATCGAAATGTAAGTTTAATTACCTAGTTTTTTGTTTCGACTTGTCTATCTGCCTAAGGGTAATATAATATTGGTATTTCAGTTTTGTGCTAAAGACTTTTTATAAAGCTTACCAAAAAGCCAAACAATTGTTTTTACATTGTAATCTGAAATGATCTTGTTGAGCTATGACTAATCAAAAAGTAATAAATATCTACATAACATTTGTAACTAATGGGCCGCCGTATATGTAATATGTATAGGTGAAAAAGTTATGCTTAAACGCTTCACAGGGTACCAGTATAATAACGTTAAACGTCTTATGATTTGTTCACATTAAAAGGTAGTAGCGGATAAAGCGGACGGAAACGTCGTAACGAAGTTTACATAAATAATATACTTAATATTTTCCAAAAATTATGTTGTTTGGATCTGTTAGTCAATGTATGAAGAAGAAAGTATAGTATTCAAAGATAGTAGTGTTACGTCCCAAGTATAATGGTGGGTCAGGAAGCAAGCCAGCAGTAGCTGAGCTACTTAGAGCTTGAAGTCCAACACATCAGGCGGGGAACACCTCTCCTTTGTTAGCAGGGAAATAACTAAGCCAATCAAGTGATTAGAATCAGTGGGATCAGTACTAATCCAAATGATCTAGGATAAGCGGGCTCAGCACTGATCCAAGGGATCCAGTACTGAAGACGGTATGAAGGCACGGATATATAAGGACACGGTCATCACCACATAGATAGTATTTCCTTCATAGCTCTTCAGTTGTCAATCTAAGTATTCAGTCCCAGTATATTCTGAATAGCCTCACAGCTTTTGATCATTACTTGCACGGTTACGATATTGTTTACTCAGCACCTCTACTACCTTCTTGGTAACATAAACCCTCTGACACCTTCTATATACTCATGGGTATTTAGTGTGATGATTACAAGTAATAGTGATAGATGAAAGATGCAAGAGGGAGAAGAAAAATATAAAGAGTTCTGGCCTCAGATAGAAGCTTGGATATTCTCATCTAAACCGTTACCCCCTATCATATATTCCGCTAATGTGTTCACTCACGCTTACCAACGATATTATTATATACCTTAAATACCAGTATTTACATTACCAATCTTTAATTTATACGAAAATTTATGTATCTATAATTGAGTAAAAATAGTAATTAGTTATGTAATAACAATAATACAGTATAAGTCGTAATTAGTTGTAGATAGTTGGCGAATCCTTAAAAAATGCCACTGTTAATGTTACGTATTATAAAATTCATATAAAGTGGTATATAGTTATTGATCCAGTTAAAACTTCTTTTTCTCCTCTTCTAACAACACATCATTACTTTCATGTAAGCTCTCAATTAACCATACTAGGGTCTCGCGTTGAATTTATAAGTTCTTATGAATTTACATAATATAACGTCTCGTAAATCTCGTAATAAACGACGTCATATAGTGTGACAACGCGCGCACGTTGTTAAGGCCGCCGCTGCTACCGTATTAGCCTAACTAATCAACAACGCCTCCCTTAATCGCTTTACTTCAAACCCCCCCCTTTTATTCACCCCCAACCCTAATTATTACTCTAGGTTTTCCCCCCTTTCCGCATTAAATTAATAATAATATCAGTAAATGCAGTGATAACAGGAGGTCATTAACATTATCTATTCGTTTTGAGTAAAAACCCCACCTTTACTTGTTGCATTCGTTAAATACTGTAAACGAATTATTGAAGAATTATAAAAATATACGAAAAGTTCGCCTTGTAAATCGAGACATATATTAATATTTGTGTAAACGAGATCAATGTGGCGAAACGAACCCACTGCTTAGAGGTACCTCTCCCCAAAATTCGTTGGGAAGCCTCTTTAATACGAAAAACATTATAGTGCCAAACTAAGGTTAACGCCTCAGGACCTCTTACAGTCACGCTTTATATATCCTAGGTTTCTTTTGCAGCTGTAGGCAAATTACCCGGAAAATACTGTTGAAACGTGGGTATATTTATACGTTATTATCATTACGAACAGGATATCAATAAATATACAGCCGTCCCAGTAATTTTAATCCCATTCGCAAACTCGGTTTTACGCGCCCTTTGTATTTACAATAAGTTAATTAACTGTTTTAATGCTTAATCCGAGGTTAAACTCATTTCTTGCGAGGAGTCAACAGGTAGTCCACAAAGATTTTTAACTCTATTATCGCGTAATAAGCGGGCCTACGCCTTTACTGCATAGGTAAATTAGACGATGTCTTAGCTTTTTTCCGCGAAATGAACAACTCGAACCATCGTATTTTGCCCAAGGGCATGTAGCCTAAGGTGCGGAAGGGGCCTAGCCCTTTTTAAAACGGCGACGTTGCTAGCAGCAACAACAACAACAACAACAACAACAACAACAACAACAACAACAACGATAATACTACTCTATTTCCCATCCAATCCCTCTTCAACAACAATTAACTGCTTATCACTTACTTGTTTTCCAGTATAAACTAGTTTATATGAATTCAATTGTATAATAAAAGTTTTATTTTGAAAATGTTGCAACGTAATTAACCAACAATTCATTTCAAAACCAAAATTCATAACTTAAGTAGCTAATAGCAAATCTAAAACGTAGAATAAGCAATTTAAATATCCAATATCGAGATTAAAGTGTAAAAAAATTTTGAAAAAAAATTCAAGGAAGGTAAAAAGGAAACACTATTCATTAGAGATTTAGTCGTACAATCTTTTTAACAACTTTAACAAAAAAAGTACTGGTAAACACGAACGCTTCTAATACACTTTTTAAAACACATTTAGTTATTACGTTTACTAGGTTCAACTTTCTATCGATCTATCTTATCTCTTCAATTTCATGTATTTATTCAATTCACATAAAGCTATAATATCAATTATAAAATGTTTTTCATTTTCACATATAAAATACGGGTTTCCTCCATACTTTTCTATACATAGTTACTGCTACCGCAGTTATATTCATGTTTGTATACTACAACAAAACTTAATATTACAGATGTAGGTAAAAAAGCCTCGAGGAATAAATTATCATCCTGTTTATTTCCACGCTGAAAACTGTTACCCCGTTATATAAGACTTCGCCTAACGTTGCTACCCTTAAGTACTATTAACTACTATTTTGCAAAATTTTCTTTAAATAGCAAAGTAGCCGTTTCGCCTATCGTTTAAAAACCCTTAATATCCAGTACCATTTTGTACAAAGGATTACGAAGGAAGCTATTACCCCATTATTAACGGCCTCGTCTTAAACTCCGGCCACTATACTAGAACACAAAAAAACGACTTATTATATTGTAACGGCCCCCCAACGTTCTGCCCGGCTTCAAATGGCTTTAACAATACATAACATACCAATTAATTTCGGAACCCTCTCCTTCCCACAATAACAACTGCTAATGGGTAAATCCCAATCAGGGTCACTTATAACCAACGAAAAATTTTCCAACTTTTTATAACGAATTCGATAGAATTTACAATACTTAGTTAAATCTTTCGATTCTATTATAAACGTGATAATGAAGAAAAACGCTTTTATAAATTTTACGATAAAGTAATTTAACTTCAACCAAAGCTATATTATAATATTGACTTACGGTTTTGAACACCATTTTGAAGAATAACGATAAATCGGGTATAAATACGTGAGTTTCCATAACGGTAGTATAATAACAGAAAGATTAAGCAGACTTTATTCTATCACATATATTTTCGATAGCAAGGTTATCAACATGTTATGAGGTTGAATAGAAACTACCTATACCATAATAGGTGAAATTACAATATATATGAGTGATATATTCGTAATATTGAACCTAATGGAATATTTGGTCACTTTGTTTTAATAAATGTTTAAGAGCTTCCATGTCGTAATCATTTTATAAATGAAATTTGTTACTGTAAAATAATACCTAATGTATAAAAATATCGACAGAAACAAGGTCGCAGATAAACTGGAGAGCATTAGTATTATCTCCTCTATCCGCTTTGATGAAAATGATTAACTTTATGCTAGTAAGGATATAGTTTGCCTTAAAATAAGTTGAGAAACTGTAAAATTATAATAGTAAAGTTGAAACGGGGGTAATTTATCCATTTAGTATAGAAAAAAAAAGCTTTATTTACTTGATTGAACTTCATCCAAATTATTACAAATTTTGGTTTTTAAGCTCTTCCTCATTTTTATTACTTTCATTCCAACTTTCATTTTGTCGTTTTCAAATTATAAAATACAACTATAGGAACTTTACCTTATATTACCTGTGTTTTCTGTTTTTGAACGAGGACGGACTTTTTAGGTAATATAATAGAAAATGAAATAGCATCTACCTCATATATTATTTAATATTTTTCAAATTCTTCAAAGTATAGCCACGACGTTCTACAAAATTCTCAAACAAATAAGCTCGAAAACCTATATATACATAATCCATACGAACCTTACAAATTTCCGGGAAATTATATGTATTACGCATTATTTGTTGAAAAAATAAAGAAATTAATATTTCAGCCTATATCAACTGCGTTTTTTGTCTAACAATAACGAAAAAGTTTTACACTCATTGGTAATATTTACGTTTCGAACCTACCGACTCACTTCATACATTCTATCTTTCCAAAAGCTTTATCCGTCTAATAATTTTAGTGCAGCCGCCACTAAAGCCTTTATATCCTCCAACCGTTAACCGCATTCCTATTTACGAAAAGGGGTAAGCTTGGAGACGAATCAAAGGCGAAAACGGATCCGGCAGCAGAAAAAAACGGCGGAAACAGAGACGAAGGCGGCGTGCATAGGCTTATTAATAATAAAATCCGTCTCTTCGCCGTTATTAGAGTCTTCGTTCTCGTTATTAACCCCTTTCCATATGATAGTAATAACTCGCCAACTTATCAATATCACGGCTATACCTTATACCACGCCACTTTCTGCTGCCTTAAAAGAAGTTAGGCACCTAAAGTACGTCTTTAGAACGACCGAAATGTGATGATTATTTAAAGGCATCGCAATATTAATATTAACGGGAATACACCCGCTTTTATTTTTAGTTACTATTATTAATTAGCACTCAACCTTTATTTTATAATTTTAGTTTCAAAGTCAAAACCCTTACAAGCGTAATAAGCGTATCGGACTTCCAACACTTTAATCTAATACAGATTATATCGTTAAATATTCGTAAAACGAACCTAATATAATCCGTATAAGGTTATACCTCGTGCAGTTATGGGGGGTGTATAAGTGTGTGTGGAGGGGAGGGCAGCGGCTACGGGCGCGTAAAACTCGCTTTGAAGTGAAAAACTACTTGGAAGGGGCTTGAAAACGCCCACCACAGCGCGCGGCATGTTAAAAGCGGGTTTTCCGAATTAAGGCTATTATATACGTTGGTATAAAAACCTATATTACAGAAGAACGTACTGCAGGATCTTAAGGAATTAAGTATTAGGTGTAAGGGTACTTATTAATTCATACACAATTTGGTTAATCAATGAGAAACGTTTTAGGATGAGACTAGGTTTAAATAAAGAGCCCTCCTTTTTATTTTGAAACTTAATATACTGATAATCTTGCAAAGAAAAGTTTTCTTACGACGCGTTTAAATAATAACAAATCATGAACTGTATATATATACGCCTATATATGTACTTACATGGGCTTTTACACGTCCTTATTCGTTTTACTTACATCCATTATTACATGAGATTTTATTTTATTACCAAAGCTTTACAATAACTCATTTTTGAAGGATCATACGGTTATATCTCCTGCGTAATTAGACGCTAGGTGAGAACTAAAACGGCAACGTCAAATTATCAGACTAGGGCCGCATTATATATGCCTACGAGTCTTTGAACTACGGGGGACCCTAAGGTTTTAATTGAAGGAATGGTGTAGGGTCTTGTTAACCCGCACAGGCTTCAACGGAGCCTTTGTTAAGATCCCTCCCGCCGGTGTCTACAGAAATATTTCGTAGCAGCTAGTGCGACTCTATAAGTCGACCCTGCCCAGAGATAGTAAATTATATATAAAAAAGGTAAAACTTTAATACAAAGTATTTTCAATGTTACTAAATCCGTATGAATCGTAATAATTATTAAATAACCGGGTATAAAGAAAACCGCTAATAAATAATGCTTTTCATTACAATATTTTCGGGTTAAAGATAACGTTTGACTACTTTTTGAAACTAAAAGTTAAACCAATGTTTTAAAAAAAATAGATTGGATTCACGATAAGTATCTTGTTATAAGAGGTAATGATTCCTACGTTGTTAAATTTAACGTCAAGTGTAAAAAATCCCCCCGTTTTTACGTTATTTGTTTGTTCGCACTGCGATCAGCCCGCTCTAAAATTAAAAATTTCTCATTAACAGATACCCGCCGTCGATATTATTGACGATGATAACGAAACCGAAGCTAAATATTACGTTGGAATCATTTTGTAAATTCGAATTGAACTTTGAATGAGTTATTTTTGTATGGGAAACTTCCCTGAACCAAAATTATGATTTAAATAAAATGATTAATTTTACGGAACTTGGAAGCCATTCTTAAACTAGTTCAATATTGAAATTTGAAATACTTGAGAATTACATTATAATTCGGCAAAAGACAAGGACAAATCATTTCGTCTGACCCATAATCGGGCTTTATTTCACTTATTAGTAGTTATTAAATCGTTGTGAAATAGTTACTTTATTCTTATCGAATATAATGAACGAATTGGTATTGTATTTACGATTATTATAACTGTAAATTCAACTTTATTGTATCCTTATATTTTTTGGTACCTTTGTCCGAATTCAAATCCAGGACTTTTTCTGCAAATAGTTTATTCCCTAAGTTAATTAATTTACCTAATTTACTGTTGATGTTTTCAACTACATCAATGAACTTTTAGTTATATATAACTATAATTTTTTAAGCATGAGCCTTTACATATAAGTTCGATATTAAAATGTGTTATTTACTTTTTTTTCATGGTCATTATTAAAATTTTATATAATACGCAGGCAGTTTGAACGAATAGACGTTGACGGAACAGAATTACCATTACTACGTTTATTAACATTACGTTGTGTAACACGCCGAAATTTAATAGCCTTTTTCGAAGCAATTAACCACGTTTATACGTTATCAAATCATTTGTTAACAACGAAAAAACAATTCTAAAAACGAGTTACTTGCTTGATTTTAAATATCGAATGCAAAAGAAGCCTTCTATGACTTTTTTTACAACCTTACTTGTATCTGAGTTTCAATTTAAAGGAGTATACATATAACTCTCATTGCGGCCTATCGTTTCAACGGTATAATATCATTATTGCGCGTCGGTGTTGAATTGCCCGCTAACGGATAAAAAAACGCCGTCTTATGCCTTCGATTTATTTTTAGTTCATGAACCAAAATTTACATGATTATATGTTATACAATAGACATAATATAAACATATTTACTCATGTTTACCATTCAAGCACGTGTGTATAAACCCTATATAAGGAACCTTTTTACTTGTTAACGAGGGATAAAAAGTATACGAACGGCGGAATCTATATTGAAAATAGTATTATTGATTCTAGAAGTTATTTTGGTATTTATTTTCACAAATAAAAGGGGAACTAGGCTCATCGGAACTAAGTATAGTATGAGAATGAGGTATGGTAAAGTTAATAGGATAGGAAGATAATATTAAGACATGATTAAAAGTTATCATTAAGGGAAAAAATTTCACGTTTTTGTTATTCCAAAGTGGATTATTTAAGGAAAGAAAAGAAACTAACGCTAGCATCTTCCACGAGGTATTAAGGCACCTTTCACGATGTTCTAAAACAATTTACGGCAAAAAACCACCTTTTACATATTGCTATAGAGTTTTATGCTGTTCCTAAACAGATATCGCTCCTTGCAACAAAAGGGAACCTTTCAAGATATGGCAAAACGCTCTATGTTAAAAATAAACCTGTTATATAATTCCGTAAAGTTTTACGCTGATTGTAAATAAGTGACTTGTAACTATAATTAAGCCGGCGTATTTTGACACTTTTTATAAGGTGTTAAGGTATTTTAGAGCAAGTGGTCACCTTTTATAACTGTAAAAGAACCCCCCCCCTTGTATAGGCAGGGGTTAATATTATAAGCTAATGCCTGTACTAATGATTTCCAGGAATCTAACCCTGAAGATTACCATACTTCTACGTTGTTTTCAAGGTGATCCTAAGTATATCTATGCTACATAATCAACCACTTAATCAAGCCACTCCTTATAGCTAGCTCTATAAAATCTCCTTAGCAGAGGTCTCTATTTCTTCTTTATAGAGGATTGAAGACAGTATTCGACCGCCTTAAGCAATAGCTTTGACCCAGTCCCTTCACATATAAGAGATCTATACGTAAATACGATCTAAAATGAAGTGTTTACTATAATCATTAAAAAATTAAAATAGCGGTTATATACTTTCAAGTGAGTCATTAGAATGAGAATAGCCTTATGAATCGCTTAATGGTCTCACTACCTTGCAATAATTTTTTATATTAAAGGATCTACTCATACTGGAATCATTTTAACCTGTACGGTTATACTTTCTTCATAAATCGAAAAAAAAAAAGAATATTTGGCACTTATATTATACCTAGTAACTAATATTGATATATTATAAAAGTAATTATGATATCTTAATCATTATCAACAGTTTTTTCATTTGGAAAACAACAAAAAGTTGATACATTATTTATTAAGATAGGGATTAATAATCGAAATTAGAGAAGTTTCATGGAAACCCATTTTACAAGTAATGATAACAACGTAAATGACCAACACATAGATTTTTAACATCAAAAACTTAATAACAAAACAGTTGATAGGTCTTTAGACGTTGAAATATTGTCAATTCGAGTTGTGGTCGAATTAACCGTAGTATTGTAAAGGTCATATGTTGGATTGTTATTTCTTCCAAGTTTAGCAGACTGTAGCCGGTTTGCAAATTACTTTGTATGATTGATAGCTTAGCTTGTACCTTACGTTGAATTTAAAACTTTGTTGTAATTAACTTTGACTACATTATATTTAACTATTATTTCAACACTGAAGATTTTGTTTTGTTTTGTGGTTTTGATGAGCTTTATAGAATCATTAACTGGTGACGTAAGTATTCGTCTATATTTTGTCTACTATAATTTAAATGAAATTTCACTTCCTACCACGTGTACATCCGAAAATAAGTATTTAATTACCTTTATATTTCCATTACTCAATAAATTTAAAATTTAACTATGCTAGATAATTAAATCCATATTATGAATGATATGGTAATTGTATAGTTTGTTAGAATACCCTTACAATCCGTCCTATATATCGTTACCTCATTTAAATTTGCTAAGCATATTTTTCTCGTAGCCCAAGATTCGTATAATTAGCCTATTACTGTCCATAATCCTTTTTAAATCCGTATTGAGTTTAATCTTTGTTATAATATTAGCCGTATTATTCTTACTATCGATTTATCGAAACTCCTTAATATCCCTTCGTTTTGAATTTCGTAAAAAGTCATTACAAATATTATTAAACGTTTTTTATTGATTATTCCAAGTTTTGAAAGGTATTCGAATATCTTTCTTAAATTAGTATGAATAAAGATCGAAAATAGTCAAATCTGTAATTGTTTGGTGATGGTATAAAATGTTTCTTACATGAATATGTCTATATCAAACCCGGTTATTGTACCATGAAATATGGAAGTAAACATTTTTATTTAACACTTTTACACTTGAAAAAGGTTAAATTCATCAGGTTACAAGCGATGGAAAATTGGGTTTATTATAATTTATCCTTGTTAGTGATCATTGTAAGAAATTTGATTTGTAAATATAAATTAGTATTGTCTGTGAAAAAGCAGCTCGTAATTTCTTTCATTTTTTTCATTGAATTAATCAGAAATATGTTAAAATCGCGGTTCAAACTATAAATTGAACACTCCAATCTTTTATTTAAACAATCGAAATTTTAATTAGTCCGGTCTTATTTTTATACTATAAAGAATAAGTCGTACAATATATTCAATCAGTCCAGAGTCATAATGTACTTGTTATGGTCATTTCATTCCAAGTCTTAACAATTTGTTGTAACCTTAGTTTTATCGATTTTATCTGAGCCAATATTTTTCCTTATTTGACGAAAAGTAAGTTACTTTATATTGATATCGTTAATATCATATATAAAATTGACGATCCATTCAATTCTAAGTGTTTACCCTGAATTAAAGTCTCAATTGGCTTGAAATTCGAGAACTTCGAGTCCTTAATCATATGTTGTTTTACTACTATGAAGCTAGTAGTTCCGACGAAATATATATTGTAAGTGTTCATGCCAAATGTGCTGAAATCTTCGTTCTCTTGCGCAGTTAATATTTATTGGTCTTAAGTTAAATATTTCATTTGTTGTTTCTAATTAAAGTGAGACTGATAAATTTAAAACCAATAGATATCTGTTTTGACCAGTTCGTATAGTTTTTTAATGTATCGTATAATTAATTTTGAACAGATACTTATAACGAGGTTTTCATCGTAATTTTAGTAAAACGATGCTTCTTAAATTAGTGGTAGACGTTGTGTACGTTGAAGTAATATCAAAGTTATCAATGTTAAACTTTCTTTTCATACCTGCTAATGGACTTACTATCATTACAACTAACAAGCTTCAGTAAATATTTGATATTGTTGGCAATTACATTATAATCTCACTTTGAATTTTATTACTGTATCTGTAAGCTATTAAAGGTTATTTTTCATATAGTTCTTTTGTCATCTTTTCCTCCACTTCGTGAACTATTTTAACTCAAAATTTGTAATATTGGGGTTGTCAAATTCTAAGTCGTGTTTAGACATGAATTTAATAACTCCTAGTATAAAGAGTCCGAAAATTTTATTTATATCAGTTTTCTTAAATGGTTTACATGTGGATTTTTTTCATTTTAAACTTATAGAGGTTGGTTGTTACATTCTAATCACTCTTTTTATTTATTTATCCGAGTTGTTGTATATATGCGCTATAGCTTATATTTTCTATCCTTATTTTTATTGTTCCCTTTTATTTTACATTCAGAAGCGACAATATTGTTTGATTGGTTTGTTAATTACTGGTATAGGTGTATTACATTAGTTGATTCTCTTGTTTTAAAGATGCTTATTGGAAGTTGCTCTAATAAATGGTTTAATTTCAATCATGCTGAATATCACAAAACCTCCAATAACTTTGATAATTACTGTTAGGTTAGCGATATTGAACATTTTCAATGAGCTGTTTTATTCGCCATGCTTATTCTATACAATATCCCCGTTTTATAATAACAAAATTAATATAAAAATCGTCCATAGAACGTTCTTTATATTCAGGGTATTATTAACTTGACTTTTTGCAGATTCCTTGATAATTCACTAAAAACTTTATCATATGACGTAACTATTTTCCAAGTCTTTCCTAATAAAATATATTTAGTTGTAAAACTATAATATGCTTCAAAAGCCAATAAGGTGAGCATTAAATCGTTAGGGACCACAGTAATATTCAAGATTTTCAACTCTATTTTAAGGCGTGAATTTTTATTTGTAAAACTTCCAATCTTTAACATAAAAATACCATACGTCATTCGGAGTAACGCATATATAATTTAACTTTATCAATTCTGTAATTCGCTTTAATAGGTACCTATTTTCATTAAATTCACAATATTCTCGCATTAGCTTCTGTTTTCATAATCGCAAAATTGGTATTGACGTTCTAAACTATAAAGTTTCGTGGATTTAAATACCTATTAATATATAATAAACTTATCGATTTTTAATTATCTTTCGAAGATAACAACTTCAGGAAATTAACGTTTCAAAAACTGGTTACTGAGTTTACAAAGTGGAAAATAGATTCATTATTAAAGTAGAAAGAGTTAAATAATATTTGGTTAGTCAAGTTGTTATCGTTTTTTAATATAATTTTAAACATTCTAGCAACTTTAAAATAAGTTTCTCCACAGTGATAAAATCTTTCGATAACCGTTAATAAGAAGTATTCCATATCTTGATATTTTGGGGATTGAAGAATTGAATACAGCTTATCAACAGTTACTTAATTGAAACGTCAGTATAGTTGACGTGTTTCTAAATTTATAAAGTTTATTAACGTTTCTTTGAGTCCTTAAAAATAGAAACACAGGTGTCCACATTTGGTGATGAAAAAATAATGATAAGTTAGGTGTTTCTAAAATATAATAAGTAATATTTTTTACCATTATTAATATAATAGTTAATTCTGGTAACGATAAAGTTTTATTTGTATTGAAATCGACTTTGAGTTTACCAGAAATTAATAATTAATTTCCCAAGCAATAACACTTTCCTATTATAGCGCTATGTTTTACAAATACTCTCTTATTGAATGGTTCATTGCTCCCGTATTTAATATAATCCCTGAAAATATATAATCAACATAAATATTCAGAATATAAATATATATAAGCGATTAACAGTTCGATAAATATGAAAAAAAAAAGGATTTCATTTGTTGGACGTTATAGGAAGATGTGATTGTTTAGTTATTACGTTGGTTTAGTAGTAGTATTTTCATGTTACCCTATTCAGTCTAACGCTTCATTTTATCTTATAACCTATCCTCGCGTTAGTAGTCTATGATTCGATTCAAATAGTTCCTTTTAAAAACCAATAGGGTATTAAATTTAATACATTACCTGTGATTTATTTTGTTTAATAATGAAACTACGATTTAATTAACAGTTGAATTTATTATGAATCAAATACTTTTCTTCAATATTACGATAATAATTTTCACTATTATCATATTAGTTGATGTTTTGACTGTATTCTACTTACCAATATAGTTATTCATCCAGTAGGCTTTCACCGGAGTTTTAATATTTGAAGTTTCTGTACTTAAGGAAGATGTAATAAGTAATTAAAAAGTTTTTTCCTTTTCAGTTTCAGAAACAATTATTTTGAGAACATACTAATCAAATTTGGCATATATGTAATTATAGTCGTAAAAACGTTAGTTGGTAACTGATTGGAAAATCTTAGACAAATATTACTTAAGCGTTAAAATGCGTATTTTAACCCGCTAATGCCGGTAATAATTACCTAGACTTATTTACGAAATATAACCTGTCCAACGTATACCTTTACCATCATATATTGAGAAATAATTTAATTATTAAGCATTCATTATGGATGCTTATAGGTATTTACATGTTTTTATTTTTAGTTATTATCGTTGTTCAATGTGTTATAACCTATTCCATATAATATTAAGTTAGATGTCTCGTTCGAAGTAATTTTTCATTTTTTTATAATGTTCATAGAAATTTTATACCTTAATCAGGAACGTAAGGTATCTATTTCTTGTGTAGCCTATGAGTATTCCTGTAAATAATAAGTGGAAACCTAAGATTTGAGCCTATATCCACTTACAAATATTAATGAACGCTATTATCTTCATGTTAAGTAAAATATACAGTTTCCCATTACACTTCTGTATATTATTCCAAATTTGAACGAGGTTTATAAGAAACTTATAGTCAATATTAACTATTTTTAACTGGTCTAAAAGGTGGGTTTCCACCATCGTTCCAATCGTTGATGTGTTTTTTACGATGAAATGAAATCTTAGGCACTTAAAATCTCGGTAGTAAGTAAAGATTCCAATAGATTAACTCGACGAATAAATTTTATAGTTGAATCTGTAGTAAGCTTACGTATATATGCGTTTATTTCCTAGAATTCATAATATTACTCTAAATATGATATGGTTACTCCCTGCGTAGCCTCACTTCTGTCATGATTTTAGAGATTATCATATCGATTTCGACGATTATGACGATTTGTTTTAGCTAACTATTGGATAGCTTCGATATTTATTTTCTGTGTATTATCAATAAGAGATGATTCGCATATTATTCCTCTATCAAAAGTGTAATTCACGCTGCCGCTGACAGGAGATATACTACCTAATAGACTAATACGTTTCTTAGATTGTGAGATATGATTGAAAGTTTAGCTCATTTATAGATCAAAGTCTAGTTCCATAGAAAGTGTGTAATAATGTTTGTTTGTAATGTTATTTTCTTTTCTTTCAGAGTTTTAGGACATATTCTTAGGGCAATCATCTATTTAGACTGAAGAGAATAGAGTACTTCACAGATCTCTACTTTTATGTAAGATCAAAATCCCACGGTTGTAAAGATCTTACTTGAACTTAGAATTGATTTTTTTGGAACTTCTATACCATATCTCAATAGTCTAATTGCCGAAGTATTCATAGAGGATTTTTTAAAACTTATGAAACTTAATTAATACTATTGGAATTCGAGTTAAGTATAAATTAGCCAATGATGTTGACTAAATGATTTTTGGTTGAGTCGGTATCGAGTTCTCCAATTTAATGTTTTTGATTATAGTACTTAGCGAGGAGAGATATAAGTGCCTCAATATTCTTTGTCTTTGTGTTTTCTGATGCCATTTTGACGGTTTTTATTGGCAATTTAATGTTACATTAAACTAGGTAGAGATTTAGCGATTTGCATGTAACGTGAAATTAGGTAACATAGCAGTTTTTTACAAGGGAATAATTTTTTGTATAGAATTAAAGTGTTTGTTCACTTGTGACTTAACGATATTACAGTAGTGGAAATTATGAACTATGTTATAATTTAGAGAAAAAATGATGTAAAAGAGGGTAGCTAAATGTTATAAATTGTTTGTCATCAAAGTTAATGCTTGCTGTTAAGGGGTTTTGGACTAAATGGGTTTCGATTTGCGATTTGCAGCAATAGTAGTAGTAACAAATTAGCCGGTTTCTAAATTTGGAGGTTATAGAAAATTGGTAATCGCGTTTTAACGATTGGGTTGAATACTTTTTCCTGTCGACCTTAACGTTTTATTCGAGATTAATTTAATAAAAATATCCTGGTGATATTCATGTCGATACTGTTACTATCTTTCAATTGTTGTAAAAACCCTTCCAATTTAGATATCTTCCATCCCTACTGTCACAGGAGTTGTCGCAGTTTCTCAAAGCTTTGCTTGAAGGCCTTCCCTATACTTTGTCAATGAAAAATACCATAAAAATCGCTTCTCTTTCTGATAAACCTATCTATATTTAACCTAATGGATACTAATTAGTATTAATAGGTCTTTAAATTTTGAAAAGTTGTCGATTCGAAGTGTGGTTGAAGTAGTAGTAGTATAGTTAAGGTTAGGTGGTGGAATATTGTTTTTTTTAAGTTTGGTAGACCGTTGGCCGGTTTTCACACTACTTTATATGGTGAATTACTTTGATCGTGCCCTAAATTGAATTTAGCACTCTATTTCAATTGATTTGCCGCTGGTGCAGTCAATTTTGACTTCCCTATAATTGAGCGGTATTTCAATAAAAACTATGTTTACTATAACGGATGCTATATAATATAATATATGATTCAGGCACGTCTTTCTATATATTTTTAATAAAAATTAAAAAAATCCGGTTAAAATTGAGTTCGATGATTGGATATTAACAAAACTTTACCATATAAATATTGACAATGTAGAGCTTAAGATTGAATATTGCAAAGAAGTATTGATACTATATTACATGTGTATAAACAAAGTACCTACAAACGAACATATAAGAACAATATTTGAATCATACTTTGAATAGTTTATATATAACCTAAGATTGGTAAATATTTTTAAACCTATGTATGCAATCTGTTGGTAGGGATTTATTGTTGAAACGTAATCGATACGATTGTTTGAAGTAACTGGTGCTGCATTAAAAGTGGTTGATGTATTGTTCTGGGTGTGGCAGACTGCTAGCCGATCTACACAATAATTTATATGACTAATTGCTTGGCCCGTACCCTATTATGAAGTGGGCTCATACTTTACTGAACATTAAGTTAATACAGTAAACCCACAAAACAACACACTAAACTCGCAGTCAGTATAGTCAACTTTACTATAAGTAAAGTTGACCTATTGCACTGCAATTACTACTATTCCAATACTATCAGCTTTTTTTTGTACGCGTACATTAATTTAGTTGATGAATCTTTCTTGTTTACCACCAAATGACACCCTTGTCAACTAGCTAGACCCCCGATAATTTCACCGCCAAATTAACCCTAATAACCCTTATTTTCTCCACGGGTCCGAATTCCGACTCTATTAATTCCTACAAATAAGTTTTTCGTCACAAACTTATATAAGCCTACTCACTTAACCGTGCTCATTGAATGAATTGGCGTCTTTAATTACTCGACAATCTTTCAATTTGGCAGTGCATCCCTATTTGCTAACACATAACTTAACCTTAGCAAGTGACCTATTAATGTTACTCTTGATACGTATAGTTCACATAATAATAGTATAAAATTTTCAAAGTCTCTATTCAACAAAATCCTCGTTATAACATTAATAGGATTATCTTTTCCGTTGATCTGTCGGAATTTCTCCATTTTTTTGCTATCGTAGACTTTACAGAATATCATTATATTGATTATGGGTGTTTTTTTACTGGTGGGTCAAAACTTCAAAAGGTATTTCAACAAGCTCTTGGAATTAGTGTAAATTAATATTAAGAAAAGGGGAACAATTTACCTTTTAGTAACAATGTTAAATATTTTACATGAAATTATACCTGTATCAAAACCGGCTATTATATTGTAAACCTCTCAAGTTAGAACGTTTCTTGTAATCTTTTTGCATTTGACAAAAAAATCATGGATTAAGCTTCCAACAATACTAAAATATTCCATCTATCTGTCTTTATTAACGAGGGTTATTAAAAGGCTAATTTATAATGACAGAGTTATATCATTTGTAAAAAAGCCGTTTATAACCATTATTAACTTAGCCTTCTACAGGTCAATCGGAACTATATTGATCACTCGGTATAAATCCTTGTTTTCCACTCTAATGTTTCATTTAACCGGTAAAAGCTTTCGTTTATTCAATTTTGTATTTGTGACGTAATCTATTGGTCGTAAAAAGCCTTTGGTTGGTATAGGGTAGCGATATAGCTGTCACAAACGCGTTGTTTTAAGTATCGTTAAGTGTTAGTCACGTTAATTTTGTTAATTATGCCTAAGTTAGCGCTATATCATATTTATAGAACACTAAAACAAGTATTGAAACCAAATATATAGATTGAAAATCCGTTCAAGTTAAATTGGTCAATAATTACTAAAGTTACGGTGGGCTTATAATTTCAAACCTTTCAATCATTAATCGGTTATTATTCAGATACATAAAATCAGTAATTTTAAAGGAAAGGTTATTGTTAATTTATATTTCTATTAAACCAAAAATTTTCTTTTACGTTATAAGTAAATACGAGTTGTAAATTTGAAACTTTATATCTAGCATTAGCTTAAAATTTATGATTGACAGTGGGGGTACTTGCATACATAGTGCTTTGTATGCGCTGTATCGTGCCTTCTCACGAGACTTCCTACTAATGAGTGCGCTTTCTCTTCTCATGAGTAATTTTTCTTATAAGTAATTATTATTTTCATGCTTATATTCTGGTAGATTCCCACCTTTAGATTAGTTCTTACGTAAAAATATGGACTAGAATACTATCATACGCTTGCACGTATGAATATCACAATAAATAGTAGTTGTAATCTTAAATTATGCTTAGTATCAAACCGATTAATTACTATAAATCAATTGAAGTAAATTACTAGCGCGGATATATAATCATATAACTCTTCTACCAAAAAAAACACCAACCTTCCCGGTTTTTTTTTACCTTACATCGTTAGATTTCGCTTTACGAGTTTCCAATATTAACATATAAGTCAGCGAAAGTTGCAAATGCTTAGTATTACACCAAATAAGCTATAAACCCCTTGCTGCACGCGCCAGCAAACTCGTATATAGGAGCTTTAAAAAAACCTACACCTGCCACGTTAAAGTCAACTATTACTTTCCCTTTACTTCCAACAAAAGCCATACTTTCGCCCACATATATACCTTTACTTACCGTATCTTCACCTATAACTTTACGTTATTAAACCCTTTTAACCTATTTTTGACCTACACCGATTCGCCTCTCACTTACTGCCATCGTGAGTTTTACACCTCTCGTTACTATAAACTCAGAAAAAGCATCCTTAGTAACTGGTCCCGCCACTAGCAAAGCTAATACCGCGAAACTTGTAGCAAGCCCACACCGCGAAGTTAAGGAACGCGACGCTACGAGACATGCGGAACATAACGACGTCATAAGGCGCCTCGATATCTTGGTTTTTGAGAGTCACCATTCTCGTAACCGTAAATCCTCTTTTCATCGCTATTATTACCAAGCTTCACCCATTTCTATAACCTCGTCGGATACTTCTAAGGGAAGCCGCCATTGCCCTCGCTACAAAAAAAAGGAATACCAGCCTTTTCACCACTGTCACGAGCCCTTCCACGACCGTTGCGAGCATGAGTCCTCTCGCTGCCACCGCGAGCCTTCTTGCGACCGCCTCAAGTATAAGTCCTTTCGACGCCGTCATTCTCACTCTTGTCGCTCTCATTCTCGAATCAGTCACGATCTTTTCTGAACCCCGAACATAATAGCCACCTAATACTCAGCCGACAGTACTCGTCGCCTAAAATATAAAGAGATTAAGGTAATTAACTCCTAATATCGTGACTCTTAGGATATAGGAATTATTATAATAGGTAAAGATATAGTTTTTACCGATATATAAAGCTTTGAACAACTTTTAAACACCTTCGTAAATAACTTTTTGATATTGAAAAGTTAAATCTTCAAAATATCTTTTTAATTTACCATAGGAATTAACTATATACTGGTGAAATACCGAAGTTACTTTTTACGAGCGTCGTAAAATGTTTCGCCATGATTTTGTATATATTACGGATATTTTTTACTTACTACTGTAAAAACCGACGCAGCAGTAAAAGCCCTTTACGAAAATCTTTTATCTACCCCAACGGTTGTATAACTTAGAGCGTAACTGGAAAGTAACTTCTTCTTCTACTTAGATTATCTGTGATTAACCTAATAAGTAGGCAAATACACTGATCAGTGTTGGTAGGCCTTAGATGTTGCAACGTTGTCAATTCGATTGGTCGAAGTAACAGGTGTATTGCAGGGTCAGATGGTGGATGTATTGTTCTAGGTTTGGCAGACTGCTAGCTGGTTTGCACTGTAATTTGTATGGCCAATTGCTTGGCCCATGCCCTAGAGTGAAGTACAGCGTACTGCACTCGACTTACACCCAATGCGGTAAGTCCGCAAAAAGCAATACACTTACAGTACGGTCAACTTTACTGTAAGTAAAGTTGACCTACTACACTGCATGCAATACTATTCCAACAAACATCCTTATAAGTAAATTCGTATCACTCAGGTAATAAGATGGGTTATATAATAAAGCCTAACCTTACGCCTTCTAATCGACGTATTTATATGTATTATAACGAGAATTATAACGTTTATAACGTTTTATTTAATTATTTAAAGGCTTGTACCGGGAAAAATGAATTCTCTTTTAACGATGTAAAAAATTTATACGATAGCTAAACCGTATGTAACCCGTAATTGATGTAAACAATATCGTAAATAATACGGAAAACCATAACATTATTATAGCTAAGCTTGTTAACAAAAAAGTAGCACTTGTTATAAGTAGTTGTCGTTATCTATAAAGTATTATACGAGTCAGCCTTACCGGCAAATATTGTACGTTTTGCCTCGATATAAGCGTTGGTAAAAACCTCATATCTAAATTCTGGCTAAATATAAACTTTTTTAATTATATTACGATAAATATACCTGTAGTCGAACGCAAAATATTTAGCGAAGTAATAGGTCCTCCTATTTGTCTTACTATTAAAATACGTTGGATCTTTTTTACTCCTGGGTATTAATTTAACAGCACTCATGTATTATGATAAGAAATTCATAAGGTTTGGTTTATCAATTACCTGGATACAGGCACTTTATCAATAAATTACTAGATAAAACCTCGTAACACGAATGTGCTAATATTAAGGAATGTGGTTTATTTTAAAATAAATCACTTCGATATTACTTTCATAATATATAAAGAAAATACATAACCCTTTATTATTAAAGTTACTTTTAACCTGAAAGTCGTTATTTCACTTGGACAAAAGATATACGTCGCTATAAAGTACATTACTCTTTTCAAGAACAAATCCTTTATATTGAAACTTAACATTCATATACTTTTAATGTTTCAATCGATATGACTACTCGTAATGAAATATAACTTGACAATCTAACTATCAAGTGAGTACGCTTTACCAAACATACGAGTTTGAAAACTATTATGAAATACGAAAACAATATTTACTTCTAAACAAATTAGATGGAAGCTATACAATCCGTTTTATAAGTTATAAGTATTGGTAACGTATTGTTTATAATGACGTAACCTACTAAAACAGCTATTGGTAACTATAAAATTTATTTTACTCCTATTAAAGCCTTAGTCAAATTTATCTATTCCGGTAATTAGTATTGAATTTAAGTTGGATTTTCCAACTCTTCGTATTATTGTCGCGTTTACAAGTACGCCTTCTTTACTAAGGCGCTTGTTTAATCTTAATTAAACACTTCTCTTTTGAATGTAATGGCGTGTTTCATTCAAGAATCTGGGGTCCCTAAGATGGTAAAACTCGTGAATAAAAAGCGGGTTTCGTTAAACCTCACGACAAGCCACATCACCGAAATTTTTTGTGAGGTATAGATATACCTAAAAATATACCTATAGTGGAAACCATATATGGTATCCATTCTAATACGACTAAACCGAAGTAGTCGGTTTAATTATAATGAATTTGCTAAAAATACCCTACCATTTGGGAAAATGTCCGTTGAATTAAAATATATGGAAATTAAATAATGAAGGTTTTACTTATTGACTATTAGTAATATATTGATATTTACTCCTATATAAACTTTCAATTAGTAGAACCTTATGGATTTTACATAAATGCTATTGAACGTTGTACTTTTGAAGAGGAAACTTGAGGTTTTCGAAATCTTTTTTTCCTTCATAACTTAAAGGCATTCGGAATATATCTAGGAGTAATATGGTTATAACGGCTAATAATGCCATATTATACCCAATTATAAGGTTTATTTTTTTAATTCAAGAAGAATTTGCTAATATAAAGGAAATCATAAAGATAATTGAAAGTAGCTAATTGTAAGAAAAAACTGTATTATACGCAATTTATATTTATTCATCCTACGCCTGAATAACAAAAGTTATATAAAGCTATAAAAGCCTATTTATATAGATAGTTTAAGTTATATTACCCAAATCCGACCCGCCAACGATTTTTTAAATTAATGAAAGGTTCAAACGCAGATTCGAAGTTATATTTTTTTACTTTAAAAAGTGTTTTTTTTTTAATCACGGCGGCAACCTATTTTAATAACTATTATCAAACTAGTAATATTTTCAAGTCGTTGCTTTAGTCAAGTTAAACTTAAGAATACTTTTTCAAAGATTAAGTCATTTGTTTTATATAAGTATAAAAACGCTTATAAACGACCTTGGTTAGTGATCTTTGACTAATTATTACTCTTATTAATTATGAAGTTATTTGAAGTTTTATAATCCAAAATTTATTAAATATAATATTTACGGATAAAGCGAATCGAAGACTAGTTAAAGCGTTAATTTACCTTAATATTTCTTTTGTCAATGTGGTTTACTTGTCGGAACGCTTTAATTTGATACCAAATGCTTTTAGTTGCTTGCCTACTAACGAGGCCGAACAACCTTACAAAACTAACATACCGATATTAAACCAGATTTCTAATAATCCCGATGGTAGATTATTAATTAACGATACAACTCGCTAAAGCGTAAATACACTATAATATACGACTTCTCTTTAAGATTGGTTATTATAAGGATACCGTTTAACGTAGAATTTTCTACAATCCCACAAATAATAAAAACGATAAGGACATATCTTTCAATACTTTTAAGCTTAGACACCTGTTTCCATTAGTTGATAGTTTATTATATAATCGTAATACGAATAGTTACAAAAGATTCATAATTCCTATAATACTTGTATAGAAACTTTTCGACAAAGCATATTATAAAAACTATGATTTTGGACCTAAAAATAATAACAAACTTAGTCGAAATATATTTTTTCTTCAAACATAAGGTTGTAAAATCATACTTTAGAAGTTACATACATTACGGAGAATTATATAATGAAAATTATAAATGAATAGGCCGCCTTATATTTATTTAAGTATTTAAGAATTCAATTTATGTAATCTACATCGATTTTGTAATCGCATTACGGACAGTACATTTTAAAGAAATACCTTAGATATTGTCCAACAGGGAATCTATGAATACTACAATGCCTATCACATGTAAAACTCCAAATAAACACTCCTCATTCCTAACTATACGACGTATACGACAGAAAAATAGGTAATTGTTTTAATTTAATAATTTTTGGTTTACGACTGGGTTTGTTCACAGCAAATTATTTTGGATAGAAATATCAAGTTTGTATTAAAATTTTAATAAAGTTTATGAAAAGGATTTGGAATACGTCTAATAATAATAACAGCCTATTATTTATAAGTTGACAGATAAACAGAGAAAAAGAATTAGGCTGTTAAATTAACTTCATGCTACTTCGTCGCCAAATATCCCAAATAATACTAGATTAATATTTCAACGGCTTCATAATAAAACCTTAATAATTCCTAATTGTGTACTTTAGAATCTAATCTTTATAAATATTTATTCGGATTTAAACTTACGGCACTAGTAAATATTCTTATAACCATTTTACCTTGTAATCAGGAGGAAATTGGATTTATACGAAAATATTTGCTACGAGACGCATAATTGACCATAGATATTATTACTACTAAGGTAAACAAGCGACACAATTAAAATCATAGTTAATATAAATTCGCTATAAACAACAACGTGTGGTTAAAGCTGGGAAAAGCCTATAAACCCCTTTTAAAAAAAAGGAAAATCATCACCACCGCGTATATGATTAAACACGATTGTAAAAAAAAGTTAATAATTTGGCTTTGTAATGATCACACTAAATACCCATGAGTGAATAGAAGATCTCAGGGGGTTTATGTTAGCAGTAAGGTAGCAAAGATAACAAAGGTACAATATTAAGAAGATATTTGTTTGTGCTGTAGAATGATTACTAGCCGTTAGGCTATTCAGATGTGTAGACTGAATACTTAGATTGACAACTCAAGAGCTATGAAGGAAATACTATCTGTGTGGTGATGACCGTGTTCTTATATATCCGTGCCTTCATACTGTCTTCAGTACTGGACCACTGAAGTCGATGTTGCTTCCTTTGGTCCAATGTTGTCGACTGGACCGCGAGCGGTCCTGTCGGTCCAAACCCTAACCCTGGGTGCTTACATAAGAGAGATCCCTGGCTTAATGTATTGGATACCAGGCTTCTGATAGCGCAGCGGACCGCTGGCCTATTCCATGACCTGCAGTTGGTTCTTGGGTTATAATAGGCTTTTGTCTTAGATTTTCTACTAAGCTTACGAATTCACCTAACCGTTAACATTACTTATTTGCTACTCTGTTAGGACCCAGCAAATAACCTATTTAACAGAATTACACTACCACTTAAGCCAGTTGAATACGAAGACGACGAATCGGATGTTAAGATTTACGAAATAAAACGTATATTAGCTAAATGAGTCGATTGACGCCGCCGTAAAGGAGATAAAATTCAGTATCATCTCAAATGAAAAAGCTTTAAGACTTGTGAAAACGAATAGAAACCAGTACCAAAATTAAATTACCTAAAATTTATTAAGGTCTTTAAAAGAAACAATAAAAACGATACTGAAAAAGTAGTTGATTAAGGGACTTAAATAATAAGGACATTATTATTTCTTTTGGATCCCGGTATTTGTTGATTCACGGAGGTGGTACTTACATAGATAGTGCTTTGTATACATTATGTTATATCTTTTTACAAGACTGCGTACTCATGAGTATGCCTTCTCTTCTTATAAGTTATTCTTCTTATAATTACTTATTGTTATCATACTCATGATATTGTAGATTTCTACATTGAGCTTAGTTCCTACACAAAAATACAAACCAGAATAATACAATAAGTTCGCACGTACAAACAGCACAACAAAAATAAAATTAATAAGTTAGGAACCAATGAACACCTGCTTCACTCAATCCATATAGTAACTTAATATATCGTATTATTATCCCCAAAAGGTACTTATCATGTAATTCCTGTAATAGTTCCAATAACATAATTCGTTATAAATCGGTCGTTAAATACGTGTAAGTTTACATTATACTGCAGTTTTAATGATGAATTTCTCTTTAATCTTAGTTAGCAAATTTATTGCCTAAGCGACTACTAATTGTTAACTGATTTTCTAAATCGTTGACTACTACCTAAGGATTTAGTCTTTACTTTCATCACCATATCTTTAAACGATTAGGCGTAAATTTTCATATAGCCGCTCTGTGATTTTTCTTTTGACCTTGTGTATAATTCTGGACCTGAAAACTGTGATATTTATGCCTTGGAGGTTAAAGTCTTTTTAACTACGAATTGTACCACTCCTTGAGTTAGGAGTCCGTTAATTTCGACCCTATGTTTTTTTAAAAAAATGTTTGCCAGAGATTTTAATAACGTATTATACACGGAGTTTTACAACCAAGTCTTAATCGTCATTTTTTCCCCCAATAACCCAAATAGTATTATATATTTAGGTCGATGTATATTTATCGTTCTGAATGGTGCTCCTGTTTAGTTATTATTCGCATCGATAGCCTTTCATTAAATTATCGATTAGAAAACTAAAATGGTTATATTGACTCATTCGCTTAACTTAAACGTCATCATAACTATCTTTAATTGTCCAAATATAGGATTTTATTAAAATTATACAAAATATTGCGGGGCTGTTAACAAGTTTCTAATTACTTTAGAGTTAACTATATTCAAAATTTATTATGAACCACAACATTCGCCTTGTTCTCATTAAACAATAACTTTACTTTTAAGCAGTAAAATAAACCCGTCGATTTTTCTAAAGCCATTTTTAATGTTAAAAGCATTATTAACTTAACATCATGCTAATTACTTCTGCAATTCCTTTAATACTTTGCCGTAAACCACAACTCTCTTCTTCCTATTTGTTAATAATAGATATTTATTCGTCAAATATAGGTATATTTTAAAAACCCACAACATTGTTACTATTTCGTCAGAGCTTACAAAATCATTTATTCCTTTTACCATCATTGGAAGACGTGCCCTCCAATTCGTAAAACTTCCAGTCCCTTATATGAAGATATCATACGCTTTGCGGTGTAACGCGTATACTCTTTCTGTTATAGACTTAGGCTATTGGCCATTAAGTCTATAGGTTACGTTACTATGCACGTAACGTGATATATAGTACCCGTTCCAAGCCCGGCTTGGGCGCGATTCGGGCGCGGTCTGTAAGCATCACGTGTGAGGGTACGTGATGGACTGTGCATGAAATATGCACACAAGTTCTGCATGAAGGACCAGTGTAGCCTTATCTAGTTTTCCGTGGCATTTGAATTGTACACTCCATTTAGCACCAAGTCAGTATACATTGTAGGTCGGACCATAACACTTTCGACCTTTCTAATACTCTAATATACCTCAACAAACACCTTTTTTCATTAAATTCCCATTATCTTATCATTCGTATAAAACTCCGCTGCTGTTAAGTTGGTACTGGTATTGTGAATAACGATATTATATAAGCCTAAATACGTATTAATTTACAATATTCGTAGCGTTTCCCACGTATTTTTCGCCAACAAGAACTTTAAGAATTCAACTTCGTACAAAATGGTTAGGGATTGAATGATGTAAGAAAAAAAAGGCTCATTACTCAAATAACATACGTTAATAAAGATCTCATAATTAAAATACTCATTGTTTTTAATAGTAATTTGAATATTTGGGGGGATCATGTTTACGTTTATTAATAATACGAATTATCTTAATATTTTAACACGAAGTATTCTACGTTTTCGTTCCTTATAGATTTAAAGACTCTATATAATTTCTCGACCACTATATAATTTAAACGTCGATAAAATTAACGTATTTCTGACTCTATTATATTCAATGCCGTTATCCTTAGGTCTTAAATGTGAAACCATAAATACTCTTATTTACGAGCACGGGAAAACCTTTTACCGTCCTTAACCAACTTATTAGCGTTAACAACGACGTTAAAGACGATTTTTTTTTTTGAATAAAAAAAGACGAAGGTTTAGAACTTGGAATTATGAAACCTAATCGACCTTACAACAATCTAAATAATCGTTCTTTAGAATAACTAAAGTTATTCGCCTAAACCGAAGTAAACTTTGCCTATATTAGCTTGTCAAAGATTCATTTACGTAATAATTATCTTTTCCCTTCGTAATATCAAGTATTACACATAGCCTCTTGTCAAGTACCATTTTATTCCAATATTTAAAATAATGACTTAAAACGTGTAATTCGCGTATCAATCGCGAAAGTTAAAGGTGTATAATAAATTAAGGTTTTAGATAAGGAAAACTGTAATGATCACCCTAAATACCCATAAGTATATAGAAGGTGTCAGAGGATTTATGTTATCAAGAAGGTAGCAGAAATGCTGAGTGAACAATATTGCAACCGTGCAAGTAATGATCAAAAGCAGTGTGGCTATTCAGATGTGTAGACTGAATACTTAAATTGACAACTGAAGAGCTATGAAGGAAATACTATCTATGTGGTGATGACCATGTCCTTATATATCCATGCCTTTATACTGTCTTCAGTACTAAATCCCTTAGATCAGTGCTGAGCCCACTGATTCTGGATCACTTGGATTAGTATTGATTCCACTAATTCTAATCACGTGATTTACTTAGTCATTTCCCTGCTAACAAAGAAGAGGTGTTCCTTGCTTGATATGTTGGACTTCAGGCTCTAAGTGGCCCAGCTGCATACTGGCTTACCTCCTGACCCGCCATCATACTTGGGTCGTAACAAAAACCTGAGGGTTTTCACCATTTAAGTATTATAAGAAGGTGTGTTTGGCTACCGATTAGATTTTACCAGGAATAACATTTTTATACCATGTAATTTAGTTGGAAAAAACATTATTGTTGATAGGATTTTTACCTTCAAAATCTATAATATAACCAAAAACTTGTACCTCAAATTAATAGGGTATTAAATATAATAAATCACCTATATATTATTATGTTTCTCTAAATGGTTACGAGTTAACCAACAATCTAACCTATTACAAATCTAATTCATTTTACTACTATTACGACAATAGTTTTTGCGGTTAGCAAATCCACTTAAATTTTACTCTCATCAACGTTAGTATAGATATAAAGTTTGATCCAAAGGGTTTAAAACAGATTTTGAGCGTTAGGGTCACCCGTATTTACAATTGGCGTAAACACTATTACGTGGTTTTTTTTATCAATTTGGGGAAAATTATCAATTTAAGGTTATATACTAAGCATGTTTGGCGTATATGTTATCAAAATCGTAAGTAAGGGCCGTAATTAGTTACAAAAATCTTGATAGGTGGTATCTAGGTGTTGTAAGCTGTATTTAAACTTGCTTACACTTGTAATTTCTATCTGAATTTGCTATCAAAACATGGCTTCGCTAATATACGCTTTTCCTATTTCTTATAGATATAATATCAATTTATTCAATATTTAATTGAAAATATTCATCAGAATTTCCTTCTTTTCCTTCTTAACTATCATCATCATTTACCTTATTATGGCCTAATTTTTATAGTATTACGTAAGGTGGAAGTTATATTCAAAATAGTTTTATATATTGTTATATATCTTGCGAAAGGCTTTTACATATATTAAAAGGGTTAGATAGTAATCTTTGGCGTAATTTGTAAAAATCCTAGGGAATAGTAAGTGAAAACCTGAAGGAAGAACTTTTGTTTACTTACACATATTTAAAAAGAATATTATCTTCATGTTGAAAAGGTAGTAAGACCTTCTATTATAATTTTCAATGTTATTCCAAATCTTTGCGAAGTTTGTAAGAAGTTTGTAATCAATATTAACCATTTTAATAAGTTTAAGGGAAGGTCGTAATAGTTGTTTCACTCATTGATAGTATTTTCTGCCTTTAACTTAAGCCTTGAAACGTTCGAGTCGTGATAATGTGGGTAGTTTTTAGTCGCCTGAGCCGAAAAATAAAATCATATGATAGAACTTGTAGTATACTTACGCGTATAGACATATTTGCTATAAGAAAATTCGCTTTAACGGACTTAGCGATTCTAAAAGAAGAATTGAAAGGTAAGGAGAATTTAGCTGTTGGCAAAATTTCAAGTAACTTGACGATTTTGTTTAATTAACCGCTAGATAACATCGATATCAATATGTTTTACCGCTTTGACATCCGTTGTTTTTCGCGTTTTATTACCATTAAGGAGTACTTTACGTTGTTAGGTGGAGGTGTTAGATTACGAAGAAAATTAACAAGTTTTTTATCGTTAGCAGTTAAAAAGGCTTAACTTAAATAGGAAGTAAGGTAATGTCTCCTCAAATGAATATAATGGTATCAAAGGCTATTAACGCTATTTCCTTTACAATGTGGGTTTTTGAGGCATCCCTTAAGTGAAAGCAACTCGTAAAAAGCCTTTACTAGCTTAGTAGAGTTTTTTCCTGATATATATACTCCTCGATGAATAAACTTTGCCTTGAACTTATTTTTCACCCCGTTCTAAATAAACTTCCATATATAAGAAATCTAATTATCGAAAATTTACGAAAGTTTTAAAAGATGTTTTTGTTATAGTTGAACTCGTTACTATTTTTATTGAGGATATAGTAACCAATGAAGTTAAATAGGTACTTTTTAATTAAATTTTCGTCGATATCTCATTCCTAAAAGTTTTCGTAATTTTTGGGGAAAATGGGTATGTGGGCTTTAATTGCCGTTATTTCTTTTTAACTGGATGTTATTCTGAAGTTTTGGCTGGTGTAAGACTTAGTGGTTGAGGGACTTGGTAATTTGGGGGTGAAGGAACTTGGTAATTCAACATGAAGTCGTGCTACGTGGCTTTTTTTAGCGCGACTTAACGAATTTGGTGTTTTCGCTTAGGATAGCAATCTTAAGACGTAAGGAGAGAAAAAAGAGTAGCGTAAAAGGAAGAACTTGGTGTTTAGGGTAAAGTTTGGTGTAAGGGGTAAGGTCAGAGATTGTTTGTTGTTAATAGAGGTTGATAGTTAAAAGTTATAGGTTGTGGGACTTAGTTGTTTTTATAGTAGTAGGACCCGCAATAATATTAACTTAGCTGTTTGCTTACTTATCGATTTGAGACTTTTAGCGGTCAATTTTAACGTTTTTATTTTTTAAAAAAAAGAATCTGGTGAAGATTTCTCAGTGTTTTCAATAGTGATACCATCGTTACCTCTAGCCTGCCATAAAGACTAGCTGTAATGATCACACTAAATACCCGTGAGTATATAGAAGGTGTTAGAGGGTTTATGTTATCAAGAAGGTAGCAAAGGTACTGAGTGAACAATATCACAACCATGTAAGTAATGATCAAAAGCTGTGAAGCTATTCAGAATACACTGAGACTGAATATATAGATTGACAACTGAAGAGCTATGAAGGAAATACTATCTATATGGTGATAACCGTGTCCTTATATCCTATAACCTTCATACCATCTTCAGTACTGGACCGCTAAAGTTGATATCGCTTCCTTTGGTCCCAATGTTGTCGACTAGACTGCAGGCGATCCTGTTGGTCCAAACCCTAACCCTGGGTGCTTACATAAGAGAGATCCCTGACTTAATATGTTGAACATCAGGCTTCTGATAGCGCAGCAGACCGCTAGTCTGTTTTATGACCTACAATTGGTCTTTGGGTTATAATACTAGCATAGTCTAGAAGTCTTTTTTACTTACTACCATAAAAACTGATAAAGTAGTAAAGGCACTTCGCAAAAATCTTTTCTCTACCTTACCTAAACAAAGTGTAACAACCGGAAAGTAGCTTTTTTTTTTAACTTACCTTATTTGTGCTTAACCTAATAGACACTAATTAGTATTAATAGGGCTTTATCGTTACAATATAGTCGATTCGACTGGTTGAAGTAACTAGTGCTGCATTGAAAGTAGTTGATGTATTGTTCTAGGTTTAGCAGACTACTAATCGGTTTGCACAGTAATTTGCATAGCCAATTATTTGGCCCGTGTCCTAGTGTGAAGTGGGCGCATACTATACTTAACTTGCAGTCAATACAATAGACTAACAAAATAATACATTCAACTTGCAATTAGTGTAGTCAACTTTACTGTAAGTAAAGTTGACTTACTGCACTGCAATTACTATTATTCTAATACAATCAGTGAATAAAGCAAAGGTTTCATTCATTATATTGTAATTAAATTCAAATCAATCGGTACTTATGAAAAAAACGTTTAAAAAACGTCATTAAAACAGGGATTTCGGACAGATATACTTAAAAGCAAGGGCTTAATTAGTTGATCAAAACGCACGTAATCTAAAACAGGATTTTAATAAGGATAAATAACTAGTAAATTGACCAAAATCTTAAAAACAATTAATTAGCCGCGTCCGATTAATGTATTAGGCGTTATGTAGTTAAAACAGAAATCTTTCTGATAAGAATGTCACAGATTCGGAAATAACACCGAAGTACATAAACCTAATATAAACATTTTATTTATTTTGAGTAGTACTTTCAAAACTAGAGATAATTTATACATTGGAAGCCTTACTTCTGAAACTCGTGATTTTATTTGTATTAATCCTTATTTGTAAAACTAGATTTAGTAACTTTGAAACTAGTGGTTTTATTTGTATTAAACTATATTTTTGAAACTGGGTTCAAATAGTACTTCAAAGCACTTAACCCGGAGGTGTATTACAATGAGGTGCAGCTTTACCCCAAGATAATTTCGGTTTACATCGGATATCAACTCCGGGATAACAAGGAGCATCCGCCATAATTGGAAAGAATCACATTATCCACACGGAAGCCTCCAAGAATGTTTATTTTAGTTCGGGACTGATCTTCCGATCTGTCCCATTGAACCAACCCAATCCACAATCAAACCTCAAAGCAATAACATATCTGTCCGGTGATTTCATAGAGTCTTGCCCAATCCAGAAGATGGCAGACCCGGTCAACGCCAGCAAGGCAAAGCTTCTTTCCGCAGACCCCTTCCCACCATCCGCGGTTGCCCAAAACCACATGACATGCACACCACTTCATCGGTATAAACATGAAGGAGGAGATATCGAGCATGACATTGGAGGACCCGAGGGGAGTCAGGCTCAGCCTGGACCCTGTTCCATCATAGGCATCACGCCCCCTAGCGCCCCAGGGCCTGGAACTGACGCCGCGCCAGAGCCGCTGTTGCCCCCGCTCTGGCTCTTCTTCTTCTCCCGCTTGGCCCATCTCAGACCGCAAGCGTTGCAGAGCGTCTTCGGGCCCGAGGGTCCTTTCCTCCACTCGGGCGAGTCGAGCGTGCCTTTTTGAGAAGGTCAGCATGTCGCGAAGCTATGGCGCTCGCTTGAGGGAGGGGGGCGGCCTCGACTTACCACAGTCCGTGCATACATACTCCTCCGCGACCTTCTGCTTCTTCTTCTTTTCGCCCGTCCGCGGGTCCCTGTCCATGGGAATCGCGATCCCCGCGTCGCCTTTGATCAAGGTCGGGCTATGCGAGCCCGTGGTGATGCCCTTGGCCCTCTCGCCGTCGTTGTACCGTAGCCCCGTGAGCATCTCGATGGTGTCCGCGCCGCCGTACCGGTCGTACCGCGCCATCTTGTCCCTGATCGAGTCCGGCCGGTTCCCCGTCACGGCGCTCTCGAGGTTCTCCCGCGTCAGGGCCGAGCTTTGCGCGCTGGGCCGTTCCGGCGGCGGCATGGCGGCCGCGTCGGCGCTCTGGCGCAGGGTGCTGCCGGGGACGTTCGTGAGCGGCGTCATGCCGGTGTCCTCCGACGGCGTGATGTCGCTCTGGCTCTGGCGCCAGCTGCGGTTGGCCTCCTCGACCTCGTCCGCCTCCTCCTTCTTGAGCTCGTCGATCCGCCGCAGCAGCCGCTCGTGCTCCATCTTGTGCTCCAGGAACGAGTCCAGCAGCTTCGCGTTCGTGGCCGGGTAGCGCCGCGCCATGATGTACACGGCCTGGCAGAAGGGGCTCTGGTTGTTGGGGTTCGGCGCGAAGTGGGCGGCGGCGATGTGCGCATGGCCCACGGACTCGAAGATGATGTAGGTGCCGTCCTTCCTCCGCAGGCGGAAGAACAGCCGTAGCGTGCGGCCCGAGGCGATGCACTCGTTGAAGTCGGTCAGGAAAACGGACTGGTCGTCCGGGTGGAGCACGTCGCGGATGACCTTCTCGTGCAGCTCCTCGGCGCTGAAGCCCGTCAGGTCGTTGACGCTGGGCGCGACGTACTTGACGCGCATGTGTGAGTCCAGAATCAGCATCAAATCCTTGAGCTCCTCGATGCACTTGGCCGACCAGTTTCGGCGCTTGGTGAATTCGTTGACTGTTGCGCCGCCGGTCAGCTGCGAGGCAGGCTGGAGGCCGAAGCTGGACATGGGCGGGGGCCCAGCGCCAGGCTTGTTTTCTTCACCCGGATTGGGTCGGTAATGTTGGACGTCCAGGGCGCTGGGACCGCCTGTCTGCACGAGGGGGCCTGCGCCGCCGTGTTGGGGGCTGGTTGGATTTGGATTCGGGTTGAAGGCGGAGGAAGAGCCTAGGCCGACGTCGTCTTGGGTGTCGAGCATGCCCATGGAGGTGCCGTAAAACAAGGAGTTTTCCATGAGTAGCATCATGTCCGGCTCATTGCCCATCTGTTCCTTTCTGATTAGCGAGGTCGTTGCGGGTATGGGGCGCTACGCAGGGACTGAGTCGCTCGACGGAGGCTCGTCTGGGATGTGGCATGGTGCGCGACGAACAGGTACGCTGGTGGTGGTGGTGGTGTCCAAAATAGAGACAGCAAACGTACAGCTCCCCCATTCATTGCTTGCGGCGGCATGTGGCCGTAGGCCGCGAACATGTTGTTCTGCACGCCCGGAGGCGGTTGGCCGTGAGACATGGTGAAGGCGGATGTCGCGCCGGGGGCGAAGCTGTCGCCGACGAAGCTGGGCGAGGACCTCGGGACTGCGCGTGTCTCTGGTGTGCTGTGTGCTTGGTAACCATCCACGTCTTTGCTATACTACTTGTTGCAGTACTGGCAGGCTGGAGGTATCTCAGGAGTGCGGTTCGTCTCGGCCGTAGCAGACGTGACGGCGATTGGTTGTCAACAGGCTGCATAAGGAGCCTCGAGAAGCACGCAAAATGGAGATTGCTTGTCGGTTACGACGACGATACAAATGGGGCTCTATGTGGTTTCTTCAGATGAGAGTCCAGGCTGCGCATGACAGCGGTCAATGACAAGAAGGATGGACGGTTGGGGAAAGGATACGGAAAGGAGACTAGAAGGCGGAACCGGTTCGAGGTCAGAGCTTGGAGGTTGGAGGTTGGAGATGCGGCTGGCTAGCGTGTTGGTGGGTGGTGGGTGTTGGTGGTTGTCTTGGTGTTTCTAAACCAGGCCGATAATCAATAGACTCGTACAACTTCCCACCAGGTGGGCTGATACTGCCATGTGAGCACAGAAGCTGCAAGCTGGTGTGGGTGACGGGCTAGAAAACAGCACAAGCGAGGTATTGTACAATGAACCATGTACAGTATGCAAGGCCTCAGCCATTGCTACAAGATGGGATTTCCGGCACCAAAGCATGGGAATTGCACAATCGGATCCATGGGTCGCCACCAATCATCCCCAACTCCGCTGCAAACTTGACAGCCAAGAGAGGACTGCGTTGCAAGAAAATCTTATTGCCTGAACTGATCAAACACCCCTGAAGTACAGCTGGGCTGCACCGTAACTTGTTGAGGAATATTAGCACAAGACATGTCTTCCAGCTCAGCAGCCCAGAAGCCAGAGCAGCACCACCGTGCAGCTTCATCCACAGAATGTGCACTGCTGTACGGCTGCAGACTGAACCTCGTCGGCCTGACATTTTTAGCCCAGGGAGTGGGGGCAGAAAAGAATTGCCGACCCCCTTGGTACTAGGTAACTTGGTAAGGTTTTCTGTGCTGGCAGAATACTATGCAAGGCACGACCAGACTACTGTAGCCAACTTGAGTCAGTCGTAGTCTATACAGCAAACTTCGTGATGAATCGGCCTGTTCACCTTCACTGAGGGGTATGTTTGCAAAGCCGATTACTCAGCATGGGCTTAGTCCACAGTTCCGCCCTCGGATAACAAAGCTGGTTTGCAAGCAATCCCTGTGTATTCCTGTGTATTCTTAGATGTGCCCAAGCAATAACCCAGAACCTGGTCTTTACAGCAACCTCGCTGACAGAATGGGCTGTGCAAACAAACCCTTAGCAAACGGTTGAGTTGATGTTAAGGTCTTAGATTACGAAATACAAAAAATAACCCGGGATTAATGGTATTGTAACCTTATAATAACATTTTATTAGCGCTTCGTTTAAAACACTAGATGTAAACTTGTACGACTTTCTTTTTGAATTCAAACTTTATATTTCTATTAACTATATGATACTATTGGTATCCTATTTATAATGAACGTATATTTTATATCAAAATGCCTGAAAAGAAGCGTATATTTAATAATGAATATAAAAACCATAAAGCTAAAATTTACGTAATGTTATAAGTACAATTAAAAAGTTAGTAATATGTTTCGGTAATAACACAAGTTGCATTTACAAATTATTTGACCAATAAAGTTAATTTTTTTTATTTTAATTCGAATCTTTGAATTTTTTAAATGATTTAGAAATTCATTCCTCGCATTGAAATTATAATACATGAACTAACAGGATTGTATTTTAAATATAACTATTAAATAAAAGGAAGGGAAAATATAAGGTATAAAAGTAGATTAAAATCATATTACAAAAAACATATAAAAAAAAGAAAATAAACCAAGAAGAGGAAATCTTGAGTTTATATATAATATTTCACACTTACTTCGTAGACTTTACGTTGAATGAAATCCATTTAAGTCTCAACTGATAAAATCAAAGTTTTAAATAAGAGATTCGAATTTGGCATAGATAAATATCACGGTTAGTATAGATAAATATCAAAGTAGGTATAGGTAAAAGCATTTGGTATATTGAGTTGCTTTAATAGCAGGCAGCCTATAAAGCCACTCCTAGTCCTCCAAAGTAAATCCTATTGAATTTTCTACCGCTTTTATGATTAAATTTTTGTTTTGGTTCCTATTTACAAATAACTTCCATACGAATCCACTTAATAGCCAAAAATAAAAAATTAGAAAATCGATTTGAACTATAAATCTTATACATAGCGATGTAGTTAAGAATAGTGATGATCCAATAAGCTAATCGCTGTACTAATTATATTAAACTAGTTTGTTTAACATTACATACCATTCCTACGAACTTGAATATTCAATATCTTACTTGGGTTGATAAATACTTAGTTTGTATCACCTACAAGCATAAATATAGGTTTAATTTTTACAATAAAAAAGGTACGAAAAAAAACTAGATAAAGCTTGAAAGACGCCATGAAATTTATAATCGCGTTTAGGCTATAACTGTGTGTAGAATCACTAACTAGATGTATAGTTGCGTATACAACTATACATACAGTTGGTGATAGAGTACATAGTTACGTGTATGATTATATGTACAATTGGCGACTAGGTGTATAGTCGCTTGTATGATGAAGTGTATAGTTGCTACCAAAGCATAATTGTGTGTAAAGTTGTACGGATAATATGCAAGTTGTACTCTAAACTCCACGATACATCCAGTTGGCAACTATATACCCAGTTAGTAACTATATACACAGTCGGTGACTGTACATACAGTTGCTCTTTAAATGCAACTGTATACCAAATCAGCAACTATATAACTACTTATATATGCAACTATATACCCAATCGACAATTAGACACTATATTAGCCATATAAGCACATAAAATACAGCTATATAAGCCTGTATAATACAATGTGGTGACCTTCTATCTCGATATTCTCTTCTTTTACACGGTTGCCATATTATCCTGATTCTTGCTTCGAGGGAGACAGTCACGCTTCTGGTAGTTGAGAGGAGCTATAGAGGCTATGTTTAAAGGGAGACCGATTCCACGTATTTTTATTATTAACTAGAATGCTGAAGGAGAAATTTAACGTATTGAATGAATGAAGATTAACGCCAAATTGATAGGAAGTGATATTAACAGGCAGATTAAATATGGGTAAGAGTTTCTCTATACTCTCTTGTTTGCAACTATCTTAATATATCTACTAACTTTGAAAAAAACAGCTGTATTCCTTAAAACTAGAAGGATTAATCGATATTGAAAAAGAAATACAATATGCTATATTAATTTTAATGAAAGGTAGAGTACTTAGAATTAATAATGAAGAGCTAAAGAATCAAGGGTATTGGATAGTTTTTATGTTTTTACTTGTATTTGTTACAATATTCCTACTTATATTCGAAGGCATAACCGCGTATTTTACCATGGGAAATATTTTTATATTATAGGGAAAGACTCTAATATTCTGGATTCATTAAGTTGCATATAAAAGTAGTTAAAATGATTATAAAGAGCGAATTAATTAAGGGACCTCGTTAGTTTTTGCACTTTGGTTTGCAGCTATCACTGTATTCTTACTTTCAGGTGAACAACTGCATTTTATTCTATTGGAAAAAGTGGAGAACAATACTTAAACAATAAATTTAACGTGGTAAATTGATTTAAATTAACGTCAAAGTAGCGAGAAATAAGGTTAAAAAGCTAATCAATTAGGAGTAAAATTAGCAGAAGTAATAATTCATAAATGCGTATAAGTATAAAAGATTATTTTTTATGCCAAGACAAAAGTAACACTACAACAGTATATTGTAAGAGGTAAATTCGCTAAAATACGGATACATATTGATCAATAGAGTATTAATATATTGTTGGTAGGTCGTTATCGTTATAATGTAGTTCATTCGAACAGTAATCGAAGTAACTGGTTTGTTGCATTGAAAGTGGTGATGTTGTTACTTCTAAGTTTAACAGACCGCTAGCTGGTCTGCACACTAATCTGTATAAGCAACTGCTTGGCCCGTAACCTAGTCTGAATTGGGCATTCCCTGTACTTGATTTTCGGTCAATACACACAACTTACAGTTAGTGCAATCAACTTACAGTCAGTACAGTTGCCTTAACTGTACTGTAATGCTCTGCTGTTTCGATAATATATTATTAAAGAAGCGTGAAATCTGACAAGGAGAGCTTTATAAGCAACTCACTGGACCCTATAAAGTTCTATTATTCTACAGTTCAATAACTTATGATAATAATCAAACGAAATGAAGACATTTACCTATAACAACTTTAATAATTGTATGTATCAATTTCGAATATTTTAAATAAAAAGAATTATAAAGTTTCTATATCCATTAAAAACCCGTATATATACTATTACAATACATAAAATATAGTTGTGACGAAATTGTTTCGCATGAGATACATAACGTAGGGGGTTCAATATTGTTATTATATTTGATAGAGAAAGAACAAATAAGTATAAGTAGTTACACAACAGTAACGTTTTCATTGTATATAGGTATTAAGCTTTAACTCAAGCCATTCTATTACAAAACTTATGATATTACCTCCCGTTTTACCCTAGTTTTGAAGTTGCAAAGGAGTTGGTCTGGTTTCATATAGACGAGCTAAATAATACTCGAAGTTTATTTCTATAACAACATGTTAAATAGCACCCCATTTACTTCAATATAGACGAGTGAAATGATACTTAAACTAATTGGTTCTTGAATATTATACCAAATAATGTTGTTTCATCTGAGTTTACTAACGGGTAATATATAAATAGAATAGTAATATTTGTAAGTTGTATTTTACATAAAGCACTTTAGAATATGGTAGGAAATATGTAAATAGCGGTTTAATTCAATTTCAATTTCAACTCATATTTGAAACTTCTTTGAAAACATTAAATTTTTCTATATTTTGATAAGTTGTTTGATATTGTAAATCTTATGAGAAGCATAGGTCAAATAGAGTTGAACTCACACATTGTAAAGGGATTAAAGCCGGAGTTGTCGCTCAAGGTGGTCGGATTCTGTCTATAAACCTCAATGGAGAAGAAGGAGAAGAAGTCCCTGCTACGAAGCGGATATGGAGCTAAGATGGTACAGCCCTGTCCCCAGTTATGTGACGTATCCTTGAGAGGCTCTTTCCCTACTTTAAATTATCGTAAAAGTGAGTAGAACTACCAGGGTTAGATGCCTGGTAAATACTAGCTAGGCACTAGCCTATAACATTACCCTTAAAGACACCCCTATAGTTCCTTCCTTCGTAATTTTCTAATGTTATAATATAAGGCTCTATAAGTCTAAAGAAGGTACGCACGCTTTTTAAAACAATACGGTTCCGTGTAAAAGGCACTAGGCCAACGTTATATAAAAGGGGATTTTACGCCCTTCCCTTCCTATAAATAATACGTAAAGTCTCAATTACAAAAAATAAAACTTTTTTTTACAATTAACTTTTCCGTATAACGTTAGTATGTACAATTATTAGTGTAATACTTCTTTATTTTGTAATTTCAGTACTCCCTTCACTTATTAACGTTATAATAAATCCTTAATTCGCTGTTAAGGCAAACAAAGCTATCCGAAATATAGGCTACATATATTAAAGCTGTTTAGACCTTGTTAACGAATATTAAGTTCCCTATACTAAAGGTTACCAATATATACCTTAACTAAACTCGAGAATAAACATGTTTCGAATACGTTTATAAAATAACATATAATCCCAGGTAATTTTGCCAAAAAAAAAATGGGTAAGTGGTTTTAATAGGTGCAAAGGAGCTGTTAACGAGTAGCTAGATATTAGGATTCAATGCCGTTTTTATTTCGTTAAAGCTACGGGTCGCAATTTTAATTATACGTGTACACCGCTCAATCTATACCCGGATATAAACGAAGCTATTAAGGAGTTGTCGGAAGCGTATTTGACGTTCGACTTTTAAAACCAAGGTAAATCCACATACTATAAACCGCTCCTTAGGTATTAACAAACGGTTAAAAAGCGCATAAATTTAAGTGATCGCTGTTAAAAACGCTATAAGAGTCCGTCGCGCCACGTAACGTAAGGTTAATACCCTAGGCGGGAGGGGGTGGTTATCCCTATTACTCATATACAATCTGGGGGCTTACAAGCTATGTAATTAATAAACGAAGAACGTAATAATTAGGTAAGTTTTTCATAACCAAGAAAAAACGTAGGGGGTGCGCGGTTAATGAGCCGTTATGAAACATTATTAAAATTAACATAAAAGCTTATTAAGGTTTCGAAACATATTAATACTAAGTTAGATCATATAAATGCTAAACTGAACTAGCTTATTGAAATAGATAAGAAAATACAAGGTAAGGATTCGAACCAGAACTTTAAAGACATATTTAAGTAAATGGAGGCCTGGTTATAGTCGTTTGCTTTTCGCCTTTATTAATATTAATACGTTTATTTAATATCCTCTTAATAATAGCATATAGACCATTCCATTTGGTAAAGTAAGGTGTAAAATTATACCCACTTACAAGCTAAGCGTAAAGGCTTATCGTTATATTTAATTAGTTCATAATGCGATTTAAGAATGTTGATTATCATAGTATTAAAGAAATTTAAAAGCGGCTTTTACGTTAGATATATATAGCTTACCTATTTAAACAAAACTTGCCGTTCCAGTTAATTGTAGAGTCGGATACGTATGACTTAGGGTTTATTGCGAGCCCATAATATACTTTCTACTTGGTATTCTGATTTTGTCTTGGTATCGTCATCTTCAACAATTATAGCTTCCGATTAAAAGTCTCGAGTTTGCTGGTTTGGGAGCGGATTCGAAGCGACTCGAACGAGTTAATTTATATAAGATCGAGGATATTTTACGCCCGGTATATTAAGTTCGATAACGTAGGCGTCGATTACGCGCGTTACCTAATATTTATCGTAAAATTAGTTTAACTTTTTAAACAATTTATTTAGCTTATAGTTTTTAAAGAAAAGCTAAACGATGTCGCAGATTCGAAAACGTTCCGAGAGAGAACGCCGCTTATTAGCGGCTTCCTTTATATGTTATTACGTAATCGTTATT
This sequence comes from Anisogramma anomala, assembly GCA_038502455.1. Classification (NCBI taxonomy): domain Eukaryota; kingdom Fungi; phylum Ascomycota; class Sordariomycetes; order Diaporthales; family Gnomoniaceae; genus Anisogramma; species Anisogramma anomala. The sequence continues at coordinate 10,349,903 of JASMMZ010000002.1, read as the reverse complement.
ACAACTTATACGAATTCCGTAACTTTGCGGATCCATTAAACGAAGTTTTTAATTTTTACATGTGATATCGTTGTCGGAATAAAAAAACGTCATACCGGTTAAATAAAATTAATATAATAACTATAGGTTATAAAAACGGTTTAATACCAATAATCTCCATATACTTATGATCTAATACCAATTAATAACCGGGTAACAAACGATTTTGATCGAGTTATATATAAATAATGAATAAGCGTAAATATATAAAAACCTTTTAATTTATACGTTTGGTTACGCCGTTAATTCCGGCGTAAAAAGCGGTATTTAATCGTTATTCTACTTTAATTAAGTCATAAAATGGTTTTCAAAACCCATTGGTTTAATTCAAACTACGGTTGTTAAAAAAAGTACGCGGAAAACTATAAAACCACTAACAATTTTTAGAAAACCGTTTTGCATAAGCTTCGACGTCTATAATAGTTATAACCTTAAGGGTAACAGCTTTACTTGAACGGTTCATAATAATTATAAAATAACATGGATTACCCTCGTATTACTAAGGTAAATCAATTATAAAGTCGATAGAAAGCTTATTTTAAATCCATTCGAAAACTGAAAGGGTTTTAAGGAACCCTTTTCGACGGTGTCTCTAATAGTTTAAAAGGTTATAAACGTCGTAGTTACGACAAAAGCGGCGTACCGCACGATATAGAATTTGTTAAAAATACGTTTTAAAAATATAATAATGATGGCGTCGCGGCCTAGGTAACCGGTAAAAAGAAAATCATAGGTAGCTTAAATTAACGCGGTAATAAACGACTCGTAAATAGGTATCTAAATACGGTAGCGAAACCTTAAAACTTTATCGTTATGTACCTGATATTCCGAAATTAAAACCTTTAACGTATGGTCGTTGTCAGTATAAATATCCGTTCAAAATATCGGTTGCCTATACATAATATACATACTAAGCGGTGGTAAATGATATCGCGTATAATAACGGTAACCTAATAACTTTGGAGGTCGACGTTGGTAAAAAGTTTATGGTATTTTTAAATTAATTTACCGGCGACGGTTAACCGGGAAACGTACATGGGCGAAAGCGACTTAAAAACAAACTATTTAAGACGTAATAACGATAGTTTTCGATACAGGTAACGTAGGTCCGAAAGGCCTTTAAAAATATCCTAATTTCGTTGTAATGGTATATCGGATCGTACGTAGTCTGTTACCTTATCATATACTAATCAAAAGCGAAATTATGAAAAATGTTTAAATTAACGTATTTATCGTTCGAAAAGCCGCTATATCGTTATAAGGTATTTTAAGTTTTTGTAATCCGTTAAAATAATAAACGAACGCGCCGTACCTCAAAGCTCCACGTTCCATACTTTCAAACAACTCATAATCCTAAGTAACATCTTATCGTAAACTATACAAATGTATTCTGCGGGAGACAAATAACGAAAGTAATATATTATTAGGCGTAGGTTACCAAATTCATCGCATTGAAAAAGGCAGCGTTTTAGGGCCTAATTAAAATAATAGACTTCGAAAAAAGTATTGCAGTCGAAATCCTATTAAGCGAATACGGGTTCGGAAAAAAAACTAAGCTAAAGAAGTTGAAAAACAATTTTTTTTAGGCCACTAACGAAATGAAGTACCTTTATGGGCTAACCGTAGTAATAATACGACAAAAGTCAAACAATCGTGGATAAAATAACGATAAAAATTTACAAACCCTAAAAATCTCCGTATATTTAAAAACGTCGTGAAAGTTATTTATTTCCAGATAACACGTAACTTTTTTAGTTTTATACAGACGCCGACGCTGGTTTCGATAACGAATTCCAGGTAATTAATCTTTTAAATCCCGAACTTGTATTTGAAAATATTTAGGTTGAATCCCGTAATATTTAATATGTTAAAGATTTATTTAACTTTAATTATATAACTTTTGAAAATATCATTAAAGTAAATAAAGACGTTGTCGAGATAAACAAAATGAAAAATATTGAAACGAAAGCCTAAAGAATTATTAATATACCGTTAAAAGATAGCGAGGGCGTTAAAAATGCCAAAAGGAATAATAAGTTATTTAAAGAATCCGAAACGTATACAAAATACAGTTTTTCATTTATATCCCTCCTTAATACGAAGATAATAATAATAAAAAAACGTTGATATTTAATTGAATAAACCACTTAACTTAAGAAATATTCATAAACGTCTTTTTACTAAAAAAAACGGATAACGATCTGCCTTTATAATAATATTAAACATATGATAATCGACATAAAATCGTAACCCTTTTTCGGAGTTTTTAATAAAAAAGGACTATGACGCACGTGAAAGAGTTATATATTCGAATATAACCTTAATTAAGTAATTTGGTTAACGTTTTACTTCATCACAAAAGCTTCTTACGCGATATTCCGTATAAAGAGCCCTACGATATTTACAAAAATTAACTTTGGTTATCGGCACGAAAGGGAATTTCGTAATCCGGTTCAAAACGATAAGGGAATAGTTTATCGTTAAAGGCTCTGTCTAATAAGGGTGCGAACTCTCTAAGATTAATAGAAAGCTTCTTGTAAACGAAAATAAGTGGTTTCGGAGTAAATATTTTCTTAATATTTTCGAAGGAAACAGCGATAGGTTATGTGGTAACGGTTTGGTCTTTACGGGTTTGTCGTAAAATAGCGTAAAATTTAACGGCGCCGACCCTTTTCAACACTTTCTAAACCTGTGTAAATCCTTGCTTTTAAATAGGGTGTTTACTAGCTTATCTCAAAAGTAATATATATTTCGCAACGTCGTAGGTAACTTATCAGCATTTTATTTAAGTGTTATCTAAAATAAAATCGTATTATAAAAAAAGGACGACGTTAACTTATATCTGGTAACGGTATATATCGAGGTTAACGTTGAAAACGGTTATAAACAAAATAAGTCGTAGGGGAAAACCGGATGTATAAAAAGTAACTTCGCCGAGTTATTATGAAGAAATAAGAAAACACCGTAACTTTAAGCGATTAATAAGCTATTTTTTCGTGACGTTATAATATTTATAACCTATATTTACTAAAACGTGGATAAAACCAATAAAATTATAAAGTAAATTTACTATAAATAAAAAGTTGTTTAAAAGCTGAGGCGAAACCGTTAAAGCTGCTCGGGCGTAACGTCGGGTTTTATAAACAGGTATGGATCTGGTAACTATCCCTTACGTAACGTAAATATAACCCAAAGTCTTTATGACGGGAAAATTTCGCGTTATTAACCTAGGCGACGCGCCGTTTAAAAGCGACTCGAAAAGTGTTTACGTTAATTATAATAATATCGCCCGAACTATTTCGAATGGACGTATTACAGTCGTTATTCCTACCGCGAGAGGTGCCTCCGGTAACAATAGTATTAGTACCGCTGTAACGAGTATTGATATTATAAATGCTCCCGTTAATAAGTTAAATCCGGGAGACCCATTGATTATAGTTCGCGGGTATATCGAGGGGAAATAACGTATTAGAAATTATATTATTAATAACTCCCTTTAAAATGGAGAGTTTAGCGGCGGATTCCCAGGCTATACCGCCGGTCTCCTCAAATAAAACCTTCCAAACGTTAAGAGAAAACGTAAAATCGTTTACGAGATTTTTACTTTATACTTGTAAGCTGAGCGATATTTGTTTTAACTGCGTTAGAGTTATAGTAGTAAATGCGAAACAAAGCTATAAAGGCGTCGGTATCACTAATGCCACCGTCGCCTCCACGAATATAATAGCTTTTAATAACGGTTTTCGTAAAGCCTTTAGTAATTAAAAAATGACGTAAAGGTAGTCCTTTTATATACTGATAAACTTTCAATCCCAACATAATTTACGTATTATTATAACCTTTTATACTGAAAATCGTAACTTATACCAGATAACTAAACCGGTTAATTAAGTAATTTACGTTTAGGTCGGTAACATCCATTTAAAGAGTCGTTAATATCGTAATTAAAGTTAAAGTAATTATCGTTATTTAGGAAGTTGGCACGATCCCTAGTAAAAAAAAGTATAATAACGATGTCGTTTGTGACATACGTAAGGGAAACCTCTTAGGGAGAAAGTTAACCCGAGGACATAAACGTGTCTACAACTTCGAGCTATTGGATTATATTCGTTAAAACGTTTAACTTCTTAGTATTTTGTTATTCTAAGTATAAAGTGTGCTTTTAAGCGACTTAATCCCGTTCGATGAGTTTTATACATAAAGCGTCGGTAAAATGTTCGTGTTAAGTAGTAAAGTAATCGTATTAAGCTGTTAAAGCGCTTTAAAACTACTCCCTAACGCGTACGTTAAGGAATTACGTTAAGGCTTGAGGGTCTAAATTCAGTAAGTTAAAAGATAAAGATATAACCCTAAGTTATAACCGCTAAGGAATAATTAAGATACCGTCGGGCAAAAAATCGAGGTTTATATATAAAGGAACTAATGCCGGAGTTATCGCTTAAGGTGCTCGGATTTTGTCTATAAACCTTGATAAAGAAGAAGGAGAAAAAATCCTTGCTAGGGAGCGGCTATGGAGCTAAGATGGTATAGCCCTGTCCTCAATCATGTGACGTGTTCTCAAGCGGCTCTCTCCCTACTCTAGAGCATCGAAGGAGCGAGTAAAACTACCAGGGTTGGATCCCTGATAAATACTAGCCAGACACTAGCTTGTAACACACATAATATTTTTATCTTAATATGTTTAGCAGTTGTAGGTTCATTGCAGTTTTTGGGGTAATCTTTTTCTTTGTATCTGAATTTGTTACATTGATGGCATTACCTGCATTTAATAAGATAACGGTTTAAGTTTTCATTCCAGTCGAAATTATCAATTAATTGATTAATAGGGTTTCATTATTCGGTAGCAAATAATAAGTTTTGGAGATGTGAAAAATACGAGGTGAGATTTCATTTACTCGAGAATATAAGAGTGAAAAAAAACTCTATGATATAGGATACATTTTTCGAATTATGCATTATCTAGTAACCAAATTTAAACCATTTATAATTGATACTATATTAACTTTCTTGGTTTTTAGCTTATTTTGAAAGTTAAAAATCGGGTTAAAAAATGGGGATGTAATTGTATATTGATAGATTGTTGCCTTTAAACAAGTAAATTAGTTATTAACTGATGTTTTGAATTTTTCTTTGAGTGTTCAAACATTACAATTAAAGAAATCAATTTTATCGGTGACATGATCGATCCAAAACCAATTTTTCATAAATTAAAGGAAAACCTTCGGTAATTACTGGAGATAAAGTGTTATGTGATATAAAGTTACGCTTGTTGATTAAGGTGTAATCGTTGTAGAATCTGCTTTTGATTTCTATTTAGTAAATGTCGAAATTTCTATATCTACTTTAGTTTACGTATTTGAAGGTTTTAATAGTTTCGTTGTATAATGTAGACGTAATATCGCCATTGCTAATGAATAGCTTTTCAAGAGAAATGAGCGAATTAATACGTTTAAATATAACTAAACAAAATAGTTTAGTAGGATAAAATGGTTAATCAACAAGTTTTATGTGATTATTTAGTTTTAGAAGCATGAAGCGGAAGGTTAAATACCGTTAATGTATTGAATAAAATAAAATAAAAATGGAGATGAAGTAGTTACTTGTTAATGATTCAGGTTATTGGCTATTGAGTTTATAGGTTAGGTGACTATGCATATAATGGGATGTGCAGTACCCGGCTCGGGTGCGGCCCGAGCGTGGTCCAGATTTAGTTTATAGGCATTAAATATGAGGAAACGTGACGGGCTATATACATACCATACACATAATTTCTATATAAAGAACCATCGTAACTTCTTTTAGTTATTAGTAGCACCTTTATTATATACTCCATTTAACACCTATTTTATATACTATCATAGGTCAGATTATAATTATATAATTAAAGTTTCATTTTATCATTTTAAAGGGATATTGTTTATGATGAAAGAATAGATAACAAATATTCATACTTTTACTTTATACTCTAACGTTTTCGAATGGAATAGGCCGTCGGAAAATACCTAGTCTTCTAACTTTATAAATGAACCTTCTATCTTTTCGAAACCGACTTAATCCGATGCATCTCACTTATAGGATATTATAAAAAATGTCACGTTTACTTTGAAATAAATGTAATAACTTATTTAATCGACTTTTATATTCAATCTTACGTCTCAATTCACTTAAATCATTACTCAATTTTAGTTTTTAAAAACGGCTATTCGAGGTAATTTTCCAACTCATAAAACTAATTAGAAATCATACGATCCATCGTAATTCGATAAATTTACTTTGATGTAGGTAGCAACGTGCCAAATAATTGAATTTTATTAAAACTAGATAAAATATAAATGAAAAAAGTCGGCATAAATTTTTCTATATATAAGGCTATTATACGCCAGTTATAAAGAAAATTATTACGATATATTATAAAGCCAATACATACGAAAAAAATATAATACGAACAAATCTTTCAACTGAATTAAAACTGTTTTTAACGACCCTTATCATGCGGACAAAGCTTTAGTTAAGTTTAAAGAATTATTTACAAGCAATAAAGACTTTTAGATACTGTTCAATATTAAATTTGAGATACTATTTACTTAAACGGGCTATTTGAATCAGCTTTCAGCTGTCCAATGTAATTCCTTACGATTTTATATATTCCTGCGTATTCAGAACAAATTTATCATGGCAAACGTTAAACGTATTAATTATGTCTCGGCTGTAGCTAAGTACTGCGAACTCTCAAACGAATTAAAGTTGTTGAACATAGAACAATACTTTAATGGATAATTATCGGGTATAGGTACCGCGGCTGGATAAAAATATTATTATAATAGGGTTTATATTATTTAGTTATTCCCGTAAAAAAGCCGTTGTAATCGCGGTTAGGTATCCCAATAAACCCGTTTAGTATAATCCGATGATTAAAGAAGTTGGGTAACGTAGATAAAATTGAAGAAACGCTGGGATAAATGAGTTATGAGCCATTATTTACGTTATAAATCATCTAATCATTACTAACGTATATATATATATTATTCGATTTTATCCTTAGCGTAAGTATATATAACTTAAATCTAAAGGGTAAATAAAGGTTTCCTATTATTAATGATGGAAAAAAACTGACTTTTAAATACAATTTCGTTCAGAAGCTACATAACTTTAACGATATAATTATAAGATCGAGTAAAAAGTAGTTCAGCTTAATTAAAATACTTATTAACCAAAATACATTCCTTATCCCTGTGTTTTTTTAATATATTCACTTTTTAGACACGTACATCGATTTTGGTTGTAATTATTATTATATCATGAACGAAGCTTTTATAAAAAGTTTAAAGATATAGTAAATTCTACTTTTATATCCTTGAAATAAAAGAATAACATTAGGGTTATGACGGAATACGCGTATCACCAATATAAGCAAAATTTAATTCAATATTAATATATATTTGAACCTAATATAGTCATATATTATTGTGAAAATAACACGGAATCTGATTCTTAATATATTGTATATACGGTACTAGTAGGTAACTTTAAACGTTAACGAAAGTCGTTTAATAGTTAATCATTCGAAAAGATTAGGTTTCGATATATTTATGATATGCTTTACGTTAAAAAACATTCATGATATTATAAAATCAGTTTTCATTAATTTAAAAAAATTCGGAATGACCTCCATTCCGTTAACGTAACAGAAGAGAAATCATAAGATTGGTATTATAGTAGTGAATATAGATAAGTTAAGAGGGTGAAAAAGTATTTAAAGAGTGTATGCCATAGAGGAGAGGTTATAAACCTCTAATTTGGGCAGTAGCACTTTACCATACATTTTGCTAATCTCCCTTTTGAGCCGTACCATACATTTATATAGCCTGCAACGTGACACGTTATCGTACACTTCGTAAAAGTGCACCTTACAGTATAGTACACTGTCACTTGACCTACGTATATTAGCTATTGTGATATATAATAATATCTCAACAAGTGATATTTTATTAGTTCTTTATTCGCTTTATATTTATAGCCTCATAGTAATATTATAGTTATAACTTAATCCGTATCTGTAATTTTAAAATGATAGTGTAGTTGTGATGCAGTTTATATACGTAGTTTTGTGGTAATAATGTGGTTACAGTACAGATAGTATAAATTCGAATTATAATTTCTAGCGGCGATAGTGATTGTAATAAAGGACTGGTTGGTATATACAATCGATGGTGACATAGTTATCAATAGCATCTTCTATTATTCTCAATAAGGGTAATTACGTATGGGTAATTACATCGTTACATATTTTGGGTCAATATAAAAAGATACATCGCTATCGATACAAAAATATATATATATATATTTTCCCCTTGAACAGGGTGTAACTAAAGTCAATATAAGTTCCTATTTTAATTAATCATTTTACACTGATCTGATGGGTTGGTTACTTAACCAATCCATATATATTAATTTCGGTTTTAAATAAATACGGCGTAAAAATAGGACTATCAGACGCCATTCAACGCGTAAATACCGACGCCACTACCGCCGTTACCGTTACCGCAGCTACCGCTAACACTAACACCCCCATCTATAGCCACCCCTCCTCAGGTATTATTTCATCCATCGCCGCCTCGCCGCCGGCCTCGCCGATCGCCGCCGTTGACACCTACACCACTACCCTCTTTTCCCCTCCTTCTACCTCCTCCTTCCCCCCCAACTCCTGGAGGGAGGAATGGAAAGCTCTTAAGTTTATTAACCTTACCCTTTCCCCGAGAGTAAAAACCCCTTTATCTGCGGAAACCCCCTTACGCCGTAAACATAGCTTGGTGAAACTACGCCACGGTTTATATTTATAAAATTCACCCGTTTATTTGCCTTTAATATTCCTATAAACAAGGAAGTCAAATCGAACCTCCTCCGCCGCCTCGAGTTACGTATTACCAGGATACGTCACAAGTTTTCCTTAATACGCAAGACGTTAAAGCGGAGTATCCGGATTTATAGCCACAGATCGCCAATGGATACGCCTTACGTACCGTGTATCGCATTTACGGCCGCGAGCAAATTCATTAACGATTACCATGGAAACAGGGGTTTTTAGGCTCGCTGTTATCGCTAAAAACGGAGTGGCAAAGGATACGCCCTCGTTTCGTTAATTTTTGAAGCCGTAGTTCAAAGTTATTTTAAGCGCCCGCAGGATTTTTGGTAACATTGTTTTAAAAACTAGTGTTCTAACTGCGAACTCAATTTTACGCTTTTTAAATACATTATTTGGGTACCTTAATAAGTAACCACTATCAAAAATAACTAAAACAAACCGATACTAATTAGTTGTAGGCGTTAACTGGTGAACCAAGGAGTTTGTAACTGCTATTACCACTTAAAAACAAGGCCTACGTATATACTACATAAGTTAGTTCGACAACATTATCTCGCGTCGCCGTAAAAAAGATAAAGACCCCTTCGCGCCTTTGATTTAGGGTATACGGCCCAAGATGCAAGGCTATCTCCTCGGTGGCGCCAATATAAAGTGGAAGAGCGACGAAATAGATGGTAAAAACGCGACGACGTCGTTTTCTCCCTCTTCTTTTAATAGGGAATAACTATTACCTTAGGCCGGGCCAATGCGTCCAGTCAAAATGTAATACGTTATATAGTAATATTATTACTTTTTGCAACAGTCATCGTAATATAAATAACAAATGAAAAAGGTAAAATACGTTTAAAATATATAAAATACAAAGCGATAATATGTTAAAAGCGGTATAAAATGGTAAATCCAAATGAAACAGAGTAAAAAGTCCAAATTCGTATAGTCGACGTATATAAAATAAAAATTAATGATATATTAGTAACGATGCGAAATAATAAATTTTTAAAGACGTAAATTTGTAAATACGATACAGATACAAGTTATACACCGTGGTATAATAAGGGGAGAAACGTGAATAGTGAGTTTCGAACCTCTTTAAATCATCGAATGTAATGTAATGATGTAAAATAAAAGTAAAGATATTACGTACAATGTTATCCTTATTAAAACCGCAAAACCTTTCTAGAAATATTAATAAATAATGTTCTGGTCGATATAAACACTTTAAGTACTTCGTTTGGGGTATTTTTAGTTATTATATTCGCTAGGTTGGATTTTCCATCGTTTCACCTCGTTTTATCGATTTCCAGGTGTTTATATGACTTGTTTAAGATCATAATATAAATTATTAAACATTTTTCATTCTTAATAATATTTTGAACCAGATATTAGTGAAGAAAAAAAGATTTAGTTCATATAACGAAAAATATAGGTTATAAATTAAGCTTCAAAATAATTTTCCAGATTGTTATAGTTATGGTAATTCCATAATCGAAAGTTCTAACTATATTGTTTATTTTGAAAGTCAAACCTATTTTTGTAACCCGTTTATAGTTAGTTAAGCTATAATAAATAATGGTTTTACGAAGCGTAAAGCCGTTTTAGGCCGGTATTTTGTTATAGAAAACTCAAACGAACCTTATTTACGAGTTGTAGTTGGCATATTCGTAAAGGAGCCATTGATAAAAACAAACAACTTTGCTATACGTATATATAGCGATATAAATTGTAAAGCATACTTTAAATTATATGTTCATTACGTAAATAGTATGTTAAGAGCTTTCCAAATTTCGTTTAATGGTAAAGTTTCATATTATGCGGCAACTAAAAGATTGAAAACCACTTTCGATTATATCATTATAGCAACCCAAGCTTTACGTATGCATTAGAAACGATATTTGTCGGTCCGTTTTACGTAATTTAAGACGACAAAGGTAACTTAATTCAACTTCTCTTTTTACGTAAGGTCTAAAAAACCGTTTCGGAAAGTGGTTATTATGTTATTGAAGTTTATTATATAGTTTTTAGTTAAATACGTCTTGAGTTTTACTTTTAAGCCAGCTTGTGAAAACTTCCCCTTTTCGTATAAAGTAAAAGACGCGTTATATAACTTTAATATATCGTTCGTTTACATATCTGTCAGTATTAAGCTATTAAAACGATTTTTTAAACCCAATAAGTACGAGTTGAAGATCAATTTAGATATCCCAAGCCGTTATTTATAGTGCCTCCAATAGATGTTTTACCAATAAATACTAGTTTGAATACGGCCGTGAAGCGGTTTTATAATAAATAAAATCGTTTTAAGTAGGTGGTGTTTTTTGAAATCCTTAGGTATATTGACGTAAATATGTTGTTTAAGACGCTTCTTAAACTGTGTATAAGCGTACGTAATATTACGAAGTTTAGCATATAAATTGTAAAAGGTACTTGAAAAGGTAGTAAGTGTAAAAATCAAACGGTAGCTTTCCCGTCATAAAGTGGGCGATTAGGTTATAATATTCTTTTTACCATCGTTATTATATCCTTCCACAATTAGGCGGGTCTTTTTATATGGTTTTTGGGTTTTATCCTTTATTTTGTATATAAGGCGAATGTGAATTTTTTCGTAGGCGTTATAAACCGTTAGATCGAACCGTTTAAAGCGAAAAACCCCTTGTTATATTAAGGTAAAGATTTCCGTTTATATGGATATTCGAATAGGGCGTTTAGGGACGTAATAATACCTTCGAGACGGAGGTTTAAGTTAAGCTCGCGGTTTATTATCTCCTTTTGAGTGATAAAAGAATTTGCAATAAAGTTATGAGTAATTTTTAGTTTTCAAGTTAATGGGGCGGCTCTGGTAGCGAGGTATTGGTGATATTGATATAAATAGGCCGCTTTCGTATGGTAAGAACGGGTGACAAATACGATTCGGGGGGTGTACTGAAATTGGGAGCGGTTTGGATTAGTTATCATAAAAGTGGTTTCGTCGGTGGCTTTAATCGAAATATGATTTCGGGCTGTTTTTTTTACCTTTTCTTTTTTATACTCCAGTATTATTATCCAGCGAAATAAACTTACATTATTTAGCAAATTAAAGAGCATATTATAACCTTTAAGTCCATTCATGTTCTAAAGGCCAGTTCATCCGTACTTAGGTTTCCAAACTAGGACCTTAGACTGTAATAATAGGTCTATAACTCCAGTTTTATGTGGGCCGTTCCTCGTAGCTAGCGTTTTTAAAACATAGTTTTTGGTCTGTAGAAAACGTAATGCTGTCACGGCTTTCTCTATAGCATTTACCCTTTTTAATATGGTTGGCGATAGTGTAAAGCTTATATGGATCCTTGGGTAAATATTAAAGACAAGGAACGTAAGGATTAGTACATTTGGACCGGAAGTGTTATTTACGTTGTTGACCGTTATTTATAAGATAAATTCCTTAAAACTATTACCTTTTAGATTTTCAAACAATAACGTATACACCTTTTCAAGCGGTTTATAATACCGTTTATACTTTTTGATACCCTATAGTATTCTTATTAATATTCATTTATATTCGTTATCGATGATCTTATCTTTGGTACATAATTCGGTGGAGTAAAAGGTCATATTAATATCGTGGGTAATTTAATTATGAGGCTTTAATTAAACGTTTAACTCGGAGTTAACTAAAGCATTTTATCAGTTTGTAGCAGAAACTTTTCGTATAAATTTAGCGACTTGGAATAATGTTATCGCGTCGACAGTAGATAATACCGGCTGGTTATTTAGGTATAGTTATTTAGGTATATAATATCGATAATTACCTCGTAATTAAAATTCACGTTGTCTTGAAAGCGGAACTTGAAACTTTGTGGAGCTTATAAATATAACTAACACTTATGATAAAACTTTTCGATATCTTCAAGTATGTCTTTTCCTATATTCGTATAATTTACGGCATAAATAGTCGTAACAGGCGTTTTATAATAGATTCGGATTGAACGATAGTTCAAGCCGATTTCCTACTTGTAAACCAAATAAAGGCTTATTTCATAACGTACGTAACCGAATATGAAGTCGTGAAAATAAGCCTAAGGCCTATATTTAAGAATATACCTCCGGAGAAAAAGACTTTAAAGGTAATAATATTTAACTAATAACCCGAAATATTATGGTCCGACCTATGATGGTGAGCCAAGTAGGTGTCAAATAGGATTTACTATTGAGGTGCGGAAGAAGATTAGAAAAGGCTACAGTGGTCCAACGTACAGGGCCCTTGGGCAGGGCTAATGCTCAACCCGTTACATACCTTTATAAGTACCATATACGAATCGTACCCTATTCGTATACGGATAGTGTCCGGCCTATATCCGTTTAGCGCTTGGGCTGAGCCTAGGCTTATCCCATTACGTGTACAGTTACGTAACTTAAAGGCTTAATGGCTAATAGCTTAAATCTATAATATACTCCTTTCTCCCCAGATGCTATAAGGGTTACGGTGCATTTTTGGATTAATACCGAACGCGGGCCGTACTCACTTAGTATGCGGGTCGAGTGTAAACTGGTAACATTACGCCTAACACATTGTATAACGTTTCGGCCGATTTACCTTATATCGTCGACGCCATATAACGTATCCGTCAACGCGCTGTATAAGGCCTCCTTTTTACTGCCGACGCCGTATAACGCACCCGTTAACGCGCCGTATAAAGTATCCTTTTTGCCGTCGGCGCCGTATGACGAACTTATTGATATATCGTAACGTGCCATATAAGATATCCCTTTTGCCGCCAGCACCATATAACGCGTTCATTGATATATCGTGTAAAGTTACGCTTTTGCCTTTAGTATTAAGTAACGCGCCCCGTATAATACGTAGCCCTTACCGAATCCAGTTCGCCAATCCTTATAAATACAACCGCCCCTACGTAACACTTGAAACTTTCTTTTTTTTACTTTTATATTATCGCCACCCCCCCCCCCCCCTTTTTCTTTTTTTACAAGCTACCTCGTGATAACTTTTTCCACTTCTTTTTATAAACCAACATGTTATTAAAACTTATATATTTCTACTTTTTTTCCTAGTTTATTATTATAGCCGACGTATTCAACGGTTTTAAACTAAAATACATTACTGCCGGCGCTTCTCGAAAAGACGAAGAGCCTTTAAGTAAAGTAAATAACATAATAATATAATAATACCCTATCACGAATTACCTATTATAATTCCCTCGCGTTATTAAATATCTTTTTATCCTCGAAGATAATAAGGATAAAAATTAGTTTTTTCCGTTATAGGTTGAATATTTCTATATATCGTATATTAACCGGCTTTCAAACTTTAACGTTTCTTTATTTTATGTTCGAGTTTATCGTATACAATGGTATCGCATATTTCGAAAGGTTTATAATAACATAAGTTTATAAAAAAGCCTTATAAAAAGCCGACCGTTGATTAATTGTTTTCGTAATATATTTAGGAGATAAACTTATTTACGACTTTACCCGGTTTACGTACCCTTTTATACCAGTTAGTTATTACAACAAAGGATAGGAATTATATCCTGTCCCCTGCGCGTAAACGTTAGAAAAATGTCACATGTTATCGACTCGTTTTTACCTCCATCTTTTCCAAGTTAGTGAATTAATTTGCTCAGGTTTGTAATGTCGTTCGGGCGTAGGAAGTTTCCACTATAGAGGCCGTATAAGTTATTATTCCTTTGGTTATATACCTATGTCGCCCTTTCCTTTTGGGTCCGTATTTACCCCAAACTCCTTCGTCGCCTTTTACTATATAGCTTATTTATAAAAATGAAACGCCTTCGGCTAACCGAGTTTTAATGCGTAAAGTCTTCGCCCCGGCTTTTTTTTAACTAATGCTGAATACCTTTTCGTAATTTTAATCTCAAAGACCAAAATAATATAACTACTTAAGTTATATTTCTTATAATCAATATAGATTACGGTTTCCTTAATATTATGAACGTCGTCCAAAGCTTAATTATACGATTCCCGATTTCGTTCGTATTACATTTACTAATTTTTTATAGGAATAAGTTAATCGGGCCGACCGCGAACGGGCGTAAAATCGTACCCGGGTTAATTGTATTACACGAGCTTCAACCAACGTATTATAATATTTAGTAACCCACTTAAAGGATTACCCCCTCCGCTTCGCCTTTCTCCCTATTCCCTGTTAATCATTATCGTTAGATTTATTTAACGTCCGTCTTTTTTAACGTTATCATTTATCGTCGGCTTCCTCTAACGTCCCTCCTTCTTTGTATTATCCGTTATCGGCCTTTTCTAACACCCTCTCCTTTTTACGTTATCCGATTTCCTTAAAATCGCCCCGCGTAAAGCCCGCCTTTTACCAGCCCCCCTCCTCGACGCCTACCGGTTCTCGTTATGCCTTTTACCGTTCTCCTCCCCTATTATTACCTGACGTTAATAACGCCGGTATTCGTTAAATCTAACTAAAGATAATAATAATAAGTAAGTAAACCTTCGTGAAAATATAGTAAAAGCCGTTTTACGATCGGATGTGATTTTAAATAATCGGGTAATGTTTATTTAGCCTTACTTAATGTATTATAACTTCTTTTAATAATAAATTCTCATTTTTATTTATTAATAAGTTATTTCGGAGGTATCCACGATTTGCTTCACGTTTATCATTTGATGTAAACTTAATGTTGTCGTCAAAATACCGGGTTATCGAAAACACGAATATTTCCCTATTAAGTTTCGAATTTATTTAATGCTACAATATACTAAAAATTCTCTAACAATTCTCATTCCGGCTTGTTATAACCCTTTTACTTAATTAATACGTAGCAACCCTCGCCTCTCCCCACTTTTACCGCGAAAATATCCTATACTTTAAATTCCTTATATTTACCTTCCCTTATATCGTCCGTTATCAAGACTGGTCGCAGGCGAGTATCGGATAAAATCTACGAAAAAAGGGGGGTTGAAGCCGTACGTTTAACCAAATCCATATAAAATACTAAATATTTATTCAAGATATTTAATACGATATTTAACGGGTTCGAAATATCGATTACCCAGTATTAATTATAAATCTAATTAATCCTTTTATTCAGACGGTTAGTTTTAATGTTACGAAAACCTAATTAAACCTATGACTTACCTTATATTTTTTCGCCGAGCGTCGTTTACGATTTGTCGCCATTTTTATTTACTATAAAATGTAAACTATTCCCGCCTAAACTAGTTTCATCCCTTCGCGTGAATAAGTTAAAAATGTACTATATCGCCCCATTAAACTGGTTAACGATTTCATATCCCCGTTTACCTTTAAAATAAATAATAGTTCGTATCAATTTACCAAAAAAATTATGTTAAACCTGGTAACTATTAACTTTCGGTTATTAAACGTATATTAATAAACGGGTAAATACAAAGCTTAATCTTATTAAGAAAAGACGATTACGATACCTAAGTATTTTGAAACTTTTTCATTTACCCGCTTAATTTCGTTATTTATTTATAAGTAATACGCTATAAATAAAAGTTTTTTGATTTTTATTAAAAGAAAATATCGTTTAAAATACGTTTAACTAATCCTAACCACGGTTATTAATAATAAAAGCAGTAAATCTATAAAATTTCCACTATATATCTCGGAAACGCTTCGTGTACGTATCTGTAATTATAAACCATATAGCCTCCAATTAGATAAATTTAAAAAAGGCGATTCGTAATAAGTAATCAATATCTAGGGCCTTTATTGATAATTAACTGATCGATTATAAGATTGACCGGAATATACGTTTAATACCGGTCGCAAATGAAAAAAGGTTGAAGTAAGCATTATCATAAAGTATGACGAGATTTCGTTTCGTTATATTACGTATATATTTGATATAAACGTCGAATATGTACGAATATCCCCTGCTCATAGTAATCTTATTAAAAAAACGCGAAATAAAACGTTTTTAACCGGATAACCTCTAATAGGCGAGTCTACGGTTTTTTATAGTATTTTCTTCTTTAATATTTTTTATTTTGGCAATTAGAAACAACTAGGGTGATGTAATAAACTTTGCTGATTAATTCTGTAGTTTGTAATTTATACTAATTATCTTATTTTAGGTAAAAAGCGTTTAACACCTTTAAAAGCCGTTAAAAAGCAAACTTTATATAGTAGGTCGCTTATTATTCCTTCATTTCATAATTCCGTTAACGTATCCATGTCGAAAATAAAGGAATTACTCAATGTTAACAATATCGACGGGTTTAATGCGGGCCGGGTCCGCGGCGATACCATTAACGTTTCCATAATAAAATCACTTAACGTTATCCAAGATAACGACCTAGGCGTAAACCGGGTCCGAAACAGTATCGCTTTCAACGACCATTCGGAAGCCCCCGACCCCCCTTTAGGATACATATCATCGTAATTTAATAACCAGGCCTCCGTTTCACCAAACTTTTTTACCTAACCCGTCGCAATTAATATTCCTGAAATATATAATTTATTAATATTACGGCTAATACAATAATGAAAATAAGTTAAAAAATCCGCGTACGATGTTCGTTAACCTCATACTTTTTTTATAAAAAGAAATCAATGTATTTGGGTGGGCGCCCTAAGTTACGGTCCTATACCGTAAGTAATATTTAAAAAGAACCTCAGCTTATTTAACCTGATGTTTCGAAATCAATCGTGGTAAAAAAATAACTTTAATCCTTTATAGTCCGTTAAAATAGTAAACGATATACGGATATTACGTAATTTAAAAGAACACGTTTTTAAATAGGATATTACTACGAAGAAGTTTTTATTGTAAATAGTATAATTAAGTTCCGCATCTATTAATCATACGAAATAATAAGCTATTAGTTTTAAAAATACTATCCTTGTCCCGTTACGACAAATACCTTTTTAATAGCGTTTCCTAATAATTGGCTGTTGCTACTATTAGCAGATTTAAATCTTAATATACTAAGATCGGGGCCGTAATAAAGGTATCCGTTAAAGTTTAAAATGCCCATTTCTTCTGTTTTATCCAAGTTCAACAAATACTTTACTTTATTAGGCAAACGAAATAATTTGCTAGCTTCAAGAAATTATTAATAAAATTACGATAAAAGTTGGTAAAACCCAAAAAACTTCGAACTTTTCAGACAATACGTAATAAATCTCATTCGCGGATTACCTGGACTTTTTCGGGGTCGGCTAGGATACCTATTCTTACCGTTTTAATGAACAATAGGTGTTTCACTTCCTTAATCATAAAGTTACATTTTTCTAAATATAAATTAAGTTTCGTATTACAAATACGTTTGAAACCTAAGAGAATCTTCGATATATAATTTTATTAAATACCTAAAAAAAAGACCAAAAGGTTATCTAAGTATATAATAAGAAATTATCAAAAATATCCGCAATTATATAATTAATATATTGTTAAAACGTCGCTAACGTTCCCATTAGCTTAAAGGGGGTAATTAACCATTTGAATAACCTAAACAGCGTACAAAACGTGATTAATTTCTTTTACCTAAGTACTATTTTAATACAATAAAATACCGTTCGAATATCGAATTTCGTAAGTTATATTAATTTCGATAACGTACATAGGATTTCCTTCATTAAAGGTTCAGAAAAACGGTTTTACTTTGTAATTTCATTTAATATCCGATAATAGATATGAAACCGTTATCCACCTTTCCTCCCGGTTTACGAATTAATAATACCGGCGTCGTCGCCAATAAGAAATTCGCCCGAATTCAACCCTTATTTACCAACTCCGTAACCTATTATCAGAGTTTAAAAAGTTAATTTCGTAATAATAAGTATAACGACCCTTAAAGTTATTTTAGTGAAAGTCCATTTTTATTCGATTTCATTTAAATATAATAATCGAATTTTACCTTATATAAAGGTAAATCCGTAGCCTTATCTTTATCAAATAAGTCGCTAAATACCGTTAATTCCGGTAAAAAACATAATTAATCCTTTTCCTTCTGGATCATAATCGTCGCCGTTACTTATAAAATCCGCGTTATCTCGCTTAAGCTTATAATATAAGCTATCTGAAACGGGTTCCTTATATGTTATACCTCTCGGTACAAACGTTACGTTAACTCGAGGAAAAGCGAATTTATTACGCTTTATATATCTTTCGTCTTAAGATGTATGGACGTTACGTCGATAATTAAAACTTTTCAACTTAAAATTATTCAATGGTTATTACCCGCGTTTAAAGTTACCTATTAATATCGTATCCAAATCATTCCAAAATTTATATCCCGCGTTATTTCGGGAATAATATATTTTAATATCGAGTTCAACTATTTAGTAATATTTATACGAAACTGAGTTATTTAGGCAATATAGCTGTTTTACCGTAACCTTTATATAGTTTTAAAATTTCGCGAATATAATAACTAAATCGGCTTCAAATTTAAATATTGTATTACAACCTCATTTATAATACAATAATAATGATAGCTAAAATCTATTTAAGTATTTGAAAAGTAGGTGTTATTAAAAATTATGGGGATAAAGAAGTCGTTTTTTATTTATATATATTTTAATTAAATTGAAAAATATTTATTTGATTTTACAATTACGCCGTTCAAGTTATATAATTTCTATATGAAATTATATTCAAAAGTTAGGCTTTTCCAAACGCCGTTCCTAGGAAACCTTTCTTTATCTTTTTTACTCAGGCCGTATATATCTATGTAAAAGGCAATACCAAACGAAGGTTGTAATTATATTACTAATGATTTAGTAAATCATAAAGTACCTAACGCTCTAAAACAAACTTAATTTAACGTTTTTATTATCGTTTACATAGCCCTACGTCCTTAGTTTTTAATACGTATCGAACGGGTTTGTTAAGATAATTAATCGTGGTATTAAAAGGATTATCCGCGATTATTACGGCCTTTTAATGAAGGCGCTTAAAAATCGTTAACTCCTGTTATAACCGTATTACTATTCGGACATGAGCCTTAAAAGGGTTCCGTTAATTAACGATTAAAACGCCGTTTTAAGTTTAAGGACTTTAACTCGTCAGCGTGTTCGCGGTACTTTTTTAAGGTTACGATATAATCCACCCGGTTAATACCTACCGTAATAAACTTATTACGAATACGTAACGATACGTAGAAACGTAAGTAATTGTACTTCACGCCTGAGGGCCAATTTAGGCAGCCTATTTAAGTGAGAAGTATTTCGAACCTAATAATAAATAAAACTTATAGATTCTTAATATTTCTAATTAAACCTTCGAATTCGACTAATACTTTATCCGTGCGGTAAAAATCGCTGAAAGCCGCTTCGATATAATCGAAAAACTTATTAATATTATATTTACCCACATATACTTCAGTTTCGTAATAGGTCGTAACCGCCTATTTTACGGCCGCCATATAATATCCCTATATATATAAAAACGCGTTTCAACTTTTTCCGATTTATATTTTATTCGCTTTTAGTAAAAATTCGATCTTTTAATGCGTCGTCGCCTATGTAAAAGTAAATCCGTTAAATTACGGTTAGTTATATCGTTTTCGTCCGCTGTTAACCGGTAAAAACCCAATGTAAGTCGCGATTAATTCTGTTTCGAGTTGTTAAATTTTCGCGATAACTTAAACGAAGTCGGACTTAAAGTCGGTAATTAAAGTCGATTAATCAGGTCATTATAATTATTTAACATCCGACGCAATATAACTTACGGTATTTTATAAAAGAGAAATATCGGCTTAAATTGTCCTTAAAAGAGCTGAAGGTATATTTATAAAGGTAAAGGATTAAGTATTTGTCGACGGCTTTTTTTCTGCGATGATGTTAAAGTATATCGTCGAATTATTAACTTTTACTATAAATTTGTTTATTATAAGTAATATTTCTTCGAAAGGATAAAAAAGGATTTTAATAATATATTATAGTCCGACCTACAATAGTAAACCAAATAGATAACAAATGAAATTTACTATTAATATATTGAAAAAGATTTTAAAAAGGGTACCGTAACCTAAAGTATAAGGCCTTTAGGCAAGGCTAATATTCAGCCCGTTAAGTGCCCTTACACGTACCGTACACAGACTATATGCTATCTGTACACGGACTATATCAGGCCTATACCCGGTCCGCACCCGGATCGAACCCAGGACTATTCCGTTACGTACACAGTCACGTAACCTATAAGCTCAATGGCCAACGGTATGAGTCCATGACATGAAATAATGAGACCACTCAACGTATTTTCACAGGCATATAAGACGTTTTTTCCCTATATAATATAGGCCTGGATTACAAAAACGAAATGTTAAACGTCTATATAACGTCGTAATTCACATTTTTAAATAGATACGGTAACCGGTTTTAGGATATTATACCTAATACCGGCGCGGCCGAAATCTTGACGGTCGAAAAGCAACAATTCGACGCGTTTGTAACGATATATCCGAAATTCCAATTCGACCGTATAAGGTAACAACTAAAGGTCCTGTTTAATAAAGGTAAAGCGTCGTCGCTTAGTACAGTCGTTATAAACACGTGATTTGAATTAGTTGAATTCTACGTAATAGACTTTAAAAAGCTATTCTTATTTTTGTTGTTAAATATAAATGAACTCGAAATGAAGGGTCGAAATACGACTAATTAACTTATCCGCTCTTCGGATGGCGTATCCGTATGGCTTCGGCTTAAGTTTGGCTACTTGTAGTTTTTCCTAAAAATACGTATAATTAAAGCTATTTACTTAATATAACTACAATTACGGATACTATATCGCCGATTCGGACACATAACGAGATTCACGTGAAATTCGGAGTGTTTGCTAAAGATATACAAAACAACATTTAGCGAATTCAAGACGTTTACCACATATTATTAATTGTAAATTTAATCGAACTTTTTACTTAAACGATTGATTTTAATATTACGTAAATTAAGCAAAACCTAATCGCTTATCTTATATCGTTCCGCCGGACATCACTAATGGTTTACAGCTTTTTCTATATATTATTAAACGTATATTATAGTCGATGAGACCAATTCCGTTCCCTCGTACAAATATGTTCAAAACGTAAAAACTCGTTTCGCGAATTAGTTATCGATTTCGTAACCTCATCCACCTTTAAAATAGAGGATATTTTATACCTATTAACTAGTCAATTCGTATTAAACTCGGTAAGGGTCGATATTTGATTATTCCATATGAATTAATATATTTAAACATGTAATGTTTATTCAGATTCCGCAAAAGCTACGATAATCCATAAATACTTTCAAACATCCTAATTTGTCTGTTTCGTACTATTTATCATTTACTGATTTAGTACCACTGTTCGTTTAAATCTGGTATACCGTAGATAAAGGTTACTTGACTACTATTAAAAAGTATAACATCATTTGAAAAAAGCTTACCTTATCCAAACAGTAGTCGTTAATAATAAATT
This sequence comes from Anisogramma anomala, assembly GCA_038502455.1. Classification (NCBI taxonomy): domain Eukaryota; kingdom Fungi; phylum Ascomycota; class Sordariomycetes; order Diaporthales; family Gnomoniaceae; genus Anisogramma; species Anisogramma anomala. Next base: position 10,327,594 of record JASMMZ010000002.1, on the reverse strand, counting down.
CAGAAAATTTATAAAATCTCTATTTAATACTACGAAACCGTTTCAAATTTGCTTCAAAAATTATTCACCATATTATCTTTTGGTAACCGAAGTTGGAAATTCAAATTATTAAAATTAAAGATCAATGCAAGCGGTTATTAACAACCAATTAATTTACTATAAGGTTAACCAAAATATAAAATTAATGACGATTTTAAATGGAAAGAGATTTAAGAAGGCCTTGTTATAAGTTAAAAGAAGGTTTCGTACCGTTATATTATATATATATTTGATATAAACGTCGAATATTTAAGATTATCCCCTTCTAACTGTAATTTTATTAAAAGACCCGGAATAAAACGGTTTACCTGGGTCTCTCATAATAAACGAGTCTTCAATTCGTAACAATCTTTTCATTGTGAATAGTTTCCTATTGGGCAATTATCAACGGCTTTGGTAACGTAACGTACCACTCAAGTCTATTATATAATTCGTAATTTATACCGAATATTTAGCTTTAGCAGGAAACTTTTAGTACCTTTAATCACCGTTAATAATCGAATTACGTATACCGAATCGTTTGGTTTACCTTAATCCCATAACTCTGCTAAAATACCCTACCTTAAAATAAGATAACTACGCGACGTTATTGAAGTTAGCAATATTAATATAGGTTGAACCTGAGGCGATATCGTAACCGTTAACGTCTTACTATCCTTCAGCTCGCTTTTTAGATACATAGTATCGTAATTCAATAACCAACCCTTCTTTCCGACAAATTCATCCGCATACCCTGTCGTAACATACGTTTCTACGATATACAAATTCATCGTTGTTATATTTAATATAATTATGAAAATAAATTGAAAACCCCATATACGGCGTTCCCGAATTTTAGGTTTATTTTGTAACCTATCAATGAATAATTCGGGAAAATATTTTGAACTTCGGGCTGGTAACGTAAATAATACTCAAAAAAATGTAAAAGTATCGGCAAAATAGATTTAACATTTCAAAATGAAATGGGGTAAAAAAAAAAAATTGAATTCTTTTTAATTCGTCAAAATGATAAATGAAGTACGTGCCATACATACTTCCAATAACCAAGCCTTTGGATAAAATAATATTTTAAAAGATCTCTTGTCATAAATTATATGATTACGTTTCGTGTTTGACAATCGTATGAAATTGTACGTGACCAATTAAAAGATACTGTTTTTATCCTTTCACCAAAACCACCTATCCAACGTTATCTCCGAACAACTAATTTCCATTACCGTTAACTAATCACAGTCGTAATATATCACAATTAACCCTATAACAAATACCTATTTTAACCATCAAAAAAATATTCTTCGCCCATTTTCCAAACCCACCAGGTTTCCTATTTCGTAAATCAAATGAAGCAATTCAATAATTTGGAAAAATTATTAACAAAATATCTATTAAGGTTACTTAACCATAAAAAACTCTTTACCTCTCGAATAATACGGAGAAACTTCCATTCGCGGACAACCCTGAATATTTCTGGGTCAGCCTAAATATATAGGCCAGCCATTATAATAAAACCAAAGTATTTTACCTCTTTTACTACGAAATAAAAGTTTTTTAAGTCTAAATTTAACTTGGCGTCCTGAAGCCGGCTATAAACCACGCAAACCTTCGCTATATAGTCTTACCTAATAGCGAAAGAAAAACTCATCCAAAAAAACCGTACCAAAATCATCCAAATTATTAATTATTGTATAATTAATATAAAGTTAAAAGGTCTCTAACGCTTCTTCTATCATAAAAAAGGTAACCAATTTTTCAAATAAACTGGAAAAAAATACGGAAAGCTGTTAATTCCTCCTATCCATGTACGACTTGAATACGATAAAACTTTACTTAAATATCTAACTTTATAAACTAGATCGATTGAAATAATACGTAGAAGGTTTCCTTAATTAAAGGTAAGGGAAACCTTTGTAATTAGGTAATCTAAAACCCAATAATTAACGTAAAATTGTTAACCGCTCACACTTCTCCTCCGACTCCAAAAATTAATAAAACCAGCACCACAACTAATAAAAGACACACTTATATTTAACCCTGATCCATTAACTCGAAAATCTAATTTCATAGTTTTGAACATAAAAGTACCCATAATTTATCCGGCGAAACTTCATCCACGTTCGATTTGATATAAATATAGTTAAATTTTCTCTGATACAAAAGCAAAGCTATTTCCTTTTCTTTATTAAACAGATCGCGTAATTCTATCAACTCGTACGGAAAACCCACCTATGTTTACTTAACATTTGCAAGCGTTAACACCGTCGATTATAAAATCCACGTTATCTCGTAAATATTTGTGATAAAATTAAACTACAACTAATCCCTAATACGCTATACCATCCACTAACTCCGGGTCACCCATCTAATTAAAATAACTCATATAATACCCCGACTATCTCTTAACATAATATGTAATATCATCGTATCGACTTCTAAACCTTCATAACTTGTAATTACTAAACAATTTCCACCGACGTTTAAAATCACTGATTAATATTGTATCCATAAAATACTAAACAATATATCCCACGTTCTTCAGGGAATAATATATTCAAATATCGGGTTCCAATATTTATCAATATTCACATGAATTTTGCTATATAAGTAATAGGCATACTTCACCGTAACCCTAATATTATACCCAAATTTCGAAGATATAATGATTCAATTTACTATAACCTCAACCATTATACCAAAACCTTACTTATAATGAAAAATCATTTACAACTAGAATCGACCTGGATATTTAAAAAGTAAATATTGTTAAAAACATAGGTATAAAACATGAATCGTTTTTTATATATATTTCAATCAAATTCAATCTCGCTTCATTTGAATTTGTAATTATACTGGCAAATCTATACAACTTTTGCATAGAATTACGTTAAAAAATTACATTTCCCTCGTCCCGACAATGGGAAACCTATATTGATCTTTATGAAATTACTCGCCTAAATTTACATTGGAAAAGGAACCAAACGAAGTTTATGATCCCGATAAACGTAATGCCAGAATTCATAACGTAAGTAGCTCTTAATAATCTATCTAGTTTAATGCTCCTCCACTATTACAAATATTATCCGACATCCTTTATTATAAAATTAAGTTTAATGGACCTACTAAAGTAACTAACCGCGATTACTACGGCCCTTTAATAAGTATATCTAAACGGCGTAAACTCCTGTTATAACTCTATCTCTATCCAGTTGTAATACCTACAAAAACCCTGATAATTATTGACTAAAACGTCGTTGAAAATCCAAAAACTTTAAATCGTTAACAACCTTATGGTATTTTACTAAAATAACCATATAATCAACACTAATGGCATCAACCGTAATTAACCTATCTCGGATACGAAAAAAGAGACGAAAGCAAAGGCAATTACATTTAAAGGCTAAAAGTTAATATAAACTACTCGACTAGTCTAATAAAGTTTTAAATTTAATAGTGAATAATAAACATAAATATTCAAAACTTATAAATAATCCTTTTAATTCTACTAAAGCCCTATCCACGCTGTAAAGATAGCCAAAACTAATTTTAATGTAATTGAAAAAAATATTCCTATTGTTGGAATAGCAATCAAATTCAGTAAATTATACATACTGAAAATTTACCATAGTTTGTGTGATTAGAAAACACTGCAATGCAAGTGTAGTGCAGTAGGTGCCCACTTCCAAATGGGGCATAGGCTAAAGCGTTTGTGTTGAAATATTCAAGAGATACAGTTACACAGCACACAATTCAACAGCAGAGCCAACTGGGCCAACTGGGTCAACAGGGCCAGTCAGTACTTGGTACAAACTTCAAGTACTAAATTCCTCAACACCAAAGGATGAGGAATTCACCGGAGTTGTAGATATCACGACCAGCACTAGTGTTTCATTAGTACAAGTACTAGTATTAACTAGTATGGAAGATCAGCATGGAGATGTTGCCTAGGCTAATATTTATTAGCATGGAGCAACTAGTATTTACTAGTATACACTAGTATTGACTAGAAAAGAAATTTCGATTCTAATCGAGATCTTTATGAGGATATGCTTGATTATGACTTAGACATATATCAAGTCCTCCTTGTAGATTCTATAATACTTGAATTTGCAAGCCTACACAATATATTCTTATATAGTACCTTCAAAAGTTTGGCCATACAAATTAGTATGCAGACCGGCTCGCGGTCTGCTAAACATAGGAATTACCACATCAATTAACCAACATCAATGCATCACCAGTTACTTTAACCACAGTGATTAGAATCAACTACGTTGTAACGATAAAGGCCTACCAATACTTATCAGTGTTTATTAGGTTAAGTATAGATTGGTTAAGTAAAAGAAGAAGCTACTTTCCAATTTTTACGATTTTTTTAGGTAAGGTAAAGGAAAATTCTTGAAAAAGCCCCTATACGCTGTGTCAGCTTTCGCGGTAGTAAGTAGGGAAGTCTTTTAGATTGTATCTGTTTTCGCGGCAATTTAGGAGTAAGCAACGGTATAGTTATTAAAAATACCCAGAAATCTTAATTAATCCTCTTTGAAGATGTTGAAATTAACCGCCTACGAGTCTTCAAAATTACCAAGTCGGTAAGTGACTTAATGGCTAAGTTAGTATTATTATTACGGGTATTATTAATATAAATTTTAAATTGTAAAAACGACTAGGTCCTACAACCTTGAATTTATATCAACTTTGACTTTAAATATAGGACTTATTACGTTATACCATAATATTTACCTTATACCCTTTCAATCCTCGTTACGATGGTTTTGAAACGCGTTAAAAATCAGGTTGTTGACAACCCTAACCGAAAAACGGTAATTGAAGACCTTGGTGGTATTTTTAAAACGCATTATAATGAGGATCTTTGGTTTACGGACGTCGACGAAAACCTTACTTTCGATTGCCTTACCAATGCAATTATGTGTTATATATTCGATATAAATACCACTAGAAATGTTTCAGGACCCCAAACATTCGATCATTTTGAAAAATAGGTTATAGATTGGACCTTCTGCATGTGGACGAAGGGAAATATAGGCTAAAATTAAGGTGAACACTAAACCACATTACCTAGTTGTTAACCTGCCCGCGAAAAAAGAGAAATAAAGGTAGTTTGGTGTATATATTTTAATAATACGTCGTATTTTAAAACCCTTAATGGACTAAGGTTATGTGTAAAGATATTGTTAAAAACGGCATTTCTTAACGCCCTTATATACGTTTATTAAGACGTGCTTGAGCCCAGATAAGTTCTTCATAACATTTCGCTTAAGATTCAAGATTCAATGTTACTAGCCGTAAGGAATTGATTAACTTACACGCCGCAAACCCTTAAGTTCACCAGTTAATTAAGCAGGAATTGCGACGTACCACTTTATACCCAGAGGATTATCACTAAGTTCCTCACGGAGGAAACCCCCAAATCCCTTTTCCCTAAGCCCTTAACACGTCCAGTTTTAGCAGCCTAATTAAGCAAAGAATAACTTTATACGCGAAGTTACTGTGAATACGATTACTAGCATTTTCCTGTCAAACTCGGCCAAAAGGAACTATCCTGCCCACCAGTACCAATACTAGTACCAGTCAAGGGACGTAAAAGGTTCCTACGATGAGTATATTACCTTTACCTTTTGATACGTTCTCATACTAAATACAAATTACATAGCAATTACCACGTTTGTCAAAATCTGCGGGGAAGAATGAAAAGTATAACGGTAAGCCATATAACATCCTCGAGGTTAAGTTACGCCCGTTCTTTAATATCTGTCGTCAAATAAAGGTTAAATTTCCAGGTTTCAATTCATTATTTTCCAGTAATTTCACCGGTTAAGCCGAGGACTACTACCTTTGATACCTAACGAATTGCTCTTTTTTTCGGCGAAATTTATGATACTTTTAAGGGTTACTTCCAATACGATGTTAATCTTACCTAATACTACACCTATTGGAATATTAATAAGTGGTTCAATATGTTGGATTTAACAAAGAAGACGGAAAGTAAAATGGATCCTTTTAATCAAATGTTTGATGGGCTAATACTTTGTCGATAAGTAATGGGGAACGTGAGAGTTAGTAATAGCACTTTATTCCAGCTGGTTAAATAAGTCGTTAAGGGTTATGGAAAGTTCTAATACAATCTATAGTACCCTGTTACCGCTTATTAGAGGCTTGTTGGCCAGTTGCGTTTCTTACTGGTGACCGTGATAACTCGAGTTTCCGGTTCGACTGGTATGTACCCTTAAGTTCCTAAATTCAGTAACGATGAAGAAAACCCCTCCCATACGTACTACATCGATCGTAAGTACGGAAAGTCCGCTTAGTTAGGTTAACGGAAGGCCCGGATCTAGGGATATGACCAAGCTACCTATAGACGAGTTTGATCCTTTTTTTAAGGTTTTTAAGTTAGTTATGTAAATTTACTTCAAATGCTAAAAGATATTGGATTTGTGATAAAGAAGACTGTCAGTTAATATGTTATACTATTGTCAAACGCAAAGAAAAGCGGGTAAGGTATTATATATAATACCCCTTTACTTTTATTAATGATTACCTTAATACTGACGAAAACCGTACATATATTAAGGTTAAAGAGGAGTAAAATAAGCCTAAGGTTATCTGTTAGCACGAAGATACTGGTACCAGCCCTAAAACAACGTAATAACTCGTCGACCACGCCTTTTTATACCGCTTAACAGATGAAAACCTTTATCGATGATATAACAATAAAGACCTTAACCTTATACGTCTCTTTAATGTTTAAAATCGCTATGAAAAATCGGGATTTAAATGTATTATACCGGATATAGGGGCGTTAAGGTACTTAATAGAAGGCTATTTGAAATACATCACGTTACGAAGGGATACTAATACTGTTGCAAAATTTCATTCCACGGATACTGGTAAAGTCAAGGTCGATATTGGCACAGGAAAAAAGATATCTTTATTGGGGTCGATGACGGTTAAAACTGTTATTAACCTCATCATTTTCCACATGTTGGAATTCGTTACCCCCTTCCTTATTTACTTTAAGGTTATAAAATATATCGGCGTTAACGTTAACGTTTGAACTGACGAACTAATTTAATTTAAAAGCTATAATAGGTTTAAACTTAGCCCTAAGCAAGGGTACCTTTCGTTTTATCCTTAATGGTTAAATGTAATAGTGTTAAACTTAACGGAGGCGGAACTTCGTTAATTATACCATAGGTTTAACTACCCGTCAACTAATAAGCTTCAAAGGTATTAAAGGCATCTGGTTATAAAGATATGGATTTACCAGCGTTAAAGGCAATTAAATAGCTTTGCAACCACTGTCAAACACACTCTCAAACCCTTATAAGATTTAGGTTTACGTTGAAAAAAGATTGAAGTTCTAACGTTAAGATTTTAGTAAACGTATTTTACCTAAAAGTAGGCTAATATTTTACGTTGTAAACTTTTCTACGGCTTTTTACGAGTTAAAGTTATATAAGACCAGTATGGCGAAGGAAACGTAAAAGAAAATATATATTTTGTAAATTAACACGTATCTCAAGTTATCAAACGTATTAGATTATGATACCCACATTAACTTTATCATTATAAAGTTTCGAATTAATATTAACTTGATAGGGACTTAGTATAAATAGGTTTTTATCAAAGTTTAATAGGGTATTTATAAAGTTGAAAAGGTTCACGTTTTCTTATAAAGGGTTTACGATATCTTTATATTTGAAATCAGAAGCTTTATAAATCGAAAAACACGGCTCTAAATGTCAGTAAAGGGTTTTAATAATATTGTTAGCCCTAATAGTCTCATACCACTTTTACTGGTATTCGAAGCTTACCTACATATAACAACTAAGTCGCTATTACTGTCAAACACTCAGAATCGCGTTGCAATATATAATAAAACCTTAAAAATAAAGAAAGTAATCGGTACGCGGCTAGATTAACGATGTAATTAATGCCAGGAATGTACCGTTAATAACAAACATACTATTCGTCCCTTTGTAACGTAAAGTCTTTGCATAACAAAAAAATCCAGGTAAATAGGATAGGCCGCATTAAATCTTAAGTATTATTGAATCAAAATGAGTGGATAAAATTATTAACGACTTGGTTACTTTCTAAGTTGTATAATTTAGAACGTATAACAGACCCCTTAAGTTCAAACAAAATTATAACGTAGATAACCTCTAAACCGAACAGATTAGCTAATACAATCCCAAGCCGACCGTTCATAAGTTAATGGAACGTTGACGATGTAAAAACCATATAAAATGAGGATACACACTGGAAATAAGGATGGCAACGGAAACTATAGACCTGACAAGGCATAAAAAACGGCGTAAGTATCTTAAAAAAAGAAATCTGACAGAAAACGAACCCTTATGTTACGTCTCGAAAGCATTATTAATATACTAAGCAAGCCCTTTAAGTAAAACTACTAGGTGGAGATTAACAGCCTTTTTTTACGAAGCGTAATACAATTTGTTTTGTTAATGTAATTTGAAAACTAAAACGGTACTATTTTCAAGTCGAGGATAGTTTACAAGGTTAAGGGCAGAACCACGGACCGGCTATACAAAAAATCACGATTGATCGCTTAGAGATATGGTGATAAAGATAAAAGCTTTATCCTCTCTTAATTGTTTACAATTTAGAAGATTAATTATCGTTTAATCGTCATAACTGCTACTAGTTTGACTATTGGTGTAAACGTTTAATTTACACTTAATAACAAAGATACAACGTAAGGGCATACGTAGTTTGCTATCGATTTTTAGCGAATTTTATTGTTAAAATTACCTCAAAAAACTAAAGAATAAGTTTCCAGCCGACACGGTAATAAGTTGTATTAAGGCTTTATATGGATTAGCTGAAACGGGCGTCTATTGGTTTTTAATGTACCAGGCGTATTTTGAAATCAGGCTGGATATAAAAACTTTAATATTTAACCCGTACCTATTGATTACGAAAGGCAAAAACTTTGATATCGTGGGTATATAAACTAACAATACCTTTTTTTCCCCTGGAGATACTGGGTTTATAACGGTGTAATAGAGTTCTATCGAAAATTCAAACCTTTAAAAGTGTAAAATAATCGAAACGTTAGCTAAAGGTATATAACTTGATTTTAATAGATCATTAATTCGTATTTATTTTATTGAGGTTAAAAGAGAAATTTATATTAGATTAAGTTAAAATGGGCAATTTATAACCTGACGACTATTGATAAAGCCAACGGAGAAAATTCATAGAGATACCTAAGGTAAAGGGTCTGTATAACCTATATTGCTATATCATACCAATTGGAGGCATCGTCTGAACTTTTCATTATGGCAAAAACATAGAATACATAGAACGAAGACTTTAATAAGCTAAATGAAAGGATTTAGTAGCAACTAAATTACTTAAAAGGAGAAATCAATATAAATTCGGTGAATTCAACAACGAGGAAGCTAATAAATTTTACGGATAAATTATTTTCTAACAATATTAACCTTACATTACAAATCGGCTTCCTGATAATACTAGTTAACTACAAAATGTTACAAGGTCAATTCTCAATTACCAGAAATCTTTTATATTGAATAATCGTTAAGTATAATTATATGATACGGAGTATATTGGTTCTAAATGTTTATAATATAATAGCAAGCTTTGATATAGGAATAGTAATTATCGGTATATTAAAGATTATCAATAAATAGCTACCACTACCTTTAATACCTGTTGTATTTTATACTAACTCCCGAAGCATTTACGAATGCCACTCAAAGTTAGGTACAACTAATGGAAAATGTTTCATAATAAACGTAATAATTTTAAAGAAAGTATACAAAGCTTGGGAAATCCACAAGTTCCGGTAAATTAACGGTAAATATAACCCCGATGACGCTAAAACTAAATGCACACATAATAACACTCCAAAAATATTTGTAGATAATAATACGCTAACCGTATGAGTTGAAAGCTACGTGGACCGCCCGGTACGTGACGTGAAGGAATAGGGTTACGTTGGCAAATTGAAAAATTTCCAGGGTACGATGGCAATTCTAGTACGTTAAACTACTGGTAAAAGGTACGTAAGTGGTGAAATACGTAATATGCATAGGTTTATAGCAAAAAGCCGGTGCACGGGAGTTAAGGAACGGAGGTTTCTAAGGAGTAGAACAAAAGGGTCATAAATGGCCTTAATTAATGGTAATTTTAGTATAGATTAATTGGAATAAATAGGGGTCCGGACTGTTAATAGCTTGTGGATTGAGGAGGGAATTCAGAGGTTACCATTAACTAATAGTAGGCTACACTAGTGTGCAGACATAAAACAAACAGCTGCTAGTATTGGAATAGCAGTCAAATGCATCATAGTTAAGTCAAATTTACTTATATTAAAATTGATTATACTTACTGTAAATTGATTGTAGTTTGTGGGATTTGAGAACATTGTACTACAAGTGTAGTGCAGTAGGTATCCACTTCCAAGTGGAGTATAGACCAAAGCGTTTGGCTATACAAATTATTGTGTAGAACGGCTAGCGATCTTTAAAACTTAGAACTTACCATATCAATCAACCAATATCAATGTAACACCAGTTACTTCGACCACGTTTATTTGAATCGAATACGTTACAACGATAAAGGCCTACTAACACGTATCGTATATTCTCTCGTCCTTCTCAGCTTCGTAATACATCGTAATTACTTATTCAATAGCCGACGTACAATATCTATACACATAAAAAAACGCGTACCGACCCGCCTCAATTTACATTTCACCGTATTTAATATAAACTCAATATTCTTAACAATTCATTACCTAAATAAAAACAGATTGATTAAATTTTAGCTAGTTGTGTTGTTTCGGCCGCTTTTAGGAATTGGATAATTAACCAGAATAGTTGCCAAATCGGTTTTCAATTTCTGAATTTTAATAACGACTTAAACGAAATGGGACATGGAAAAATACGAAGCGGCTGGGTCAAAAGCGAAAGTTAATTAAGGAATTTATTATATTTCCTTCAACGTAAACGCAAACTAGCCTACGACTTCCTAAAGGCGAGATATATAGGCCTATGTTGGACCCGAAGGGGTCGGAGGTATATTTATAAAGGTGAAGGATTAGACATTCACCAACGGTGTATTTTCTTAGGTAATGCTTGAAATTAATGCGAAATCATTAATATTTACTACCGATTTGTCCATTATAAAGAATTTCTCTTCAAGAAAATAAATGAATATTTCAATTATATATTATGGTATAACATAAGAAGGTATAGCAAGTAAATGTCAGATAATATTAATAATTAAAATACTTGAAAAGACTAGAGGAGTTTATAAGAGTTGTTGGTACTAGAATTATGTGCACGGTCTATACACGGTCTATCACGTTCCCTTACACATGACGTTCGCGGACTGTGTTTGGACCGTTCCCAGGCCTGGTACTGCATATCCCGTTATGTGTACAGTCACGTAACCTATAGACTCAATAGCTAGTAGCCTGAGTTCATATCTTTAAGCCCTTTTTTTATTACTAATACTCTATTAAACCTTAAAGAAAACCTGTTGATATCAAATATTTATCGATTTAGTATTAACCGAAATTCTAACGTAGTAATTTTGATATTAATATCGTAAAATAGTATATATAGAGATTCTGGATACGTATTAATCCACAAGGTATATAATTCCTCATATATTTTCTTTTCCTTAATTTTTTTTAGAAACGTCATTCTATGGCAACCCATTGCAAAATTAATAAGGTAGAGTATGGGCTTGTTATCAATGAAAATTTCGTCAACGAAAAATTGAAAATGAGAGTTTTGATTTTTCTGTATCGTAACCGTAAACTTTAGGGGGGGTTATGAATGTATTTGACAGTGATGTGAAAGCCGTTTCATTGTCTTTACCGTTGTTAAATCCATAATTTAGAGGTTATCTATCTTGAAGACTTTATATACTTTATAGGCCGCCGGATAGTATGTATTTGACAGTGATATCAAAGCTGTTTAATTGTCTTTACCGTTGGTAAATCCACAATTTAGAGGTTAGCCATCTTGAAGACTTTATATACTTTATAGGCCGCCGGGTAGTTAAACCGTTAATGTAATTAAATAAATTTTAACTTTGTTAGATTTAATACCATCACCTTAAATCTTTCAAAGTGTAACCAGATGTGTCTATATTTAAAATTGAGTGGAAACCGTTAATTATACTCAATTTGAACTAGTTTATCAATTTGAATATTAAAGTTGATTCTGAGGTTTTTCATATATTCAAAACAAGGAAAGAAAACGGTAATTAATTCTCGGATATAGAATTTAAATAGTTCAAAGACTATAATAACAGTCGTCGATCCCAGCGAAAAAAGCTCTTTTGCAAAGAAAATGCCAATTTTGGCCCTATAAACATCCGTATAGTCAAAATCTGTACCAATATTGATATCCTTTTACAACGCGATGAAACGGAAATAACCTCTTATTACATACTGTTCTGCCCCAGTATTCGGCATAATACCTTGTAAAAACTTACTTCGAGTAACGATGTCGAATGGTAAATAAGTATATAAGGTTGAAATCTTTATCACTAGAACAGCAATAAAGATTTTTAGTTATTAAACGGTATAAAAAGGCGTGGTCAGCCAATTATTACGTTTCTTTTAAGCCGGTATCTATATCTTTATTTCAACCAATAACCTTAAGCTTGTTATGCTTATATTGATACTCCGCAACTTCAAAGTTGGTAACGAATTTAATATATTCCCAGTCAAAAGTTGAAAGGTATTAAACATAGCATATCACCTACTTCGATTCGCGTTCGACAATCATATAACGTATTAAATAACAGCCTTATTTGAGGAAAATCTAATACCTTTCAATATTTGGAAGAAGCTAACATGACTGACTTAAAGATTTTAACGAAAAGGATTATCCTCATCCTCTTTACGTGACTCGGTGGTTGAACTTCTAGGTACAGGCCTTTTATTAACGGTATTACCTAGACCGGCCTTTATTATGGTCGATATAATTCGTGTAAAAAATGGTTTCATCGTCGTCGCTAAAATCGTAATTTTCAAGATACATTCTAGTCCAATCTAGTACCCGTATTATCATAATCGTAAACGACGACCGTACTTGGCCAAAAAATGAACTTATAGGTAACGTTAAGGTATAACAACGTGTATTGAAACTGTTGATAACCGATAACAGTCTGGCGGAATTATTAGCGTAATATATCTTCACTAACTCCTATATTTCCTATGGCTTGTTGGCAAAATATTATTCTATTAAACATTTGATTAAAAATATACAATTTCCTTTTCGACGCTTTTTTGTAATTTATTATATAAGACCGATTAATAATATTTGAATTGGTTTAATAATAGGCGAGTTTTATATCGTGTTCAAAATAACCATTCAAACTATTTTAAATTTTCCAAAAAGATTCACACTTCGTTAAATACTAAAGGTAGTAACCCTCTACTTGACCGGTAAGTATATTAGAAAATAAAGGGTAGAAGTTAAAAATTTTCATTTTTATCCGGTGGTAAATGTTAAACACTTGGTGTAATTTAACATTGAACTGATTATACGGCTCACTATTATACTTTTACTCTTCTCAAATCTTAATGAAAGTTGAACTTACCGCGCAATTCATATCGATTATAAGAATATTACGAGGGGAACAAATAGATTATTGGTCGTAAAATCCCTTTAAATTTCTCAACCAATGGTATTAAAGTAAGTACTAATAGGTAAGATAGTTACATTTATCAAAGTTTAAAGAGAAAAGGTCAGTGGCTGTTCCTACAGTAGACTCAAGCGTAAAACCACGCTTTCCTTGATTAACTTGTTGAATTTAAACGTGTTAAGTGGTTTAAGGGTGGTTATAGGAAAATTAGGGATTATCGTAAGGGATTTTATAATAATTATCACGTTGTTAAGGGGTTTCTGAGGCTTCAATTTAATTTATTAGTGGATATGATATTAGCTGCAGGCATGAAAACTTGGTATACGTGGTTTAATTGGTTCCCAATCGCCGAAAATACAGGCTTATTAAGGATTTTAAGCCAAAATGTTTGAAAATATATCTTTGTTTGTTTAAGACATTGTGAACATGTATAAAGGCATTAATAAATGTTGTTACTAACAATACCTTTTCTTTTGGCATTTTGTTTTTAAAGGTTTTCATCTGTTATGGATTCGTAAAGTACATTTTTCTGATTTTCTTCTTTTCTCTTTTCAATAGAGAAATCCACCCGTTCATGAAACAGCTCAGTTTTTGGTTCTGTTTCAACTTTTTGGTCTGTCTTTTTTCATAAGTTTGAATTCTTAATTGATTACCATTTTTTAAATTTATTAAGTGTTATAATTCTTTAGTTGATTCTAGTGAGGTTAAAATCGAGGAAAGAGTAGCTGATTACATTGTTGAGGTGTTTAATGATAGAGTTTTCGTCGGCGTCCATGAACTAAAAGTTGTTGTCAAAGTGCATAACGAACATGGATCCAAGGTTCCTGATTTCTTCCTTTCTGATGGGATCGGTGATAATGTTAATTTTAGTATTTTTTTGAAGCTATCGTGAAGAAGTTTTGTGGATATAGGAGAGAAAAGAGTGGTGTAGGAGGGTATATTATAGGTTTTTTGTTGTTTGTAGTTGAAGGGTCGTGTGATTTCGTCTTTTTAGATTTTTAGTAGTAGTACCTATATAGTATTGACTTATACGTTTGCCAACTTGACAACTTTACGATCTTTTAGACTTTTAGGCAGTTAATCTCAACATTTCCAAAACTGATTTGGGGAATAATTCTTGGTGTTTTCAATGGCAATTATATCGCTACTCCTTAATTACCACGCAAACTGACGCAATTCATAATCTCCACCTACTTTACTTCCGTGAAAACTAACAAAATATTCTAGGAGCACTTCGCAAGAATATTTACTTTATCTTACATAAACAAAAAATAACAACCGCAAAGTAGCTTCTTCTTCTACCTTATTTATTGATGCTTAACCCAATAAGTACTAATTAGTTTTGAAAGGAATCTATCGTTGCAAAGTAGTCGATTAAAATCTCTGGTCGAAGTAACGGATGTTGCATTGAAAATGTTGATTTGTTACTTCTCAGTTTAGCAGGTCGCTAGCTAGTCTGCACGCTAATTTGTATAGCCAACTGCTTTAGCTCGTGCCATAACCTGAAGTGGGCAACTACTATACTTGACTTTTAGTCAAGATAGTTAATTCCACAAACTACTGTCAATTTATAGTCAGTACAATCAACTAACTATAAGTATACTTAACTTGACTGTACTGTAATTGACTTCTATTCCAACAAACCCATTTATAAAAATTGTTCATTTAGGAGTTAATAGATTTAAGAATATTACATGAATTCTTGTATTCCAATGATTTATCTTCCATTTGAAACGTTTATTTGAACGATTATAACTTATATTCAGCGGGTATTGAACGTATACCGCATTTAATAAATTGTATATTGATTTTGATTGGTAGATGCTAACGGTAGTAGAGTTACGAGCTCCTTATTGAATGTACATCTATTCTTTTTCGTTAGTAATTTTGTTTATCTTGGCTTTATTAATAATTTCATACGTTTGAAGCAACTCAGTTTTCCAGTACGATTTGTATCGGTAAGTACAAGAAGTAAGGATCGATGAAAATCGAATTGCTTATTCTTAATATATATTACAATCGGTATATCATACTAAAAAAAATTCATCATCGATAATATAATGAGTTGTTGTTAAGCAAGTAGTACTTTCAACGATCAATGTTTCGTTTATTTATATATGAACTGTTTCAAAATTTGTGTTACCATTGTAAGATTTTAACAAAGATAGATTGTAAGTTGAATATCTTAAATTGAATATGTTCTTGAAATACATTCAATGTATCAAAACCTAGTAAATATCTATCTAGTCTAATCCGTACAATAGTTCCACAAATATTGGAACTGTTTCTAGTAAAAATTTCTTACTGAATCCAACAATTAAATTTCAAAAAAAAAAAAAAAATCTTTTCTAAATTCAAAATACACTTCGTACATCTTGGCATAATTAAGACCATGAAAGTCAATATTCTCTTTTTACAACCGTAATTATCTATCAAACTTATAATAATATGAGCATGTAACTATTAGATTAACTTTTTCATTGTTAGTAATATGGTAAAGAGGAATCATTTTCCTTTATGATCACACTTTTTGGCGGTAAATATATTTTTCTTAAAGTGTTTATCGGTGATTTTACACTGAATTTCACTCATTATATTCAACCCGAAAATCAATACTTTATGTTAGTTATTATTGAATTTGTTTTGAAGTACATATTATACGATCTTTCTTAAGAAATATTTGTTAATTTCTAGTGAATTGTTTCATTTAGAATTTTTAACGACGTTTGAATAAATGATTCAATGCGTCTATTAAAAGTAAGCTCTCAATTGTTACTGTATGGTTAATTTATGCTGTTATGTATATTTTTCCAGGCGTATATTCCTTTTTCCCGTCGTAATTACTCGTCCTCATCAGTTGTCTCTTAATTTTATGCTAAATTACCTTATTTGAAATCAGTATTAATAGGTTCTCGTAGTCAAAGTATTTTGTTTCAATCTTTTCTATCGTTTCTCACTATTATTTCATATATACTATACGAATAATAATTTATACATGAACAGTATTTTCTAATATGTTTGAATTTTTAAAATCCCTTATAATATAATTTATTAGATATTTATTGATAAACTGTGATCTACTAGTTCAAGGTACAGATAGTTTTGTAATGATCACACTAAATACCCGTTAGTTTATAGAAGATGTCAGAGGGTTTATGTTATTAAGAAGGTAGTAGAGGTACTGAGTGAATAATATCGCAACCGTGCAAGTAATGATCAAAAGCCGTGAGGCTATTTAGAATATACTGAGACTGAATACTTAGATTGACAACTGAAGAGCTATGAAGGAAATACTATCTATGTGGTGATGGCCGTGTCCTTATATCCCATGGCCTTCATACAATCTTCAGTGCTGAGGCTCACCGGTGCTCACTGAGGCTCACCGGTACTCACTGAGGCTCACCGGTACTCACTGAGGCTCACCGGTACTCACCGAGGCTCACCGGTACTCACTGAGGCTCACCGGTGCTCACTGAGGCTCACCGGTGCTCACTGAGGCTCACCGGTACTCACTGAGGCTCACCGGTACTCACTGAGGCTCACCGGTACTCACTGAGGCTCACCGGTGCTCACTGAGGCTCACCGAGAGATGTTCCCCGCTTGATGTGTTGGATTTCAGGCTCTTGGTAGCTCAGCTGCATGCTGGCCTGTTTCCTGACCCGCCAACGTGCTTGGGTCATAACAAGTTTAAAAAAGATGAAACAAATGATTTTCCCAATTTGCTAAAAGAGTCCTTGCTCACTAATTTACTCTTATATTCGATATATATGTTATATATTGCTTTATTCAAAGGAAAGGTATAATATGATTCAATATAATAGAACGTTCTATATAAGTAGTTTATTGCTTCATTGATATTTTTAAACATATTTTGTAATGCAACTATCAAGTAACAAAAACAACACAAAAAAATTGAATTTAACCAACTCCTCTTCATAAGTTAAACTCCAGTTACTCAAAAGCTGTATCCTCATCTTTTATCTTACTTATATATGTTTAACATCGATGAATCACTAAGAAATGTTAATAAAACTTCAAATAACTACAGTTGTAAAAGCAAATGATTGATCGAAGTAACGAATTGAATGGCATTAGAAGTGAGTTTAGTTGTAAATCATACCTTAAACAGATCGCTAGTCGTTATACAATTTAATCTTTATAGAATCTAACTCGATTATTACCACACATTCAATTTAGCATTGTAATCAATTGTACTTCATGTATATTAATATGTTTACTCATATTACAAACCTCATCTCTTTACTATTATGTATTGTTATTTAATTTCCCGGTAACCACAGTATACGTCGATAGTCTTCGAATTTGATAATAGTTCATTTATATGTATAATATCTGTAGTTAACCTTTATTCCAAGTATTCGTTACCAGTTACTTCATTAATAAATTTTTACTACACTTTAATAATGGTTGAGTTCATTTATCTTATAAACGGTATCGACGGAGATCACTGGTTGATCTTTAAATTTGCAAATTTTCTGATGATAAGATTGACTATTTCCGTTACCTTTCATTTAATGATGAATCATTACTATTTATCAACTTTTGAGGGTTTCATTCAAGTTGGTTTTAGTTATGGTATTGATATGGTTATCTTTTCTATTGATACATCTAGTTTTCTTAATTTTATTGCTTTTGTATGCTTTACTAAATACCATCTAGATGATTATGAGATGTTTTTCCTTATTTTTTGAACCTCAGAAATATGCTCCAAAGAAACCCAGGAATCTGTAAAGATAACTATAAGCATCGATAATTATTTTAAGTTCCTCATAATAATATTCAGGGGATTCCACATGAATTTTCCATAGATAAAACATAGTATTAATACGTCAATTTTTGGTAGAGATTTATATGTTGCAAAATTGTCGATTCGATTGGTCGAAGTAATAGTAGTATTGCGTGGTCAAGTGGTGGATTTATTGTTCTAGGTTTAGTAGACCGCTAGCCGGTTTGCGGAGTAGTTTGTATGGCCAATTTCTTGGCCTGTGCCATTGTATGAAGTGGGTGTATACTGTACTTTCTTTAAAGCCAGCACAATAAGCCCGCATAAAACAATACACTTTACTTTCAGTTTAGTATAGTTAACTTTAATATAGGGAAAGTAGACCTACTGCACTACAAATACTACTATTGTAACATTAACTGCTTTTTAGTTTGTGTGCATACGTCAGTGTAGTTAACTAATTTTTTCCAGTAAGCGCTAAACCGTAACCTTGTCAATTGGCTAGACCCTTGTTAATTCCAATTAACCCCCGTAACAAATTGCACCCATTCACACTCAAATTAACCTTAATTGCTGTCAATTGCCCTAAGGCTTCGAGGTCCGGATTTATCGACTTTTACAAAAGGTTCTTTTACCATATGCCTATACAAATATCCACTTTCGCTAGGCCAATTAAATAATTCACCATTATTAATCTCCTGGTAGTCTTCCCGTTCTTCAACTCATCCCTGACTGCCGCCACATAATTTAAGCTTATCGGAGGACCTATTAACGAAGTCCTCGATATTTATAGTCAGTCTATTACTATGAACAAACTTTTCAAAGGCCATGTTTTACGATGCTTTTATTATAGCATCTGCAGGATTATCCTTCCCATTCATCCACCGGAACATCTTAATCTACCTCCCTTCGTAGGCTTTGCGGAGTGCTATTACATCGATTATCAAGCGTTTTTCGCTAGTGGTTCCGAGATTTGAAAGGCATTTAAACAGGATTTTCGAGTCAATACAAATTACTACCCTGGTAGGAAAAATATTTAGTTACTTGGTAATAACGATAAGAGTTTCCTATAGTGCTATGCCTATATTAACGCCTTTTATTATACTGTAGACCTTTGAAGTTAGTACGCTTCGTATAATCCTTTTGCATTTAACAAAGGTCTAGTGAATTAGGCTACCAATAATAATAAATTGGTCCTTCCGCCTATCCTTATTAACGAAGGTTATTAGGAAACCGATCTGTAAAAATAGATTGGTGTTATTTGCGAAAACTCTATTCGTAAAGATTATTAACTTGGCTCTCTATATGTCGATTAGGACTATATTAATCCCTCAGTCCAAGTATTGTATCTACCACTTAATCCGTTTATTTAGCCGGTTAAAGTCGTTATCTATTGAGATTTGTGCTTATACCGCGATGAAAAATCCGTAAAAGACCTCTCATTAACATAGTATGGCAATATAGTTGTTACAGGTATCTTATTCCAGATATTGTTCGGTATTAGCCACGTTAGTTTTGCTAATTATGGCTAAATTATTTCCTTAACCCTTTTAACAAAGTTAAAGACGGTATTAATACTAAGTATATGGATTGATAATCCATTAAAGTCAAATTAGCTGCCATTCACCAACGTTATAACAAGCTTGCAATTTTAAAACTTAAAGTTTTTAATTTCCTGTTATTTCTATACTATAAAGCCAGCTGTTCCAAAAAAAAAGGGTATCGTTAGTTTATATACCTATTAGGCTGAAGTCTTTCTTTTACGTTATCAAAAAACACGGTTTATATATTAAAAACTTTATACCTAATCGTGATTTAAAGTGCGATTAGTAGGTCAGGTATTAGTAAACGCCTACTTTAGCTAATCCGTACAAAGGTTTGGTATATCGAATTCCCATTACTAAAAGATAGATTAGAAGTAATTCCTGTAGTAATTCCAAAAGTATTATCCGCGGTAAATCCGTTACTAATTACGTATAGGTTTACGTTATATCTCGACTATTAAACGTAAATTTTCCTCTAATATAAGCTAACAGACTCATTACCTAAACGACTACTAAACGTTAACTAATATTCTAAATCGTTGGCGATTATGTAAAGATCCAGTATTTGCCTTTATTACCATATCCTTCAACGACTGGACGTGAATTTCGTACGGTCGCTTCGTAGTTTTACCTTTAATCTCGTAAATAATCCTCGATTTAATAATCGTTAAATTTGGATATTAGAGGTTAAAATGGGCCTTCATTACGAATTGTATAACTTTTTAAATTAGTAAGCCGTTAATTTTGACCTTATCGCTTTCCTTAAAAGATATTCCGAAGGTTTTAATAATACTTTATATTCAAATTTTCAATGCTAAGTCTTTTTTATCCTTTTCTTTTATATGTACTTAAGTATTATTGTAAATACGGTCTGGTATATATTCCTCCTTTTCAGTATTTCTTTTGTTTGGGGGTCGTCCACACTGGTGGAGTTTTTTTGGTTTATTGATAACGGGTAAAGAAGGCTCGTATTAGCTCGGTTATTTAGCTTCAGAGTCTTCATTATTAATAACCCTAATATAGAGTTTAATCTGAGTGGTGCGAAACATTATAAAGCCGTTAACAGTTTTAATAACGACTTTAAAATTGGAGTTATTTAAGATCTTATATAAGCCCTTTTATTTGCCCGGCTCCCAATATATGAGGACTTTACTTTATAAGAGAAAAGTAATTACATCGATTATTATAAGGCCGTTTTTAGTGTTAAGGGTATTATTGACCTAGCGGCTTGCAAGTTCCTTTCGCAGTTCCTTTAGTACTCTATCGTAGGCTATACCTCTCTTTTAAGTACTTACTAATGTCGGAGATTTACTAGTTAGGCGTAGGTACACTCCAAAGACCAATAGCATTGGTATTAGGCTGTTAAGTCTTACAGTATTATTTATGCGCTTTACCGCTATTTAAAAGCGTGCCTCCAGATCCGTAAAACTTTAATCTCTAGTATAAGGATATTATACGTTCGGCTAAGTATTTTATATGCCCTTTTAACCTTCCCAATGCTTTAGTAGGCCTTGACAGGCACCTATTTACATCAAATACCTATTATATTGACATTTTACTAAAATTCCGCTGCCGTAAAGTTGGTACCAATATTGTAAACAATGATATTAGGTAAGCCTAAGTACGTATTAATTCATAATATCCTTAGCGTTTTCCATATATCCTTTGCTGAAAAGGACTTTATGAACTTGGCTCTATAAAAAGTGGTTACGGAGTTGACAATATGAGAAACAGGCTTATTTTTCAAGTGAAATACATTAACAAAAACCTTAGAATTAAAGTCATTATCGTTTTTTTTTTTTTTATAAATTGAAATATTCCACGGGATAAGTCATACGTTTAACAGTAACTATACATATTTTCAATTGCTTTTATGGTAAAATATTCCATATTTTTATACCTTACAGACTTTCAAACTTAATATCACCTATTAATAACTAATTAGTTAAATAGCTGTTATAGTTGGCGTAACTCCAACTCCATCAGGCTTAATACCAATGATTTTAGGCACTGAAGATAAAATTATCGGTGGCTCCACTTAAAGGTGAGAGGAAGCGTCTAACAGTTTTTAACCAGCTCGTTGACATTAATATCAACGTTCACGCTCAGAGTCTTTATATATTCCAAAAAAAAGGGTTAAAGACTTAGAAATATAAAACCCAATAGATCTAACAACAGTTTAAACTATCGTTATGCCCAGCAACTATAGATATTCACCTGATTCGAAGCCAACTTTAGCCTTACCAGCATCTTAACAATTAATTTCAATAGCTATAGTAATTTCCTTTCGCAATTCCATATATTACAAATAGGCTCCGATTAATTACATTACTACCCCTGTATTTATCATAATACTTTAGAATATATAATCTGCGTAACGATCGCTAAGGTTAAAGGTGTATAAAAGGTTAGGGGTTTAATTAGGTTAAAGGTAAATGTCTTTACTAACTAGGCGATACAAGAAGGCATAATCGGCTAATTTTTAAGCCGATGCAGGAGCAATATCTTTATATCACTTAATCTACTTGAAGACATCATTACCTTTAATTAACCCGTTTCCTTTAAAGTTTGTGATTGAATCCAATTAACCTTATTTCAAAATATTAGGGTACTAGATATGATATATTATCTTTCTATTATTCATTTCAGCCGGGAGGTAACGCGTTAACTAATAACCAAGCTTACCACAAATTTAATATCTCTTATCACTATCACGACAATAGTTTTAAGGATAGCAAAACAACTAAAATCTTAATCTCATTAGTGCCAACGTAGCTATTACCTCTAGTATAAGTTCGATAAATTAAACCTTAGGCATTAAGGATACCAGTAGCTATACTTATGATCGACGTAGTTAATTACAGTAAGATCTTCTTTATCCACGTCAGAGAAGTTGTCTATTTAAGGGTACATACTACGTGAATTTGATATACGCGTTATTAAAATTGCAATCAAGGGATGCAACTAGCTAAAAAAGTCTTCGCAAGTAGCATCTAGGCATTGTAAAGTATATTCAAACTCATTGATGCCCTAAACTGCTACCCGTACCTACTTACGAAATATAACTTTACTAATGTGTGCCTTTCCTATTATTTTCTAATATAATATCAGCTTATTAAGTATATAATTTAACATATCTATTAATATTTCATCCTTCTTCTTTTTCACTTTTATTGTAGTTTACCTTATGATAACCCAATCTATATAGTATTAGCCAATGTAAATATAGTACTTGAAGTAACTATTTATGCTATCCTAAACTTCGTGAAAAGTGGTTGCTTTGGTTAGAAAGGTTAGGTAATAGTCTCTAACATTCCCTATAAGGATTCAGGAAAACACTAAGTAAAAACCAAAAGGAGAAACCTTTATTTACTTGCAAATGTTTCAAAAAAAGCATTATCTTCGTATAGAAAAGATGATGGAGCTTTCCTTCATACTTCTTTACGTCGTTCCAAATCTTATCGAAATCCGCAAAGTGTTTTTAATTAATATTAATCATCTCAACAAGTCTTAAGAGTAGGTTGCGATAATTACACCAGCCTTTATTGGTAGTTTTTCTTAGTATTTTAAGCCTCAAATCCTCCGAAGCATGGTATTGAAGGTAATTGCCAGTTGTTCAGACCGAAGGGAAAATTCCTCTAATAAAACCTACAGTAAGCTTACGCATGTCGACAAACTTACTGTAGGAAGGTTTTTAGGAAGCTTAACAATTAAAAGGCTGGAGGGAAATAAGGCCTTAGTGGTTCTAAGGGACCTGGAGATCTTACTTAATTAACTGGTTGAAAATACTGACGTCAATTCCTCTAAAAGCATTGACGGCATCTGTTTTACGTGCCCTTCCGCCACTAAGGGCGAACTCTATGCTATTATATGAAAGGGCTGGACTACCGAACAGGTTAGCAGGTTCCTTATCGGCAGCTCGTAAAAAGGCTTAACTTAACTAAAGGTGAAGGGGTGGCCCCTAAATCGCGTATAAGGATTTTAAGGTTCTTTAACATCTTTTTCCTTAAATCGTAACTTTTAAAGGTATTCCTCAAGTTAAGCCAACTTAAAAAAGTTTTTTTCTAGTCCAATCGAACTTTACTCTAGTACGTATATCTCTCGACGTTTAAGTTTAGCTTTTAATTTGGACTTAATGGTCTTTTTGGTTGTTTTACATGTTAATCATTTAGTCGTTATATAATTTACGATACTTGCGAAAAACGAGGTTAGGATTTTTGCCGCCTTTATATTCAAGTATATAATTTCCGACGAAATTGGTCAAATCTTTTTCGGTGAAGTCTTTATCAACGTCTTATTATTAAAGGTTCTGGTTGTAATACTTAGCGACAAGGTGTCCGAGGACCTTAATTACTTCTTTGCTAGTGGGGTCGGTAATAGATTTAAAGTAAGCACTAACGTTAGATATTTTAACGTTCTAGATTTTATAAGGCGTATAAGACGAAGAACTTGGCAATCTTTAAACGTAGGGGCTTGGTGTTTTGACGTAAAGTCTCCTAGAAACTTAGTGACTCAGTGTTGGATCGCTCGGCTTAACTTTCTTATCGCGACTTAGCGATTCTTAGTGTTTTCGCTTAAATTACCGAACTTAACGATGAATTTGACGTAGGGAAAGTAAAAAAAAGTGAAATAGGACCCAAGGTTGGGTGTAAAAGATAAGATAGAAAGTCGTTTATTATTATTAGTAAAAGTCGAAGGTTATTTATTGTTTTAGCCGTGGGACTTAGTTGTTTCTCTTATAATAGTAATACCCGTAATAATTCCAAATTAGCCGTTTTCTGAATTGCCGGACTTTTAAACTTCTAACAGTTAAAGTTAACGTCTTTAAATAAGATCTTTATTAAAGATTTATTAGTGTTTTCGATAGCGATACCATCACTACCTCTAAGCTGTCGTGAAAACCGACGCAACTTAGAAGTCTTCTCTGCATACTTCCGTATAAACCGACGCAACAGTAGAGGCCCTTCGCAAAAATCTTTCCTTTACCCTAGACGCTGTTTTTAATGTAAAGCGTAATCGGAAAGTAGCTTCTTCTTTTACTTAGCTTATCTCTACTTAACCTTATAAGCACTAATCAGTGTTAGTAAGGCTTTAAACGTTACAACGTTATCGATTCAATTAGTCGAAATAACAGTATAACAAAAGATTAGTATACATATAGCGGTGGTTCCATGTTGTTTACACTTAGTTTTTTTTAACCAGTTTTCGTACTATATAGCTTTTTAACGAGGAAACTAAATTCCACGTTAATTAGTTATTTTAGTATCAAATGAAGAGGCTATAATGAACGAGTATATATGGAACCAAATTGGAAATAATTAAAGAATTGATTAAAATTTCCCCAAATATCGACAATAAATTATGTAAACTAGTATGTATAGGTAGAAGCTGCTTATGAGAAAGGGAGTCAATTTTCGCTTAAACGATGATACCGATGTATATAAGAATATAATAAATAGCTATAGTCTCAATAAAAATTTAAGTTCGTACGTTACTCTTGGTATAAGTATAGTACTCGTTTTATAGCAACTTGGTAATTCGTAGTAATTCGAATTAGGCTTCTTTATAGGATAGACTGGATATTTTATCGTTGTATCCGGCCGAATTCTAACGAAATTGGAAAATATTTTAGGTTGCGTTATTTGAAAAGTTAAAAAGTGGTTTGAAAATTAGGTAAACGTAACCTAACTATTTAACTAATATATATTACTTCAGGGAGTTTCCTACATAACGGCGATTCATTTAAAGTTTCATTTGGGTTAATAGGATATTTTCGTTGCGGTATTTGGATTTGGATTCTTTATTATTTCTAATAACTTCGGATAGCGATGAACTGGTAATTATTAATCTATTAACCTGATAGCGGATCCGTAACAGTTCAGACGAGCTAATCAAGGTAAAAATGGGGGTACTTTCTACCCGGAATATTGAATTTAATGACGTGGGAATCTATTATACATATAATGAGGTACTTATAGTAAAAATAATTATTATTGTTGTAAAATCAATCTGCCTTGTTGTTTTTGAAAAGAACTTAGACGTTATTTTCAACCTGAAATCATTATAATAAAAAACATTTCTTATTAGCGGTTTCCTTCATACGCTATTTAATAGCCGCTATTATAGCTGATACAAAATCCATGATATCGCTAATATATTGGACTAAATTGATACCTTTTTTGAAAGGCTTTATAAGTGATCTAATCAAAAATTGGACGGGTTATATAACGTCGATATTATGACTTTATATTATATGAAAACAGTCAACATCAATGGTAATAATTTCTATATTATTCATCGTCAATTAATATCTCAATAATAGGCGACTTTAGACAAATTATGTGTAAATAAAGAAGAACCGTCAATATATTAAAACTTCCTAATTGATATATTTGATAGCGGTGCTCAGGATGAGGGTGAGTACAATACTTAGGTGTTGTTTTATCCCGTTTAGTCGTAAAGGCGTTTCCAAACCCCAGCCTTGCAATCAGAACCCTAGTTCCTTACGATAATGCGAGGAAATTCGTAGAACATTGAGTAGCAATTGAGAAACCGCTTCACATAAGCTTATAAATCCATTTTTTTGCCTTGAAAGTGATACTCTTGTTTTAGCCATCCTTAATGAACATAAACTAACGTAAGTCACGAACTGATATTCAAGATAAATCAATAATAAAAACGATTAATAATTTATTTTAAAACCGTTTCGTAATTGGTATAGATTTCGCAAGTTTATTTCGACGATATCTCTGATAAATCATCCGCCGACGAACATTACAATGACTACAAAATTGTCAAACCATACGATATAACCTACATCCAAAATTCGACCTAGCTAATATAATGATAGTAACATTGCGGCCTAGATGGCGGGTAAAATTCGGATCTTGGATAACCTAAATTAACGCGATGATAAACAACTTGTAAATGGGGACCCAAATATTATAACAAAATCATAAAACGTTATTCTAATCTATTAGACGTTTAGCAATCTAAATTTTAAATACGTGGTCTTCATTGACGAGAATATTAATAAAAAATCGTATTTTTTATATATATCGTGTGATCTAAGCTGAGGTAAGAAGTATTCTAGATAATAGCGACGTCTTAGTTATTTTCAAAGTCAGCGTTAATACAAAGTTCGTAACCTTTTACGTTACACTTATTAGTAATAGTTAATGGAAAAACGCACTCGTTTGGGAGTAGCGTCAAAGCGACTCATTTGAAGTGAAAACACCGTAGTTTCCAGCATAGATCCGAGAGTTAAAAAAAACTTTGGGGATGTTCTAATCCTGGCGTGATAATATATTAGGTCGTGAATAATCCGCTTTTTTATTGTAAACCAATTTAACCAGGAACGGGGAAAGACGTTTTAACTAACGGATTTTCCGTTTGGAAAGTTATCGAGTATTTGTAAAAGATTACAAGTTGTTATAATCCATAAAAATAAGAAACGAATGGGTCGTATCCCAACGTTCTATGTTTAATATTTTTAATTAATTTATGATCCCTCAAAGCTTTTTGCAATCAATTTCGTAATTACATTCTAAGTGTAATAAATAACGATAACTATATATTACTAGGCGAAATGTTTTATAATCATCGCGTTAAAGTCAATAACCCTTTAAAGCTTATCCGATATAGTTCGTTTAAAACAGGTTTTTATACAGGGTTCCACTCAACAAAATAGTGGTTTAAAAGTAACGGATGGTAAAACCGTTCTGAAATCCCTTATCTTCCTCAAGCCTCTAACAAAAATTATCTTTATTAATAATTATACGAAATAAACAGCCGATTAATGCAAAGTAATATCGAATAAATTGAAGGTAAAACTTAAAGAATCTATAATTCCCTCGTAATTTTAATATAAACGTAAAAGATGCCCACTTCCTGATAACATAGAGCGTTTCTGCGCTTGTAAGTATTTTTCTCCTTATCTCCTTAACAAATTCCAAATAATTGATTTTTGAAATGACAAACTTGTAATTAGATAAGTTTAGGCTTTTTTCATTATAAACAAAACATTTCATAGTTATTGAAATTCAATGTCCAAATCGTTAATGATGTTATTCAAATAGAGGAAGACGTCGACAACATGAGAAAAATGGAAAATATTGACGAATCGGGTTCTAAATTGTTAATACATTGTTAAAAGGGAATCGGTACACCATGAATGCTTAAAAATGATTAAATATTCGAAAAAATAGAAAAAGATGCGGAACACAGTTTTTTACTCATCGTTCAACTTACTAGGAATTTATAAAAAGCGGTTTCAACGTCATGATGAGTAAACTACATAACTCAGAATGTTTTTTTAAATGTTTTCAATAGGAAAAAATTGATATTCATCGGTTTTTAGAATAGCCTTGATGCGCTAATAATTGACATAAAAAGTAAATTACCCCTGTAATTTTGAACGAAATGTACAAAGGCTACCCTTAAAAAGTTACTCGCGTGAATATAACCTGAATTTAACAGTTTTATTAATGTTTTACGTGATATAAAAAGCTCATCCCGTCATATAACATATAATAGACTCCAAAAGACTTTTACTAAATCATCCTAAAATTATACATTAAAAAGATTAATTAGCTTCTGAAATATAGATATGTACTTTATACTGAAAGGTCTTATCAAATAAAGATTTGAATCTTTCAATAACGTTGGTAAGCTTTTCACTGACAGCAACTGGTTATTTCAGGGTGAACGGATCACTAATATATTTAAGAATGATAGAAATAAACCGCGTAGTAGCGGTTGAGTCTTTGTGAGCTCGACGAAGTATAATGAGAAAGATGGCGGTATTGAAACCTTTTGGTTGCTTTTACACCGGGACGAATACCCATTCACATACGAGGTAGTTATATGCTCGTCTCAAAAGTAATATATATTTCGAAGAAACGCAACTTATTATTCTTATTTCAAACTATCATTACCAGAAATCACGTTGTATGATAAGTAAGAAATAATATCAACTAAGGTTAATTATCAATTTTCATCTAATTTAACATCTAAATATTTTATTCAAGGTATAAGTTATAGGTCTATATAAACAGCGTATCGGGTATTTTCGTTAAAATGTTAAGAAGAATCATTCAAACAAGCAATTTGACTAACAACTGAAAAGTGTGGACTGAGGGATTGATTTAGTTCAAATTAACTTATCGAAGATCAAGTTGGTAATTTCACGGACGGTTCTGTTACAATTAAACTAAACTATCGTTACAAAGGGAATTACTTATGATCATTGTTAACGAAAACAGATTATAGAACTACTAAGTGGGTATTATAGGAAACTTAATCCATTAAACCTTTATTGAGTATAAAAGGATTAATGGAAAGGTACTTACCTTCGAGGTTTATGGTATAATAGTCAGAATGTATATAAATATATCTAAGTAGGAAATAATTAATATCAGTATCAACCTACTAAATATTCAGCCTAGTATAGTTATTATATATACCGATTTAAAAAAAAGATTATACGAATGACAGTTAAAATAGGTAGCGACGAATAAAAACGTTTGATAATTGATGTAATAGCTTTTTATGAAGTTTTAAGAAATCGAAAAAGGAAGGAATTTTGATTAATTGATGAAGAAAATAACCCATCCAATATTATAACGAAATCTATACCAAATAAGGCTTGAAAATGTTTATTAATAACAATAGGTTAATTATACGGATCGAGGGATATATCTATAAGTCTCCGATCAGGTCATTACGTAACAATAGACTGAAAATAAATAAAGGTACCCTAGTAATTTAGAAGATTATCGTGGGGTCGAGGCTGTTGTTAAAAGGGATTAAATTAACTGGTACGGGTGAGTTGAGTGTGTAATTATGAATATTGAAGAATTGAAGTATGAGAGTAAGTACAAAATTTGTTGGCGGGATCACATATAATAAGGAGTAAAACTGACATATCAATGATAGTAGAGTTAACATAAAAAAAACCTTACATAGCCGACAAGTTATCTGACAAGACGTATAGGCACCGGCACTAACACAAAAAAAAAGATGCTGTTAATGTTGGAATTTAATTAAAATATAATGTATTTGAATCAATTTTGGTACAATAAAGTAAACTACACTAATTGCAAATCAAATACAGGAAGTACCCAAATTTATACTAAGGTATGCCCCAAGGAATTAGCTATAGAAATTAATATGTAAACTAGCAAGCAGTCTGCCAACCTAGAATAATAGATACACTACTTGATTACGTAATACTACCATTTTTTCGACCGATTCAAATCGACGACATTGCATCATCTCAATGCCAATCAATAATTATAATGTTCATAATTTATATTCATTGAAAGGTTAATAAAATTAATGAAATTATACAATAAATTCATCATTCATGTTGAATTATTTTTATGGTATAAGAAAGTTCTTGGATCGAATGACCGTTAATACAATTTTTCAATAATTTATAAATAAAAGTTATACTTTTTCGTTGGAAATATCGACATGATTATTGGTGGTAGTGTTGGAATAGCAGTAAAATGCAGTAAAGTTAGTCAATTCAACTGTAAATTTAGTTGATTTTTCTGATCGCAAATTGGCTGCAGTCTGTGGGACTGTACTGCAAGTGTAATGCAGTAGGTGCCCACTTCAAAGTGAGGCATAGACCAAAGCATTTGGCCAGACAAATTATCGTGTAGACTGGCTAGCGGTCTACCGAACATGGAACTTACAACACCACAACCAATTTCAATTCAGTACCGGTTACTTAGACCACAATGAGTCGAATCGACTACGTTGCAACGATAAAGTTCTACCAACACTGATCAGTACTTATTAGGTTCAGCACAGATAAACTAGGTAGAAGAAGAAGCTACTTTCTGGTTACGCTTTGCAATTATGCAATGTAAAGGAAAATGTTTTGCAAAGGGCCCTGAGGCTACGTCTGCTGTTTACAGGTAGCTAAAAGAAAAACTATTCAAGTACATCTGCAGTTTACAAGTACTTGAAAGTGGCAACGATATAGCTAGTATTATCGAAAATACTGAGAAACTTTTACTTAACCAGTTTTAAAGGAAATACGTTGAAATTAACCGCCTGAATTTCTTAAAGTTGTTAAGTAAAGAACTGGCTAAATTAATACTATTACGGGTATTACTATTGAAAATTTCAAATCGTAGGACAAAGTCTTACTGTTATGGTCCAACTCACAATGATAAGCCAAGTGAGTACCAAGTGGGATTTACTATTGAGGTACGGAGGAAGACTAGAAGAGGCTACCGTGGTCCAACATGCAGGATCTGTGGGCAAGATCATTGCCCAGCCCGTCACGTGCCTTTACAGATGCTGTACACGAACCGTACCCGTTCTATGCCCGGACCGTGCCCGGTCCGCACCCGGAACGGGCCTAAGCCGGGTATTACCTATTTCGTTACGTGTACAGTTACGTAACCTAGAAATTTAATGACTTATAACCTAAGTTTATAATATACCCCCCTTTTCTCCGAATATTATAAGGGCTATGGATTCCCGTTAAATAAATACCGGAAGCGAGCCGTACTCACCTAATACCTGGGTCAAGTGTAAACCGATAACACTACATTTAATATATTATATAACGATTTAGCTGGTTTAACCCTAAGTTTCCGACGCCATATTACTCGCCTTTTAGATTTACCGCTGGTACCTTATAATACGTTCATAATTTAAGTATATAATATTTTTTTTTATCTCTGACGCCATATAATGTACCCATCAACGCACCGGATAATATACCTTTTTACCGTCGATATCGTATAAAGCGTCGTGTAAAGTCGCGCTCCTTCTTCGAATACCATGTAACGCGCCCCTTATAATACGTCACCCCTACCGAATCCAGTCCGTTAATCCTTATAAATACCTACGTCCCCTATAATCTTTAAAACTTCTTGTTTTCCCTTTTATAACACCGCTCTTCTTAGTTAACCACCCTTTTTATACCCTTTTGTTAATTACCCTTTTTATAACTATTTTACCTCTCTTTCATATATCCTAACTAACTATTTCCACTAATATATTTTAACGTTTTTTAATTCATTATAACAGGTAAAGTATACAACGGGCCTTACTTAAGTTATATTACTATTAACTCCCTTGAACGGAGTAACAAATTACTCTGTAAAGTATATTACCTTATTATATACTAATACCCTACTACCAACCACTTATTATAACCGCTTCGGGTTATAAACGATCTCCTTGTTCTTAAAGATGATAAAGATATGAGTAAGCGTTTTATATTATAAATTAAAACGCCTATATATTATATATTAACCACTTTTTAAACTTTAACTTTTTTTCCCCTATATCCGAGCTTATCAGGTGTCAGGGTATCGTTTATACCTCAAAATTCATTATAAGCGAAACTTATATCTAAACCTTATAAGAAACATAATTGAAATGAACTCCTTTCCGTAATATATTTAGAAAATAAACTTACTTACGGCTTTACCCGGTTTATATTTCTTTTTACGTCGGTTAGGTGTTTCGGTAAAGGATAGAGGCCTCATCATATCTCTTAGGAGTAAACTTTAGGGAGATGTCCCGGGTTATCGACTCGTTTTTACCTTCGCCTTTTTGAAAATTGGTTAATTAGTTGACCCAACTTCGCGATATCGTTCGAATATAAGAAATTTTTACTATACTGGCCGTTTAAGTCGTTATCTCTTTAGCTATACATTTACGTTGCCCCATCTTCCCGGATCCGTTTTTATCCAAAACTTCTTCGTTACCTTTTACTATATTACCTATATATAAAAACAAAACGCCTTTAGCTGACTGAGTT
This sequence comes from Anisogramma anomala, assembly GCA_038502455.1. NCBI lineage: Eukaryota > Fungi > Ascomycota > Sordariomycetes > Diaporthales > Gnomoniaceae > Anisogramma > Anisogramma anomala. The sequence continues at coordinate 10,294,800 of JASMMZ010000002.1, read as the reverse complement.
ATAACGTGTAACGTTTCTACCCCGGCTCCCTTTGATTACCAGTGTATACCTTTTCGTAATGTAAACTAAAAAAGCTAAAATAATATAACTATTTAAGCTATATTTTTTATAGTTAATATAGGTTACGACTTACAAAATATAATTAGCGAAGACCAAAACTCAACTATATAATCTCCGATTTTACCCGTATTTTATTTGCTAACCTTCAATAAAGCAAGTCAATCGGTCCGATTGTAAATAGGAGTAGGATCGCATTCCGACCGATCGCGTTACCCGGGCCTAAACTAATATATTGTAGTTTTTAATTACTTGCCTAAAGTGTTCTTTTTCCCGCGTCGCACCCAATCCTACTCCTTATTAACCTCTATCGTCGACCTCCTTTAATACCTGTCCTTTTTAACGTTTTCTTTTATCGTCGATCTCACCTAACGTCCATACCTTCTCGTATCATTCGTTATCGGCCTCTTTTAACGCCCTCTTCTCCTCGCGTTATCCATTATCCTCGACGTCACCTTATATTCGTCTCGTTTTTTACTAACCCCTTTTTTCGATGCCTAACAGTTTCTGTTATACTTTTTATCGTCTTTTTCTTCCAAAGTTACCTAATATTCTGGGTTAATTATAATAAGGTCTTTAGCATTAATAACGCCGGTATTTCCGAAACCTTAATAAAGATAATAATAATAAATAGGTAAATTTTCGTTAAGTCGTAGTAAAAACCGCTTTACGGTCGAATACGTAACCAAAGAAGTCGGGTAATATTTACTTTACCCTATTTCTTATATTATAGTTTTGTATAATAATAAATTCTTCTTTATATTTGTAATTAAAGTATTATTTCGAAGATATAAGCGGTTTGCCCCGTATTGATCACTTAATATAAACTTAACGCCGACGGTGAAATACTGGGTTAGTATAAATTCAAATATTTTCTTATAATTTAAAATTTATCTCAGGCAATAATATACTAGCAAATTTCTAATAATTTCTACTCCAATTTATTATAACCCTTTTACTCAAATAATATATAACGAATCCCGCCCAGCCCCGTTTTTACTATAAGGATTTATTATACTTCAATGTTTCGATATTTATATTTCCGTACGTCGTTAGTAACTAAATTTAATTTAATTTAAGTATCGGATAAAATTTACGAAAAAAAGGGATTCAAAACCACCTATTGAACTAAGTCAATATAAATAACAGAGAATTTACTGAAAATATTGAATATAATATTGAAAGGGTTTGAAATATCGGTTACCCGGTACTGATTATAAAGTTAATCGAGATTTTTACTTGGATGGTTAGTTTTAATGTTACGAAAACTTGATTAAATTTAATCCCTTATTTCATATCGTTTCGCCGAACGTCGCTTACGATTTTCCGCCATTTTTGTTTGTTATTGAATATAAGTTATCGTCGCATAAGTAAAATATGTCCCCTTGCATAAATAAACCAAAAACGTGGTAATTTGCCCCGCAGAATTAATTAACAATTTCATATACCCGTTTATCTTCAAAGTAGGTAATATTTCGTATTAATCTACTAAACGGTTCGCATTAAACCTAGTAGCCATTAATTTCTGGTTCTCTAACGCGAATTGATGAACGGGAAAATATAAAGTTTAATTATATTATAAAAAGGTAACAATAACACGTAAATAATTTTATATCTTTTGGTTTATCCATTAAATACCGTTATTTATTTGTAAGTAATATACCATTAATTAAATCAATTAAACTTTTATTAGGCAATATAAGGTCGTTTCAAATACGCCTATCTAATTTGAACCGCAGTTATTAATAATGAAAGTTAGAAATTGATGAAATTTTTACCATACATACCAAAAACGCTTTGTATATGCATCGCCAGTTATAAACTATATAGCCTTTGATTAGATAAACATAAAAATTCGATTTGTAATAACGAGGAAATATCGAAAGCCGTTATTAATAACAGGTAGGTTAACTTTAAAATCGACTAAAATATACGTTTAATACCGGATTGAAATAAAAAGGGGTCAAAAAAAGCTTTATCGTAAGGTACAACGAAGTTTTTTTTCGTTACATTACGTATATATTCAATATAAACGTTCAATATTTACGATTATCCCTCTTTAATAATAATCACGTCAAAAACGTTAAACAGAATATTTTTATTTGAATAGCCTATGATAAGCGAATCATAAATTTATTATAAAATCCTCGTCATTAATAATTTTCAATTCGATAATTAGAAACGATTACGATAACGTAATATACTCCGCGTGTTAATCACGTAATCCGTAGTTTACATGAATTATTATAATTCAATTTAAAAAAGTTTCACGCTATCTAAAACCTTTAAAAAGCGAACCTTATATAACGGGTCATTCGGTACTTTTTAATTTTATAATTCCGTCAACGTATCCGTACCGAAAATAAGGCAATCATTCGGCGTTAACGATACTGGTAGGTTTAACTCGGGATGGGCCCACGACGGTAGCACCGGTTCCGTAATACTAAAATCTTTTAACTTTATTTTAATAACGACTCAGGTACGGGTCGCACTTAGGACGATACCTCTCTCAACGGCCTTACGAAAACCTCTGATATACCCTTAAAATATATATCGTTGTAATTTCATGACTAAACTTTCGTCTTGTTAAATTTATTTCTATTATCCGCCGTAATCTATATTCTATTAATATATAGGTTTATTAATACTATATTTAACATAATAATAAAAATGAGTTGAAACATCCGTACGCGTTGTTTTTTAACTTTGTATTTATCTTAAAACTTACGGGTTAACGTATTCGGGCGGGCTCCCTAAGTTACGTACTTATATCGTAAATGGTATTTAAAAAGTAAAAGAACTTTAGCATACCTAACCTGGCGTTTCGAAATTAAATGTGGTAAAAAAATATTCCAATTTTTTGTAACCATTAAAATCGTAAACAATATACAGACATTACGTAATTCGAAAAACCACACCTTCAAACAAAATATTATCGCGAGACATTCCTTATCGTAAATAGTATAATTAAGTTGCGCATCCGTTAATCGTATGAAGTAGTAAGTTATTAGCTTCAAAATACCATCCTTATCCTGTTATGACAAGTATCCCTTTAACGCCGTTTCCAAATAATCGGTTTTTACTATTATTAGCCTATTTAGATTCCAATATACCAAAATCAGAGTTATTATAAAAATATTTTTTAAGGTTCAAAATACAAATTTCTTCCGCTTCTTTTTAACCTAACGAATACCTTATTTCGTTAAACGGGCGAAAAAATTCGCTAACTCGGAGAAATTACTAATGAAATATCGATAAAAATTGGCAAAACCTAAAAAACTTCAAACCTTCTGAATCATACGTAATAACTCCTACTCGCGAATTATCGGGACTTTTTCGAAGTTGACCCGAATACCTACCCTAAACGTTATAATAAAGTCTAGGTACTTTACCTTTTTGACTACGAAATTACAGTTTTTCAAATCTAAATTTAGACTACTTTTATAAATAAATTCCAAAACTACGTGAACTTTCGTTATATAATCTTACTTAATACCTAACAAAAAAATCGAAAAGTCGTTTAAATACGTTATGAAGAAATTATCAAAAATATCCGTTACTATATGATTGATATATCGTTTAAACGACACTGATGATCCCGTTAACCTAAGAAGGGTAACTAATTACTTAAATAACCCGAAGAGCGTACGAAATGCCGTTAATTATTTTTACCTAGATATAATTCGAATATAGTAAAAAGCCGATCTAATATCTAACTTCGTAAGTAATATCGACTTCGATAATATACGTAAATTCTCCTTAATTAAATGTAAAGGAAAACTGTTTTACTTTGTAATTTTATTTAATACTTAGTAATCGATATAAAACCGATATCCCGTCCCCACTGGCTTAAAAACAAGTAATACCGGCGTTATAGCCGATGAAAAACTTATCCGAACCTAACCCTTATTTATTAATTTTATAACTTATAGTTAAAGTTTCAAAGATTAATCCTATAATATTAAATATAACGGCTTTTGATGTTATTTTAGTAAAAATTCAGTTTCATTCCATTTAATAAAAATTTGGTAATCGAATTTCCCTTAATATAAAAGTTAAGCTATGAACTTATCCTTTTTCAACGTAATCGTAATCGTCGACGTCATTTATAAAATCCGCGTTATTTCGTAAAATCTTATAATATAAGCTGTTTGAAACAGATCTTCCGTACGTTATACCTTTTGGTATGAAAGTTATATTAAATCGATGAAAACCAAACCTAAAACGTCTTATTTATTCTCCATCTTAAGGTATATTATTACTACATCGAATTTTAAACCTTTTTTACTTTAAATAATCAAATAGCTATCTTGAACGTTTAAGGTTACTTATGAATATCGTATCTAAGGTATTTCAAAAATCATATTCCGCATTATTCTGAAATAATATATATTAATATCGGGTTTAACTATCCATTAATATCTATACGAAACTTAGATATTGGGGTAATATATGTATTTTGCCCTGACCCTAATATCGTGTCGAGATTTTGAAAATATAATAACCGAATTGTTTTTACTTTTAACCGCTATATTAAAACTTCCTTCACAATATAATAATAATTTTAACTAAAATTAACTCTAATATTGAAAAAATAGGTATTATTAAAAACATAAAGATCATGAATAAATCCTCGTTTATATATATTGTAATGGAATTAAATTTCTTTCTACTCTTTTTTTCAATTACATTGTTAAGGTTATATAACCTTTAAACGAAATTATATTTAAAAAATAAACTTTATTTCGTTGATGTTAATAAAAAAAGTTTTTTAACCTCTTCGATTTAAATTACGTATACCTATGTAAAAGGTAATACCGGAAGGAGTACGTAATTACGTCAATAATAATCTGATAAGTTTTAATATATATAATGCTCCGAAACTAGTTTAACCCAATGTTTTTTTACTATTATTTACGTCGCCTTATGTCCTTAATCATATACGCGTACCAAATAGGGTTGTTAAAATGATTAACCGCAATATATAAATAATTAGCCGCAATTACTACGGCCTTTTAATAAAGGTACTTAAAAGGCGTAAACTTTGATTATAACTGTATTACCATTCGGCCGTTAAGCTTATATAAGTCTCGCTAATTAAAGATTAGAACGTCACTTTAAATCTAAGGATTCCAACTCGTTAACGAGTTCACAATACTTATTTAAGGTTACGACCTAGTTTACTCGGCTAATACTTACCGTAATAAATTTGTCGTGGATCCGTAACGATACGCAAAAACGTAAATAATTACACTTTATAACCTAAAGCCAATCCAATTCGCCCGCTTCAGTTAAAAATATCCCGAATCTAATAACAAATGGTACTTATAGGATTTTATAGTTTATAATTAAACCTTTAAATTTGACTAATACCTTATCCGCGCGGCAAGTGCTGTTAAAAACCGCTTTAAAATAATCGAAAAACTTCCTTATATTATATATATCATTGTATTATCCGATTTAGTAATACGCTGTAACCGTTTACTTTACTGTCGTTCTATAATATCATTATAATTGAAGGAACGTATGGCAACCCTTTTTAATTTATATTTTATTTATATTTAGTATAAATTTAATGGTTTAGTGCGTTGTCGCTTATATAAAAGTAAATCCATTGAATTACGATCAATTATTTCGTTTCTTATTACCTTAAGCCTATAAAAATTTAATACATATTATGATTAATTCGGTTTTAAATTATTAAATCTTCATTATAACTTTGACGAAGTTAAATGTAAAGTCGAAAATTAAGGTTAATTCATCTCATTATTATAATTATTTTACAAATAACGCGATATTACCTATAATATTTTATAAACGAAAGATGTCCGATTAAATCGGCCTTAAAGTGGCAAAAAAAAAATATTTATAAAGGTGAAAGATTAGGTATTCGCCAACGGCCAATTTTTTTTCGGATAACATTGAAATATAACGCAAAATTATAAACTTTTATTATTCATTCGTCTATCTCAAGCAATATTCCTTGAAAAAAACCAAATAATAATAATAATATATTATGGTTCGACCCATGATAATGAACCAAATGAGTGCTAAATGGAATGTAATATTAAAGTAGGGAGAAAAACTAAAAGAAATTACCGTAGCCTAATATACGAAACCTATGGGAAAAACCAGTACCCAGCCCGTTACGTACCTTTACACGTACTATACATGGACTGTACTCGGCCTATACACTGACCGTACTCGGTCTGCACCCAGACCGGGCACAGGCCAAGTACTGCCCATCCCGTTACGTGCACAGTCACGTAATCTGTAGACTTAAAGGCCAATTTATTGAGTCCATAACACTTACGATCTTTAATAACAAATATAAACTTTAGAGGTAAACCTACACCTTTAGACTACTCTTTTTCTCTCTATATTTTTAATCCTCGCCACGATAGCTTTCAAGCCCTTCGAAATTAACACCATTACTAAACCCGTTAGAAACAAGGTATTAAAATCTTTGAAAATCAACTTCATTTAATACTCTAATAATAACCTTTAAATTAAGGAGGTTAATGAAAACTCTCTCCCCCCTCCAAATATCGTATGAACTACACCATACACTTCATCTTCTACGTCGACCACAAATGTTATAATACAAGTATCAAAACCTTATTCGACTATATCGAGTTTTTTCGGGATTTGAAATTCATTATCAAAAAAAAAACGAAATATCAGTAAAGTTAAAGCTAAGGGTCGACTCACGTAAACAAAGAATTTTCCTATCCTTGAAGGTCAGAAAATATGAAAACCTTGTTGAATACTTTACGAGTGTATTATGGATAAAAATCCCTAATATACCTAAAAAGTTAAAAGTAAAGGGATCTTCAGCGACAATGTTCCTCAACGCCTTTATACACTTTTGTATAGTCCTACCCAAGTTTATATAAGTTCCTCCAACCCTTTTACGTAAGATTAACGGTCTTATTTTATTAACCGTAAGGATTTGATTAACCTATACGCTGTAAGCCTTTAATTGTACTAGTGAATTAAATAGAAACCTTGATATACCCCTTAATACTAAAATGAGTATTATTACATCCACGGAAACCCTTAAGTTTATTCCACTTATACTTTTTAATACGTTTATTGTTAAACATCAAATTAAAGAAGAACTAGATTTATGCGTGAGGTAACTATAGGAACGAATATTGGCTTATCTCCTTTAAACTTAGTTAAAGGTAACTATTTTGCCTATTAATACTAATACTTTCCCTAGCTAAAAAATCTAAAAGATTTTAACGACCAGTACATTAACATTCCCCCTCGATACGCCCCTATAGTGGTTACGGTTTATACGGAATTTACTATATTCGTAAAGATTTGGGAAGAAAAGGTAAAATATAACATTAAGCCGTATAACCACCTCGACTTTAAGTTATACCCGTTCTTTAATATTTGCCGCTAGATAAGATTTAAATTTCTAGAATTTTACTCATTATTTCTCAATATCCTTACAGGTTAAGCCGAGGATTACTACCTCTCGTACCTAACAAATTGCTTTTTCTTTCGCGAAATCTACGATAGCTTAAAAAGCTACTTCTAATACAATATTACCCTTATCTAATATTATATGAACTGGAACCTCATTAAGTGATGTTATAGATTAAATTATAAAAATAAAATAAAAAATAAGACAACCCTTTTCAACTGGATATTTTATATGTTTATAATTTGTTAATAGGCATTGAGAAACGTAGATGTTGTCGTAGATACCTTAGGCCACCAGGTTTGGTTAGTCGTAACGGTTTATAAAAACTCAAATACGCTTTATTATGCTGCGAAGACACCTGTAAAGGATTTTATTAACTAATTGCGTTCCTCGTTGGCAACCGTAACGACATAAGTTTCAAGTTCAACTAATTTATATCTCTAAGCTCCAAAATTCAGCGACTATAAAGAAAACCCCCCACCATAAGTACTATATCGATCGCAAGTATGAAAGGTCTAGCTAATACAATTAACGAAAAGCCCGGACCTAAGGACGTAACTAAACCAAATACAGAAAATGGTATGAATCTTCCTTAACATTCTTGAACTAACTAAAAAAAATTAATTCTAACTCTAAAACATATTGGATTTATACTAAACGAGGTTACTGGTTAACATACCACATTATTACAGAATGCGAATAAAAATAGATAATATACTATATATAATTTGCTGCCACTTCTAATTGAAATTACGTCGCATAAATTTAAAAATTTAAAGGCAAAGAGCTTAAATAGGAGGAAAACAAGGTTACGGCTATTAATTGGCATAATGATCCTGGCACCGGCCCAAAAACAACGTAATAACTCGCCGACCACGCCGTTTTCTACCGCCTAATAAGTAAAGACCACTTTCACCAACATAATAATAAAATCCCTAGCCCTATACACCTTTTTACCACTTAAAATCGCTTTGCTAAATAGGCCTTTTAAGTTCTTATGCCGGAAATTAAAGCAATAAAGTACTTAACACGAGGATATTCGCAAAACGTCACATTACAAAAGGATACGAATACGACCACGAAACTTAATAATACGGAAGCTAGTAAAGCCAAGGTTGGATTTAGCCCTGGAAAAAAAGCTTATTTTTTTTAACCAGGATCGACGACTGTTACTACTATCATAATTTCTAGTATTTTCCATATTTCAAAATCCCCTACCCCTTTTCTCCCTTACCTTAACGATGTAAAAATCCACGGTGTTAACGTTAACGTTCAAATTCATAAACCGGTTTAGGTTAAGTAATGGAAAAGGTTCATACTGAGCCTCAAATGTGGACGTCTCTAATTTCACCTTTAGGGGTTAAAAACAGTGGTATTAAACCTAACAAAGTCGGAACTTCGTCAACTACATCGTAGGTTTAACCACCCGGCAACTAACAGGTTTTAAAAAGTTTTAAAAGCACCTAATTATAAAGATGTAGACTTACTGGCGTTAAAGGCTATTAAACAGCTTTACCACTATTATCAAACACACTCTAAAACCCTATTAAAATTTAAATTCACGTTAAAGAACTTTAACTTTAAGGTTTTTCTGAACGTATTTTACTTAAACGGAAAACCAGTACTTTGCGCTATTGATTAAGCCACGGTTTTTGACGACGCCAAATTCTTCCAGACTATCATAGCAAAGGAAACATAGGAGGTAATAGGTACTTTGTAAGTTATCAAGTATCTTAGGGTACTAAACATACTAATTTGCGATGAAAGTACTAACTTTGAAACAATAAAGTTTTAAACTAATGCTAAATTAATGGGAATTTAATACAAATAAGTTCCCTTTAAAGAATACTAGGGTATTAGTAAAGTCGAAAAAACTTACGCTTTTTTGTAAAAGACTAACGACATCCGCAGTCTAAAAATCGGAAGCTTTACAAGTTAAAAAGAACGGCTTTAAATAACGGTAAAGAGCCTTAATAATAGTATTAGCTTTAACAGCTTTATACTAACTTTACTGGTATTTAGAGCTTACCTACGTATAATGACTAAGTAGTCACTATCACCAAATACTCAACGGCATGTGATAACATATAGTAATGCTTTGAAGGAAATAAAAAAGGAATCGGCACGCCGCCAGATTAACGACGCCCTTAATATAAGAAACGAACCGTTAACAACAAACGTGCTATCCCTCCCATTACGAAGTAAAGTATTTACGTAACGAAAGATAGGAAAATGTAATAAACCATATAATATTTTAAGTATTATCAACCCAAATATAATGGAGAAACCTGCTGACGGTCTTATTATTTTCCAAACCACATAGGTTAAGCCGTATAAAAGACCCCTTAAGTTTAGTAAAAATGCTAACGTTAATGACCTCCAAGCCAAATGAATTAAGTAGCAAAATACTCCTGAGCCTATTGTTAACAAACCAATAAAAAGTTGACGACGTGAAATACTATCCAAAAAGATTATATACACTCAAAAAAAGGATGATAACGAGTACTTTAGGCCTGACAAGGTATACACAACGGCGTAGGTATCCAAAAAAAAAAAAAAAAAAAAAAAATTCTAACAGAAAACGTACCCTTAAGTTGCACATTAAAGGCATTGTTAACATACCTAATAAAACTTTGAGAGAAAATAACCAAATGAACGTTACTATCTTCAAGTCGAAAATAGTTTACGAAATAAAAGGAAAAAACATGAACTGACCGTATATAAAGTCACAGCTAATCTCTTCAAAATACGGTAATTGTTAGAATAACAGTGAAATGCAGTACAGTCAAGTCAACTTTACTTGCAGTAAAGTTGATTGTACTGACTGCAAAATTAGCTGAATTTTGTTGGGCTGAACTGAAAGTGTAGTGCAGTAGGTGACCACTTCAAAGTGGGGTACAGACCAAAGCGTTTGATTATATAAATGAGTGTGCAGACCGGCTAGCGGTCTGCCAAACTTAGAACCAACACACTTTAATCAATCAACAATATTAACGCAGCACCAGTTACTTCGACAACAGTGACTCAAATCGACTACATTGTAACGATAAAGGCTTAATAACACTTATTGGTGCTTATTAGATTAAGCACAGATTAGCTAAGTAAAAGAAAAAGCTGTTTTCCTGTTCGTACGCTTTGTTTGGGTAAGGTAGAGGAAATATTTTTGCGAACGGTCTCTATACGTTGTATCAGTTTTCGCGGTAGAAATTAGGAAAGGTTTTTGGATTTTGTTATTTTTGGAGTCAATTTAAAAATAACAACGGTATCGCTAATAAAAACACTAATAAATCTTTACTCAATTTTTTTTAAAAAAGAATTGAAATAAACTGCCTAAAAGTCTTAAATATTACTAAGTCGGCAAATTGGCAAACGGCTAAGTTAGTAATATTACGACTGAAATTACAAGTACTATTACTAAAAATTGCAAAACCTACTAAGTTCTACGACCTTTAACTTACACCAATTTTAATAGTAGACCTATAACCTACTATTCTATACCACTCAAATTTTACCTATATAATTTAATCTTCGTTACTATAGATTTCAAATCCGTTGGAATTGATGCTGTTAACAACTCCGGAAGTAAAAAGGCATTTAATGATCTCAGCGCTGTTTTCAAAAAACATTACAACGTGGACCTTTGGTGTACGGACGTTGAAGAAGACTTAACCTTCGAAAACCTTACAAATGCAATTAGATGTTAAATCCTCGATATAAACACCATTAAAAATGTTTAAGGACCCCAAGCACTCGATAACTTTCAAAAATAGTTTAGGAACTCAACTATAAACATATGGATAAAGGCTAACAAGCGGTTGAAAATAAAGGCAAAGGAGAAACTATATAACCACGGTGTTAATTCTCTCGCAAAAAAGGAAAAAAAGGCAGTTTAGTCTACATTTTCTTTAAATACGCTACAAGTAAAGACCCTTAATGGACTGAAGCTAAGGGAAAAAACATTGTTAACGATAGCATCCCTTGATGCCCTTATACACGTTTATAAGGACTTACTTCAGCCTAGATAAGTTTTTTGGATCCTTTTACCCAAAATCAACAATTTAATGCTACTAATTCTAAAAAAAAAATAAAAAATTAATCTACAAGCTCAAAGCCCTTAAGTTCACCAATTAATTAAATAGGAACCTCGACGTACCCCTTAACACCAAAAAGATTATCATTAAGTCCCCCGCTGTAGAAACATTTAAGTATCTTTCTCCTAAGCCTATTGATACTTTTAGGTTTAGCAGCAAAACCAAAAGCGAACTGGATTTATACGCGAGCTTACTATAGGCACAATTACTAGCTTTTCTCCTTCAAACTCCGCCAAAGTTAATTATCCCATCTATCATTACCAGTAACCTTAACCTTTTTCTCATTTAAAATATTGAAAAGGTCCCTATGACAAATACATTACCCTTTCCCCTCTATGTGTTCCTATAGTGGATACGGATTGTACGTCAATTACTACGTTCTTTAAGATTTAGGGAGGAAAAAAAACGTATAATGGTAAGCCGTATAACCTCCTCAAATTCAATTTACGCCTATTATTTAACATCTGACACCAAATATGGGCTAAACTACTAAGTTTTCTCGCGTTATTTCCAAGTATCCTTACTGGCTACGCCGAGAATTACTACCTCTGAGACCTAACGAATTACTTTTTTTCTATGAAATTTACGATAGCCTAAAAGGTTACTTCAAACACGGTATCAATCTTGCCTACTATTATACCGACTAAAATATTATTAAGTGATTTTATATATTAGATTACAAAAAAATTTCGAAAAGTAGGATAGACTTCCTAAATTAGATACTTAATAGGCTAATGCTTTACCAATAAGTAATATGGAACGTAAAATCTGGCAAAGGCACCTTATGCTAAAAGGTCCAGCAAGATGTTACGGGTCATAAATAGTTCAAATACGTTTTTTAATACCCAAATACTATCTGCGAAAGGTTCATTAGCCAATTACGTTTCTCGTTGGCGACCGTAACTACTCGAGTCTTCGGCTCGTCTGATATATACCCTTAAGCTCCAGAATTTAGTAACGAGAAAAAAGACCCTTACTACTCGTATTATATTAATAGAAGATACAGAAAGGCCGACCAATACAGTTAACGGAAAACCCAGACCTCTACCTACGAAGAAGGGTATTTATCTTCCTCAAGGTCTTTAATTCGGCCAAGTAAGTTTACTGTAAATTCCAAGAGATATTATATTTCCGAAAAAAGAGGGCTTCTGGTTAACAAGATATATGGCCGCCAAGAGTAAAGCAAAGTAAATAATATATTACATAAAGTTCTCCTATACATTAAACTAAAACTACATCGAGAAAGTAATACAATTTAAAGGAAATAAAGTTAAAGAAAAAAAAAACTAAAGAGTATCTGCTAACATGAATATACTAGCACCGGCACTAGCTCAAAGACAACGTAATAACTCGCCGACCACATCTTTTTATACCGTCTTACAAGTAAAGACTCTTATTGCCAACATAACGATAAAGACCATAGCCCTACCCACCTCTTCACTATTTAAGATCATTACGCTAAACAAGTCTTTTAAAGGATTATAACCGATATAGGGGCGGCACGATACTTAATACGAAGCTACTCACAATACGTCGCGTTGCGAAAGAATACTAATACTGTTACGAAACTTGATTACGCGGATACTAGTAAACCTAAAGTTGGATTTAACCTTAGAAAAAAGTTATCTTTATTAGGATCGACGACGGTCAAGTCTATTATTACCCCTATTAATTTTTATATCTTGGAATCGCTTACCCCCATTTACATTTGCTATGAAGATATAAAATAACCTCGGAGTTAATATAAATATTCAAACTAACGAATTAATACAAGTTAAAGCTGGTATGAAGTTTCTACTTAGCCTTAAACAGGGGTATCTCTGGTTTTATCTTTAAGGTCCAAAGATAGTGGTATTGAATTTAACGCAGGCGGAACTTCGTCAACTATATTATAGGTTTAACTATCTGGTGAATAATACGTTTTACAAGGTCTTGAGGGCAACTGGCTACGAAAATGTAAACTTATCAGCGTTAAAAGCAATTCAAAGTCTCTATTACCAATGCCAAACACACTTATAAACCCCCCCAAAATTTAAATTCACGCTAAAACAAGATTAATACTTTAACTCAAAAGTCTTTGTAAACGTATTTTACTTGAACGGAAAAACAGTATTACACGTTGTAAACTCCTCCACGGCTTTTCAAGGCGCCAAGTTCCTTAAAACCATTATGGCGAAAGAAACGTAGGAGAAAATACGTATTTTGTAGATTAATACGTAACTTGAACCACTAAACGTGCTAGTGTACGCCGCCGACACCAACTTCATTGCGATAAAGTTCCAAGTTAACGTCAGATTGATAAGTATTTAGTACAAATAGGTCGATGTTTAGGTTTATTATAGTATTGGCAAGGTTGAGAGAGCATATACTCTTTTAAGAAGGGCTTACGATATCCTAACACTATAAATCTAAGGATTTATATGCTGAAAAGAAAACGTCTTCAAATAACAATAAAAAGTTTTAACGATAATATTAGTCTTAATGGACTTATACTAACTTTAATATTATTTAAGGCCTACACAAATTAACAACTGAGTTGAAGCCCTCGTTTAACACCTAAAAACGTAGTATAACATACAACAAAGCCCTAAAGAGATTAAAAAAGAAATGGGTCCATCGGCAGATTAATAATACTCTCAATATCAGGAATAGACAATCAATAATAAACGTGTTAACCCTCCTTTTTTTAGAGTAAAATATTTCCGTCGCGCGAGCCTGATAAATAAAATAAGCCGTACAAAATCTTGATTATTATCAATTTAAAAGTAATAGTTAAAACTACTAACGGCCCTATAAATTTCCAAGTCATATAGGTCAAATCATACCAAAGACTTCTTAAGTCTAAAAAAATTCATAATGTCGATAACCTCCAAGCCAAACATATTAGTTAATACAACCCTCTAAAGCGGATCGTTAATAAGCCAATGGAACTTCGACAGTGTAAATGACTATACAAAAGGAGGATACACACTGAAGAAGATGACAGTAATAGGGATTATAAGCCTAGTAAGGCGTATACAACGGTATGAGTATCTTAAGAAAAGGTTTAACGAAGAACTTTCCTTTAAGCTATGTTCTGAAGGCTTTTTTAATACACTAGGACAATCTTTTTTTAAAAAACGACCATATGGAGATTGACGGCTTTCTTTTATGAGGGATTATATAATTTATGTCGTTAACGCAATTTAAAGGCTAAAACGTAACTATATTTAAGTTGAGGATAGTTTATAAGGTTAAAGGAAAAACTATGGACCGGTTGTACTAAAAGTTACAACTAATCGCTTGAAGAAATGGTAATAAAAGTAAAGACTAAATTCTTACTTACTCGCTTACGATTTAAAAGATAAGCCAATGTTTAATAGTTGTAATTACTACTAATTTGACTGCTGGCGTAAAATATTAGTTTACATTTAATAGCCAGAATATCACTTAGACATATATGCAGTCTGCTACCGATATTAAGCGGATTGTATCATTAAAACTACTAAAACCAATAGGGGATAACTTTCCCACCGACACGATAATTCGCTATATCAATCCTCTATACGGATTGGCCGAGGCAGTTGTCTACTAGTTTTTAACGTACCACACGCATTTCAAAAACAGGCTGGGTATAAAGAATTCAATATTTGACCTGTGATTATCAATTATAAGGGGCAAAAGCTTGGATATCGTAGGTATACAAACTAACGATACCCTCTTCCTTAGAGATACTGAGTTTATAACAGCAAAACAATGCGCTATCGAAACATTAGGCCTTTAGATATATAAGCCAATTGAAACGGTAGCTATGGATATACAACTTAACTTTAATAAATCGTCAATCCACATTTATGGTATTAAAGCTAAAAACAGCACTTATATTAGATTATACCAAAAGGGGAAACTTATAAGCCTAACGATTATCGATAAGTCCAATAGGGTAAGATTACAAATTACTTAAAACAAAGGGCTCTTACAGTCTATATAATCACGCTATGCCAACCAAAAGCATCGTACGACCTCTCCATTACGGCATAAACAAAGAATTTACAATATAAAGACTTTAACAAACTAAATAAACGTATTTAACGGCAAATGAATCATGTGGAAAAATGAATTAATATATTTTCTGTAAATCTGGCAAAGGCGAAGCTAATAATCTTTTTAAACGGTATATTTGCTAACAATACTTACTTTACCTAGCAAATCGGCTTCCTAATAATACTTGTTGACGAGAACGAATTCAAAAGGAAATTTACAATGGTTAAAAACCGTATGTATTAGATATCCGATAAATGTAAACGCAGAACTCTGAGTGTACTGACTTGAAAAGTTGACGGCATTATGTTAAACTTTAATATCAGTATAAAAACTAACGGAAAATCAAAGATTGTTACTAAATAGTTGGGATTACCTCCAATACCTATAGTAACATATACCAACTCCCGAAGCCTTTATGAATCCCTATTGAAGTTAGGTACAACCAATAAAAAACGTCTAATAATAAATGTAATAACTCTAAAAGGGGTAAACGAAGCCCGAACAATCAATGAATTACGGTAAATTAATGGAAAATATAATCTCGCCCATATTATAACCAAGGCTACACTAAACGATACCCTGAACAGGTTTGTATACAGTAATACGCTAACCATACGAATCGAGAGCAATATGAATTGCCTAATACTTAACGTCAAGAAACAGGGTTATCCTGGCAAATTGAAAGACTGCCAGAGCAATAATAGCAATGTTAGTAAGCTAAACTACTGGAAAAGGGTACGAAAATTGTAACGTACCTGATTTGCATAAGTTTATAACAAAAGATCTATATACGGGAATTAAGGAACAAAAGTCTCGGAGAGGTGTAAAAAAAGGGCTACGAAAAGCTGTAATTGAAGTTAATTTCAGTAAAAATTAACCGGAATCAACAGGGGTATGGCTTGTTGTTGGCTTACGGATTAAGGAGAGATTTTAGAGGTTACCACTGATTGATGGAAAGTCACGCTGGCGTATAGGCATAAAAACAAAAAGCCGCCAGTGTTGGAATAGCAGTTGAATACAGTACAGCTAAGTCAACTTTACTTACAGTAAAATTAATTGTACCAACTGCAAAATTAGCTGTAGTTTGTAGGACTACACTACAAGTGTAATACAGTAGATGCCTACTTTAAAGTGGGGCATAGGCCAAAGCTTTTGGCCATACAAATTAGTGTATAGACTGGCTAGCGGTTTGTCAAACTTAGACCCAACACAATTTAATCAATTAACAATATCAATTCAACACCAGTTACCTCGACCACAGTGATTCGAATCGACTACGTTACAACAATAAAGACCTACTAAAATTGATAAAGGTAAAACCTAAATCCTTAATTAATGGCCTATAATCCAGAAAATTAGCTAACGTTTGATTATTGTAATTACTACCAGTTTGACCATTAGAATGAAAGGTAAGTTTATACTTAATAGCCAGGAAATAACAACAAATGTACATATAGTCTGCAACTAGTTTTTAACAGATTGTATTGATAAAACTACCGAAAAAACTAAGAGATAAATTTCCGGCCGGCACGATAATAAGTTACATTAAACATTTATATGGATTAGCCGAAATAAGCGTTTATTAGCTCTTAACGTACCTGACGCACTTTCAAAATAAGTTAAATATAAAATCTGCAACGTTCAACCGGTATATATCAATTACAAAGAGCAAAAATTTGAGTGTTATAAGTATATAAACTGATAATACCCTCTTCCTCGAGTATAGTAGGTTTATCATAGCGAAATAACGTGTGATCTAAATGTCAAGCATTTGGAAATGTATACTAATCAAAACGTTGGATAAAAGTATATAACTGAAATTTGATGAATCGTTAATACGTATCATGTTATTAAAACTAAAAGCGATACTTACATTAACATATACCAAAAAGAGCAAACCACGAGCCTAACGACTATCGACAGAACCAACAAGGCAAAATTAAAAAGATACCTGAACAAAAAGATCTGTATAGCCAACATAGCCATACTATACCAACCGAAAACTATTTACGACCTATACATTACGACTCAGGCACAAAATCTACAAGATTAAAACTTTAACATGTTAAACAAAAGAATCTAATTGAAATTAAACCATTCGAAAGAAGGAATCAATATAGTTTTGGTAAATCTAACGAAAACTAAGGTAATAATCTTTGTGGACGGATTATTCACTAATAATATTTACCTTACATCGTAACTTGGATTCCTTATAGTACTCGTTAACAAAAATAAATAAAGAGTAGTTTATTATTACCGAAAACTTTATATAATTAACATCCGTTAAGTGAAAACGTATAACACTAGACGAATTGACATCAAAGATATACGGTATAGTAGTAGGCTTTAATAACAACATAGTATCCAATGATATATTAAAAATTATTACCAAACAGTTGAAAATATCTCAAATACCTATAGTGGTGTGAATAAAATCCTGGAGACTTTACCAATACCTATTAAATCTAGGCACGATTGATGAAAAACGTAAAAGCTTTGCAAAAGGTATAGAAATGCCGGGAAATCAATGAATTCCGGTAAATCAATGGCAGAGATTACCCCAATAATGTTATAACCAAGGCTACGCCTAATGGCACTAAATAACAATACGTTAACCATTCGTATCAAGGGCTATATAGACCGACTAGCACGTAAATTTGGAGAAATATGGAGGTTCAGACAAACTTAAAGACTGCCATAGTAATAATGTTGATTGCAACAGCCGCAAATGTAGCGATCACAATTCTAATAAATTAAACTACTGCCAAAGGTTACGCAAATAATGAAATATGTAATATATATAGGTTTGTGGAGAAAGATATATATACAGAAGTTGAGGAGCGGAGGCCTTAGAGGAATGAAACAAAAAGGCCACAAAGGGCTGTAATCAATATTAATTTCAATCCAGATTAATCAGAATTAACTGGGTTTTGACTTGTTATTGGAATGCAAATTAAGGAGGGATTACAAATGTTGCCACCTATTAATAGAAGGCTACGTTGGTGTGCAGGTACAAAACAAAAAGCCGCCAGTAATGAAATAGTAGTTAAATATAGTAAAGTTAGTCAACTAAACTGTAAGCTTAGTTGATTGTACTAACCGTAAATTGGCTGAAGTCTGTACGACTGCAATATAAGTGCAGTGTAGTAGGTACTCTCTTCAAAGTGATGCACAGGCCAAACCCTTTGGCTATACAAATTATCGTGCAGACCAGCTAGCGGCCTACCAAACTTAAAACCAACAACACCACAACCAATTTCAATGCAGCACCAGTTACTTCGACCACAGTGATTCGAATCGACTACGTTGCAACGATAAAGGCATACCAATAGGAAATAAAGTAAATATTCTTATTTATTTTTATGCAGGACCTAGTAAAACTTTCGGTGGAATTAGGGGATGGTTTCAAATTCAATAGTAATTTACATTATATTACGGAAATAAATACTAATTTTACACATTGAGTTTTTTATTCCATAAATCTAAATAATACGTTATTTGGTATCGATTCATGAAGTATTTATATATGTTATTATAATATCCTTATGATTGTTATATATGGAATAAAGTCGAAATTCTTTTCATTTTTTAAAAACATTTGTTACAAGCGTTTCTGTCGTTACTATTATCGCCTATATGATTTTCGTCGCCAACGACGTCTTTGTATTGGATACAGAGATTATAAAATCGATTATCTAAAAGTTAAGCACAGGTAACTCAGTTGTTATATTTTTCGGGTATTTCGAAAAGGGGTATTATGTTAAACATAATATCGTTAATATCCTTTTTCGAAGATAACAAATTGAAAGTCGAACCTCTAGAATATGTCGTTTACCTTCATTATTAAAGTTTTACAAACATTAAAAAAGACGCAAAATCTTTTACAAATACCGTATTTTGCGTTTGTAAGCCGAACGATAATAGTTTTTATCGTGGAAAGATTATAATAGTAACCGTGAAGAATCGTCATAAAATTCTTTAAGTCTCTATTACCACCGTCGTTGCCAGGAATATAGTAGTTACTTATAATGGTTTTAATCATATATTTTGACAAATGAAAATAACTTTACAATTGTCTATGTTCATATTAATAAACGTTTATTCTTCTTTTATTTAGATATTATCGTAATTTCTTATACTTTAAAACGTCATTTAATATTAGAATACATTACTAGTCAATGAAAAAGTTATGTTTCGTTTTTTAACAGTCAATGTCATTGTATTTATTTTTTGGTTTGAAATCGGACTCCGAAAAATCCAAGATATAATTCTTGTCGGGTGATTCAACGCGGTTTCTAATAGGGAGAAGTGTGAAAGACACGTTAAAGTCGTTCATAAAATTGTTATTTTGCGTGGATAATGTGTTCAAGGTTTTTTCTCCGAAGGAAAAGTCGTTTGTTGATTATTACAGACTTTATAACTAAAAATAACATAAATACGTTGATATCGACTTTGAACTAGTGGATTATATTTACTGATGCAGACGATGTATTATTGTTATATCATTCTAGATGTGTAATCTGTGGAGAACAGCGTAATTACGTTTAATAATCTTGATTCATATAATTTTGTTAAACTGTTATTATTAAGTCGTTAATTCAATTTTTTTCTGTCTGCAATACCCTATGTTTCAGTTTAAATGCATTCGTTTAAAAACCTTTCTCTACTTCAAAGGTTGAAGATTGAATTATCAAAAAAATATTGTTTTACTTTTTAATTATTTAGGAATAGTGAAAATATTATTGGAGGTGGGAAAATCAAGATTTATATATAAAAGATGTTGGTAGGGCTTTAGACGTTGCAACGTTGTCGATTCTATTGGTCGAAGTAACAGTAGTATTGCGTGGTCAAGTGGTGGATATATTGTTTTAGGTTTGGCAGACCGCTAGCCGGTCTGCGCAGTAATTTGTATGGTCAACTGTTTGGTTCGTGCCCTAGTATGAAGTAAGCACATATTGCAATTGACTTAAAGCCAAAACAGTAGGCACATACAAAATAATACACTCAACTTGCAGTCAGTATAGTTACGTTATTGTCAGTAAAGTCGACTTACTGCATTTCGATTACTACTATTTCAATACTGTCGTCTTTTTAGTTTATTCGTATATATTAGTTTAATTAACTAATATTTTCCGGTACACTCTAAATAAGCCTTCATCAACTGGCTCAACTCTATTCAATTCCATATAACTTTCACGTTAAATTGTACTTATTTACAATTAAATTAGCCTCAATTACCGTTAATTACCCCACGGCTCCAAGTTTCGACTTTATTAATTTCCATATAAATTTCTTTCCTTATGGACTTATAATAACCTCCACTTTAACCATATAATTTAAACAAGTCATTATCGTTGATCCCCTAATTTTTTCCAATTCGTTAGCACATCCATAACTATTGTTATGTAATTTAGCTTTGCTGACAGCTTTTCATAGCGGCTTTCAATACGTATAGTCAGCTTATTATTGTTTATAACCCTTTTAGAGGCCTTATTGGGCGACGCCTTTGTTATAACGTTAATAGAGTAATCTTTTCCGTTAATTTACCGGAACTCCTTAATCTCTCTACCTTCGTAGTCTTTGTGAAGTGTGATTATGTAGATTATTAATCGTTTTTCTCTAGTGGTTCCAAGCTTCGAAAGGTATTCGCACAGGCTTTTAGAATCGTTACAAGTTACTACCAGGAGAGAAGAAACCTTCAGCTACCTGGTGACAACATTAAGGGTTTCCCATAGTGCTATTTTTACATTGAAACCTGCTATTATTCTGTAAATCTTTAAAATAAGCACGTTTTATATAATCCTTTTATATTTGATAAGAGTTTAATGGATTAGGCTATCAATGTTAAAAACCGATACTCCCACCTATTTCTATTAATACGGGTTATTAGAAAGTCCACTTGTAAAAAATAAGTCAGTATTATTTTTGAAGAACTTTTTTGTAAATATAATTCAGTTAACCTTTGATAGGACGATTGGGACAATGTTAATATTTTGGTTTAAATTTTGTATTAATTAGTTAAACTTTTCATTTCGTCGATTAAAGTCGTTGATCATTAGGTTTTACATTTATATCGTAAAAAAAAAAATAGGTTTTGAAAGGCTTTAAATTATTATTAGGTAGTAATGTAATTGTTATGAGCATGTTGTTTTAAGTATCATTAAGCATTAGTTATATAAATTTTGTTGATTGTAATTAATTTAACGCCTTAACCCTTTTAACGAAAGTTAAGATCGATATTAATAACAAGTATACAGATTAATGATCCGTTAAATTCAAGTTGGTTACCTTTTGTTAACGTCGTAACCGTTTTATAGTTTGAGAATTTGGAATCCTTAATCGCCTGTTATTTCTATACCATAAAGCCAGCCGTTTTAACTAAAAGGTTATCGCTAGTTGAAATTCCTATTAGACTTAAGGTTTTATTTTAAGTTACCAGTAAATACAGATTGTATGTTAAAGACTTAATATCTAGCTATAATTCAAAATTCGATTAGTAAGCTATAAACTAGGAAACATTTATTTAGGCCTATCCGTATAATAACTTAATACTGTTACAGGCTAGTATCTGCCTAGTATTACCAGGGATCCAACCCTGGTAGTTCTTCACGCTTTTACGATGCTCTAGAACAGGGAGGAAGCTGCATGTAAATACGCTTCTGCACATCACATGACCGGATTACACCATCTTCTCAGCTCTACAGCAGCTCCCTAGCTGGGATTTCTTCTTTTCACTCTTTACCGAAGTTTATAAATAAAATCCGACCACCTTAAGCGATAACTCCGACTTTAATCTCTTTATATATAATCCTCGATTTTTTTCCGACAATGTTTTAGTTACTCATTAGTTAATATTACTTAAGGCTATATTATTATCTTTCGACACGCCGAATCTGGACCCTTCGGCCCTTAAGAAATTCCTCGATATACGCGTTAAAAAGTAGCGTTAAATCCCCTTAAAGAACTATCATATTTACCTTACGGCTTAACACCAACGTTTTATTAACGTCCTATGTACGAAGCCTATCGAGCGAAATCAAATTATTCGAAAACACGTTTTACACTTCAAATGATAGAATACCAACGTACTAAATACGATAACGAATATAATCCAACAAATCGAAATTACCGGTATTCCTATGTTTTCGGGATAATACCTCCCTTAAGGGGTTTCCCCTACGTACACCACAAACGATATAACTACTACACTGCTCTCTACCGGAGAGCGTGCCAACTACTTAAGCGACAAAAACTCAAATTCTTTTAACTACGACTACGATATCGGCACCCCACTTAACGGATACCAACAACCTAAACGTAAACCTCTTAATTAACTGGTGAAATTTTCCGATTTGAAGCTACGATTTCTGGTATAAAAATCTACGATAATACGCAAGTTACGTAAAAACTTAAAGTTTATTAGTACCAAAAAATATTACTTTTACTTTATATTTTAACAATTGGAAAGCCTTATGAAAACTGCTATAAAAAGCCATTATGCTCGCGGAAGCGACGGCGATACTAACGACCATAACACCTTTATAGCCATGTTCTGCACCTACTACTACAACTCCAACGCAGCGAAAACTACTATCGTTCGACTTATAAGCATAATATAAAGATTTCGCAAACGATTTTTCGTTTTTGTTTTAATGTTCAGTAGTCCTTACACGCGAAAATTAATGGCATAACCTGGAAATCTGCCGCTAAGTTCGTTATTTTAAAGGGAGTAATTAACGACACGTTAGACAATACGCTACTCCCCCTTAATATACCCGTAGACTATAACGAATAAGGTCGCTTGTGCTTAACTTATCGACAAAAGCCTTTATAATCTCCTTACTTATTACGGCAATACTAATGTTATTATTATTAGGACAATATTATATAGTGTGAATAAAATAACGACATACCCACCCGGAATATTTAAGGCGACGTTATTATAACTAGCGTAAACGACTTTCGAGCCGCTTCCAAGCAACGTGTTGCTTAAGTCAACCACTCGGAACTCTCCTGTCGTAATAACTTTAAGTTATACTTACGGTATGGCACGGATAGCTATCGTATTCGTACCTATCCATTAAATCCGACATAACGCTCGAACGGCTTTAACGCCAAAACCGTTATAAAAATTCATCTTATTTTGGCCGAAAATCTTATCGACCTTTAAAAGGGAAAAGCGTAACCCCTATATATAATCGTGTATAGGAGTTAGCAAAACTTTAATTCGACCTAGTAACTCCATTCCAACTCTTAAAAAGTTTTCCATTTAAAATGAATTTACTTTATAATTTTATTCATTTTGTTTACACTCTGATAAATATAGGTATTAAATGCTACCGCGAATAAATAGCTTATGAACCGTTTCAAATTACCTTGTATCCTTATCCTATTACAACGACTAGGCGAAGTTATGTACCACGTACCGGGTTTTCCCTAATGATTTATCTATTTTATAACCTTTTTAAATATTGACATTGATAAATACCGACACCGGATATAAGACTATATCGTCCCCTTCTTATAATATAACGTTATTTTGGATCAATTTTGAATAAAGTACTAATGAGCTACTTTGAATATTTCGAAATATATATTACTTTTAGGACGAGCCGGTACCTATTGCTGTTACAAGCGAGGATTCGATTCCATACAAAAAACGCCCAAAGGAGTCGGCGTCGTTACATTCCACTTTATTTTACATAAGGCCCGTAAAGAGCGAGCCGCTACTACGCGAGTCGTCGCTATTTCCCTTAAAGACATTAATAAGACACTTGCCCCGAAACCGCTCATTTCCATTTACACTAAGCTCTCTAACGACCTTAAAGAATTCGCCCTCTTATTCGATAAAGCTCTTGAAGATAAGCTATCCCCTTACCACTCTCAAGCAAATTACGAAATCTTCTTTCGTACCGATAATTAGGGCTATCCCTTAAAAGTTCCGTAAAACACGTTATATGACATATCGCGTAAAAAGATCCTTATATTACGAAAAAAGGTAATCGAATTACTCGATTCAAGCTATATTCGAACTAATAACTCTTTCACAGGTACCCCCTCACTTTTCGTTGAAAAATCTAGAGGTAGTTTACGTTTTTGTATCAACTATTACCGATTCAATGTTATTACAAAAGCGGATCGTTACCTGTTTCCTTTTATTAAAGAAACGCTTGCGAATATTTTCCAAGCCAAGTGATTTCCCAAGTAAAATGTTAAAACTGATTTCTATAAGATCTGTATTAAGGAATGAGACGAATGGAAAACTATATTACGCATACGTTTCGGATTTTTCGAATAGTTGATCACTTATTTTAACATTTTTAATACCTATAGCACCTTTCAAAGGTATATTAACAATTTGTTATGCACCTTTTTCAAAATTTCTTGTTTCGGTTACCTCAAAGATATCCTTGTTTACTTAAACGATACCCTCAAGGATTACACCTTTAAAGTTAAATAAGTCCTTAATACCTTAAACTTTGCGAGACTTAACCTCGATATATCCAAATACAAATTCGGCGTTTAAAAATCCTAATATTTGGGATTCTTTATAGAAATTAGTATCGGCGTTCGTATAAACTTACAAAAATTGCGCGTTATCCGTAAATATATAGCTTTCACTTTAGGTTTAGGTTTACGTTTCTTTTAAAAAAAAATTCGTTACCTTTTATTAGCATTTCATTTGCGAATATTCAACGATTGTTAACAGGTTACTTCGGCCAATCCGTAAAAGCAACCCTTTTCGTTAAACGCCCGAGAAAGGAGCTGTTTTCGAGTGGTTTAAGCTTTACTTATTTTCTAAACCTATACTCGTCTAATAAAACCTTGACTGTAACACCTTTTTAAAAGTTGATTATTCTGGTTAAGCATTAAGCAACTGCCTTTTTCAACGCGATAACCGTGGTAACCTACGTTTAATAACGTATGACTTTCGTCGTTCATCTCACGCTAAATATAACTACGAAATTTACGATAAGAAATTACTTGGGATTGAAAGCTTCTTAAAAGCATAAAACGTAAATATTTGAGGTGCGATACGCTCGTTTACGATTTAATAAACCACAAAAACCAAGAATGATTTATAAGTATATAACGGCTTTTAAAACGATCAAGTCGCTAGATTAAACTCCTTCCATCCTTCTATTTTCGATTGGTTTATAATAAGGCGGAAAATTATAAACGGGTTAATACATTATTTTAGTAAAACCAAGATATTTATAAAGGCCTTTCCGATTTATATCTTTTTGGCCTAAGACTACAATTATTACGCCCCAAATAGGCCGTTACCGAGCCTCTGTCGCGTATACATGTTTTTCGGTTAACCGTTGCCGGCGAATCCATCCCAAAGGATCGTAAACATTTTACCAATATCGATCTTTAAAGTTACTAAAACGTCGTTATTACAGGAGATACTTTTTACCCTCGATTAATACGTATAATGCGTATAAGCGACCGATATTTCATAACGCATATTCGTACTAACAACGACTAGGTATTGAAAGTTTTAATTTCGAAATATTTGGTAAACAACGATAATGTTTTACAGTTTCACGATTATATTTAGGTACTTATTTATAAGCTGTTTACTACCACGTTAATTTAAGCTACCTATAATTAACTTTTTACCGGCCATTCGAGCTGCGACGCCATTGTTACTATTTTTAGAACGTACTTTTAACTCGGCTTACATCGCGTGGTTCACCTTTTTTACTGTAATTACGACGTCTTTAGACGTACAACCTATTGAAAATACTATCGGAAAGTTTTTTTTCAAACTCCTTCCAATTCCCAAGCGATTTTAAAAAAAGCTTTTTATCAACTTTATAATTAATTTACCTTAAAAACGTATTAGTGGCCTACGTTACCCTATAGTTATTACTAACCATTTAAATGAAACCGTTACCCTCGAAGATATAACTACTATAAACGTCGAAGTCTATACAAAGCGATTTTCAAACTGTTATTAGCGATTTTACGAATTTCCCCGTACATTTGTTAATGACCGCGGTTTAAATTGGATTAGTGGATTTTAGGAACGATATTATAACTTTACTGGAGTTAATTAACGCCTAAATATGTCCTTTTACCCCGAAAATAACGGTGTAACGAAAAGATTTAACCAAAATATCTTAAGTTATTTACTTTTTTTCGTTATATATACCCAATTTAATTACAAATGTTTATTACCTAGCTATTAATTAAAACTAAATAGAGAAGATACTATTAATATCTATATTAACCTGTTTTTATAAACTACAGCTATTACGTCGACCTCATATAGCTGGTATAACGTTTTTTTGTTCTAGTTAAAGTACTACGCGCATAGGACGAAAATTTCATTTAACGTATTCCCGAAGTTACGAAATTCGAATAAGTTGCGATAAAAGCTATGTAATAACATATAGAAGAAGTCTCTAATAATTGGCGTTTTCTCTCGGAACGTTTTCGGTCAGAAACTATGTTTAACTTCTTTGAAAAAACTATAATCCGAACAAATTTTCTAAATATTTAAATTAGCTTTACGACAGGTACTGTATAACGCTCGTAATCGACTTTCATATTGTCAACCTTGACTTACTAAGCGGATAACACCTTTAATTTCATATAAATTGATTCGTATGAACCGCTTTAAATAAGTTTCCAAATTAATAAACTCGCGACGTTTAAACGTAATTCGTAAATTTTAGTAACGATAACTGCAAAATTAAACCAGAATATTATATCGAAAGTATATTAAGGTTTCATAACAAACCATAAACAGGACATACTCCGCTCGATAACCCACTGTAACTACAGGTTCTAAGTAAATTGGTAGGCAATATACATCTAATATAAAAGCTACTATTAAGCTTTTTTAATACCGTGGCACTTGACGCTTTCGAGTCGCATTATGAATTAGCTGAATATAACGACGGCCCTTTACGCCCGGCCCGTAAGTAAGTTTAATATTTTACACTTTATATTATAAAAACGAACAGAATATAAGCCACTACTTTATAAATACCAAGTCAATGTATTAATATTGACAAAATCCAAACGACGACGAAAATTATTCGATTATATCCTTATAGTTCTCGTTCGAATTTTTACCTAGAATGTTTCTACTCATTTCGACTAATTTACTTAACTTTATGTCTAATAAGCCCAATTTCTTATTAATACACTTGGAAATCTTAACGAGTTTTTAGGTCGCTTTCAACTACGTTTTTTAGCCGCTCGTTAACTATATTTTCCACGTTTTCACCTTGTTATAAAATACTTAATTAAGCACTACGTTTCTCGTTTATAATTTATATGGCCCGTAGGCCATCAAAGAGTATAGAGATGGCGGGCATAAAGCCTGTCCTGTTTCGGGTATTCATCTTCCATTACGTAACACGCCGAAATTTTATATCCTTTTTAGCAACAACCACTTAGGTTTATACGCTCTTTTACTCGTTCGTTAACATTTGAAAAGCGGCTTACGAAAATCTCGATTTACTCCGATTCTAAGTATCGAACGCTAAACAAACCTCGGATAATTTCTTAACAGCTTCATTTATATTGAGATTCAAGTTTAAAGGCGTATATGAATAACTTGAATTACAATCTATAATACCGACGGAATACAGGCGGTATCGAGTACTAATATTTAACCGCTTTTTAGTGGTTTTTTCGTAGCTATATAAACACTACTTACATTCGTTTTCATAATAAAACTTTTGCGGATTATACGCCATCATATAAACATATTTATAGTATATTTACTTACGAGTCCCGTTAAAATACATCTTAATAGACCATAAGACAAGGAACTTTACGATCGTTAACAAAAACCAAGCGATTCCCGAAAAAAGTCAACTTACGTTTCTAATAACCTTGTCGATCTTTATAACTAGTTAAGAATTCATTATGTAAAACGAAGGCAAATATAGGGGAAAGTTATTTAAATTAGATTTTATTATAATGCTGATACTGTAGGTAGGGTCTAAATACTTATTCACGTGAAAATTTCAGTAGAAGAGTAATCATTATATCGGTATAGTTGTAGTATAAACTAAGATGAAGATTGAAGAAGAAGCATCCAGAGGTGCACACCACAGGTGAGGGCTTATAAGCCCTCGCCCAGAGCGTACCACTCTGGAATACCTCTTTTAAACCGCTTCATGCATTGCCGTTCGGTTTGGAATAACCGTTCCAGACCACTCCATGTATGGTGTACTTTGCGTCTTACAAGAGTGCAATCTGCAGCGTGACACGTTACCGTGCACTCTATAGAAATGTACCCTGCAATACAGTATACTTCAACTTGGCCTATATATACTATCTATAAAGATATATCATAATATCCACACAGGAAGTATTTTCTTCTTTTATTATTCGTTCCGTATATATAGCTTTTTAATAACAATGTGGTTGTAAAGATTCAAATTAATAGTTTCCGTAGTGATAATATTGTTATGGTATTAATTATAAAAGATTCAAATCATTAGTTTCCATAATAACAGTGTTGTTACAAAATTAATTAGCAAAAGGTCCAAATCAATAAGTTCTGGCCGTGGTAGTAATTATAGTTCGGCTAAAATCAGTAAGGTCTAGCCGCGGTGGTAATTATAGCTCAGGCCTAGTTGATATAGCTAAATAGTATATGTCATCGTTCCAAGTAATTTTTTTTTCTTAGTAAAGTAGTAATGTTTGCAGATTAGGTTACGTAACCATCCTTGTAACGTCTTTACTCGTGGTAGTTATTACAAGTATCGTACATGTTTTGAATACATAATTTAGGGCGTTTTATGCAAGTGGAAGCAATGTTAGCATACTACTTTAGGTAGCTTTTTTTCGTGGTAATAGGAGCATTCCTAAGTCGTTTGTTATACTTTGAACCATATAGTCTGTTGGTTAACGTTACGAAGTGATATTACGGCTTGTTCCTTCGTTGAGGCCCTGTTGCGTATAAAGCATCTGATCATTCCTCCTCATAAAGCAGCGGTTCGAATTGATGTATTGTAGCCGCTCCTACTAGTACGAGCGGTGTAGATGTTATAATCGTAACCGCTCCTGATAATGCGAGGGGTGTGGATGCTGCAATCGTGGTCGCTTCTGATGGTGCAAGGGGTATAGGTGTTGCAATCGTAACTGCCTCTGAACCTTGCGAACGGCGTAGATGCTTTATTTTCGGAGCGGTTTGGAACTGCGTATCCAGCCCTTCTTCCTCTTAGAATCACGGCCTGGACTATGTATCCAAACCTTCCTTCTCTTCCTTTCTTTGTAGCCTTCTCTTGTTTTAAGGCTGTAGCTTAGACTATATACACAGGCACTCCTTCCTTTAAGGGCGCGGTACGGATTACGTATCCAGATCTTCTTTCTCCTTACTCTCTTGCAGCTCTTTTTATTCTTAAGGTTGTGACCCAGACTGTGTATCTAAGTCTGACCTTTTCTCTTCTTAAAGATGTGGCCTGAATTATATACCTGGTCCTTTCTTTTCTTAAAGGTATAGCCCGGATTATGGATCTAGGTTTTCCTTTTATTTGAGATTCGTTTTCTTGATTTAGGGTGCAAGTATAGGATTAGGTCGTCTTACTCCTTGTCCACGTTATTTTATCAACTGTTTTTTGTATTTCGTTAAGTAATATCTCTTTACAAATTCCGGAAGAAACAAATATTCATCCTTTCAATTTAGTAAGTCGATAAGTTATATTGTTTCGAATAGGTCTTTTATAAGGCGGCTATTTCTGCCTCCTGAGATATTAATACCTCCACTTCACAGTAAAATTCGTAAGGCTTTGGCAATAAAAAGGTTTATTGTTTGCTATATACCTAACGTTTAATTCGAAAATATTTTGTGGAAGTTATCCAGTATATCAGGTATTTGGATTTCCTCTTTCCAATAACGAAGAATCACGGCCAAAATATACTTATTTTCCGTGTATAGGTCTAGGTCTTTAACTGGTATATCGATAATATTTTCTCAAAGGCTCAGGTCAACTTCGTGTATCACAGCCTTTCTGATTCCCGTGTATGCTATCAGAAGGTCGAAGTAAACGCTGGCCTCCTTCGGTATTATAGGTTTTAGAGCCATGGCAAGCGCTTCAAATTAATCCTAGTAGCGCGTAATAACGCTATATTAGCCAAGCGGCTAAGAAAAAGTGCGAACGTGAACAAATTCTAAATACACAAGACGAATATAGGAAAGTAGGTAAGGTAAAGAAAATGTGATTGTGTGGAGGTGTAGTATGTAATCCGGTATATGGGTTTTAACGATCGGTTCGGATTGACGTGTCGTGGCCGAACTTAGTGAAGTAAGCGGTTTGGTTACTTTGTGCATAACCGCTCTTGCTAGAGTGATCGGTTTGGTCACTTTGTACGTAACAACTCTTGCTGAAGAAAGCAATGTAGATTGTCGAAAATCAGACGGGTCCCAACAAAAGATTCCGAGACTTAGTATTTTTGGCTTGCGTGGCCTGGTATCGGGAAGGTCCTATGGAATGATCACACTAAATACCCGTGAGTATATAGAAGGTGTCAGAGGGTTTATGTTATCAAGAAGGTAGCAGAGGTGCTGAGTGAACAATATCGCAACCGTGCAAGTAATGATCAAAAGCTGTGAGGCTATTTAGAATATACTGAGACTGAATACTTAGATTGACAACTGAAGAGCTATGAAGGAAATACTATCTATGTGGTGATGGCCGTGTCCTTATATCCTATGGCCTTCATACCATCTTTAGTGCTGAGGCTCACCGGTGCTCACTGAGGCTCACCGGTAGCTCAGCTGCATGCTGGCCTGTTACCTGACCCGCCAACGTACTTGGGTCATAACATCCCAATAAAGGGTTCCGAAACTTAGTGGTTTTTAGCTTAAGTAGTCTAGTACGTAATAGGACGTTCTCCAAGAAGTGCACGGGTACGTCAAAGCACCAAAAAAGGGTTGATAATAGCGTAATAAAGCTTTTAATAAATAAAGCGTCAAATAAAGGTTAATAGTATCGTACTAAAATTGTTCTTTTTAAAGTTACTTAGTCTTTACAGTTTTTGTACACGTCGGTATATAATTCTTGTAAAAACGAAATGTTAGAACACAAATAATTGTGACTGCTATAATATTCCGCTATAGGTATTCAAATTTTAATTATCTTTTCTTTCTTAAGCTATTTATAGTCGATCGAATCGGCTACTAATCAGTGTCGATAAGGTTTAAATACTTATTCACTTAAAAAGGTAAGTAAAAAAGTAATCGTTGGATTGGTATAATTATAGTATAAAGTAAGATAAAAGTTAAAAAAGAAGCATCCAAAGGTGCACACCATAGGTAAGGGCTTATAAGCCCTTGCTCAAAGCGTATCACTCTAGAATACCTCTTCTAGACCGCTTCACGCATTGCCGTTCGGTCTAGAATAGCCATTCTAGACCGCTCCATGCATGATGCACTTTGCGTCTTGCAAGAGTGCAGCCTGCAGCGTGACACTTTACTGTGTACTCTGCAGGAGTATACTCTGTAATATAGTGCACTGCCACTTGACCTATATATACTATCTATGCGGGTATATAATAATATCCACAGATACTATAATACTAATAATGTTATTAAAAAGGTTTAAAGCTTAAAAAATGTGTTTTTTTGAAACGGAAATTTATGGATTATTCATAAGGGGGAGCGCGTTACGGCGCCTTTTACGTAACGAAAAAAATCGATTAACCTGACACCTTTCCTACAACACCACGACGTTCTAAATAGTTTCGAAGCGGCGTACTTACCTTCCTTCGTACCTTCTGCACGTTACGCACTACCCCGTAGGAAGAAATGAGGGGGGGGGTCTTCGAGATATTTTTGGGGTTAATATTATAGGCTAATACCTCGCTAATATTCCTAGGGATCTAACCCTGGTACTTCTACACGCTTTTACCATGCTTTGGAGTGTCATGACCCAGACAGCGGTTAGGTCAGGAAAACAGGCCAGCAAGGAAACTACGCCACTGAGACGCCTGAAGTCTAACACATCAAGCGGGGAACATCTCTTATGTCAGCAGACCCAGGGTTAGGGTTAATGCCAAGGATATGTTGGATATGTTGGATATGAGGTTATCCAAGCTATCCACATTATACAGTACTGAAGACGTATGAAGGATTGAGGATATAAGGACACGGTCAGCACCACACAGATAGTATTTCCTTCATAGCTCTTCAGTTGTCAATCTAAGTATTCAGTCTACCCTGAATAGCCTCACGGCTTCTGATCATCACTCGCACGAACACAGTCTTGATATTGCACCTTTTGTTACCTCTGCTACCTTACTGCTAACATAAACCCTCTGACACCTTCTATATACTCACGGGTATTTAGTGTGATCATTACATGGAGTACATAGAAAGCTACATAAGAACACGCTCCCACACGTCACGTGACCGGGTTACATCATTTTCTCAACTTTACAGCAGCTCTCTAATGGGGACTTCTCCTTTTCCATTTTTATCGAGGTTTATAGATAGAATCCGACCACCTGAGCGATAGCTCCGGCCTCAGTCCCTTTACAAATACATTGTATTACCGTCCATAAGGGGTCGATCATACGTAATATTTATCGTAATTTTAGTAAGATGATCCGCTATAGATCGATTACTCATTACGTCTATGTTTACATTATATTTTCACTATTTAATATAAATTTTCCTTTAGTTTTAGCCAATTAATCTTTCATTCAATTGACATCTAAAGGTGGGATAATTTTTTAAGTCGTTAAAGATCACGTAAATATCTAGTTTTTTGCCCTTATTACCGTATTTTCAAGCGATTGAACCTAACTTTTCGTACGGACGCTATGTGGTCTTACCCTTAACCTCGTGGATAATCCTCGACTAGAAAATCGTAATATTTAGGTTTTAAATATTAAATTCGGCTTTTGATACGAATTATACAACTTTTTCGGGTTAGTAAGCCATTGATTTCAACTTTTTAGTTTTCCTTAAAGTGTTTTCTGAAATTTTTAATAATACCTTATACTTGAAGTTTCAATACCAAGTTTTTGTTATCCTTTTCTAATCTATTTACCTAAGAAGTATTGTCAATACAACCTGGTATATATTCCTTTTTTTTTAACGTTTCTTTTATTTGAGAGTTATCCACATCGACGTTATTTTATTGGTTTGTCATTAATGGGTAGAGGAGGTTTGTATTAGCTCAGTCGTTTTACTTAAGGGTTATTATCGTCATTTATCCTAATATAAATCTTAACCTATATTATACGAAAGATTATAGTGCTGTTAGTCATTTAAATAGCTACTTTTGAGTTAACAATACTTAAGGTATTATATAGGCCGTCCTATTTACCCAGTTTTCGCTATATGAGAACTTTACTTTATAATGGAATAGTAAGTACGTCGATAATATTAGGATCGTTCCTAGAATTCGGAGCGTTATTAACTTGATGGTTTGTCTATTTCTTTCGTAGTTCTTTCAATGCTTTTCCGTAAACTACAACTCTATTCTGGGTACTTGTTAATGGTGGAGATTCACTCGTCAGGCGTGGATACTCTCCAAAAACAAGCAACGTTGGTATTAGGCCATTAAGGCCTATAACATCGTTTAATCTCTTTACCTTAATCTAAAGGTGTTCTTTTAAATCCTTGGAATTTCCAATTTTTAACGTAAGGGTATTATACGTTCGACGAAATAATTCGTATACCCTTTTAAATTTCTTAATGCTCTAATAGATCTTTATAAGCACCTATTTGTACTAAATTTCAATCATTTGAACGTTTTCATAAAACTTCGCCGCTGCAAATTTGGTGCTGGTATCGTAGATAATGACGTTAAGAGGGCCCAAGTACGAGTTAATTTACAGTATCTTTAACGTTTTCCCAGTATATTTACCGAAAAGGACTTTAGGAATTTGACTTCGTAAAAAGAGGTTATGGAGTTAATGATATAAAAAACACACTTATTATTTAAGTAAAACATATTAATGAAGAGCTTATAGTTAAAGTCTTTATCGTCTTTTCATGTAAACATACATTTTTGGGGGGCTTAAATATATATTTTGCAGGGGTAGCAAAGCTTTTCGATATCTTTCAAGGTAAAATATTTTATATTTTTATGACTTATGAACTTTAGGACTTTATATGACCCGTTAACCACTAAGTGATTAAAACGACGATATAATTAACGTATATTTCCCTCTGTCAAGTTTAATATCACTACTTTTAAGCTTTAAGGATAAAACTTTATTATACAATATTTAAGGTGAGGGGAAACCTTCAAACGTTTTTAATCAGCTTATTAGCGTTAACGTTAACGTTAACACCAAGGGTCTTTATACCTTTTAAATAAATGATGAAAGGGGTAGTAGATCTAAATATATGGAGCTTAATCGACTTAATGAAAATTCAAACTACCGTTATCTCTAGTAATAATAATTACTCGCCTAGTTCTAAACTAACTTTAACTTTACCTTTATCTTGGCGGTTGATTTTAATCGCCATAATGATTTCCTTTTATAATACTATATATTACGAATAGCCTCCTATTGAATACTTTGTTTCAATTGTGTTTGAAATAATACTTTAAAACGTATAGTCCACGTAATGATTGCGAATGTTAAAGGTGTATAAAAGGTTATAGGCTTAGTTAAGGCGAAGGTAAGGGTTTTAACCACCTAAGCAATATAAAAAGGCGTGGTTGGCTAGTTACTGGACCATATTAAAAGTTGTATTTTCGTGCCAATTTATTCGTTTGGGAGAATCGTCGCTATTGATTGCCTTATCACCCTGAAAGTCGGTAATTTAACCCAAGTAACCCTGTTGAAAGGTAGTAAGGTATCATATGTAATGTATTATCTTTTTATTATTACCCTTGGCGGAAGTTTGCCGTGTTATCTAATAATCAGAATTATTATAAATTTAATATCTCTTATGATTATTACGACAATAGTTTTTATAGTTGATATATCCTCTTAAAACTTCATATTAATAACGTTAATATAGCTATTGAATTTGGTTTAGGGTTATGAGTTCAGACCTTAGGCGTTAAGAGCGTTTATATCCGTACTTACGGTTAACGTAATTAATTACCGTAAGGTTTTCTTTATTTTCGTTAGGGAAGGTGCCGACTTAGGGGTATATACTAAATGAGTTTGTCATACGCACTATTACAGTTACCAAAAAGGAGCGCAACTAACTAAAAAAGCCTTCGCAAGTAGAATTTAGACGTTATAAAGCGTATTTAAACTCGCTAACGCCCTTAATAACTGCTCGTACCTGTTTACGAAGTGTGGCTCATTAGTGTAGGCTTTCCCCATTATTTTCGGGCATAACATGAACTTGTTAAATATTTAATTTAAAATATTTATTAATGTCTTTTTATTGCTATCATCGTAGTTCACTTTGTGGTAGCCTAATTAGTATGGTATTAGGTAAGGTAAACGTCGTATGCGAAGTAGTTTTTTATGTTATTATAAACTTCATGGAATATGATTACTTAGGTTAGGAAAGTTATATTGTATTTCCTGGCGTGCCTTATAAATATTTTAAGGAATAGTAAGCAAAGACCAAAAAAAGTACCTCTATTCACTTAAAAATATTTACAAAGGTATTTTATTTATTTCAAGGATATTGTGAAACTTCCCTTCATATTTTTTTATATCGCTCCAGATGTTGGCGAAATTCGTAAAAAACTTGTAATTAATGTTAACCATTTAAATTAGGTTTAAGAGCAAATAGCGATAATCATTCCAGTTTTTATTGTATTTCCTGGAAATTAAAGCCTTGAAACCTTCGAAATACGGTATTAAGGGTCATTTACAGTCGCCTAGCTTAAGCTGTAAAATCCTGTATTAAGACTTATAATAGGCTTACGCGTATAGATTAACCAGCCGTAAAAAGGTTTCTAAGGAGTTAAGTCATGTTAATTTAGGGGTTAGGGGGCAATTGAGTTTTAGAGGTTTTGGTATACCTAACGATTTTGCTTAATTGACTGGTGTAAAGCTCAGACTTTAATTTCTCTTACCGCGTTAGCGGCTGTTGTTTCACGTACTCTGTTACCGCTAAAGACATATTCCGTGTTATTATGTGGAGGTATTAGACTAACAAACAAGTTAATAAGTTCCTTATCATTAGCGCGTAAAAAGTTTTAACTTAATTTTAGGAAATGACGAGGTCCCCTAAAACTAATGTAGGGGTATTAAGGTTCTTTAACGCTATTTCGTTTCGGGCGTAGGTTTTAAAAGTATTCTTTAAGCTAGGCCAGGTCGAAAGAGATTCTTACCAACTTAGTGAAGCTTTTTTTTAGTATATAGATCTCCCATCGTTAAAGTTCTTCCTTTAACTTCGACTGAACATCTTTTTCAACCTTTTGTTTTATATATTAATAATCCATTCATCGAAGAATTTACGGTATTTGCGAAAATCCCGGTAGCCATGGTTAAGGTTTTTGCTGCCGTCATAGTCAACGATGTAATTGTTGATAAAGTTCACCAGGAGTTTCTCCGTTGAGAATTTATTGATATCGTATCATTACAACTTTTTATCGTAGTAATTTAAGAAAAATAGTCCGAAAGCTTTAATTTACTTTTCCCTAACGGGGTAAGTAATAACTTTAACATAAAAAACGTTGGCAGTAATTATATTAAGGTTTTGGCTTGTGAAAAACTGGGTGGGTGAGGAACGAAAAACTTAGTATTTTGGCGTAAAGTTGCGTAGAAACTTTACAACTTAACGTTAGGTCGCGTGACATAACTTTCTCGACGTAACTTCGCGAATATTGGTATCTTCATTTAGGGCGGCGAACCTGCGAATTGATTTAATGAAGGAGAAGTGAAAAAGTTAAAGTAAAAACAAAACTTGGTGTCAAAGGTAAGGTTAGAGGTCGTTTATTATAAGTGAAGATTAAAAGTTATTTGTTGTTTTTAACTGTAAAACTTAGTTGTTTTCATAGTAGTAACACCTGTAGTAGTACTAAATTTGTCGTTTGTCAACTTCTTGAACTTTAAGATTTCTAATAGTTAATCTCAACGCTTTTTAAAAAAAAAATGATTTATAAAGATTTATTGATGTTTTTAAGTAGCAATAACGTTGTTTCATTTGAGATTGCCGTTATAATCTGGCGCAACCCAATAATAATTTCTATTTTCCTGCCGTTGAGCACTGGCGCAGTATTAATAGAAGCTCTTCATAAGAATTTTTTCTTCACCTTAGCTTCTATTTATTAAAGTAGAGTGCAACCAGAAAGTAACTTCTTTTTTTATTTAACTTATCTGTACTTAACCTATTAAGTACTGATCAGTGTTGGTAAAGCTTTATACGGTATAATGTTATTGATTAGATTAGTCTAATTAACAGTAGTATTATATGGTTAAGTGGTAGATGCATTATTCTAGGTTTGAGAGACTGCTATCCGGTCTGTGTAGTAATTTCTACGGCCAATAGCTTAGCTTGTGCCCTAGTGTAAAGTAGTCGCATACTGTAATTGACTCACAGCCAATATAGTAGGCCCACAAAAGTTAATACACTCAACTTGCAGTAAGTATAGTTAACTTTACTGTAAGTAAAGTCGACCTACTACACTGCGGTTACTACTATTCTAACAAAAAGATTAAATCGAGATTACCGTTTAAAAAAATAGGATACTATTTATAATATTTGTTAAAAAAGAGGATATGCTCCTATTATAAAACTGTAATAATGTTAGTAATATCGTGTGTTCTTGTAATATGATTAGTTATGTGGCGTAGGTATATTTTGGACTAGTGTAATAACTTTGTAAAAGCATGGTAGTTGTCGGTGATAGATTTTTAGTGATCACTAGATCAGGCATTAGCTTGTGATATAACTGCAAGTTAAGTGCAGCGGAGAATTCAATTCAATGTAGGGAACGCGCTAAGTAGTAGCCCATAAAATTTGTATGCAGACTGGCTAGCGGTCTGCAAAACTTAAAAGTAAAACATCACTACTTCCAATGCAATACATAAGTTACTGCAACCTCGCTTCGAATTAACAACATTGCAATAATAAAAGCCTAATTACTGGGGAAATTTAAATAGCTTCTTTTGGTTAAAGTTATTTTGAACATTTCGCCTCGCATTTTTGTTTTTACAAATATATCAATTTAAAGAATATTATGAAAAATGGAGTGATCAAATTTATAAAAGCTAGATTTTATTTACTATTGGAAGGGCTTTAGACGTTGCAATGTTGTCGATTCGTTTGGTCGAAATAACAGTAGTATTGCAGTAGTCAAGTAGTAAATGTCTTTTTCTAGGTTTGGAAGATCGCTAGCCGGTCTGCAAAATAATTTGTATAGCTAATTACTTATGCTATGCCCTAGTATGAAGTGAGTGCACACTGTATTCAACTTGCAGCTAATACAATAGTCCCACACAAAACAATACACTCAACTTGCAATTATTACTATTCTAATACTGGCGGCTTTTTGTTTTATGTTCGTTCGCTAGTGTAGTCGACCAAACTTTTCTGGTTACCACCGAATTACATCCTCTTTAACTGTCCAAAACCCTATTAATTCCAATATTATTTCATATCCAAATCAACCCTAATAACATTTAATTGCCTTACAGCTCCAAGTTTCGGTTTTAACTATTTTCATATACTAGTCTTTCGCCATAGATTTATGCGTATTAGCACACCGCCACTATTTTCGTTTTTAATTTATGCCGGTTGAGCCGTCCGCCACTTTAGTCAACCTACGTGTGTTAACTGGATTATTTATACTATTATTACATATACCGTCCATAATTATCTTAACCAATAAAGGTTAAGCCCCCTTTCAATTTTATTTAACCCAAATATATTAATTAATATATCATTTTCTTCAATTTATCCGTAACACTTAAAGTAGTCGCTATCGCCATTCCCATAGTAGTCTTTTAATTTTCCAACATATACTTATCCGCTTATACTTCACTTGACTTTATCCGGTATCCTATTAATATAGCTTTCTTTATATGTAGTTAGTTTATTGCCGTTTACAACCCTTTCAAACGCTGTATTTAGCGATACCTTTGTTATGGCATTAGTAGGATTCTCTTTTCCATCGAATTATCGGAATTATTTGATTTCTCCACCTTCGTAGGCTTTACATAGTGCTATTACGTCGATTATCAGACCCTTTTTACTAGTGGCTCTAAGATTTGAAAGGCATTCGAATAGGCTTTTCAACGCGGTTTAAATTACTACCTGGATAAAGGGAATTTCAATTGATTAGTAACGATGTTAAGGGGTTTTCACTGTACCATACCTATATTGAATCGATTGATTATACCGTATACTTTTAAAGTTAACATACTACGTGTAATTCTTTTATATTTAGAAAACGTTTACTAAATTAAATTATATACAATACTAAACAGGTGGTTTCGCTCGTCTTTATTAACGAAAGCTACCATTAAGCCTATTTTTTAGGATAAGATTGTGTTATTGATGACAAAAACTTCTGTAAATACTATCAATTTGTCACTCGATAAGTTAATTCAAATTATATTGATTTTTCGCTCCAAGTTCCGTATATTTTATTGAAGTCTTTTATTTAACTGGTTCAAGTCTTAATTTCCTTTGGTTTTACGTTTATACCATAATCGATAGGTCGTGGGGGGTTTTTAATTTGCATAGGGTAGTGATATAACTATTAAGAGCGCGTTATTTTATGTACCGTTAAGCCTTAGCCACGTTAGTCTTGTTAATTGTATCTCAATTATCACTCTAACTATTAGTAGGTCTTTATCTTTGCAACGTAGTCGATTCGAATCACTGTGGTCGAAGTAACTGGTGTTGCGTAGATATTGTTGGTTGATGTGTGTAAGTTCTAAGTTTGGTAGACTATTAGCCGGTCTGCATACTAATTTATATGACCAAATGCTTTAGCCTGTGACCCACTTTGAAGTGAGCACTTAGTGCAATACACTTGCAGTGCAGCCCTACAAACTGTAGCCAATATTGCAGTCAGTACAATCAACTTTACTGTAAGTAAAGTTGACTTGACTGCACTGCATTTGACTGCTATTCCAACACTAATCCTTTTAACGAAAACTAAGGCTAGGATTAACATTAAGTAAATGGATTGACCATCCGTTAAAGTCCAGTTAATTAACCTAAGCCAAATTTATAACTAAATTGTAATTTCAGAACTTAAAGTCTTCAATCACCTATTATTCCGATGTTATAAAACTAGTAAATTTAAGGAAAAGGATGTTATTAATTTGTATAGTCACTGAACCAAAGTTTTCTTTTTATGTTATTAATAAATACGGTTTGAATATGGAGGTTTTTATGCCTAGTCGCAACATAAAATACAACTACTAGGTTAATAAACAACTGAAGCTTATTTTAATTAGTTTATATAATAACTTAATGTATCGTATTACCGTTACCGAAGTGTTCTTAGTATATAGTTCCTATAATAGCTTTGATAGCATGATCCGATGTGAATTGGTTGCTGACTACGTATATACTTACGTTATATCTGGACTATTAGTGGTAAACGTCCCTTTAATTTTGGCTAACAAACTTATAGCTAAAACAACTACCAAATTATGGCTTTTTTTTTTTTTTTTTTTTTTTTTTTTACGACGAAGAGTTGAATTAGGGCCAAAACAGACCTACTTTTAACGCCCGCTGGAAATGATAACGTCTTACACCCGTTGGCAATATTTGTGTTTTATGCCTGACGGCTAAATATATAACACGTTATTATCTTTATGGGCGTTATTGTAAACATTAATGTTTTTTTTTTTTTTTTTTTTTTTTTTTTTTTTTTTTTTTTTTTAGAGATTACGTCAAGATTTAATCTTTATTTTTATTACTATATCCTAAAATAATTAGGCGTAACTTTTCGTATAACCACCTCATGGTTTTACTTTTAATCTTATGTATAATACTTGATTTTAAAATCGTAATATTAGGGTCGTAAAGGTTCAAGTTAGTTATAGGTATGAATTATACCACTCTTTAATTTATAAGCCTATTAATCTAGACCTTTTACTATAAGTTTTGATAAAGTTTTATATTCGAAGCTTTAACGCCAAGTTTTCATTATCCTTCGCTTTACTATTTATATAATCAGTATTATAAATATGATTAGATATATATTGGTCACCGTTAAAGTCCCTCCTTTTTAGTAGTTTTCTATATCGACGGTGTTTCAATAATTTGTAGATATTAAGTAGAGACGGATCGTATTAACTCATCCGTTTAATTTGGGGTTTCTTGTCGTAAGTTACCCTAATATAGGCTTTAACATGCGTGATACAAAACGTCGTAGGGTCGTTAACAGTTTTAACAAATACTTTAAAATGGGTAATACTTAAGGTCTTATATAGGCTATCACATTTTCCCGGATTCCGCTATACAAAAACTTCAGTTCGTAACGGCAGAGTAAATATATTGATTAATGTAAGGTCTTTTTTAGTATCCAGGGTATTATTAGCTTAGCGCTGTAACGTTTCCTTCTGTAAATTCTTTAATACATTTTCGTAAACCACAACTCTCTTGTTTATACTTGATAATAGCGTATATCTACTCGTTAAGCGTAGATACGCTCCAAAAACTAGTAATGTTAATGTTATGATCCAGACATGTTGACGGATCAAGAAGTAAACCAGCGGTCAGTTGTGCCATCAAAAGCCTAACATATCAAGCGGAACATATCTTAGGTCATCTATGGATTAAGTAATCCTCAAGGGTTAGGGTCGACCCTGGACCACCAGTGCTTACTAAGCCTTAGTGAGCACCGATGAGCATCAATAGGCTAGGATAATCTAGGACTGAAAGTGTATGAAGAGGCGGATATATAAGGACACAGTAATTACCAGTTAGATAGAATTTTGTTTATAGCTCTTCAGTCGTCAATCTAAGTATTCAGTCTACCCTGAATAGCTTAACAGCTATTGATTATCATTGGCATGGAACAGAGCCAATATTGTTCATTTAACACCTTTACTACCTTCTTGATAACATAAATCCTCTGACATCTTCTATTTTCTCACGGGTATTTAGTGTAATAATTATAGTCAATACCAAGTCATTAAAACTTATAATGTCATTTAAACCCTTCACTGTTATCAAAAGGTATTTTTTTAGTCTGTAAAACTTCCAATTTATATCGTAAAGATATTGTACGTTCGGTGAAATAAAACTTATACTCTTTCGACCTTATCAATGCTTTATTAGGTCTTTATAAACACCTGTTGATACTTAATTTCCATTATTTTAACATTTACGTGAAATTGCACCGCCCTACAATTGGTACCGGTATTGTAAATGACAAAATGAGGCGGATCTAAATATATATAAATCTAAAACATTCTTAATGTTTTCCATGTATCTTTTGCCTATAAGGACTTCAAAATATTAACTCGGTGGAAAAAGGTTATGGAGTTTATAACGTGAAAAACAGGTTTATTACCTAAGTAAAATACATTAATAAATATTTCGTAATTATAATCCTTATTGTTTCTTAATGTAGACCTAAATCTTCGAAAAGCGTACATATACATTTGACAGAAATAGGAAATATTCTTTAAAAAATATTCCAAGGCAAAGTATTTTACGTATTTATACCCTAAAGACTTTAGGACTTTATATAGCCTATTAACAATTGGGTAGTTAAAACGCCGGTATAGTTAACGTATCTCTAACCCTGTCATATTTAACACCGTTGCTTCTAGGCTCTAAAGATAAAACCATAAGTGCCTCTACTTAAAATCGATGGAAAACCCGTAACTGTTTTTAAATAGTTTATCAGCGTTAACATTAATGTTAATGCAATGGGTTTTTATATTCTTTTAATAAAAGAGGAAATTTGTAAGAAATTTTAAGATACAAAATGTAATTGACACAACAATAATCTAAATTACCGCTATCCCTAATAACAATATTTATTCGCTTGAACCGAAGCCCATTTTGATTTTACCAACATCTTAACGATTAATTCTAGTAATAATAATGTTTTCCCTCCGTAATACTACGTACTGCAAATAGCCCCTAATTAAATACTTTATTGCCCTTGTATCTAGCATAATACCTTAAAACGTATAATCCGCGTGACGATTACGATAGTTAAAGATATACAAGGGGTCAGAGGCTGATTTAGGATAAAGGTAAGAGTTTTTACCATTGAAGCGGTTTAAAAAACGTGGTCAGCTAATTATTAGGTTGCGTTAGAAGTAGTATCTTAATATTAGTTGATTTATTTAATAGTATCGTCACCGTTAACGGTTTCTTCGCCTTCGAAATCTATGATATAGTCTGAATAATTTTGCCTGAAGACAGTGGGGTATTAAATATAGTACATTACCTTTTCATTGTTACGTTGAACCGGAGAGTAACGAGTTAACTAATAACTGGATTTACTATAATCTAATATCTCCTACCCTTATCACGAAAATAGTTCTTACGGTTACTAGGTTCTATGAAGTTTGAAATTTATTAATGCTAATATGGTTACAGCTTTTAGTCTAAAGTTATTAAACCTGATTTTAAGCGTTAAAGGCGCTCGTAACAATACTTACGATTGACGTAATATACTATCACACGTTTTTCTTTATTCATATCGCGGAAATTATTAGTTTATGAGTATTTATCCAATGAGTTTAGCGTACGCTTTATCATGGCCGCAAACGAGGACATTAACTGGTTGAAAAGGCCTTTATAGGTAGCATCTGAGCATTATAAAGCGTATTTAAATTCGTTAACATCTATAATAGTTGCTCGTACTTACTTGCGAAGTGTGACTTCGCTAACATAAGCTTTTCTTATCGCTTGCTAATATAGAATTAGCTTATTGAACATCTGATTTAGGATATTTACTGGTGTTTTCTTCTTCTCTTTCTTTACTATTATCGTTACTCACTTTGTGGTAGCCTAGTTCATATAATATTACATAAAGTTGATATCGTATTCGAAATAACTTTTTATACTATTATAATTTCTTTTAAGGTTTTTACTTATGTTAGAAGGGATATATTATAGTTTCCAAAGTGCTATGTAAGGATTTTGGGAAACTGTAAGTGAAAACCAAAAGGAAAAACCTCCATTTACCTATAAATATTTCAAAAATATATTATTTTGGTATTAAAAGAGTTGTAATGCTTTCTGTTATATTTCTATACATTATTTAAAATCTTAGAGAAGTACGTAAAAAACTTGTAGTTAATGTTCACTATTTTAATATGCTTTAGAGGAAGGTTGCAATAATCATCCTAGTCTTCTTTGGTGTTTTCTGGTACTTTTAAATCGCGGTGGTAAAGGTAATTACTAGTTGCCTAACCTAAGGAGTAAAATTATATAATAATACTTATGATAGGCTCGCACATGTAGGCGTATTTGATTTAAAAGGCTTCGACTTAAAGAACTTAGCGATTTTAAGCAAAAAGTTAAAGGGCAAGAGGAACT
This sequence comes from Anisogramma anomala, assembly GCA_038502455.1. Classification (NCBI taxonomy): domain Eukaryota; kingdom Fungi; phylum Ascomycota; class Sordariomycetes; order Diaporthales; family Gnomoniaceae; genus Anisogramma; species Anisogramma anomala. The sequence goes on along the minus strand of JASMMZ010000002.1, from coordinate 10,249,817 downwards.
TAGCCATAAAAGAGGTTTTAAGGGATTTGATGATCTTATTTAATTAATTGTATGATGCCGATATCAATACCTTTTACCGTATTGGTAGCTGTTACTTTACACGCTTCGCCGTCGCTAAAGTTTTATTCTGTGTTATTATGTAAAGGTATTGGATTGCTAAATCAATTAACAGATTTTTCATTGTCAGCGCATAAAAAGGTTTAACTTAATTGGATAAGGAGTCCTTTAGAACGTGTATAAAGACGTTAAAAGTCGTTGACACCCTTGTATTTTACTCGAGGGTTTTAAGAATTAGGATTTTAAAAAGGGTCTTTTCGTTAAGTTAACTCGAAAAAGATTTTTTCTAGGATATAGATATTGCGGCGAGTAACCTTCTTCTTTAACTTAGCTTTACCCGTACGTTAGATTATCTTCTATATGATAAATATCCAGTAACTGAAAAACCTACGAAAGTTTTGAATAGTGCGAGCGTTATACCTATAGTACTCGCCGAAATCTACGTTGAAAATGTACTAACTAACGTAATAAGTTAAGTAAACTTTTATTGAAAACTCATTGATATTATTAATTTACAGATTTTTCATTGTAATGGTTAACAAAAACAATTCCGGAGGTTTTGACTACCTTACGTATTTTCGACTCGGTATTATTTCAAGGTTTTAACTTATATAGGACTTGGAAATCGAGGGACTCGGTAGTTTAAAAGCGTAAGAACTTGGTGTTTTGGCGTAAAGTTGTATGAGAACTTGACGACTTGGCGTTAAATCGTGCGATATGGCTTTTTTTATCGCGACTTGGTAATTTTCGATAGGTTTGTTTAAAGTAGCAATGTTAACAATTAAATTGGAATAAGGGAAAAGAAAAGAGTAAAGTAGGGGTAAAGGTTTGTTGTAAAAGGTAAGGTCAGAAGTCGTTTGTTATTATTAATAACGATCGAAGGTTAAAAGTTATAGGTTGTAGAACTTGATCGTTTTTATAGTAATAGCATCTGTAAAAGTACTAACTTAGCTATTTGCTAATTTGTCGTTTAAGACTTTTAGCGGTTAATCTTAACGCTTTTTAAAAAGGATTTAGTGAAGATTTCTTGGTATTTTCGATAGCGAAATCATCGCTACCTTTAAGCTACCGTAAAAACCAACGTAACTTAGAAGTCTTCTCTACTAATTGCCGTAAAAACCGATGTAATTCGTTAAGGCTTTTCGTAATTTTCCTCTTTACCTTAGTCTTTTACAAAGCGTAACCAGAAAAGTAGCTTTTTAATTTATTTAATTCATTTAATTTATTTAATTTATTTGTATTTAGCCTAATAAGTACTGATCGATATTGGTAGGATTTTAGACATTACAATGTTATCATTTCGATTAGTCGAAGTAACAATAATATTACAGTAGTTAAGTGATGGTTATCTTATTCTAGGTTTGACAGACTGCTAGCCAGTTTGTATAGTAATTTGTATAGCTAATTTCTTAGCCCATGCCATAGTATGAAGAAGACGCATACTGTACTTAACTTGTAGCTAATACAATAGGCCTACACAAAGCAATACTTTTAACTTAAAGTTAGTATAGTTAGCTTTACTATAAGTGGAGTTGATCTACTACACTGCAATTACTAATATTCCAACATTTACGATAATGATTTTAATTTAAAGAACTTCACAGTTTCAACTATAAAAGAAAAAAGGCGTCATATAATACCGGTAAATAATAAACGAAGTTTATTTGTATTTGTATTATTATGCAATACTTTTTAGTTAACTGAACTTAAAATAAGCATTGATAATTTTTCTTCTTATCTTGATAACTAATTTTAATTACGTTTTGTTCTCCTATTTTTTCGACCGTTTTGTACGCGTTCAGAGTATCAAAATAAAAAAGAAACCAATTGATATACCCGTGTCAACTTCTATTTTTACCTGTGCCAACCTCCGTTCTCAAACATAAACCTACGGTCTGCATTACTATGTAGGTCAATGAAAATAGGCAGGTCACTACATAGATCTATCAATGGCCGCATCAGCAGACACACACTATTTAGGAAGCATGACAGCTTCACCTCTTGTACGGCTTCCATCCCATCCCAACCTGTTCATTATCTTCTGATGTTTGACCCTAGGAATCGCCTTGATCAGGTTGCCAGCTAGTTTTGATGTATGCACGCATTTTTGCAATGCTTGTTGAATGTTTGATGAGCCTTTGAGAGTTTGTTCTGTGCAAGGCCCAGGGCCAAGCTCAATGGTAGTACATAGTATTGGCGAGGCAATATGACACTGGCAGGCGAAACAAGTCTACTGTATGTGAAGCTCACTGTGAAGCTCACGAGAAAGAATCACACACTCTCTTTTTTGTCAGTGGTGGAGTGAAACATGCAAGGAAGGTTGGCGTACGTTGTTGGGATCTAATATGAGTTCATTATCTACCAGTGCTCCGCAAGCACAAGCCGAATCTAACGCCGCAAGTATTTGTACAATGCTCGAATGCTGGTCCCATGAATCGTGTCAGTACTTGCCCTCCAAGCAATGATTTTCTCAACCGTCGATGTCCATGCTTGCGTTGTTCACCGCATCTTTCACCATGCCATTCGTTGCTTCTTTTTTGGGCATGGTGGCTTCTTTGCCGATCATCTGCTTGGATACTGCCACAATGTTGTCCTCAATAAGCTGCTGACCAACATCTTCCAAGTGCTTCTTGGGATCAAGCTTTCCCACGTAGCGTGTCTTGAGTTGATCCTTGGTGAGCTCCGTTTCCTCTTTGACCCGCTTCTCGTAGCCCTCGGCCAGATGCACCAGTCTCTCCAGCTTGTCCTTGTTGCGGTCGCCTTCTGCGTGGAAGTCCTCCATCTGCAACGCCTCGGTCCACGGGTGCTTGTGCAGGTTCATGAGCATGTTCTCTTCAAGCGCAGTCTTGCGGTAGTCGATCCCGATCGAGTAGTAGTGGCGGTTGAGGCCGTGAATCAGCGCTTGGATGGACGGCTTGTTCAGATGTCCGAGGTTGGATGTGCTCTGGCGTGGCTCCTGACCGAGCATGAGCGATTGAGGGTTGATCAGCCGGAAGGCATCGATGACGACCTTGCCCTTGACGGATTGGATGGGATCGACGACAACAGCAACAGCGCGAGGGGTGAGTTGCTCGAAGGATTGCTGCGTATTGATATCGACGCTAGACAGCCAGCAGCCGAAACCGGGGTGGGAATGGTACCAACCGACGACAGACTCGGGCCTTGCTAGTATCAGTATTGAGGAAGCAACCCAGGGTGTCACCCAAACGCATGGGGGAGAAGGGGCATATGCGCACCTTCCCGTTTGCCGCAGCATCTCCATCATCTTCATCTGGAACACAGGGTCGACAGCCTCGACACTAACACCGGTGCCGCTCTGTGGCATGGCAAACACATCCACCACGCGAACGGTAAAGTCGTCGACAAACTCGCCCAACATCAGACCCATGACTTCCATGGGCACACCCGCCCGACCGTGTCGCAGCATCTTGAGGAGGGCGAGGGAGGAAATGTAGACCGTCTCCGAGTTGTCGATCAGGTTTGCGTTGTCCTGTAGACAGGCGCAAGTCAGTCAACTGCGGCAGGAGATGGCATTATCGCTGAGTAGAGTAACACATACAGAACCAGGCTGCGCGCTGCCCGCCTGGCCGCCCCTGCCGCCGAGCAGTCCTCTGAATTGATCCATCTTGCGAATGCAGCACGGCCTGGATGACGAAGTGGGTTCCGGGAAGGACGTGAATCTTTGAAAGAATAGTAACGTTTGGCTTGGTAGGCGTGGCGTGAGAGATTTCTATTGAGGCAACAGAGGAGTGGCAGGCTCAGCGCAAGAAGTGGGTGGTGAGGCAGTTTACTTTTGGCAGACCGGCAGGCTCTACTACTAGTATGTAGAGGTTGACGAAGCTCATCAGATGCCTGGAGCTGCAGCTGCTTTGGTGATGAGTAATACTAGGAAGGCGCTGAAGTACATTCTAATACTACTATGGTAGTAGCATCCAGGTGTAGTGGATTACAGGGCCTACCCCTGGCAGCCAGTCAACAGGCAGGCAAGCTCCCCAAGCCGGCGCAAACCACAAGCACACCCAACTCTGCCCTCAACAACAACTTTACTACCTATTTTAGGGTGGGGCTGATGTGGTCACCACGAGTACCATGTGCTCTCGATGTCACAAGCCAAATACAAACCTGCCCCCCTGCCCCTCATTACCGTTACTGATTCAAATACCGTTTACATCTGCTGTCAAGCACCCGTGCCACAGTCTTACAATTCTATGCCCAGCCATCTCTTACCACAATATCATATTTCCCAACAGCACATATACCTGTGCATCCTAGCCTTAGAGCCCTGACCTCTCAACACCGTCCAGACCATGGACAATGCGGCAGCAACCCAGGACCCGGCCGGTGTCAATCGCGATCGGCCTCTCTACACCAAGCTCGCTTCAACCAACAAGAAGCAGGTTGCCTACTTCTACGACTCGGATATTGGAAACTATGCCTATGTTACTGGCCATCCCATGAAGCCGCACCGGATTCGGCTAGCACACAGTCTGGTCATGAACTACAATGTCTACAAATATCTCGAGGTCTATGTAAGTCTTACGATGGCTTCTGCCACACAGCCTCCTGGTTGGACAGCACACTGCTATTCTATCAATTGCGTAGCTCCCCTGCTAACATATTGGACCTGCTACAGCGTGCGAAGCCCGCCGTCGTAAACGAGATGACACAATTCCACACCGATGAGTACATAGACTTCCTTCGAAGAGTCACACCGGACAACATGGATGGTTACCAGCGCGAGCAAACCAAATACAATGTCGGTGATGACTGCCCTGTCTTTGACGGCCTCTTCGAGTTCTGTGGCATCAGCGCCGGGGGCTCCATGGAGGGCGCCGCCCGTCTCAACCGTCAGAAGTGTGACATCGCCATCAACTGGGCTGGCGGACTTCATCATGCCAAGAAGAGCGAGGCCAGTGGTTTCTGTTACGTCAACGGTATATTGCTCCGACGCCCATAAGCCCGTACCCTCGTTTTTGCTGATCAACTCTCTATCAAGACATCGTCCTTGCCATTCTGGAGCTGCTACGTTATAAAAAGCGCGTGCTGTACATTGACATTGACGTCCACCATGGCGATGGTGTCGAGGAGGCTTTCTACACCACCGACCGCGTTATGACCGTCTCCTTCCACAAGTACGGCGAATACTTCCCCGGAACCGGCGAGCTTAGGGACATCGGCATTGGCGTCGGGAAGAATTACGCCGTCAACTTTCCCCTGCGTGATGGAATCACTGACCAGACCTACGAGACCATTTTCGAGCCTGTCATTGATGCCGTGATGCAGTACTACCAGCCTGAGGCTGTCGTTCTCCAGTGTGGTGGAGACAGTTTATCTGGTGATCGCCTCGGCTGCTTCAACTTAAGCATGCGCGGCCATGCAAATTGCGTGAACTTTGTAAGGAAGTTCAACCTACCCACTCTTGTGCTCGGTGGCGGTGGCTATACGATGCGCAATGTCTCCCGCACTTGGGCTTACGAGACTGGTCGCTTGGTTGGAGTCGAGATGGACCCTGTATTGCCCTATAGCGAATATTACGACGTAAGATCTTTGCATATGATTGGCGGTGGTCATGCGGCTAACACACTCTTCAGTACTACGGCCCTGACTACGAGCTCAATGTTCGCCCGTCTAACATGGAGAATGCCAACAGTCCCGAATATCTCGAGAAGATCAAGATTCAGGTTATTGAGAACCTCAAGAAGACCATCCCCGCTCCCTCTGTCCAGATGCAGGATGTTCCCAGGCACGGCATGAACGTCATGACTGACGAGGACGACGCCGAGTTGGATGACGAGGACGCGGACAACAACCCGGATGTGCGCATGACTCAGCGTGCCTTTGAGAAGAGAACAGCCGTGGAGAATGAGTACGAGGAAAGCGATGACGAGGATATGGCAGAGGCCAATGGTGTCTACCGGTCGATCGGCAAGAGGAAGGTCATGTCGGATTTCAAAAACCAGCACGAGGCCCCAGAGCAAGACTTCGCCGCGTTCGCCAAGGTGAAAGAACCTCGGACGAACCCGAAGGCTGCCGTACAGGAAGCGCTGACTAACGAAGACGGCGACGAGACAATGGAAGACGTCGACGACGAGGCTCTCGAGGAACCAGAGCCTGAAGAAATTGTGGAGGACGGTCCGGATGCTCCTGTTCCGGAGCCTGTTGAGACGCTCGACAAAGATGGCGATGTTGACATGGGTGAGGCAGCAGAGCCCGAGCCGACCGCTCCGATTAAGCAAGAAGAGGCCAATGCGCAGCCCGAGCCTGTATCTCCACAAACAGCCGCCGTTGGTGGACCCGAGCCGGAAGTCGAGAAGCCCGCTGAGGAGGCTGTCAAGGACAAGATCCCTGCGGAGCCTGCGGCCCCGAGCCCGACCGAGGGGGACTTGTCAGCATCAAGTGTCCCCGCGATAGAGCCGAAGGAGGCTATTCCAGGCACGGAGCAGGCTCAGTCCCCGGCCAAGCCGTCCGAGTCTGTCGGAGACAGTGGTGAAAAGGCGAATACCGAAGCGGCATCTGAGGCAGATATTGCCGGGGACATATTTGCGGACGCTTCTGGCCGGGCAAGCACGGCGGGCTAGAAGCCGACTCGAAAGACCAACAACTCGAAACAGGTTGAGTCAATACAGCTTAACCAGGGCGATTACCCTACCGGCAGACAGTCCTCACTAATTACCGACCCTCCCCACCTTTAATGAAGGTCAAGTTCTATTTTTCGTGCGTCCCTGGAGCGTGTCAAGATCGGTCAGAGCTGTGAAGCGCATGGGCGTCGCTTGGACAGTGGCGGCCCGATTTTCGTCGTTGAGGGGGGAGGCTTGATACCCAATCCTTGACGGAAGTACACGTGATTCTGCGAGATCACCAGAAGGCGGACACGGTGTTATCAGGATTCCCAAGGGCGGGGGAATATGGGAGGCGTTCTGCTTCCTGGTACAGGTGCGATATTCTCGCGTGGGTTGAAATGAAACTACTGTCTATTTGTTTTGTGACCATGTAGCTTCTGATGGTGCGTCTACTCTCGTTTACTCTCGATATCAGTCATATTGCAGCAATTTTCGCAACACTGGGTCGTAGGAGGTCCTCGCATCTTGGACAGGTAGATAGATCAGCAGCGCTGATCCAGCTTCCCACCCAGCCCCTCGAAGTTATTGACAGACGCCTCACCCTTGAGAATCTCCCAAGTACCATCGGCAGCATTTAGCACCTGCTCCTTTGACGGCCCCGACCCCGTCTCAGGGCGTCCATGGCATCAAGGTATTTATTCCACCCAGCCGGTCCCCATTCCAACCGTATCGCCGCCCCTCCTCACCCCCTTCGCCGGCTGCAGCTTGCCGTGGTAGGTTGTTTTTTTCGTGAGCTGTGTCGGAAGCAGCCCCAGTAATGCAGTGGTCCGTCGCTATAATCAACGGGATACGGTGCGGAGGTTGACTTGAATGCGCTGTGTGACTCACTCGATAGGTAATTCCTCTGCGAGAAATGACAAGTTCGTTACTCTAGTTTGATGTGGCCTAATTCCACCCCAAAAAAGACCAGCCTACACATCAAGATCCCATCAAGCTAATGCTAAGGGAGCTTATGCACCACATCTTTGCTGTGTTGCCACCGATCAAAGCCGAAGGATTCATTCAGTGTGGCACAACAAATGGTTGTGGGTGATCATATGCTGGGGCTGAACACCACCAATAACTCCAGCTCAATAAGAAACAAGTGTTGAATTATTTTCACAGAGGATGTCGATCAACGATGATAGAAAAAAGGGTGTCGGGTCTCGCCTGAAGACTTACCTACCTACCTAATAGGGGGAGGCGTCTTGGGTCACTTCTTTGGATCGGTACAGAATATGTTCACCCATGCACACAGCCTACAACATCTTCTGTTTTCTCCATAATCGCGTTTGTTAGTGACGAGGTAAAGCTGCGCGACTTAAGTTAACGGTATACGACATTGTAGAAGTTACTGGTACCATATATATGTGTATTCGGGGACTTCGTACAAACACTGAATTTACTCGTAACTCAAGACAACACAGAAAGTAGTGCGATAGTATATGAAGAACTATCTGAATGGTTTACATAAAAAAAGAGCCCATACATAACCAAATAGCCTCAACAATCCAACGGCCAAACAATAGCCGACATAATCCACTACATCCGAGGCACCCAAGTAGGTAGGTTAATGTACAGATAAATAATCAGTTACATCGCTAATATATCAATATTTCAAGGTCACACATCAGCAGATACACAGGTGTACTGCCGTGTATAAGAATATCTACACAACTATACCGGTAAGCCTCGCCAAAAGGATTATAATTCATAACTGGCAGCAAAACCATGACTTTTTTCTTTCTCATAACTTTACCATCCATAAATAAAACAAGCCTCACAAAAAGTCTGGATCTATCATCTGACAGCTGGACACCTTTTATCTAATATTTGTGGTCAGACGATTATATTTATAGTCATGGTCATCCCTCAGCCAGGCATGTCGATTTCACTCTAAAGCTCGGTGACCATATAGGGTTGCTTCCGGTTTCCAAATCCCTTATTCTTCGAAGTTCGGATGTACGGCGATTCACGATGCGTACGAAAGTTATTGATGGGAGGTTCGTATTGAGTCTATGTAAGGGCTATTGTTCACTCGACGGTCGCCCTGGCCGTCAAACAAGACAATATTGTCCCTGATCGCTACTTCCCGCAAACAAAGTCGACACTTGTTATTATTTCTCCCTCATTTTCTGTATGGCTGAGTCCTCGAACCTATTCTTTCAAGGGTAAAGAAAGAATAAAATAAAATAAAACAGTTTATATATATAGATTATTGCGCAATTATCCACATAATATTATAACTATTATTCTCAATCATCTTTAAAATCAGACGGATTGACGAGGCAATCAGGCTTGGCGATCTTGACAATCTCAACGGTGATGGATCACTTTATATGATCATATTCGTTTTCCATCTTATTATCGAAACCCTTTTATAATAATAGTTCCTCTTTATTATTAGTAATATTTCCAATATCCTTGATGGCATGGTTTCTTTTAATGTTGGTTGTACCTTTTATCTCGAGTACTTTTACAATGAAAATTAGTGACTTTTAATATTTTACGAGTTTACGAATTTAATATTCCGTGGTAGACAACACGTTCAATCCTATTTTATATATTAGACGATCAGTATACATACTAGTTACAATAGCAATCCCTACTTGTTTGCTTTCATTTTTCCGATGTTCTTCAACCAGTTTAAAGGGTATTTTTGTTACCTATAACAAAACGTTACGAAACAATTATTGTGAAGTCAATACGAAGTTTAGCTTCATTATCAACGGTCGGATCGTTGATATTGGAAAGAGAGATGAGTTGGTTGAAACTTTGACTGCTAAAAATACAATCCAACTATAGGAATATAAAATTCATCGTTTTCACAAGGCTTAAACATCTTGGATATCAGTGATGCTATTCAATTAATTCCTTTTTATTAATTATTTCAAAAGACAAATATGATAGAGTGATTAAGTCGACGATATTAATTTTTTCTTCATTGTTGTCTTCGTTGATGCGGGAGATCTGATCCTAGAACTTCATGCCGACTGTTCTTTCCTGATATTGGTGGTTATAATGTTTAAATCGATAACTATTTTTTATTCATTGGGTAAGGAGTTGGAAATGCAAATATATATTTTAGCTGTTAAAACAATAGTAATTGCATTGCAGTGTGTTAATTTTACTGTAAGTGAGTTGACTGCATTGACTGCAAGTTGAGTGTATTATTTTGTAGGTTGACTGTAAAGTCAAGTATAGTATGCGCCCACTTCACACTAGGGCATAAACCAAACAATTGGCTATACAAATAAGTGTGCAGACCGGCTAGCGGTCTACCAAACCTAAAACAATACATCTACCACTTGACCACGCAACACCACTATTACTTCGACTACGATTCGAATCAACAACGTTGTAGGATCTAAAAGCCTATCAGTCAAGGCCTATTAACATTAATTAGTACTTATTGAGTTGAATACAGATTGGCTAGGTAAAAGAGTTTACTTTTCGGTTCCGCTTTAGGAAAAACTAAAGTCAGGAAAAATTTTTACGAAGAGCGTCTATTACTGCATCAATCTACAACGGCAGTAAGAAAAAAAAACACTTTTGGGTTACTTAATTTCATAATAGAAATACAGAGTAAGCAATGGTATCACTAACTAAAACACCAAAAAATCTTTACGAATTCTTCTTCAAAGCGTTGAAATTAACCGTCAAAAGTCTCAAAGATCGTTAAGTTGCTAAATAACTAAATTAATATTACTGCGGGTATTACTACTGCATATATATATATATATATTAAGTTCCATAGCCTATAACTCTCAACCTCAAATAATAATAAACAACCTTCAATTCTACTTCATATACTAAAATTTGTCTTTTATATCAACTTATCTCCTAACACCATTTTTCCTCTTCCAAAACGGTACAATCGTTAATTGAATATATCCAAATAGTTACTTTGAGCCTCAATCACCAAATCGCCAAGTCGCGCCAAGAAAGCTACGGTGCGCGACTCTATGCAAAATCTCCAAATTCTCACATTCTATACCAATCAAAACGTTGAAATAGCTATCGCAAACACCTACTTTAAAATTATCATGAACACTATCAGTAATGAGGCAATTAAAGCCCTCAGACCTATTTTTCATAAGTATTACAGTAAAGAATTTTAAATAAGAAATGATGACAAAAAATTAACGAAAAGTACTTAATTAAATTCATTAGCCACTATATTGTTGACTAAGATGTAGGCGAAAACTGTAATTATAATGTTCGTTCCTTTTGATACTTGGTAAATTTATTAGAAATTAAATCATTAAAATGTAAAATACAATTCAAAAGAGAATTAAGTTAATGTTAATAATTAAATTCGGCTGCTAAGAGATTTATATCCCTAAAAAGACCCTAGTTTTATAACAGAGATTCTTTGCAAACTGGTTCAACTTAAGAATTATCCTTCGGGGTTTTCTCTTTAAAATCCTCTATCTTAAAACCCACAGGGGAAAGAAAAAGGCGTTGAAGAATATTAACACATTTATATATATTTTAGGAATCTACCCCTTGATTCCCAATTAAGTTTAACCTTTAACTTTCTAACAGATATCAACTTTTATACGCCGATAATAATAAATTTTTCTTTTTTTCCCAGTAGTTTAGCATATTTACGTAATAACTCGTAGTTCGCCTTTAACTGAGTTAAAAACACATAAATCAGCAGCTGTTAATGCAGAAAAAGGAATTGACGTCAACGCCATCCATCAGCCAATTAAATAAGTTCCCGAAATCCTTCATAACTTTCTCTATAATCGTCAAATTCCCCTTACCACTTAAACCTTCCCTCAAAATCGTGAAAGTTTTCCTCAAAACCATCAAGTTCCTTAGAATAAAACTTCGTATGATATAGACATCAATACACGCGAGCCTACCACAGTTCCTACAATAGGAATTTACCCTTCGAGCCATGTAACTGATAATTACCTTCACCATCGTAACTTGGAGGCCCCAAAGCCTGTGTTAACGGCAGGAAACACCATTAATGATTGCAAAGGTTATTGTAACCTTCCTTCCAAAACTATCAAAATTGTTAATATTAACTAAAAACTTCTTATAGATCTCTCGAAAATAGGAAACAATACAAATGAGTATAGCGAAAAACCTTATAATATACTTAATACAAAGATAATACCCCTTTTAAACATCTGTAACAAAATAAAAGTTCCTCTTTTTGCTTTTAATTCACTATTTCCTAAAATCATTACAAGGTATACTAGGGATTACTACCTAACTTTTCTAACGAAAGCAAAAACTCTTCGAGAAATTTATAATTATATTAAAAACCACTTCAAACATAACGTAAATCTTAAGCAATATAATAAAAACTAGGCTATAACAAGTGGAACAACGATAATGACCAAAAAGAAAAAGGAGAAAACTCCGATAAATATTCTTGCCTACATATTAAAAAAATAATGTTATATCAATAAACATTAAAAAGTCCTGCATTAACGAAACCATATTTCGTGAGCAGGTATAAGCGGCCCTTACTAGCGTTAATAAATTCGAATACACTTTATACCACTCAAGTACTACCTGTAAAGGGTTTTTTTTAACTAGCTACAGTCTTTGTTTACTATTATAATATACCATATCATAAACTTGGTTGGTATATATCGGTAAGCTAGTAACTTTCGAAATTAGGATAAAGAATATCATGCAATTGTATATTACGTTAATCATAAGTATAAAAGGCCCTAATGCTCAAGATCTGGTTGAAGGTCTTCAGACTAGAAGTTGTAATTGTATTAACGTTAGTAACGAATTTAAAACTCAAAAATATTTACTAACCGCAAAAACTATCGTCATAATAATGGTAAAAGGTGTTAAATATAGGACAAGTTCTATTATTATCTAACTTGCTACCCTCCGGCTCAGCGCTACAAAGAATAGGTAAAATATTAAACCTAGTACTCTACTACTTTCGGGTAAAATTACCGGAACTACATTAAAAAAAAACGATAGTAAAAAGGCTAGTGATAATAACGTTGTGATTCAGCAAGTCACGTAACATGAAAATACTACTTGTAACAGAGCCTAATAATTAGCCGACTGTACCTTTCTATACAGTTTGAAGAGAAAAGACCCATAAATTTACCTTAATAATTAAAAAAATAACCCTTGATAAATGTTTAACCATCACAATAGTTACATAAACTATACGGTTTAAGGAATCATGTTAAATATAGGGGAAGTAGGGTACTTTATAATGAACTATTTACAATACCTAATATTAGTAGGGGAAAAAATTACTACCATGAAAATTAAAAGTCAAAATATTGTAAAAAGACAAAGTCATCTTTGGCCTTAGAGAATAAATATAGTTACTAAAATCGATAAAGATTTGATTTATTGTTGAATCAATTACGTTTCAAACCCTTAAGTTCCCTACCACATTCCTTTCTTACTCAAAATATATTAAAATCCTTGGCGTCGATATCAATGTTGACGTTGACAAACTGATCAAAAAGAGCTGGAGGGTTCTTTTTATCTATAAGTTAAAGTATCATTAGTTCTATTTTCACAGTTAAAAGGTAAAGGTATTTAATCTGATGAACATATTAATACGTTAATTACACCGACTTTTCAATTACTCAGTTGTTTGTAGGCAATAAAAGTTCTTAAATCCATAAGGTATAGAAATATAAAATACTTTCCTTTAAAGATTATCAAAAAGTTTTGTTACCATTACCAAACGTATAAAAAAACCCTTTAAAATTAAAATTTAAATTACAAAGAAATAAGGATTTCAATTAAAAAAAATTCGTTGATGTGTTTTACTTGAACAATAACACTGCTTTTTGCATTATTAACTACATAAACGTTTTCTACAAAGCCAAATTCCTTAAATCCATTTATGCTAAAAATACGAAGTAAACATTAAAAATACAATGGATTAATATATACTTAGGCCTAATCAACATTGTTATCGAGAGTACCGGTACCAATTTTATGGAAACAAAGTTTTAAACGAATATCAAAATAATAGGGATCAAATACAAATAGGTACTTATTAAGGCCTACTAAAGTATTGGCAATGTCGAAAAATCATATGTGCTATTTTTCAAGGCGTATAATATCCTTACATTGAAGATTAAAATCTTTATGAACCAAGAGATATGCCTTCAGATACCGGTAAAGAGCCTGAAGAATATTGTGAGCCCTAATAGCTTGGTGCTAACGTTGCTATTTTTAAGAGTATATCCTCGTTTAACGAGTGAATTTTCGCTATTGGTAAGTACCCAAAAGAGGGTTATAACGTAGGGAAAAGTTTTGAAGAAACCACGGAAGAAATCGGCATGACAGTAAAGTAATGATACCCTCAACACTAAAAACAACCTCACGACGATGAACGTATTGTTTTTTCTATCATAAAGTAAAGTTTTCGTATAAAAAGAGTCAGGTAAATAGAATGGCCCATTATCTTATCTATTGCAAACCTTAAAGTAACTTTTAAAATTATTCAGGTTTCTTCAACGTTTCATATGACTTAGGTTAAACCTTATATTGAGGAGATTAATAAGAACAATGAAGAGTATGATAAAGATCCTTAAACTAATCGAATAGGCTAATACAACATATCTTTTGTAATCAATAAGCCGATAGAATTTTAACGGCGTAGTAGGCTGTAATGATCACACTAAATACCCGTGAGTATATAGAAGGTGTCAGAGGGTTTATGTTAACAGTAAGGTAGCAGAGGTAACAAAAGGTGCAATATCAAGACTGTGTTCGTGCGAGTGATGATCAGAAGCCGTGAGGCTATTCAGGGTAGACTGAATACTTAGATTGACAACTGAAGAACTATCTAATGAAGCTATCTAAGGTGGTGATGACCATGTCCTTATATCTAGTTCCTTCAGTTGGTACCCATACTGGGGGTGCTCCAGTATGAGGTTTGCGGGATCACTGGTGGTGATCCAAGTGATCCAAGTGAGCCGGTGATCCAGGTGATCCAAGTGATCCAGGTCACGTGACTTCTGCTGAGTCATCCGTTGTCCAATTGCCGTGCCGTACATGGGAAATGTGCTTTGTAAGCGTAGTGGGGAACATGCAGCGTCAGAGGATCCAACTGCAGTTCGTGTCATAACATAGGCTATTAAAATAGAAAAACAATATGAATAAAAATTGTATACCGAGTTGAATCTACGATACCGCTTATATTAACAGGAAATGAAAGGATAATGAAGACTTGTCTGTAAAGTTCCACCTACAAAAAAAATCAAAACCTCTGGTATCCCTGTTGAAAATAACTTTAGGGTTAGTATTAATAGAGTTTTTACTCGAGGAGTCGGATAATTTATGCCTAAACGCGACTTCAACCTCTAAAACCCAAATCTTACAATCTTGTAATCCAAAATCATATACGAGGTTAAAGGCAAAACCACAGGGCGGCTGCAAGAAAGGTTACATTTAATTACTAAAGAATACAGAAATAAAGGTAAAAACTAAATATTTGCGTAATCGCGAACGATTTCAAAGATTAGTCAACGTTTCGTAATCGCTTTAACAAATTTGATAGCTAAAACCAATAGCAAATTCACCCTAAATAGCCGTGATATTATCTGGACTTATACTAAATCTGCAAAAAAATCTATAAAAATCGTCATATTAAAAATAATACAATAACACTATAATAAATACCCTTCGGGAACGTTTATAAAATTGATTAAACCACTATATGAAATTTCCGAAGCAAGCATTCATTAATTCCTAATATACCAATTTTACTTTAAGTTGAAACTAAGTATAAAATCTTAAACTTATAACCCATATATATTAGTTACGTAACATAAAATTTTGAATTGAATGGGTATATAAACTAACGATACAAATTTCATCAAAACTATTGGTTAGTAATGTCGGAACAAAAAACCATTGAGAATTTTAAGCTTTAAAACTGTAAGCCAGTTGCGACTTTAGCAAAAAGTAAATATCTTAACTTTAATGGGTCGTTAATTCATAAATAAAGTGTTCACGTTACTGATATATACCTTAGTTTCAGTCAAAAGAATCAAGACACTGACATGGCTACATAAAAATAATGTAACTAAGCCTTCAAGGTATGTGTAACAACGCGCCTGTGTAAGCTACATAGTCACTTTATACCAACGAGAGGTTTTCTATAATCTAATAATTACACTGTAAATATAAAACTGTCATGACCCAGACAGCGGTTAGGTCAGGAAAACAGGCCAGCAAGGAAACTACGCCACTGAGACGCCTGAAGTCTAACACATCAGGCGGGGAACATCTCTTATGTCAGCAGACCCAGGGTTAGGGTTAATGCCAAGGATATGTTGGATATGTTGGATATGAGGTTATCCAAGCTATCCAAGGACATGCCAAGGATATGTCGGATATGTTGGATCGGAGGTTATCCAAGCTATCCACATTATACAGTACTGAAGACGTATGAAGGATTGAGGATATAAGGACACGGTCAGCACCACACAGATAGTATTTCCTTCATAGCTCTTCAGTTGTCAATCTAAGTATTCAGTCTACCCTGAATAGCCTCACGGCTTCTGATCATCACTCGCACGAACACAGTCTTGATATTGTACCTTTTGTTACCTCTGCTACCTTACTGCTAACATAAACCCTCTGACACCTTCTATATACTCACGGGTATTTAGTGTGATCATTACAAAAACCAAACAAATCAAAGCACTGACCGATTAAATAGGAGGTTGAATTAGTAGATGAGGAATTTGAACCGGTGGATTAGCATGGTTTCGATTAACCTGCCGAAAGCCAAGTTAATAATATTTACGAATGGTTTTTTTTTTTTTTTTTTTTTTTTTTTCAAAAAAACACCTACTCCTCATCACGGATCGGATTTCTAATAAAAATTATTGATAATGATAAATTATGGGGAAAAATAGTTCAAAATAATAAGAAAACTAATCTATTAATCCTCCGTTAAGTGCAAAAATATTACTTGAAACGTACTAGTTTTAGAGGTTTACCATATAATAGCTGGTTTCGATATAGGGATAACGATATAGGAAACCCTTAACATCTTCATCAGGTAGCTGAAGATTCTCCCTATTTCAATGGTAATCTGTACTGAATCGAGATATCTATTTGAATACCTTTAAAAATTGGGAACTACCAGCGAAAAACACCTTAAAATCGATGTAATAACACTCTGCAAAGCTTATAAAGGCAAGGTAATCAAGGAGTTTAGATACATCGACGGTAAAAATAATCCGGCTAATGTTATAACAAAATCGATGCTAAATGAAGCTCTTAAGAAATATTGAGATAAAAATCAGTTAACTATACGTATTGAGAGCTACATGAAGAACCCACCTAGGAAGATCAAGTCATATGCTGGCGAGAAAGATGGGAAGTAGGGGTAACCTGGCCAGTTTAAAAACTACTAGGAGAATAAAGTCTACGACTTAATTAATTGGTACGGTTAAGTTGGAAGTTTGTATGAATCCGGAGACTTGATTAATTTACAAGGTTAAATTAGAATTTTTCTTTAGTTTGTAGCGAAAGACTTATTTATTGGAGTTGAAAAAGTCAAAACCCTGAACCATAGGGCAATTAAGGTTAATTTTAATGCGGCATTGACAAGGGTCTAGCTAGTTAATAAGGAAGAAATTCGGTGACAACTGAAAAAAATTGATCGATCTTGCTAATATATACGCACAAAACAAAATGTAACTAATGTTAAAACAATGGTAAATGTAATAAAGTTAATTAACTTGACTAAAAGTAAGTATATTATACTAACTATAATTTAAGTATATTGTTTTATATATTGACGGTAAAGTTAAGTATATTATATGCCCACTTTATACTAGTGCATGGGTAAAACACTTATCCATTCAAATTAGTGTGCAGGAGGCTATCGGTTATCTAAACCTAAAAAAAATACATCTACTACTTGACCACATAATACTACCGTTACTTTAATTACGATTCAAATTAACTACGTTACAATATCTATAGGCTTATCAGGCAAAACCTATCAACATTAACCAAAAGAAAGGGGTTTTTAACAAAAACATAGTTCATTGGATTTTGAATAGTCATATCAACATACATATCGTGTATTAAAACCAAGTGGTCGGCTAATGAGATAAATGTTGGACTTTCATAATCTCGTATTACATTAATTTTATTATATAAACTAATAACAATATTTATGAGAAACATGAAATTAGTCATTATCTCGATATTTGAATAACGTTTCAATTTATTAATGTTAATGATAGCCGATGGTCAAATATCGTTTACTAATAATAATTTATTGTTATCATTCTTACATTAGCATAGCTAAACAAGTGTCTATGTTTTATAAAAACACCTATAAATATCAATTACGATAGCCATCGTTTGTCGTCTATAATGTTCAATATTTATATTTTCACTGAGATTATGAATCTCGTTGAGAGATAATTTCGTAAGTAAAAAAACAAGTATAGCTATTTCACATATTTCTCTAAGCACTCAATCGAACGACCGAACTTATTAGAATTTCAACAGTTGATTCCTCATTAATTTCGTAACCCTTATATATTTATATTCAAACATATAGCTAAAAATTCCCTATTAAACTCCGGTTATATTCATAATGAAGGTGATATCACAATCGATGATCGCGATACGCGTTTTTTTATCTTATTTATCCTTCCTGGCTGATTAAACTGTATAAATATCCGGCTGTCAACGATGGTTATACAATTACTTAATTGAAAAAGATAAAAATGAAAGGAGGGGGGTATCGGTAGGCTTTTATTAATAGGCCTTTAGACGTTGCAACGTTATTGATTCGATTGGTCGAAGTAACAGTAGTATTGCATAATCAAGTGGTAAATGTATTGATCTAAGTTTGAAAGACCTCTAGCCAGTCTACACACTAATTGGTATAGCTAATTTCTTCTTCGGTACCCTAGTGTGAAATAGGTACATACTGTACTTAACTTACAATCAATACAGTAGACCCAAAAAACAATACATTCAACTTGCAGTCAGTAAAATCAACTTTACTTACAGTAAATTTGAATTAATGCACTGCAATTAGTACAATTCTCATAGAGGAGGGGAGGTTAATACTTATAAGTTAAAAGAAAAAAAGTGTTAAAAATATGAATTGAGGGAAGTAAAAAAAATTAAAAAGGTAAAACAAGTTTAAAAAAGAAAATACTAAACTAAAAACTATATATGAAAAGTAAAAAGTTGGGGTTTTGAACTTTATTGACAATATTTTCAAAAATATGTACCATATTTTATTTATGATAAGAAAGAATGGCTATATCAAAGTTGATCAAAATTAACGTCGCCGCGGCATTCCAATACGAACTGATCATTTCCATCGTCTCCAAAATTCATTACATTTATCAAATCTTAAACAACCTTTTTATTTATACCATTTTCCATTCAAAATTGTCTTATCAGTTGGGCGTATAATTTTAAGCAATTAATATGTAATTTTCGGCATTCATTTCTAATAATTGAACCAAAATTCCACCGTAATACGGACGATTACACCTGATGCACCTTGCTCGATTCCATTCAGCGTTACTTAAAGACTGATTCTCGAATATTTCCCAGGTATTTATCCCAATTATCGACGGAAAATGTTTCTAACTTTATATCTTATGATTTTATTACTTTTTTCCAGACCTAATTATCAATCAAAAACTTACTAAATTTAGTAGGTCCAATATTCAGTTATCTACAATATATCAGTTTATAAATTATTTTTTCATATCTGCGCAACGACTTATAAATTCGGTTCATATCGTTTTCCAAATTGCTTGAAATTCAACGAAACTAGTTACCAATTACTTTAGATCGCAACCCAATATTAACTCCGTCATAATCCCTAATAATCCAACAAACAAATCCAATATTACCTAAAAAAGAGTATAAGGTAAATCTCTGACAAATCGGTTGTTTATAATTTTTACAATGATGTTGAATATCGTCCGACATTCTTTATGTATTTGTAATCGCGTTTGTATACTCATTTTTTCATTCATTTTTTACTTATTTCATCAATCTTTCGATCAATCCAACCGAGGAAGCAATGTATGTAAGGGCATTTACGACTTGGATACCTCCTTAAACACAAAATTTTAAAACATCCGGGCTTTTAAAAAAACTCTTATTATTATAATAACATTTGTCTAAGTATTTGAGAGCATCTATAATCTATTTTTATATTTTTGGGACTTTTTTATCTGTTGGTCCAATCATCGGTTTACAAAATAAAAATCTAGAAGAATAATATATCGTGAGATATATGTAAATCTTGTTATTAAGTTGTTTTAGGTTAATATTCCCAGCGAAGTCTATTCTGATAATATCGTATAGTTGAAGAGATCTTACTGGTATAAAATTGATATTGACTAGTTACGCCATGCTGATTAATACGTATAGCTTATATACGAGTATAGTACTACATATAATCGTATCGAAATAACTATTATATTAACCTTTTTAATATATAAAACATTGATATTAAAATAAAATATCCTCAATAGTCTTGAACTCAATTTAATATTTGTGGTACCTCCATTCGCCTGATGTATATAATATATTTTCCACTATATTCACGTTTTAACAATGTTACTTCATAAAAAGAAAATATACAGATTTGCATTTCATCTTCCTCCTCAGTTATGTTAAATGGTCCATGATTATTTAGTACTCAGCGATTGAATTTTCCACGAGATCTCCATAATAATTTATCATATCTATATATGTAATGAAAAATATCACTTCTAAACGCATTATTTGGCCTTGATTCAATCCGCTCATTGGCGAAATGATTCCCGTCCCTAGGTTTTTGAATATAAAGAACGCACAAAAAATGATCCTTTAACTACCTACATTAATAAAATTCATATGTACGATTGAGATAATTACATTACCGGTTCCTAGTATCTCAATATACCGTTTGCAATCTTAATTATTTGATGGCTATTAGAACGAAATATATTTCAAATAGCTAATACTCACAGAACATCTTTCTATTACGTAATTTCATTAATAAGTATAATAGAACTCGTTAATAACAAAACTAAATTCCCAAAGTCGGTAAATATTATCGTTGGCAAAGGTACTTTAATCACCTATAATCTTAACTTGTTCAGGAATTTCATAATACCCAATACCTCTTTTTACCCAATTATATATCATATTTCTTTATCGTTCAATCATTGTAAAAAAAAAATGTTGGAATAGTAGTAATCTTAGTACAGTAAGTCAACTTTACTGTAATTAAAGTTAACTTTACAGACTTCAAGCTGAGTGTATTGTTTTGTGGGTCTACTGTAGAGTCGATTACAGTATACGCTCATTGTACCCTAGGGCATAGGCTAAGCAAATGGTCATAAAAAATAGTATGCAGACCAGCTATCGGTCTTCTAAATCTAGAACAATATATTCACCACTTGACGATACAATACTACTGTTACTAAAACTACGATTCGAATAAACCACTTTGCAACGTATAAAGGCCTATCATCGGCAGTCCTATCAACAAAAACTTCAATTCTTATATATAACATTAATTTGTCGGTTACTTTAATACCTATCAACAGTCTATAAAATGAGAAAGCCAAGTTATCAAATTCTTTACTAAAAAGATATTTAACCACCTAATATTGCAAAAAGCGGTTAAATACCATTGAAAATTTTGGTTAAATTGCTAAATATATCATTACAAATCCTTCAACAAATTTGTCTTGCTATTGGAAAACCTTTAAAATTTATCACGTTTATATTAATATTTTTCATATAACCGTGATTTTAGATATTAACCTTATACACGAAGTTTTTAACGTAACGGTTAATGATATTCATCTACATTTAAATTTCAACATATAAATGGTGAAGTACAGTTTTTTCTTTACGGAAATGTCGTTTAACATAAAGTCATGTTTTTTAATTTTGCCTATGTTTTAAATTCTTTCAATGTTTTTCCAGTAAGCAGACTCGTCTTTGGAAAGTTTGAAAGCCTAAAACATAAATTCAAACTACAAATTACAATATTGTTTCACAATTTCACTCAATTCGATTGAACAAAAATCGTTAAAAATATTACAAATGCAAAATGTTTATATGCGTCGAATCTATATAACGATCCATTATGATCGTCTATTTTTACATCTAATACTGTGTTCAATATATAATTGTATACTATTAATTATTATAGGGATAAACCACAATTCTGTGTATCCGATAATTTTTAATAGTTGGATAACAGTCATTTAACAAAATTCACATCGCTAAACATGTAATAAATATATCTACTACCAATCATACGATATAACGTGAGCAACATATATTATTACATATTTAGAGTTATTGTGGATATTACTATATACCCTCATAGATAGTATACATAGGCCAAGTAGCAGTGCACTTTATTGCAGTGTGCACTCCTGCAGGGTGCATGGTAACGTGTCACGCTGCAGGCTGAACTCTTGTAAGGCCCAAAGTGCATCATGCATGGATTGGTCTGAAAAAGATATTTCAGACTGACGGCAATGCGTGGATCGGTTTAGAAGGAGTATTCCATAGTGATATGCTCTGGGTGGAGGACTTATAAGCCCTTACTTGTGGCGTACACCTCTGGATGCTTCTTCTTGATCTTAACCATCTTGAATTACTTTACTCCAATACCAATCATCTTTTGATTACTCTTCCACTTGCTTTATTTCACGTAAACAAGTACTTGGACCCTACCGACAGTTATAAATACTACTTTATATTAATATACTGAAGTAGTTAATACACTCTACTATTTAATCACAACATCTTATTAAAAAACTTGTTTCTTATATCTATAGGCTATTATAATTTTATTTTGCAACTATTAACAAATATTTGGTTATATGCTACACTATATTTGTCCTTTTTATAATAAAATATCGTAAATAGACCTGTTATTTCGAATATTTAGGTATATATATATATAAACTTACTGTTTCTATTGATGGGTATAATATTTATATTAACACTACTTGATTTGACGAATATCCCGATCGTTTCAATTATAATCGTTGACTTTCCCATTCTCATTCGATAAAATTAATAAGAAAGTCAATCGCTCAAGCATTTATTCATTCTAATATAAATATATTTGAATATGAATATACCAATCGTTGAGCTAATATTAATTCACCTATAGTATAACCTTTATGTTAGCAAATATATCTACTTCAATCGTTTCACATATATTTATAATATTAACATCCAATAATTTGAACTGTATATTAGTAATTAATAGTGAATCCTTAGTTGGTGTTTTTATTCCGGTTATCGTCCAATATTATAATCGAATCGAATAGTTTCAATTATTAGGGTTCATACTTTACAGTCGACAGCTAATACCATCGTTAGATTCCCTTTACTTTTCAATTATTAATCATATTTGTATACTAGTATAGCTAAAGCCGCTTGTATATCCTTTTCCATTCATAACTCCAGTAACTTTATAATATATTTAAATTAATTATTCAAATCCATATTCATTCATTTCTCGTAATTAACAATTGAAAGTTCTATTAATAATATTCGTTATAAAAATCAATCAAATACGAAGTATACTTTCTTTTTTGGAACCTGGTTTATATTGTACGAATATAAAAATATAAATG
This sequence comes from Anisogramma anomala, assembly GCA_038502455.1. NCBI lineage: Eukaryota > Fungi > Ascomycota > Sordariomycetes > Diaporthales > Gnomoniaceae > Anisogramma > Anisogramma anomala. The sequence goes on along the minus strand of JASMMZ010000002.1, from coordinate 10,226,530 downwards.
ATAATTCTAGGTTACTTTCTTGTAAAAACAAAACTTTACATTGTTGAATAAAAGAGAATTTTTCGTGTCTTATAATATATAAATTTAATTATATTGTAATTGCATAACCAACATCTATTCCGCTTTTATCATATTACCAATTGAAGGTGATGAAAGTATAATTTAAATGCTTTCAAAACGTACATGTTTAGTTGTAATTACCTTTACCTATTTTGATTATTATTTTAATGTATATATATATATATAGATCTATTCTAGTTGAGATGTTTTTATTGTTAATAATACTTTGCGAAGTATAATATATTGTTTAGCCTTTTTAAATATTCCTAATTTTTATATAAACTTTGGGTTTTTTATTGTTTTTATGATAGAATTCGAAACCCAAACAAATTTTCGTATTGGATCTCGATTTCTCCGACAATAACCGATAATGGGTCGTAATTTAGTTTTAATATACTGGTCTTACAGTGAAAAGCAATGATTTTAAACAATATCTTATAAGGATAATAACCGAATATACGCCTTTTGAACGAACATTAACACATTTTTTACATAACCATTGTTAGCCAAATGACAATAAAATTAGTAAAAAATCATGAACAAATTATACAAAAGATACTAAAAAGTAATACAAAAGTAAATGAAACGTACAATTTTACTTACTATGAAGGGGAAAAAATATAATTCGCTAATATTATTTGGCTACCTTTAACTATTATTAATATTATAGATATGTTAACCTTCCAAATAGTTACTTATAAACACTCTTCAATATTACAAATAATCAATTACATTAATAAACTATTATCGACTAAGCAACTACTGATATGAATATTGTGGGTACTACTATTTAATATAGATACTAATATAGTTAGCAAGTGTTACGGAGCACGCTAGTAGAGTGCATATTAGGGGTCACAGTTCTGGTGAGAATACCTAAGCTCCTGTTTGAGGTGTGCACTCTCTAGGTGCCTCTTCTCCATCTTGCATCTTCATCTATCATTACTATCATCTTTAAAAACTATATTATCTTCTTCATACGTTATCATACAGACCTTGAAGATAAATATTGTGGATATCTTCATATATATATCCTAATTAGGTTTTTGTTACCTTAGGTAACGCGTGGTTTTATAATATTACCATCAACAATACATACTCAAAGTGGGTATGTTTGCGTTTTTTTTAAAAAAAATTGTTGGTAGAGTAGTAATTACAGTACATTAATTCAACTTTAACTATAGTAAAATTGACTATACTGACTGCAAGTTGAGTGTATTGTATTGTGGGTCTATTGTATTAATTTTAAGTTTAAGTACAATAATGCGCCCATATCACACTAGGGCACGGGCCAAGCAATTAACCATACAAATATCTGCGTAGACCGGCTAGCGGTCTGCCAAACCTAAAACAATATATCTACTACTTAAACACGAAATACTATTTTTACTTCAACCAATTGAATCGATAATGTTGCAATGTTTAAAGCTTTACCAATATTGAATAGTACTTATTATTTTAAGCACAGATAATCCAAGTAGTGAAAAAAGGCTACTTTCTGGTTACGCTTGGTCAAAGATCAAGGTAGAAGAAAGATTTTTGCGAAAAGTCTCTATTATTGCGTATTTTTTCACGGTAGTAAATAAAAAAGACGTCCAGATTATGTCGGTTTTTCATAGTAGTTTAGAGGTGATGATGGTATCACTATTCGAAAACAATAAAAACTCTTTACCAGATCTTTTTCTTAAAAAAAGTATTGAAATTAACAGTCAAAAATATTAACAATCATCAAGTTGGAAAACGACTAAATTAGTATTACTACGGGTACCATTATTACAAGAACTAACAAATCCTATGCCATTAAATTACTAATAATAATAAAAGACTTCCGATCTTACTCCTTCCACTAAACATTTTCCTTAACACCAAGTTTTCCTTCTACTTCACTCACCCCCCCCCCCCCCCCCCCCCCCCCCCCCCCCCNCCCTTACGCCACTTCAATCGTCAAGATCGTTACACTGGGCGAAAACGCTAAATATCGCTAAGAGATCCACGTTACACGAATTTACGCCAAGTCACCGAATTTCCACCCAAATTTACGCCAAAACACCAAATCAATACATTTTCAAATCGTTAAGTTTCTTGTCTCAAACCCATCTAACGTTAAAATAGCGTTCGATTAAAAAAAAAATCAAAGACCTCAGACCCCTTTTTCTTACTCATTTTAACCAAAAGCTCTGGGAAAGAGATACCGATGAAACGTCTACTAATAAACATATAACCAACAATATAGGCTGTTACATCTTCGAATTTAATGCCGGTAAAGAATTTGGTCGCGATGTCCGCATCTTTTAGAACTATCGTAAATCTTTGAATTACCAAACGATTAATATTTAAAGTGAACTTTGAAGGCATATTAAACCAGGCTAAAAATAAAAATAACTCGTCGTAACATATATATCTAAGGAAAAACCTTATTAGAATTGTCAAAAACCTTTATTGAATTTGATTAATGTAACGATCTATTCAAAAATCCTAGTTCTTAAAACACTCGAAAAATATTAAAAACAATGAAAATACCTAACGTCTTCATACACAGTTTATGAGACCTCCGCTCAATATATAATTAAGTCAAGCCTTTAACCCTTCACCGCCTCTCATTCTTTATATGCTAATAATGAAAAACCTATAAATATTTTCGGTAATTTAATACCTCTATATGACAACGCAAAGTATGATCTTAGTGATAACAAAGTATTTAAAAAAATAGTTGCCAACGTGACAATAGTAATTAATATTAACGTTATCCTGTTAATGAAAAAAAATTGTTAAGTTCCTCAAAATCTTCCCTACAGCTAAGTTCTCTTTTCTCCTTAATCCTTTCCTCAAAATATTCAAATCTCTTAAAAAGAAGCCTCCCACGACAAGTACATCTATACGCGCGAACCCAATACAAGTCTTACTACAGTATTTTACCTTTTGGGTTAAGTAACTAGCAACTAACTTCATCAGCATAATTCTAAAGTACCAGGAAATATTATTGACAATTAGAACGATTACCGAAACCGTACTCCCAAACCTATCAAAATAAACAATATTAACTATAAATTTCTTACAAATTTCGCGAAATTTTGTTATAACGCAGATATGTATAATTAAAGGTCTTACAATCTTCTTAACAAGAACATAATTACTTTCTTAATCATTGACAAATGAATAAAAATCCTTTCATTAGATTTTCACTTACTATTCCCTAAAGTACTCATAAGCTACGCTATAAATTACTACCTAACATTCCTAACGAAAGCAAAAAACTTTCGCAAAATTCATAATAGTATGAAAGGTCACATCGAATACGACTTCTACCTTGCATAAAATTACACGAACTAGCATATTACCGCATTTGTATTACTTAGTTTAAAGTTTGAATACCTATTTTTTCCTCACGAAAACAAGTATAATTGAAGTCACCTACTTAATATAATCGTAACTGCGTATATTATACGGACGGTTAAGATATCCGGTTGCAAGATACCTTTTACGGTTTCTTTACGTAACGGGCTATACTGATGTGGGAAAAAGAGTCTTGAAGGTTATAGAAAGGGTTTTTCACAAATTCCAGTTATACTTACAAAATTGACGACGGTTAAACTCTGGCCTTCAACATGATGATGAATTTAACTATAAGATTATTAGGAATATAGTCTTCTCTATTACTTATTAGTATAACATTAACTTATTGAATATCTGGTTTAAAATATATATTAGTGTTTCCTCTTATTTTTTTTGTCGCTATCATCGTTGTTTTCTTCGTAGTAATTCATTCTATATAGTATTAGGCAAGATGTACGTTGTGTTTAAAATAGCTTTTAATATTATTGTAAACTTCAAGAAAAGTGGTTATTCAAATTAAAAATGTTAGGTAGTAGTCTCTAACGTTTTTCATAAGAATTTCGGAAAATAGTAAGTTAAAAACAAAAAGTAAAACCTGTATCCACTCATAAATGTTTTAAAAAAGCATTATCTTCGTATTAAGGACGTTATAGTACTTTCCATTATACTTTTATATATCGTTTCAAATCTTAACAGAGTTCGTGAAAAAATTATAGTTAATATTAACTATTTTTACAGGTCTTGGTAGTAAATCGAGATAGTTATTCTAGTCTTCATTTGTGTTTCCTAGCAATTTAAGTCTTAAGGCCTCCTAAACGCGGTGTGAAAGGTAATTGCTAGTCGTCTAGCCCGAAAGGTAAAGTCCTATGGTAGGACTTATAGTAAGCTCGTGCGTATAGATAAACTTATCGTATAAAGGCTTTTAAGGGGATTGGCGATTTTAATTAAAGTATCAAGGGTCAATATGGCCTTAGGGGTTTTAGGGGACCTGAAAATTTTACTTCATTAACTAGTGTAAAGCGCCAATATCAATTCCTCTTATTGTGTTCGCAGACGTTACTTTATATACTCTTCAGTCACTAAGGGCGTACCACGCGCTATTACGTGGTAATGTCAGGCTATCGAATAGATTACCAGGTTTCTTATCGTTAACGCGTAAATGTGCTTCATTCAATCAGGGGTTGAGAGGTTTTTTAAAATGCGTATAAGGTCATTAAGGTTCCTTAACATCATTTCCTTTGAAATGTAGGTCTTAAGATTGCTCCTTACGTTAAGTCAACTTGTAAAGAGTTTTTACCAATTTGGTAAAGATTTTCTTTATTATGTAGATCCTTTTTCTTTGAAGTTCTTTCTTTAACTTAAACTTAACACCCTTTTATATCTTCTTTTATATATTAATAATTTATTTGTTAAAAAATTCACGATATTTACGAAACTTGTTATCGCTACGGTTAAGTTCTTCGTCGCCGTCTTAATTAACTATAAAGTGACCAACGAAGTTAATTAGGTGCCATTCGATTAAGTCTTCGTCGATATTTAGCCCAAAAGTTTTTTATTGTACTACTTTGAAAAAAGAGATTCGAAAGCTTCAATCCCCTTTTATAACTTTTGGATAGGCTCCATTTTAAGATTTTGGCTTGTGTATGGCTTGATGCGCGAGAGACTTGGTGTTTTGGTGTCAAGTTGCGTGGGAACTTGGTGACTTGGCGTTGGATCGCGCTATGTAGCTTTTTCGGCGCCACTTGGTGAATCTTGGTATTTTCGCTTGAAGTAGCGATCTTGAAGATTAAATTTACGTAATGAAAGTAAAAATAGTAAATTAGGAGCAAAGGTTTGGTGTAAAGGGTAAGGTCTAAGATCGTTGTTATAGGTAGTAGTTGAAGATTGTTTGTTGTTTTTAACTGTAAAACTTAGCCGTTTTTATAATAGCAACACTCGTAGCAATACTAACTTAGCCGCTAACCAACTTGACGAACTTTGAGATTTCTGACAGTTAATATTAATGTTTTTCTTTAAAAAGGATTCTTAAAGATTTCTTGGTGTTTTCAATAACGATACCGTTACTACCTCTAAACTATCGTAAAGACTGGCGCAGTCCAACAGTCTTTTTTTTGTATTGCCATAAAAGCTGATATAATAGTAAAGGCGCTTCGTAAAAATCTTTCCTCTATCCTAACGATAACATATAACGTAATCGAAAAGTAGCCTCTTATTTTACTTAGCCAATCTGTGCTTAACCGAATAAATAGTGATTAGCGTTGATAAGGCTTTGGACGTTGCAAAGTTGTCGATTTGATTAGTCGAAGTAATAGTAGTATTGCGTGGTCAAGTGGTGGATGTATTATTCTAGGTTTGGTAGACTGCTAGCCGGTCTGCACAGTAATTTGTATAGCTAATTTCTTGGCCCGTGCACTAGTGTGAAGTGAGCGCATACTGTATTTACTTTGCAGTCAATACAGTAGGCTCATACAAAATAATACACTCAACCTACAGTCAATATAGTCAACTTTACTTACATTAAAGTTGACCTACTGCACTGTAAATACTACTATTCCAACATCGAGTAAATTAATTGTATAATTTACAATTTTCAAAACCTTTATTAGTAAATTAAAGGTGAGCCATAAAATATATCTTGATAGTTAGTCATTAGTCAATAAACAACTAAATAATGGCATACAGTAATATTTCATACTCCTAAGACGATGGACCGAAATTTGAGCTTTATTTACATTTTATTAGACTTAAATCCGGATTATAACGAGAACATTCAAGAATTATCTAAGGGTTGATTATTGTCTTACAATTAGAACCAAAGTAAACGGCCTGATTTCTAAATTATTTACTTATTGTTAATAAGACGTCAAATAGTGTGTAAACTTAGATAGTCTCTGTAAAAAAGGCTTCAAAGAGCTCTGTGGATTACATAGCGTAAGGATGGTATATGTAACGGTAATTCCGTTCCATCGAAGCTCGTTTACTTGGGTAGTTTTTGTATTATCCAGCTTTTCAACGAGGAATACGGAAGCTAGTTAAGTAAAGTATTTTGGTGTGAGATTTGGATATAATGGTTAACAACCAGCTAAGAAACCCAATTTTATACGACCAATAATCTGGTTAAAGTCGTCAAAAGCATCGATGGAAAGTTAAGCAACCTGGTAAATATAGGGGAAACGTATTAGCGGAAAAAGGCTTGGATCTTAACTTTGACAATGATATTAGTAAGTATGTGAAAATTTTCGAGTAACTTTGCGATAGTAATAATTGTAAGAAGAATGAAAGTATATGTATTAAACTTGGTAATAGTAAAATAATTACGTTGAAACGGCTTCATAATGATTAATAAATGGAATTAAATATATTGACTGGACAGGCAACATAATTCATTATCATTTTCAGCCGAATTGTAATGAGATTATAAGGTATTGAAGGCTTATGTGGTAAACAAATTCGAAAAGGGTTCGTGAGTTGGATCAATATACCCCACCCATAAAATTAACATTTGTTGTTGCAAAATTTCGTTACTCGAATGTAATTCACGTTAGGTTTTATTTAGGTTTATAAGATAAATTCGATATCATACTTAAACTCGATTTCGCCATCGTCGTTAATAACGTTAATGGTGAATTATTAGTAATTGTAAACATATTGGTTTGGTAATATGTTAGTAATAGTCTCAATTAGTTTGTTAACGTAAACGAGTGAGTGTTTTGTAACTAGGACGATACTATTAATGACTTTGACGTCAATAATATATATAAAATGGTATTTATCGTAAAATTAAACTCGTTGTTTTTAAAGATTAATTCGGTTTACAGTTTTTTTGTTAAAAGTTATATTATTCCCGATTTAAAATTGTTTAGATGGAAAGTAGTATTGATAAATAGAATTTTTATACATTATTTTGTAGCCGTTACTACCGTTTATACAAATTTCTAAATAATGCTATTACGTTGGACAAAGTCTTCGTCCTCAATACATAACTTTTGAACCGAGATAATTAAACGTAGAAATAGTTATATAAGGTTATTTGTTGGAACAATATTGACTGCTATTTTTAGCAGATTAATTGCAGTATATTCAGTCAACTTTACTTACAGTAAAGTTGACTGTATCGACTGCAAGTGGAGTGCTCACTTCGTACTATGGCACGAACCAAGCAATCGGCTATACAAATTACAATACAGACCGGCTAGCAGTCTGCTAAACCTAGAACAATACATCCACCATCTGACTACTGCAATATTACTGTTACTTCGACCAATCGAATCGACAACGTTGTAACGTCTAAAGCCTACTAAAATTAACGTAAAAATTATATATTATAAAAAATGAATCGATACCGATAATAGTCGTGTTTTTGTTATTCAACGCTATTTAATAGTAAGGTGAAAAGTGATTTTTATCGAGTTGAGTGTAAATAATGAAGCAATGTAAGTACGTTAGAATTTATCAATTATCTTATTAGATGTCGCTGTTTATTTTAAATTAAATACAATATTTAGGCGTTGTTTTACCCCGTTGAAGTTATAAAGGCGTTTTTACAACCCATATATCGAATTTTAATCCCATTTGTTAACGATAGTGCGGAGAAACTTGTAAACCCGTTAATAATAGTTTAAACACCTTTTAGAGTCAGTTTCAATATTTAGAATTTTCAATACTTATATAGCAACGGCTTTGTTCAAGAAATACGTAATCATTATAAAGTAAACTAGGTTATTAAATCATTTTTAATAGAAGTTAACCATAAAATCGAAGTGTAATTCGCCCTAAAACTGTTCGAAAATCGATACAGTTTTAAGGGAACTATTTCGTTGATATCTTTAATAGGATATTTATTCAAAAATATTACAATTACGATGAAAACATATAATAATAGATTTAAACCTTTCCAAAAGTACGATTTAGATAATATAATAATGTTGGCGTCGTATCTGGGTAGTAACAAGCGAATTATATGTAACTTGAATTAACTAGATAATGAGTGGTTTATAAATGAGGACCTAAACGCGGTTACTAAAATGTAAAACTTCATTATCGTTTACCGTATATTCGTAAATTGAATCCTTAAAGGTTTGGTTTTTATTAATGTAAATATCGGTAGGAAACCAGCGATTATCTATATTTATTATACTAATTGAGTAGGATTAAGTAACCTTTCGGGTGATAATGGCGTCTTAGACGTTTTCAAAGTTGTATTTGGTAAAATATTCGTAACTTTCAAGCATAGATTCGCCGGTAATGGGAATCTGGGAAATACGCAATTTTAAAAGCGACGTAAAAGCGATTTATTCGGAGTGAAGGAGCCGTAATTTTTGGTTGAAAAGGCGAGGCTTAGAAAGGCCCTTGGCAATATTTTAGTTTGCTTGTAATATTGTATCGGGTTATATATAATGCGCCCCTTTATTGCAAATGAATTTAGAACGGAATTGGGAAAATCGCTTTGATTAACAAATTTACTTTTTCAAAAATCGTCGTATTAATATAAATTATTCTAAGTATTCGTAATTCGTAAAATTTGTAAACGTGTATGGTCTATGAAAAACCCTCATGTTCTATATTTTTAAATAACTAATAATACTTAAAAATATTTCTAGACTTTATAATTATATTAAACGAGTGATGAATGATAAAAATTATATGTTATCGGTAAAAAAAGTTACTTAATCGTTACTTTAAAGTGGGCAATACCTTAAGTCTTATCCGAAATAGTTGGTTTTTAAAAATGGTTTTTCGTTCGGGTTTTTATTAAGTGAAAACGGGTTTTGCAAGAAACGAAAAATTAATTTATAGAAAATTAATTTCTTCCTAGGGTTTTTAACGAAAGATAGCTCCGTATTCATTCAATCTTACAAAGGGTTTAATTATTACAACGTAATTTCGAATAATTTCGTGGTAATAGTCGTCGAATTTACAGAAACCTGTATACTTTGACTATAAACGCTAAAGCTATTTACTTTCAGACAACGCTTCAATCTTTCGGATGTATACGTATTTTGATACAGGTTCAAATAATAAATCATAAATACTGGGTTGATCAAACATCAAATTCACATTTCGATATATTGAAGTTTGATTTAACAGAGGCCTTCTTTTATACGAAACTTGTAGAAATTGGCTTTAAATTTGAGTTTGGTAAATCATTTAGTCTTTTAAAAATTGGAAAACGTTTTTACGATGAGAATAAAGAGGTACTGATCGGCTTTTGCAATAGTATCAAATCTTTAATAATTATTTTAAAAACATATACTGTTTCTAAGCTTTTTTTAGTGAGAAATATAGGGGTATTTATTAAGGAGTTAATTGCTCGAATATAATCTTGATTTCATAACTTAGGTAGTATTTTATGTAGTACTCAAATCTTTCTTTATGATATTTTGTATGACGGATTTTAAAAACTTTTTAAGATTGGTTTTGATTACCATTTTGAAGAATAATTTCATCATCGATTTTGGAGTAGTGAGTAGGTCATTTGCTTTTGAGGGTTTTTTCGAATAAATATATAAAACCTTTCAATATTTTTGAGAATATGTCGGCGATAGTAATAGTTTGACTTGGGGTTGATATTTTTTTAATATTCTTCAAAGAGACAGATTTACGTCGCGTAAAAGCAGTTTTGTACTTGCGAGTGTATTAGGATGTAGTATAGAAGACGGTAATGTTAATACTTTTGGATACCTTTGAGTTTGAATCAAACCCGCGTTTCTATAGGCGATGATTAGTCGTTCATTCTAAAAATCAATATATGTTTCATGATACTGTAAGTTGCTTGATAGTATTTTATTTAAGGCTTACTAAACATAATGTTATATTATGAGTAGAGCATGATATAGATTTAAATACAATATTAATATTAATCGAGAATAATTTGAAAATTGTTTATAAAACATATAAGTTATACACCAATATTAGTGGTTTGTTGGGTAATTTCGTTAAATTATCGGCGTGAAATGCAAATACAACGTAATTATATACGTTGAGTAATTATATACTAATGATGTTATCATTGGTATAAACTATATTTACTAAAATATTAATGAATTCAATGGAATTAAAAAGTGAATTTATTATATTTATGTAGTAATTTATGAGTTGTTGGCCTGTTATCAGGTGGAACTCAAGTTTTTTTTAACTTTTGAATGTGTTGAATGTACTATATAAGATATTGTGTAAGCTTATAGATTCAAGTATTGTATAATCTACATAGATGGCTTGATATATGATCAATTGTATCATTATAAATACCTCAATCAAAGGTCGAGACTCTATACTAGTGAATACTAGTTCCTCTATCCTGGTAGGTACTGGCTCAGGTAGTATCTCCGTCTTGATCCTCCATACTAATCAATACTAGTACTTGTACTAGTAAATACTATTGCCCTTTGGAGATATCTACATCTCTGGTGAATTTCTCATCCTTTAGTATTAAGACGTTCAGTACTTGAAGTTGTATCAAGTACTAACTAGCCTTGTTGTGGTCCAGTTGTTGAGTATAGTGAGTGATCGTATCTGTTATATTTCCAACAGTATGCGATTATATAAAGAAGTTATAATTTTGCTTCTGAAAATTTAATCAGATAGTTGACAAAAATGAAGAAAATATCCGTATTGATTTTTTTGCCAAAGCTGTTTGAGCGTTGGGCGGGATATGTAGGGTAGGTTCAAATTTAACAATTATTAGCCCAGTATTTTAAATATTAAATATAGTTTTTACGACATAAAAGTTAGGTTTAATTCACACAGATTATACGTTGTTTAATACCTGTTTGTAAAACGTTTACATTAATTATCATAATATTTTTCTCGTTGTCGCGCGTAGGTATTTTACCACTATTAATCTCATGATGAACGGTATCGCTATTACCAATTCCGCCAATATAACTAACATTAATATTATTATGTTAAATACGGAGGTTATAAAGTCGTTTATTAATAAGTTTAGTATAAATAACTTTATATATATATATATATTGTATATAAAATGAATTTAACGTGTTAATTAAGATATTTTCAATAGTTTTTTTTTTTTTTTTTTTTTGAAAAAATATGAATTTCACAGAAAATTTCAAGGATATGCTACCAACTTTAGTTTATAAAGGTTTTTCAATGTTAAAAAAACGTAAAACCTTTCACAAACCTTTTATTTTACATTTGTAGGTCAAGTGATGACGGATTTCATTACGATAAAATCGTAGTATTACACGTATCATATTATTATAAAAATGTTGAACTTGTTATGAACGCCGTTGTTGTTACGAATGTAATAGTTTTAAAACGTTTTTTGAAGTATTTGAAAAAAGCTGAAAAAATGTTATGCTAATGAATATTCAATTTAAACGTAATTTCTATAGTATTATAACTTTTTATATCGAAAAACATAGTTTAATATCGAAAAACTTTACTGATTAGTCGAAGAGGTTATGTTTTATTTGTAAACAGTTAATATTGTTAGGTTAATTATCGGTTTTATAATTGATGTTAGAGACATTAGGAACGTCGTTATCATCTTTGGATAATTCATCGGGGCTTGTAATATAAAGTGGCGTAGAGTATATATTAGTATTGTTTGTAAATTATATAAAAGTTGTCTTCCCTTAGATAAAAGGTTACTCGAAAAAGGTAGATAGACTAATAACAATTTCAAGTTACCGGATTATATTTATAAATGTAGTTAGTATATTAGTGTTATGTCATTTTATACGTCCAGCGTATTTTCGAGTAGTTTATTCACATTCAACACATTTTCTTTGTAAGGTTTTGGTGAATCGTTTATATTAGATGGTCAATTCATGGTATTACGTAGTTAAAGCGCCTTGAAATTAGTTTTACACGCATGTATTAAGGAATTGCTCTAAAGCTTAAGGTTTTAAACTTGGGTTGTAAAAAATATGCTTTTAGGTTATAATCCAATAAAAACAGTTGGGATAATATTAGGGAAAAATAAAATATCGAAGATTATATATAAAGGGACTAGGTTAAAACTGTTATTCAACGTAGTCGGATATTGTTTATAATCCTTAATTAAAAAGGAAGAGAGGCCCTTGTGACACGCGAGTCGCCAGGGCGAGACGGCGGACGGCCGCGCGCACGTGCCGGGCACCGCGCACGAGGGTGGTGCGGATCGTCCACGGCGCGTTGCCGGCTGCCAGCTGGACGCGGCCGTGCCGACGGCGAGGTTTTTTTGCCTCGGCAGACGGCGTCCGTCGGGCTCGCGAGGCCCAGCGCCAGGGCGGCGGCAAGGAGGGAGGGCGGGGACTGCGTTGTGTCGGTCTGGGAGGGCGGAGTCCACGCTGTGGAGTGGAGGACTGCGGCGAGGAGGAAAGTGCGTTCTGAAGAAGGCTCGATGGGTCCCACGGTCCCCGTATGCGAACCACCGGGGCGAAGGCAGCCAGCCAGGTGGCGTCTCAAGCGGTATGGTGGGCAGCGTTCGCATCCCTGGGCTTACCGTTGGACACGTCTGTCTGTCTCCCTTGCGGACGGCACAATTGAATAATGAGGAATGCCGACTACGGTATCTACACGCCAGCGAGCGGAAGCATTCTTCTCCCTACGGTACCCAAGTAACGCGTATAGTCCTTGCCTAACTTTCTCATTAGCTGGTGGATATAGCGAACCGTGAACACAATGGCCACGACCTCAATCCTCGCCTCCACATTCCATCACAAGGCTGAGCCCACCTTGCCGGCCGTGGCGTCCGAAAAACTTTCCAGCCGCGCCATGATGTTAAACACGCGTTGCCCTATGTAGCTAGCGACATTGGTAGGCAACTTCCCTCGGTCCCACATTCGAAAGCTTGCCTTTCAAAGAAAGAATTATACAGCATTACCAGTTGATTCCCATCTGGTGTCTATATAATCTATTGTACATGACCTCTCCTTTATGATGGTAGACTCGTCTTCACAACCATCCTCGTTGTCAATTGGCCTTTCGGATATAGTACCTTCACCAGCGGTATTCGTGACTGAGGAATTCAAATCCCATCATATTTTGCTTCCCGTTTCGAGGTTGATGCACCGCCGCTGTACTGCCCCCTCCAACCTTGGATACCTTTTCCGAGCTCTTCGAGATTAAAGCCAGTTACCATCGAGACCTTGTGTGCATAGACCCGAGGCTCCATTTCGAGCAGCGCGTCAACATTCCTTTTATAGTCGTCAAAGAACACCACTTCATCGAACTCCAGCCCCACAGTGTCGTGCAGCTCCCACATATGTATTCTCTTGCTATTCTTGTATTTCTCTGTCACCTTGTGATGACGGGGCTTCAGCTTGCCGTTCCTGTCTTTCGGCCCAGTCACCCCGGGAGAATACACCTGCACATATCCATCATCACCCTAGACAAAATTACAATGTTGTGAGAACTGTTGATCCGCATAAGGGGGGCTGTGATGGCTGGTGATGCTATTCCGAATCATTGTGCACTTACTCTCGCGATTTCCCAGATGCTCATAAATTTGCTCGGGGCGGTTTGGGGCCAAAGTCTCTTGCCTTTATCCGTCATCTCCCACTCTTGCCAAGGGGCCCGTATTTCTATAAACTCCAGCGCCTTAATGACTTCAAGCAGGGGGCCGCCCTTGGAGGCTATCGCAATTTCGATCCCTGCGGCCATGCAGGCGGTCTGCTGAGTGTTAGAGTCCGGGGTGATGTGTTCTGGCATGACGGGGACGGTCATGGGCAGCTGCAGTCAAGTAAAATAGGATGGGGATCATCCGTGTGGGCAGGCAAAGTGATACTCACAATGGCCAGCGGCGCATCCACGTATAAGCCCCAGGTGTGTCGTTCTATGTATTCTTTGCTCCACTCCTGACCGTCAGGCCTCTTCTCCCGGAAGGCGCCTCTCTCGTCTGCGTCGTCATAGACTTCCCCCTGCATGGCTTTGTCGAAGAACATGGACCAGAGGGTGTAGTCGAGATCCAAGATGACATATGTGGGCAGCCTGCCGTGCCTGAGGAAAGGTGGAAGAGGCTGCGGATGAGTATGGATTTTGTATTTTTTCCATGACTGTGGCATAGGCAATAGCTTGTGGTTTTCAGTAAAGCCTCGGCAACTTGCCAGCCACTCTATTTGCATTGCCTCTTCCAAAGGGTTTTTCCTCTTTTCAAGAAGGCCCAATGGGGCTCTCATTTCGAGAGACCGAGGTTCTCCTCGCTGGTGCTGTGGATGGTGACCAGGTGTCTGGGGATGTCCCGACACAAGACATGCCGCCAAGCACACAACAATGAACGCACGCATGTTCGCAACACAGCAACGATGGAGAGTCCGGTTCGAATGGTGACCAAGGAGACGAAAATGGGGTGAAGAAGAGTGCCGGGGAGTCAACTCAACTGAAGTTGTTATATACCTCGACCAAGCCGAATCGAAGAAGCAAATACGCTTGGTAGAGGAATGCGAAGTGCTAATTATATTTTGCATCTAGTACCTGCTGAAACTGTAATATGCCAACCCATGCAAGGTCGCTATTCTATTGGGAGGCTATTTGGAGGCCTGTTGACACATGTGCCCAAGCCATCCTTACTTTAAGAATTCACTCATTGACGTTTGGCATCAGGTCAGCAGAATGGTGAATGACTGGATCCAGATGGGGCAACGGTATGAAAAACACAACATTTTACACAGTAGATCTTGAACGATTCAGGCCTACATACTTAGTACTTCCCTGGCAAAATGGGCCTCTTCCATGAGTGGAGTTTAGAATTACGGTGCAACCTGTCAGGGCTCCGTGAGTAGTGAAGATGCACACAGCTAGTATCGAACTGGCCGGCAAAAGTACAGAGCTTACAAGTGGGCGCTGGCCACACGACCACGATTCCAGAGGAAGTTCACCTCAACACCTGTTCAATGATAGACACTGTGTTGGTCATGGCACTGGGTTCAAGTCCATTTATCATGTGAGCGACGTTATCTGATTTTCTTTCGGTGACTCGGAACTACGGCACTCGGCTCAACGTCAATGAGAAAGCCTATCCAGGCGCCAATTACGATGTATATGTCTGGCTCAACAAGACCTCAACACACACATTCTTACGAGGTTATCCTTGATCGGTCCATCGTATCATGCAGGCATCGTGCTTCTACTATAGCACTGTACTGTAAGGCTCCATTATAAAATTATCGTGTATGTAATACTGGCCGCGATTATGCCGCCTAGCAAAGAAACTGTTCTACCGAGAAATTCAATCCTTGGCGTACGATGTCACGAAGATGTTGTTATTGTCAGGAAATGCCTCTTGTTGGTCAAACGGTACACGAGTACGGTAGACGTGCCATGTACAGACCCGCGTTCATCGACATCGCTTAAAAATAAATTGCGATGCAAATTGAGTATTGAATGTAAAAATGAAGTCGACATGTATAGATAGTACTAATTATACACTTATTTATTTTGATTCATTTCATCATTTAAGCGGCGGCGGTGTATGTCTCATGCTTCGTCTTCAAAATTGTAAAAACCGTATACAGCAGACTTGCTAAGAAATTTCACTTTGTCAAAATATGGCAATGCATGATGAACATGTGGGTGTTGTTGATGCAGTGTGGCTTGTGTTAAGCCGTCAAGCCGCGCCCAATAACAACAACAGCAAGGCGCAATTTTTCGGAAGCCCAGTCCTCGGGAACTTCTTTCAATTGGAAACTGTCCCTTGCAAACAAGCCAAAATTGAATTGTACAAATTTTGATTAATACGTCGTCCCCACCCATAGCATCAGCACTTCCAAAGTCCTTTGTAGACTGAAAAGAGAGCTACCTAGGAAGATTTATTCAATAATACAGTTCAGGCGTGTACTTGTCATGCATCGAAACAAGTAAGAACAATCCAATGAAAATGTTTATTTGGAGGTCTAACCCAACTCGATATTAAGTTCGTACCTGCAGAAGCGTCTTGCGTGCCTTGAAGCGAAGTATTCAGATCTAAAGTTGATGTACGAGTCGAGTTTAACGTTATCCGAAAGAAAAATTGCTTGGGAAACAAATGCTAAAAACAATGACACCCAACGCACGAACCATACGTGACTACAGCTGACTGGTTAGGTATTTGTCCTGAGAACAAAACCTGATTGTACCTGACTACAGGTGCTCGGAAAGTAGGAATCGATGCCTTTCGCTCCAAATGTTGGGAAGTACGCAGTATCTGGAATTATAATCACGTACGTGCATAATGAAGCAATTTAGGATAACCTGAGTAAAGTATTCCACTAGTATGTGTCGAGGTTTTTGCCAAGGCCAATGTTTAATTGGTTTGGTTTTGAGGCAGTCTTTTTCATTAGCACGCCTGGAAAGCATCTCGGTTGCGTATCTCATTGCACCCACAAAATACTCTAGTATAGTACCATTCGCTTAATATGCCTTTGGTCAGGAAGGGTTTTGAGCACACATCCTTTAGTACCATGATCGTGTACACATGTATAACACATGACTGAGGAAACTTTAGCGAGAGTGCCTCGAAGGTCCAGTTACCATTCCTCGTTGTCGCCATTGCAGGTGGTGATCTCGGTTGCCAGATGAACGGGTCCTGCCCGACGAGTTCGACGCGCAATGATCCCTGGATAGCAATGGTGGCGGCGGCCGTGGGCCTGGCTGGCCAATGGCAGCATTGGACGTCGCTGGTGGACATGAAGCATCCGGATGGCACGAAGGACAACATGCTGCTGGCCATCCCCCAGAAACCAGGACGAGGACCACACAGCGGCACGCAGCGGTATGCACCCCCTGTGCGCGACCAACAACGTCGACGCCTTCACTGGGCGGCGCCTCCAGTGATCCCA
>JASMMZ010000002.1:10170636-10209287 GCA_038502455.1 Anisogramma anomala | reverse complement strand
CCAACCTCGGGCCTCTCCCCCCAAGATCTCTGCGTTGACGGCGGATGGGATGGATGCTGTGTCCGAGGTGCTGCTGCATCCAGAGCAGAGTTCTGCCAGTCCTGCTTGGCCCGCGACCAAGCTTCCGTCTTAGCGTTGGACGATGTGGGGCCAAGCTTTCATCCGAAAGAAGCCGGAAAGTGTGGTGCCTGCAGCCTGCCATGTCCTTGTGCTGGGCCCAGTGCAGTAGTAGTACCGGTGAAAGTCATCAGAGCCGAGCCTACCCTGGTGCCGTCCATATCTTGCCAAGCCCCTGTCGGCAGCTCGCCAGCTGATCATCTGATTCCAAGCAATCCGACGCCCGAGCCTCATGAGCCGGCTGTTTCCAATGATGAGGTTCATGGTTGCATCATTCCTTCCAACACCGGCGTTCTTGGTGCCTGCACCGCACCGCCGTAGGACCACAGAGGTTTCGTCGTCTTGTTCAGGGGCTGGACAGCAGCTTCTCGATCGATCCACTTTCCTCGGCCGCACAACCACGGACCAGGTCAAGCTGCGTGTCCGGCGTCTCGATCTCGGAGACGTAGAAGCGGTGATCGCGACTGTGCCAGCGGTAGCTGAGGCGGCGTCCATTGCATACCATCAGCGTCGATTGATAACCGTATTCAAGGTCATTTGGAATCCGATGTTCATTTTACTCAGTATTATATAATGTACGGGCCGACACGCCATCATGCTGCCCTTGACGACGCCCGCCGACGGGGCCGAGCCTTGATGGGTTGACGATGGGCGATGAACTCCTTCTCACCAAGAGGGACGCACAGCGGTCGATGAGCTTGCTATCGCCGGGTCTCCGGCAAGAATGTGTTCGCAACTATTGGCCAGGCTTGTGTTTGATAAGGGAGGCCTGAGAGTGTTAGGAGCTTGACATTCAAGTGCTTGTGCGAGGAGTACATACTAAGTACATAGTCGTGACCAAATACTAACCCCAACCCTGCACAGGGTGGTCTCCGGCGACCTTGCTGAGTAATCAGGTGTGCAGGCAAACCCGTCAGCGATTGAACACGCCGATTCGTCAGGAAGGTCGCCGTGTAGACTAGCACAGGGCACAATCACGTTGTCTAGCAGCAGTACATAGTATTACGGCTACCGACCAAACGTGGTAACCCACTTCGCTGTTTCAGTAAAAAAGGAGACTGAAAAAGAACGTGAAGAAATATCACCTTCATAAGGTGGACAAAAACTGGAGAATACCAGAATCGAACTGATGACCTTCTGCATGCGAAGCAGACGTTATACCCCTAAACCAATTCCCCTGCATTGGGTATCTGTAAGAGGTGCTAGTACATAGCATTAAGAAAGCTACTACTCGTGTGTGCCCCTTCCGCCCCATTCCATTCCGCAAAGCAGACAGAATACTCCTGTTCGTTGGTCCCAACTCCAACCCTTCTGTGGATTTAGCATACTGGGCTATGAGTTAACCACCTATTCATGCTCAGCAGCTATCATTTCGAGGAAACGAGCTGTGGCTAGTACAGCACAGTATGGCCTGAGGCCTCGTCAGCAACCACTCATGAGCTTGGCTGGACACTCGCATCCAGCGTCACGGTCGCAGATCCACGCCATTGGCAACGGTCCTCGGATTTTCACTGTCTGATGACGGGGCACTGGTGACAGGACAAAAGAACATCGATATTGGGGGCGGCTGCCTTATAGCTACAACACTACAGAGCTGTCGCCTGCTCAACTTCACTCCCACAACACCTGCGCCAAAGTCATACGGTACCTAGTACCTACATACTGTACGGTTATATACGGTAGGTAGGTGCCGCCACCGCCACCGCCTGGCTCACCTCCCCACCTGGATGATCCCAATGAACAGACCGTTGATGATGTTCTTGATGGTCGAGAGCGAATAACCATCCATCATCGCCTGAGTAACAGGAGCACTCTGCCTATCCGTGCTCAGCCATTCGTCCACATACGACTTGTCGGGTGGCGTGTAGCTGGGCGTTATTGCGGGCAAGACCTTGGTGCACTCGATGAGGCCGTTGAGGTTTTGCACTCCCAGCAGACTCATCCGGACATACTCATTTGCATAGGCCTGTCCACCAGATAGATCATCAGCAAGTCATGGCCCAGAAGACAACAAGTACAGTAAAGTACAGCACAGTACAGTACAGCACAGCACAGCACAGCACAGCACAGCACAGCACAGCACAGCACAGCACAGCACATTCCAGAGTCGACGTACCGCATTCCAAGGCGCTTGGCCTGCAGGTCCTGTGAAGGCTTGAAACACCGGCGTGAACGCATTGGCCAGGTTGATGTCGCTCTGGAACTTGAACACCCGCGGCGGCGCACTGCCCCGGACCTCCCCATAGTACAGCGTGTCCCAAACCTACACACACATCATGGGCAAGTCAGCACCGTATTCTCACGCGACGTCCAGGCCTTCACGGACGCGCCGGGGGGGTTCCCCGCGGGGCCACCACTCACCCCCACCGTGCTGTCCAGCGGGTCGCCCGCGCGCGCCGGGTCCACGAAGCGCTGCTGGGCCGTCGTGTGCGCGCCGAGCAGCGCGACCAGCCCGGCCGGCTCGATGGTCATGTTGCGGAAGCGGCCGACGAGCTGGTCGGCGCCCTCGGTCGGCGCCGGGATCAGCCCGCGCGGCGCCGGCGCGCTGCTGTCGGGGCGCCCGCTGAAGAAGCGCACGCGCGGCCCGAGCGGGCACACGACCGTCGCCGTGATGGAGCCGAACTGGATCAGGTCCGCCATCGTGACGCCCGCGCCGCCGGGCCCGCTGCCGGGCCCGTAGCTGGCGTACCAGCGCCGCATCTGCACGGCGATCTCCTCCAGGCCCTTGTTCTCCGGCCGCGTCATCTCCTCGGTCGCGAGGAGCAGCGAGCCGTCGGCGCCGCCGCTGGGGCCGGTGCCGAGGGACCACCCTGCTGCGTCGTCTGGAGGGGCCGCGGTTTGGGGCTTGTTAGGAGACGCCATGGTTTCGTCGTGCGGCAAGGGCCGGAGGGCTGGGGCATCGGGGAGGGCGGCGGGAGCTAACTCACGGAAGCCTAGACGGACTGCCTGGCGGGCGAGGCTGTTACATCTGCCAGAGGAGCCACGGAAGAGCGCTTCCATCTCGATGGCGATGTAGTGCCATACGCAGCATGTGTCTGCCGCACAAGCTTGGGTGTTGAGGGGCTGTGGGATGTACTCGGGGGAGGAGGGCGTCTGGCCGGTGCCCACGCCGGTGAGGATGGAGGCAATCTCGGCGCCTGTGGGGGTATACTGGGCTGGGGGCAGCGTGGCGAGGTCACCAATGAGCGAGGTAGAGGCGCCAGCGGCGGCTTGGCGGGTGTTGAGGAGAAACGAGTGGAAATCGGGCGAGCCCATGCCCGGGTAGGCCGAGGCCTCACTGGCGAAAAGGAGGAAAAGAGTGGATAGCATCGCGAATCTCGGCTATACAAAAGAGTGAATAGAACCGCAGATAGATTTCTGGCTGGTTGAACATGCGACGAGATATATAGGCACGCATAGGGCCGGAGCACGTGTATTATACTTGTGAACTTGGGATGGATGCAATACCAAGCGAAGGGGACCGCGACCATTCCATGGCGCCGCCTCGATGTAAATGTCGTCCCATGTTCTGATGTTGCCGCTCGTGCCTCAGCCGTTCCCTATCCGGGCCTCTAGTCGTAGCATGGTGCTAAAAATAACGAGAAATCCGAAAGTGATGCGCATAGGAGCACCCTCACACTGCAGTGCGAGCAGCCAAGGTGGGTTGGCTGTCTCATACCAGTCCCCATCACTCCGGCACGAGTTCAGCCACAAAGGGCTCCTACAGATGAGCTGTCGCGGAGAAGACAGAAAAGCTCGAGAACCTCAGCCTGTCCTGGCGCGTCAAGGCATGTACTGGATGGAATGTGTGCGCCTGCCGCCAGTCAACCGAGTATCGTGACGGATTCCAGCATGTGAGGCGTGACTACCCAGTCTGGGAGACCGCCATAGCTCCATTGATGATCCAAAGCCCCTTGTCTGTGACTTGATGAGGGCTATGATCATGCGGTAAGGCCCTTCCAAGCCATATAATGTATGGAGCACCTTGGTGAATGCTGTGCTACGGCACACCGCTCCCGCCAGATGTGGCGTCCAAGTGGCCATGCTCCCATAAAGGATTGAAATTCCGCTTTCTTCGTGTACATTTCCGCTCCAACAGTTCGCTTACCACCATCCGTGCCTCCATGAATTGGGAGCCTCGTTCCCAACGCATGGGCTCCAGTGCATGGGCTCCAGTGCATGGGCTGCGCCTTGTTGTGTAGAATCCCAAACACGGAAACACCACGCTAACTCCCATGAGCACCCTTGCTTTTCTTTCCCCTTCCTATCCGCTACACCGAAGACTTCTCCTGAGTGATAGGGCTGTGTGTTCCGACATGCTCCGAACTGTCCTCCTCCGTGCCCCCCACTCTTCTGCCCGCCGCATCGTGCGTCTCGTCCCACCGGGCCAGCTCGGGCACCGGCACCTTGACGAGCGTGTGGCTCTGTGCGCCCCCGTCCAGCACCGCGACCTCCTGCCTGAGCTCGTACCCGCCCAGCGCCGGCAACACCCGGACCCACAGCCCGTAGTACGCCGCGCAGCCGAGGAGGATGCCGATGCCGGCCACGACGTACGTGGCGTACCAGAACGACACGTCGCCCCGGACGCCCGGGGGCGGGCACCAGGGCATGACGAGCAGGAACAGGTTGACGAGGATCGTGAAGACGGCCGCGGCGTCCCAGCACCGGAAGGCCGGCCGGCCGAGACGCAGGCGGCGCCGGCGCCGGCGGACGAGGTACAGGCCGACGGCCAGCAGTAGGCTGAAGAATGCTGTTGGGTAGACGCCCAGGTCCGTGACTGGAAAACGGGGGGGGGGGGGGGGTCAGCAAGGTCGATGAAGCAAGGTTGCCAAGCCTGTGCCGCTCGCGCTGTCTGTCCACGAGCAGGTCCACAGGTCCACCCACCCACATACCGAACGCAAACGCGTCTCCAGCCGGCGGCGCGACGATCATGATGATGGTGACGAACCATTTCACAAAGTAGGGCCCCAACGGAGTGCCGAACGGTTGGGTGGAGGCCCAGAAGCGAGGGAACGGCAAAACACCCTGTCGTCCACATTCCCGAATAGCGCGGGACCGTCCAAGAAGGACTGCCACTAGGTTGCCGAATGCACTCAGAGCAATCAGGAAGTTGAGAGCACTGGCTCCTCCGGCTCTCCCAAATACACTTTGGAAGAACAGGCTGGCTGCAATCTGCTTGGCTGCGGCTAAGTCCTGCTTGGGGACTGCGTGCGACGAGGATGATCAGTTCAGTTCTATCGGAGTCCGGTCCTGCTTGTGGTCCAGGCAGGACCGCCATGGAGACCGAGAATGGCGCTCACCAGCGGCAAGATAGGCAATGTTGGCCAAAATATACAACAGTGAAACGAGAAGAATGGAGATGAATCCGTTTCTTCGGACTTGTTTCACAGGATTCTTCGGAAAGCGTGTTAGTGGTGCTTGAACTAGATCCCAAGACGATCAAGTTGCCACGAGCGAGGACGCCACGAGGCCGGCGTACTTTGACTTCATTGACCACGTTAAACGCATTCGCGTAACCGACATAGCTGAAAACAATCTTGTAAAGTGCGTTCGTGAGTCCATATGCGGTCGTGCCGCCCTCCAGCTTCGCGAACGAGTTGTTGAAATTGGCTCCAGGGTTGACCACGCGTGTATGGCCTCCCAGGACCACCAGGCCCGTGATACAAACAAAGACAAGAGTGATGACCTTGACGAAGGCGATGGCATTGCAGATCCAGTACGAGACTCTGGTGTGTGCGGAGACGACTACATCGTCGTCAGCATCGACGGCGGAGGGGTGGTGCTGGACTCACGGAGGAAAGCCACAGTATATCCAGCCACAGCAACTCCCTTCAGCTCCCATCCCGTATATTTATGTCCAGTCGTGGCAAACAGATAGTTGGAGAGAACAATAGCATTTCCAGAGCTGAAGGACAGGATCACAGATTGAAAGGCAAAAGACGTTGGGAACAGCCACTTCGGTCGCGGGTATGCCTGCTCCAGATACACAACATCAGACCCCGATCTGTTGGGGAAATAGGCGGCGAACTCAAGGTAGACCACGAAGGCGGCGATAGACATAAAAAAGCCAATAGTCCTAGTTGTTGTCGAGTCAGTCAAGTCGGTGACACCGGTACTCGACCACGGCGCTGTGTGAGTGACAGTGTGCATGTGGAAACTGCTGGACATGAACAAGCCTCCGCAGACCATGAGGCAAGATCAGGACGGCAAGGCGGTCTGCATACCAGAATATCATGGCCAGCCCTACGCTCCCTGTCCCGTTCAGAATAGTCGAAGCTATCGGAGCCTCAGCAACTGCATTCCCACTCACGAGTAGTGGTGCCCGCATGTATACTCACGCGTTGAATATATGCCAGTGCCGATCATCATGGAGACGTTGAGGCCGATGATGGTGATGGGGCCGACATCGTAGCCAAGAGGTGACTTGACTTCGACCGGTGCTCCGGACGCCTCTTGACTGGTCGTGCCGGAGTCGTTGCCAGATTTCTCGGTGATGTAGTGCAGGGTGCCATCGGTGACTTCGGACTGCTCGTTCGCAGCAGCCATTCTCTTTTCTGCCTGTCCTTGGCTAGAAGGCCGCCTCCAGGAAGGCATTCCGTGTTGAATCTGGAGTAGTAGGGGCGGCTGACAATACAGTACCAAATCCCACGGGCTTTACAAGGCTTGGAGAGGACCAGCGCAGTGGGCCAGTGGCTTCTTGTCCGAGGCTCAGTCCATCATGATAACGACCGTAAGGCCTGGAATGGCAAGCATCATATGCCGCAGTACTGGTAGTCCGGCAACGAAAAAACATGATAGGGAACGGCTTGCGCAAATGGATAATCTGAACTTCGCGCGTGCCGAACATACCGGTACAGTACTTAGTATGACAATACATGGGAGGTATTTCTCACCGCGGGGCTCGATAACGCCATCGGTGCCACCGCATCATGGTGGCACCGCAGCTGCTATATGGCCCCCTTCTTAGATCTTGATCGATACTCTGTCAAGCACTGCTTCCCTTCCTTCGGAATGCACAACCTGGTCTATACGGCGACCTTTTCGTTAGAAGGTCGCCGTATACATAGTAGACTGACTACACAACCCACCTGGCTACAGTTCAGGGTAGGGACATATAGGCAGTTACCAAGGCGGAGCGGTTGACTGGCAATAAAAGAGTTTCGCAGGATTTCTGCCACGTTCTTTCTCTTCTACTATGGAACAACTTCCATTTTTCTAGTCTGGCTGGACATACCGCATGTCACTAGTCTTTGCCCGCACCCACCTTTGCCTAGTCTAGACGGCGACCTTGTTCAGGAATCGGCTTTGCAAGCAAACCCGTCAGCGAAGGCTTGCAAGCCGATGCGTCAGCGAGGCCGCTGATTACTGCTTATAGGATGCATATTATATCGTGGTAGCTTCAATGAATGGACTCTCTAAATATGGTAGATACGTACTGTTTTGGGTGAGGCTAGCATTTTTGGCGAGTGTGGCGCACGGACTAAATACCTGAGTAGGATGCTATCAATTACCTTCCACCGTAGTAAGTAGTAAACTACTCATTTGCCAGCTTTGGCTGCTACGTAGGTTTGATTGCATCGATTCAGTTGAACTGAATCAATGTCAGCAATCGATGCCAAGGGCGGGGATATCTGCCCCATGTTTGCTACACCCTGTCAAGTACGTGACGTGCACGGGATCGACCACAGTGTAATATTGTAACTGACAAAGGCTGGAGGCTATCACGAGTGGCCACGGCGCACGAGCCATATAGTGGTCTGTGCACGAACCGTGGCCGCCGCACACCCACAGCTATGAACGATTCACACCATTTGCAGTACACAACTCTGTTGCATGCGCGGTCACGATTACGGCTGTACCAACAATTTCAATTACTTTACTGACTTACGGAGGTGTATAGTTAGAATGGGAAGTTGCAGAAAGGGCGATGTATCGGTAACAAACCACCTTAACCTAACACGCGGCGAGAATAGACCTTTGCCGATGGGATTGAGTAACAATAGAGTGTGGCATACCCCTGGATATTCGCAGTACAGGTCGGAAACTCATTTGTTAGACCCGCAATATCGGATCGAATGTGTTTGGGTTTATATCAAAAGTTTACTTTGAAATATAACGCATGAAGGATTTTGGAATTATTGATAATTATAATTAGGGACAAACCTTTAGGTCTGAATTATTTCTAATGAATCGAATCTACATGAAGTGGATTTATAATACATTGTAGCCTGGTTAGCTCTTAACACTATAAAATTAGTTTCATAATTTATGCTTCCACTTATTTCGTTAGTTTAACGCATATCTTCAAGTCGTTTTTTTTGAAAATTGTTATCATATTTACCGATAAAAATATTGTTATTCTCAAGTTTGTCAAGGATTAGCTTGCCTGAATCTTCCAAATGCATCAAATGGTTTAGGCGTTGATAGGTTTTTAGACGTTGCAACGTTGTCAATTCGAATCGTGATCGAAGTAATAGTAGTATTGCAGTAGTCTAGTAGTGTATGTATTGTTCTAAGTTTGGCAGACCGCTAACCGGTCTGCACACTAATTCGTATGGCTAATTGCTTGGCCCGTGCCCCACATTGAATTGGGCTCTCTACTACAATTGACTTGCAGTCAGTACAGTCAACTTGACTTTACTGCATTTGAATGCACTTCAAACATTAGAATTTAAATATAATGAAATACAACAATATCAATACTAATATAATAGATTACTTTAAGCTGGTAGTCTCAATTAAAAGGAATTGATTAAATATTATAAACAAGATAAAGGATTATATAGTTTATCTAGTTCTATAAACGTAGTGAACCTTGCAATAAAAAGTCGATTTTTTCTGTTATAGTGTTAAATGAACAACTCTAAGAAGTTGACTCAAGTTAATAAACTTCTTAATAGGATAATCGAGTTAAACTATCTTCGCTTCATTAAAAAACAGTATATTTATATTGAAAACAACAAAAATTAAAAGTTCAAAGGTTTCAAACACATATATACTCTTAAAAATGAATTGAACAGTTGATTTTTCTATAATAAAATGATGCGATCTTTTATTATAGGGTAGCTAGTTCAATAATTCCTAATAAAAGCAAATTTAAAGCTTTAAACTAGTATGATAAATAGGCTCAACCTTATTGAAAAAAAGATCAATAGGATATCACACTTAATGAGCCTAGTGTGTTGGAACAGTAGTCATTGGCAATATAGTCAAGTTGATTATAAAGATTGCAAGTCAATTGTAGTAAAGTTCTCAATTGAATATTAGGTACAAGCCAAACAGCACTACTTTCAATATGAAATACTAGTTATTTTAACTATAAATTCGATTCAAATACATTATAGGAATTAAAACCTATCAATAGTTAATGGTATTTGTTAGATTTGATACAGACAAATTAGAGATAAAGAGAAGTTATTTTCCAGTATTCATATTTTACAAAAGTATTGAAATAAAACAAAGATTTTTACAAAATAATCCGGTTATTATATTGTTACTTATGGATAGTAAAAAGGAAAACTTTTAAGCATGTTGCTCTATACAATCACCGCAAAGTGCTGAGATTATCGTAAAATCTTTGAGATATTTTTATTAAGCTAGTTTCGAAACTTGAACGATAATATTGACCGTTACAAATTTTCATATCAATAGATTATTACTAATTAATACATTTGAAATTGGTAGACAGCTAAGTTACTCTTGAAAACCTCTAAGTTTGAAACCTTTTTAGTGACAAGACACTTTTTCATATATGTTGGAAAGCTTAGGGGGTAGGAACTAATGAAGCAATAGAATAGAGAATATGGTGGTTGTATTGATGGTAAGAATGCGTAGGAAAAGAAGTCCAAGTTTGGACTATATAGCCAAACAAACAAGAAAGACTAAGTATAAACAATTAAGTATAGACCATCTGCAATGCTCATACTTGCAGCGATCCTTGGTTAATTTAATTGACCCCTCAGATCAGTACAACAATATATATATAAACCTCTTATAAAAACCTTTTTCTTACAAATTTAAAACACCAAAAACGCTGACGAAAGTACTAAAAAAACCTTACAAAAGGATCGAATCTACATTTTTAAATATTATTATAACGAGTTACAAAATAAAAACTCTACGGAAGAATCAACAAAGAAACAACTAACGAATTTGATCGAATAATTTATTCTTGAATCCAATGATACTGTTGGAACAGTAGTAATTGCAGTGAAGTAAGTCAATTTTATTTATGGTAAAGTTGATTATACTGACTTTAAGTTGAGTGCATTGTTTTATGGGTCTACTGTATTAACTGCCAGTCAAATACAGTATGCGCACACTTCACACTAAGATATGGGCTAAGCAATTAGCTATACAAAGTAGTGTGTAGACCGGTTAGTGGTCTACCAAATCTAGAACAATATGTCCACCCCTTGACTACACAATACTACTGTTACTTCAATCACAATTCTAATCGATAACTTTTCAATATCTAAAGGCCCATTAAAGAAAACTTATCAACAGTATCATAAATGATGTGACACAACAATACTATTTTTAATATAATCTAATGATTAATTATATTATATCATTTTACTTTTATCAACAGATAAAACGTTGTATTACCATTCTAATATCCACAAATCTTGCATTTATTTCATATTTTCGATTATTATATAAAACATACTTTTTCAAAATTATATCAAATACCAACAAAAAGAAATATTCAACAGAAATCCATTTATAATACATCGCGTTACGATAGGAAAATACTATTATTATAAAATTTAATTATTGAAATATTGACTAAGTTCAAATTGACTTTAGCCTATACGAAAAAAATGTTTTCTGTTGGTTCAAAAATCGTAAAAAAAGTTGTGAAACTCAATATTTTCAACATTTGTAAAACTATTTTTCCGTTCTTTTTGCACTAAAAATATCAAATATTTTAACATCAATATTTACATTTATATTAGCAAACTGGTTGAAAATTTAAAAATGTTCCCACTAACTGCTAGATACTCAACACCTATAATTCTATTCTTGAAAACCAAAAAAATGATAATACACTTGAAAAAGTCGGAAATTCGTCAATTTAAATAAAAATTTAGCTACCTACTAATTCAAAGATTATGTAAAATCATAAAAATCGTAGAATATAAAAATTTGGAATATTTTGAGTAATAAATAGTCGAAAGACCCAACCATTATTACTGACTACAGGCTGAAATTCCCTACAACTGTAAATTTACTTGAAAATATAATATAAACAATAATTGTAGAATATTAGTAATAATATATACCTTAAATTACAAGTTAAAATTTCCTGTAATAAATTCAACAACTTCATTTTACCACTTGAAATTTGTGAAATCTATAACGGCAAACAATATTGAGAGAATGTTAACGATATTTTCAATTAATATGTTTCTTAAACGCATAATCGTTATGCTTCATAATA
This sequence comes from Anisogramma anomala, assembly GCA_038502455.1. NCBI lineage: Eukaryota > Fungi > Ascomycota > Sordariomycetes > Diaporthales > Gnomoniaceae > Anisogramma > Anisogramma anomala. The sequence continues at coordinate 10,197,748 of JASMMZ010000002.1, read as the reverse complement.
TTATACCCAACTTCAAAATATTTTTTTTGACAGAAATGTCAAATTAATAAGCATTTTATTGATTAACCTTTATTGTTACAACATAGTGTATTCGAGTTGTGAACAAAATAACTGATGTGTTACATTGAAAGTAGTAATATACTACTTCTAGGTTTATAATACTGCTAGTCAGTCTATGCATCAATTTAGATGCATAACTGCTTGGCTAATTCCCGACATTCATTAGGCACTATACTGCAATTCACTTATAGTCAATAAATATAGTTCGCATTAAGTACAATGAACCTATAATAATTAAATTTAAATTGATTATACTACAACTGATTATTATCTCAATACTAGCAACTTTTTTCCTTCATGCAGTTATACTGGTGTAGCTAGTTACAAATCAAAGATAATCGTTAAATTCCCTCTTATACCTGTTGGCATTACTTCTACTAATTACTATCTATTTTATTCTTGAATGATTTTCCAATTTGAATACTTTAACCTATAATTCTGGGTATCAACTTTTCTCATTTTTACATTTAAGTCTTTCGTTATAAATTTATTGGCAATAAATTATACACCGCTTAACCGTAAGTATTGGCACATATTTCATAATTATTACTCTAATAGTCTCCTGATTTGGAAAGGTATCCTATTTCTTTACATTACTTATCAGTCGTTCCAGTCGATTTACGTATCCCTCAATACGTATAGTCAACTTATTGTTATTTATGAACCTTTTCAAGACGCTGTTGGGCGTAGCTTTAGTTTCAGTATTAGCGGAGCTGTTTCTACTATGACTATACCTAAATCTATTAATTTCTCGATTTTCATATATATTACTGAAAACCATTACGTTTAGCATTAAACGATTCTCATGAGTTGTTCCCAGATTTAACAGGTATCTGTGCAGACTTCAGAATTTAGGTACAAATAATTATAGTTATCGAAAGTAGTTTTAAGAATTTGATAATAATTTTTAATATGCCGTCAATTAACATACCAATATTCAATCTTATCATTATATATAAACCTCAAATACTGATATATTTCATATTTCATATTTCATATTCATATTTCATACATATTTGATGAATAAGATCACTGATGATTGTCAATTATTTATTTAACCTATTTTTATTGACAAGCATAATGAGTAATTCAATTTATAAGGCAAGATCAACGTTGTTCATAAATAAAAGTCTTGAATAATGATTATCAATTTCTCTATCATTAAATTTAACAGCATTTTATTCACATCTTGATTCTAATTTTTGATATGGTATTATACACATTAATTCAATCTATAGAGTATTTATTCTTTAAATATGAAATTTGTGTCGAAAATAATAAATCGAAAGATACGTCCGGTTGATATAATATAGCGATGCATGTTGCTTTTGATTTTTGTTTATTGTTCCGTTACAACCTTATATCGTTAGTCTTATTGGGTTTTAATATGCTTGTAAATTACTGTTTTCAACGTAGGCTAAAGTGTATATTATCGTTGTGTTTACTACCATAAATACAGATCAAATATCTATTGAAATCTATTTGTATACCATTAGCCAACGTCTTAATCGGCTTATACTTTCAAAAACATTAATTCTCAATAACTCATTTTCCTTATATTTTTAATATAATAATCTTAAAAACATGGAAAAAGTCCATTTATATATTGATAATGCTAAGTTTTTCATTTAAAGTAATTAAGAAACATAGATTAAACGTCAATATTTTCATGACCAAGCTATGTTCGAAGTGGATTTGGTACTTTAAGAACCAATCAACGCTTACTCTAACCAATTTCTAAAAAAAAATGAATGCATCTTACAATTGTTCTGATAGAAAACTTATCTCGTCATTTTTTAATAGTTTTTGGCAATATTCTCTGTTAAATATTAGTGGTGGATTCTGTATATTTTCATGTAATATTATAAACATTAAAGTAAAACCTACCGCTTACGCCAATATTCATACTAACCACAATTATAACGATTAACTGATACTTGGTTTTCGGTATTATAGACAATTAAACGAATATATAATATTTATATTTTATCTGTATCCTTAAACAATAGGTGTTGGTAAGCCTTTTGCATTGGTAAGTATATATCTTTATAGCTAGCCAACTTAAAGAATTTATTCAATCTTTTAATCTCCGAATAGTTCAACCGTTGGTATATTTGACGAAAATCTCATTTCGTCAGGTTTAATACTATCGTTTCTAACCTTTAAATATGGATTCAAAGATATTTTCATCTTAAATTAAATAGAAACTTTTGACCGCCCTTTACTTTCACTCATTTCTTAGTTTCAATATCGAGGTTAATATCGAGTTTTTGATATTTTATGGTAAATAAGAAAAGAGGTATAGGATTTCAAAACATAAAGGATAATATTCATAAAGACTGTAGCAATAATAGTTTATTCCAACGAAACGTTCTTTTCTAAAGCCAAACTCAATTTTAACGTTATCTATATCTATATAAATAAGTTTTGTAACAGTATTAGTATCCCTTGGTAATACGACGTATTACAAATGACCTTTTATTAAATACTGTATTACCTCAATATTTGATATTATACCTTGAAATTCTTGCTCTGCGTAACGATCTCGAATAGTAAATAAATGTGTAAGGCCATGATCTTTATTATTATAACAGCAATAAGAGTTTTGATCTGTTGAATGATATGAAAAGGCATGGTTGATTAATGATTACGTTATTTTGCAACCAATGTTAATATTTTTAGGTTTGTTTTTATTATTTTTGCGCTTTTTTTCATTTCAAATTTATAACGTATTTAGCTTTTCATTAGTTAAAATGAAAGGTTATTATATGTTACATATTATCTACTTCGATTTACATTAGGAAATGGTGTCAAATATTAACTAAAAATTCTATTTTCAGTTAATCCAATATTTTTGAGAGTTGAAAGGGAATATATGTAGTTGGCTTTAATATTTTAAAAACGAGTAATATCCTTCTATTTACGTAGCTCGATAGTTATACTTTCAGATCCAATTATTTGATTGACCTTATTAGTTAGACCTATCGTATTTATAATTGATATAATACACTTAAAGGGAGTTTTCATCGTCGTCGTTATGTTTGAAAGACTATGAGTATATACCAGTTGAATTTGGTACATGTATTATAACAATTGAAAACAAAGACTACAACGAGAAAAAAACCTTTTACAGATGGTGTTAGAGTATCATAAGATGTATTCAAACTTTTTATGACAAGTGATAACTTAACAAACTTACTAGCATAATATACCATCACCAGTACCTATATTCTACATTACTTGTTAGCAAAGTGTTAGTTTATTAAATGTCCAATTAAGGAGGTCTATTTTACTTTCTAATATTTTCTTATAATCCAGTATATAGGATCGTTTCATGATATTTCAATCTGTATGTTATTGGTCTAGGTTGATAAAGTGTTAAAAGTGATATTTAAAACTATCGTAAATTTTTAAAAACGACTAACAATTCGCTGAGTACCGAAGGTAATAAATCTTGAATTAGCTGGTAAAAATACTGTGAAATAACGAGTGAAAGCCTAACAGTTCAATTTTCCTTTGGCGGAAAATGTTACATAATGAGTGTTATTTAAAGTCGAGAAGGTTGTGCAGCTTACCATTATATTTCTTCTTTTCTTTCTTGATCTTAACGAGAATTGAAATTATCGAGTAGTTTTTATTTATTATGAGAATATTTCGAAAGGTGAAAGTAATATATTAGTTGTAGAGATATTTTACATTTTTTTGACCTGTGTTTAGTAAAGTTTTGGTATTAGTGGGTATAATAGTTACCTTGGGTAGAATTTAGAGAAAAAAAGTAAGTAGTAATGCTTAACATATATATACACATAAAGCCGCTCCTGCTTTCATTGGTTAGCTTGCTAGAACCGAACGTATTAAGAGGTATATGGGTAAGAAATTTAAGGTTTTTGGTAGGGAATTTGTTAATAATCCTTTTAATATTAAGGAGTTTGTCAAAGTTTTTATTTAATGACGTAGTAGACCGAGAAAATCGTAATACGTGACTTAATGGATTTTCTAAAGCTAATGATATCAATCTTATTAAAATCGTGAGTAAAAAAGTTTAAAGAATTTATCTAAGTTTGGGAAAAGCCTTGCAAACATATGTAAAAGCGTTGTAGAATGATGTTGCTACCTGTTGTAACAGTATTAATTGCAGTGCAGTAAGTCTATTTTACCTATAAAAAAGTTGACTATACTAACTATAGGTTGAGTATATTGTTTTGTAGGTCTACTGTAAAGTCAACTATAGTATGCGCCCACCTTATACTACGGCATGGTCTAAGCAATTTGCCGTACAATTTAGTGTGTAAACTGGATAGCGGTCTAAAAATCTTAGAACAATATATCTACTACTTGACTACATAATATTACTGTTACTTCGACCACGTTTCGAATCGATTACTTTGTAACTTCCAAAGTCCTACCAACAATTGTTAGTGTTTATTAGGTTGATTACATATTGATGAAATAGAAGAAGAAGCTACTTTCTGGTTTCGATTTAGTTTAAACTTTAGGGTAGAGGAAAACTTTTTCAAAAGACCTTATTGCTGCGTTTTCCGTTTATAAGTAGCAAAAAGAAAGATTTTTGGGTACGTTTGCTATTTATAGGAACTTAAAGGTGGTAAAGGTATTACCATTATTGAAAACAAAAAATTACTGTATTTTTTTTTAAAAAAAGCGTTTATTTTGACAATTAACAATATTAAAGATCGTTAAATTAGCAAACAGCTTATTTGGTACTTTTACAGGTAATATTATTGTAAAAATAACTAAGTTCAAAAGCCGTTAAATATATACAATAACGAAAAATAACCTTTGACTTTACTTCATATATTAAACTTTGCCCTTTATAACAACTTTTCTCTTTTTACTAATCTTTTCCCCTCTATTTATATTACAAAATCATTAACTATAAAAATCGCTATTTCGAGTGAAAATATTAAGAATAGACAATTCGTACCAAGAAACTCATATCGTGTGACTCTACGATAAATTGTCAAATGCTTTACCCAAAATACCAAGTCTTCATATTTCTAAATCACCAAGTTTCTTTTCCTGAACCTTGTTATATTACATGAATGAAAGTTTATTTACAATCCAAAATGTTAATATGGTAACTATAAGAATAAAAGTAAACACTAATAAGTCACTCGAATACATTTTCGTTCATTGTTACGATGAAGACCTCTAGTTCAAAAATGTTCACATCGACTTAATGGAAGTGTATTTGACTAATTACCTCAGTTAATTTATAATAAACTTAGATTTTGATAAGATTAATCGAGAAACCAAGACGACTTATAACTTTGGCGAATACTTTGAGGGTTGTATTTTTAATATGTTAAAAAACACTACAAAAAATTAAAGATAAGTTGAAGTAAAACCTTGAAGATCGTAGTATTTTTATTCTTTTTACGAAGGGAAACCTGTTAAATACGTTTTATAAATTGGATTAGATGGATGAATGAGATAAATACACTGAATATGAATATTTAAAAGGAAAAGAAAGGACCTATACTTAATATCGTCACTATTTAAGTTCCAGAGAATTAATGTCTAATTCCCAATCAAGTCAAAGATTCATCTCTTAGTTTGGAAAACCTCTTAATCTATTGGGCAGTCTATTCCTAGTCCCTATCTAAGATACCGCGAAATACGCACTTGGTGAAAGTTGAACGTGTGAAATAGTAGCCATCAATATGGAAAAAAAAAATAACATTGGTGCTATCCAATAGTCAATTAGGTAAAAATTTTAAGTTCCCCTTAATTTTTAAAACTTCCCTCAAAATCTTTAAACTACCCAAATTCCTCAAATCCTCAACTAAAATCTTCAAGTCCTCCAAAACAAAATTTCGCATGAAAAGTACACCTATACATACAAATCTACCTCAAGTGCTACCACAAGATTTTATCCTACACTCTAGGAAACTAACAATTATCCCTACCATGGTTAATTGGAAGCACTAGGAACTATTATCAACGATTAGGACGATTGTTATAACCTTTCTTGCAGATATATTGAAATAGTCAATATTAATTACAAACTCGTTACAGATTTCAGCGAAATCTACAACAATGTAAAATACTACGATGGGAAGCCTGACATCCTACTTGACACAAAGATGATGAATTTTTTAATCATCTATAAGTGAATATAAGTTCCTCTCTCTGGGTTTCACCCACTATTCATTGAAATTCTTATAAGTTACGCTAGGAATTACTATCTAATCTTTCCAATGAAATCAAAATCTTTGGGAAATTTACGATACCATAAAGAGCTACTTTGAATACGAATTCCACCTTATAAACTATCACACTAATTAGGCTACAAATAGGTGAACGGCAATAATAACTAAAAATAAAGAAGAGGAAACTCTAGTAGATATCTTCAACCATATGCTTAATACGCTAATATTATATGAATAAGTAATAGAAAAAGTTCATGTTAGCAAATCTATACTTCGTTAACAGATACACGCGGTTATTGTTATGGACTCAAGCCATTGACCATTGAGTCTATAGGTTACGTGACTATGTACGTAATGGGATATGTAGTACCTGGTCTGAGCCTAATCCATATACGGTACATGTGAGGATACGTGACGGGCTGGGTATTAATTATATCCATAAATCCTGCACAGAATGATATGGTAATCTTTTCTAGTCTTTCGATATACCTTAATATTGAACCTCATTCAACATTTATTTAGCTTATTATTATAAGTTAGATTATAATATATTATTAGGGATGTTTTTTTATATTTTCAAATGAATATTATTTATAATGGACTAATCGGTAACATATATTAATAATTTTACGCTACACTTTAACATGAGCGGAGAGGATAGGTCGTCGGGGAATACTTAGTTCTTTACCTTTATAAACACACTTCCTGCCCTTTCGGATCCAATTTATGCCGATATTTCTCATTTACAAAACAATATAGGTTACATCGCATCTATTATGAATTAATTACAATAACTTGGTTAATATAATTTAATTATCAAGCCTATATCCAACTTCTCTTAAGTTGTAGCTAAGATTTAATAATTTGAAGTCGACTTAATAGCAACTCGTACTAACTTTTCACCGGTTTGAACTAGACGAAAACGACCTAACTAACCGTAATTTAACGAATTTAGTTTCACAAAAACAGCAACGCGCCAAACGATCGAATTTGTACTGAAAGCGAATAAGATATGAATTGGAAAAGGTTGGTATATATTCCATTTCATATAGGGTTATTATATGGCGACGGTAAAATAAGTCATTACGACGTATTATGAAGCCGGCGGATACAAAAGTATATATGATATAGATAAATTTTTCAATTATATTAAGATTATTTTTAACGGTATTTATCATGCGGATAAAGCTTTAATAGAATTAAAGTGATTACCTATAAACGATAAAAACCTATGGATACTATTCGTTATTAAGTTTGAAACATTATTAGATTAAGCGAATGGATTAAATTAGCTTCTAGCCGTAAAATACAATTACTTATTATTTCGCGTATGTTTATGATCCATAACAAATTTATTAAGGTAAACGTAAGTTGAGTAGATTATATCGAGAATTTAACGAAATATTGTGAATCTACCGACGAATTAAAGTCTTTCAATTGAAAACGATGTTTTGGTTGTTATTTAACGGGATCTATATTAACATAATCGTCGCATAAAAATATAATTATAACGAAAGTCTATGCTTTTAAGGTATTTTTATTAAGGGTTTGTAGTAATTATTACTCATTATCTTAATAAACCCGTTCTGTATGCGTTTAGGACTAAAGACGTAAGGCGACGTGGATAACGGCGGAAAAACGTCGAACTAAATTCGCTACGAGAACTTACCTGTATTATGACTCAACTAATACTAATGTAATCCCAAAATCTGCCCGGTATTACCTCCGACATAAATACACGCGGTTAAAATAGAAAAAGTAAATAAAGGTTTCCCATTAATAGCGTTGGTGAAAGCCTAACACCTAAATATAATTTCGTTTAGAAATTATATAACCTTAACAACATAAATGCAAAATTAAGTAAAACGAAGGTAACCTTAATTAAAATATATATAAACTAAAAAATAATTCTTTTTTTTTATACTTTTCAATAACACCTATTCTTTTAATATTTAAATCAATTTCAATTACAATCGTTATTATATTATAAATAAAGCTTTAATATAATAATTAAAGATGAAGTAAATTCGCTTATTGTGTTTTCAAAATTTAAGTATAATATTAATGTTATGGTAAAATACACGTATTACCCAAATAATCAAATTTAGCATAAATATTAATACATAGCTCAACTTGATATTAGTATATATTATTCTCGGAATAACGCGGAATATAATTTTTGAAGTATTTCGGATACAATATTAATAAGTGATTTTTATCATTGACGGTAGACGTTTAGTACTTTATAATTAAGGAGAATTAATTATCGATACGTTGATAATACGCTTTAGATTGGAGGATATACAAAATTTTATAAAATTGGTTTTTATTGGTTTGGTAAACAGTTCGTAACGGATAAAATAAAGTATAAGTAATTAGTCATAATTAGCTCTTATTACGAGTTTTTAAGAAATAACGTGGATTTTACAAATGACGGCGCCGACTATTACTAAAAAGGAAAAGAATTGGTTACGTCTTTCACTAAAATTAGTAAAATTCCACGACTTATTAGATAATGATAAGATCAAACCTTAACACATATATAAGGAAAAATTCGATTCATATATTTATATTAAACTAAAAGACGATAAATTGTTACTGAAATGTCTTTGAAAACTATTTATTGCATATTACGAAATAATTTTTGGAGTTTCAATATTAGGTTATGAAATCAATAAATAAAAGTTATGTTTGAGTAAGTTTCTTATCAGCCGCGGCGCTAGTATTGCTAATTTTTAATCCGAAAGAAAAATAGCGGTTTTATATCAATTATCGGGTATTAAATAAAATCGCTGAATAAAGTAGTTTTTCCTTGCCGTTAATTAAGGAAACTCTACATACGTTATCTAAATCGACGTAACTTATGAAATTGGATATTTAAACGGCCTTTTACCATATATCGGTTATACCTGAGTAATAAAAATTAACGGCGTTTCCTATACTATTCGGGTTATTTAAATAGTTTATTGACCTTTTGAAGTTAACGGGAAAGTCGGCGAAGTTTTAACGATATATAAATCATGTAATAACAAATATCTTGAATGAATTGATTATAACTTACTCAAATAACCTTTTAGTTTTTTTTTCCCGGTACTGAATAAAATTATATAGCGAAAATTCGCGTGGTTTTGAAACGTTTTCGTAATGTTAAGTTAAATTTAAATTTGAAAAAATTCGACTTCATAGTTGAAAAGGTAAATTATTTGGGGCTTATTATTATGTTTAATGTTAGTATTCGGGATGACTCCGAAAAATCCTAGTTAATACGCAAATAAAAGTTACCACGTATTATTCTAAAGTTTTGAAGTTTTTTGATCTTTGCTAACCTTCATCGGGATTCTATTAGTAACTTTTTCGAGTTAATTGAATATTTTATTTGGCTAATGAAGTGAGTAATTCGTTAACTTTGGATAAAATGGTAGAAATACATATTTTAATCCTTACAAGATTCCCTCTTTATAACCTCAATTTTGGCATACTAGAACCTCAATCGGCTAATGGTAATGAAATCCGATCATTCGGAAACGGTATTAAGAGGGTATTTATTGTAACGGGATAAGGATAATATACTAAAGCTAATGGCCTATTATTTCGTACGATTGACGGACACGAAACATAACTATATTATTTACGATAAGGAGCTTTTTGCGATAATGTTTCATTTAAAAGCGTGATCATTAAAATTTCGTAACGTATATACACTGTTTACTATTTTAATGGATTATAAGAGATTAAAATATTTTTATTTACTACGTTTAGTTTCGAAATGTTACGCTAAATAGATTGAAGTCTTTTTGCTTCATTCATATCACCTGTAATACCAGCCTGCAACTTACGACGTCCGTCCTGATATATTAACCCGTAAAATGAAAAAAATAAGCCCGAAATTAAAAAGCACCGTACGCGAGTTTTTTCACACATTCTCATTACTATATTAAACTTAATAATAATAAACTCATATATTGTAAAAACGTATATTACAGCGTATTATATGAATTGATTTATGAAGATGGATGTTTGACCTTTAGGTTGCGATAATATATACTTATAGGATGAATCGAAAGCTTTCAAAAGGTCGACGTAAGCAGTATCGTCTTGTGTCCGGCTCGCGGCTAGATAGTTATCCGGGATAACGCTGGGGGATTTTAAGGCGGGATTACCTTGGGCCCGGCCCGTACTCAGGTCATTATCTGGGATAAATCCAGGGGATTTTAGTACGTTGATGTTAGTAATACCGTTGCAGGCTCGAGTCGTACTAAACCCGTTAACTTTGTTAACACCGAGTAATCATCTTATTTTCGGGTCGGTAATTTTCGCGAAATTATAAAATTGAAGAGTAATAAACAACCTATTATACGAGGTTCGCCTATTACAGGTTTCTGAGGGCGTTAGACACTTCCTGACTAAAACGAAATAATTAATATAAATTACGTATTGAAAAATTAACTCGCGGGGTACGTTACGTTATTTTAACCGATTATAATTATCGAATTAAAATCTATTAATGACGAAAATTTTATAACAAACTTACGATTGGCTTATTATAGGTTATTTGGGTGAAAACGTTTTATTTTGCGTGTTTCAATAAAATTGACATTAAAAGGGGGTAGTTGTAAATATTGGACGTTTATATCGAATATATACGTAATATAATAATACGAAATTTCGTTATAGTTTACGAAAAGGTTTCTTTTAACCTTCCTTATTCTAAATTAGTATTATATATATATTTCTGTCAACTTCATAATCGACTTACTAGTTACCTATAGCTGCTTTCAATATTTACTAGTTATTAAAGATCGCCTTTTTAAAAAAAAAATTAACTAGAGGTTATATAGTTTATAATTACCGATACGTATGCAGAGTATTTCTAGGATATATAGTGGAGAATTTATAGATTTCCGGCTTTTATTATTAGTAATAGCGATTCGAATTACGCAAACGTATTTGAAACGACTTTATATTTCTTAATTAAAATTGAATGAATTTCATTTACGATGTATTACTTATAAATAAATAACGATATCAGATATATAAATTAGAAAGCTTAAAAATACTTATATATCATCGTTGCCTTTTCGTAATATAATTAAGTATTATATTTGCCCTTTTATTAATTTGTATTTAATAACCGTTTGGGTATTACTATTTACCCTTATAGATAGTATACATAGGCCAAGTGGAAGTTCACTGTATTGAAAGGTGTTCTCCTTCAGAGTACACATTAATGTGTTACTCTGCAGGCTGTACTCTTGCAAAGCGCAAAGTGCATCATACATAGATCAGTTTTGAATAGGTATTATAGACCGCACGGCAATGCATGGATCTGTCTGGAATGGGTATTCCAGAGCGCATGGCAAAAGGGCCAATGCCTAGATGGGAGGTTTATAACCTCCCATCTATGGTATAAACTCTCCGGAATAATCCTTTCTGACATCTATCTTTTAATACAATACCAATCATTATGATTACCCTCTTTCTTTTACTATTACCTCTGTTGGTATATACTAGACCCTTACCTTCAAACCAGAAGTTAATAATTATCGGGGTTAACGTAAATCGGTTAGTAAATAAATATAAGATATCCTTTATTCCGAGGATAAATAAAGATACGAAGTTATTAATTAATCCGGTAGGGTAAGTTGTTACATTTTTAGTATACTTATGTAATGATGTGGAGTTAGTTTAAACGGAGATTATATATATTAAGTATTAAATAAAACCGGTAATAAACAGTGGATGCCGTTTGGCGAAGTGGTATAAAGTGAACGATTAGGTTTAATTTAGTTCATATTATATTAAAAATATTTTTCTAAATAAAAGGCTTCATCAATTTCATAATTAATATTAGGCATTAAATTTTTGGAACTCATTTAATGTTATTTTTTATACTTTTGGTAAATACTTGTAATGATTACACTAAATACCCATGAGTATATAGAAGAGAGTTTATGTTATCAAGAAGGTAGCAGAGATGCTAAGTGAATAATATGACAACCGTGTAAGTAATGATCAAAAGCCGTAAGGCTATTCAGAATATACTGAGACTGAATACTTAGATTGACAACTGGAGAGCTATGAAGGAAATACTATCTATGTGGTACTGACCGTGTCCTTATATTTTTTATCCTTCATACCGTCTTCAGTACTGTCTTAGGTTGGATCATACTGGATCGCTATGATTCTCCGTTCTCTAGATCATCATGGATCGCTATGATCCTTCATGATCCATCACGTGACTTTTCTTTGTCATCGTGGCTGACGTAAGAGATGTTTCCCGCCTGATGTATTAGACTTCAAACTTCTCAGTAGTGCAGTTGCATACTAGCCCGTTTCCTGACCCAACCGCTGTTTGGGTCATGATAATACTTTATATTTCATGTAAATTTGGTTTAACATGCGGTTACGTACCCTTTTGTCATTGAAGTTTTATCCTATATTTACCTAGGATAAGTTTTTGTTGTTAACGATATATATAAAAGCGTATATAAAGAAATCGAAATTTAAAAAAGTTTTGTAGTAAAAACAGTATAGGGGGGTATTTGCTTTGTATTAGTTAGGTAAACGGATTACAATAAGTCTAAATAGGACGTATAAGAAAATTATTAGTATATTATAGCCTTAAATAAGTTTAAGGCGAAGTAAAAGGACGTTTGAGTTTATGATAACTCGGTAATTCAACGTCAGCATCGAATATATATTGAATAACTTACAATAAATAAACTGCTTTTACCTAGGAACTAATTAAACATTTGTAAAAATAAAGAAAAGAAATTATTACTATTATAATACAATACGATAGGTAAGGTCGAGTATATATTACCAAACCTTTTCGAATACGTATTTGATCGAGAAACAGCTTTTATTACGATTCAATCAAAATTTACCTACTTATTATAATTATTATTACCATCTGGTTTTAACGAGTAATAGCGTTATTAACGTTAGGTACCCTATTATAATTAGTTTCGGATATTAAGAAAAGCTTGTACGGATGGGTGGCGAAGGGTATGGTGAGCGTTAATAAGTGTCAACGAAGGGGGTTAGTAAGAGACGGGGTGAACACGAAGCGACGTTAAGGATAACGGGTAACTTTAGGTAGGACAAGCGTTATGAGAGGCCGACGAGAGCAATTAGCGAGGGGCGGAGCGGGGAAAACAACCTTTTAAACGGATTATTAAGGATTATAACATATTAGTTTATAACCGGACGATACGGTCGGCCGAGGTACGATTTTTCGCCCGTTTTCGGTCTGCCTGATTAACCTATTTTTTTAAAGTTAACAAATAGTATAGAGTTAAAAGTAGGGCTCGTACTATTAAGATATAAATATATTTAGTTATATTTTATAAGTTGTAGTTTATATTAGTCATAAAAATATAGTTTACGAAATTATATTATCTTGTTTATTTAAAATTTTTTTTAGAAAAGATATATAACGTGTATTAAATGAATTTGGCGTAAATATATTACGTATTAATATATAGTTATTCTACGGAATTTCATTACGGTAGATGGAAGATATCATAAATGGTAATAAGGAAGTTTTAAAAGAAAGCGGATCCGGAAAAAAAGAGTGATGGAAACGTTTAATAAAAGGGGTAACAACTTATACTATCGAAATAATAAAGACTTTTTAAACTCGAGTAATATTTCGGAGTCGAGTAAATAAGTTAACTAACTTGGAAAATGCGGGAGCGAAAACAAGCCGATGACCCGTAATATTTCCTTATCGTTTACGAATAAAAGAAAACATATAGCCCGCGTTTTTAATAATTATAATGAATTAAATTGATATGGAGCATAAATTCAACAAACTCGTAATTAAGTTCTTTCAAATATATTACGAAAAGGGGTTAATTTATGATTGAATTTCTTTCAATGTTGATTTGTTAAATTGACTTTATCATTAACCTTCCAATATATAATATAAACTTACGTACGAAAGACTCGGTTGTAAATAAAGGAAACGTTAAGATCAAAAAGCAGATTAATATAAAATATATGTATATCTTTTATCTACAAAAAGGCGAGTTCGTTTTTATCCTCTTTATTACCAAAAACCAATAAGTTACTTATAACGTAAAAATACTATAAGATATAATTCATAATAGGGTATTTATATATAAAAACGTAATGTATTTTACACGGAAACTAGTTATTTTAATTAAAAACATTTACGGCGGTATAATCTAGATTAAGTTTATTATAAATATTAATTTAAAGAAATATTGACCAAGCGAAATGTTTTCGAAATCTTAATGAGTAATTAACGGGTTTGGTATAAAAGTTATTAATAAGGTTGTTATAAAAAGTTACAGTAAGGTAAGAAAGGGTAAAAGAAAGTCAGCGATATAAAAGGAAAAAGAGGAGAGTTTTAAGAGCTATATTGGAATTCGTATTTATAGGTATAAGCGGACCGGATTCGGTTAAAGTTACGCGTTATACGATACGGTAAGGGGGCGCATTATTTGATACCGGCGGTAAAAACGATATATTATACGGTATGTTGAAGGGTATGTTATATGGTACCGACAACAAGAAGAATGCGTTATACGGTACGTTAAAAGGGCGCGATATACGACGTCGGCATCCTATTGTTAAACCGACCGATACATTATACGGTGGGTTAAAAGTTATGACACCGTCCCGCGCCCAGTTTGTTCTCGGCCCACGTACTAGGTGGGTAAGCCCTACGTCCTTCGTTTAAGTAGTAGGACACCGCGGCTCTTATAGTATTCGAGGAAAATAGGGGTATGTTATAAACTCAAGCTTTAGCTATTAAGTTTATAGGTTATGTAATTATACGCGTAACGGAATATATATTACCCGGTCTGGGCTTAGTCCAGGCGTGGACTGGGCGCGGTCCGTGTACGGTATATGTGAGGGTACGTAACGAGTTGGTCATTGGCTATACCTATAGGTCCTGCATAATGGGCCACGGTAGCCTCTTTTAGTCTTCCGCTATACCTCAATAGTAAACCCTATTTGGCACCTACTTGGCTTACGATTATAGGTAAGACTATAACAGTTATTATAATTGGAAACGAGTTCTAATACGCTGTATAACGCTCAAATATCACCTATAAAAGATTTTTTAACCAACTACAGTTCTCAATTAGGACTATAATTGCCGCACGTCAAATTCAATCAGTATATATACCAAAATCAATGAATTTCGTGATTATAATAAAAAGACTGTACAATGAAATACTATATTTATCGCAAATACAAAAAGTCTTAACGCTCAAATTCTAGTCCAAAGTTTTAGAATTAGAAACCAAAGCCATATTAGCGTCAATCATGAAGGCAAAACTTAAGAGAACCTACTAATCGCAAAAACTATCATTGTAATAGTAGCAAAAGGTATAAAATTCGTAATGAATCCAGTGATTAGGCAACTCGTTATATTCTGGCTGAACGTTATAAGAATACATAATGTATTACAAATGATATCTGACTATCTCCGAATAAAAATACCTCGAATACATTGTAGATTGTAAAGGTAAAAAGTCTGTTAACGATAATAATATACTTCAACAAAATATGTAGCATGAAAATACTACTCTTAGTATGGCTTAGTAATTAGTTAACCATAACTTTTTGTATCTATTAAGTGGTGAAAATCTTTACCTTTATCCTAAAGGGTAAATAACTACCACTTTCTATACCATTTATTTTCTCAATCATTAAGCGGATTATACGTTTCAATATATTATGTTAGATATAAGGGTAATAAGGTACTTAATAGTTGGCTTTTTGTAATATGTGGTATTACCTGAGGAAAGTACTACTATTACGGAAGTTAATCTTTAATATACTGGTAAGGCTAGAGATGACTTTAGACTTAGTAAATAATTCTTATTACTGGGAACAACAATTATTTAAATTGTTATTAAGTCGATCAAGTTTTACATATTTGAATCCCCTACTTTATTCTTCCATTAATTAGAAGATATTAAGATCCTTAGTGTTGACGTTGACGTTAATGTTAATTAATAGGTTAGAAATGATGAAAGAGTCTCTTTTAACATAAGATGGAGGCACTCATAGCCTTAATTTCGAGGCCTAAAGGCAACGATATTTAATTTGATAAACTTGAAGATGCGTTAATGACACCGGTATTTTAATGACTAAACCATTAATAAAAAAATATAATGTTCGAGTACGTGAGATATAAATATGTAGAATACTTTGTATTCGAGGTTATTAAAAAGCTTTTCTATTATTTCCAAACGTAAACCAAATTTCCACGAAGATTTAATTTGATATTTAAAAACGTTAAAGATTTCAATTACGAGATTTTAGCTGAGGTGTTCTACGTAGACAATAAGTTTCTTCTTTAATATGTTAACTCTGCAACCTCTTGTCACAGGGATTATTCCTTCAATCTTTATCAGGAAAGGATACAAGGAAAACGTTAAAAATATTATAGATTAATACGTACTTGGTTTTATAAAACGTCATAATCTATGATGCTGGTATCAAATTTACGATAATGAAGTTTTTAAAAAATGTAAAGATAATAGGGATTTAATATAAAAATGTGACTATTAAAGTTTACTGGAGTATTAGAAAAATCGAAAGGGCATACATACTATTTCTTAAGGCGTACAATATCTTTACATTGGAAATTGCAAGTTTTACCGACTAGAAGGCAAGTCTTTCGATTGCGGTAAAAGGCTTAAATAATATTATGGGCCCTAGCTGTTTATGAGGATATTATTATATACCCCTACATCCAGTATATATAAGTTAAGTAGAAGTACACTATATTGCGAGGTGCACTCCTGAAGAGTGCACGATAACGTGTCACACTGCATGCAGAACTCTTGCAAAGTGCATGATGCGTGGCGCAGTCTAGAAGGGGCGTTTCAGAGTGTATAGCAAAATTACCACTGCCCGAACAAGAGGTTTATAACCTTCTATTTGTAGCATGCACTCTCTAAATACTTCTTTTGAATCATCTATCTTTACTAAAATATTAATTTTACGATTACTCTTTATTTACATTTACATGAATAAGTAGATCTTACCGACAGTTTAATACTAAAGTTGCTTGTTTTTGGAGAATATCATCGTTTGACGAGTGAATTTTTGTTATTAGAAAGTATCTAGAGATGTTTTGTGATATAAGGTAAAACCTGAAAGTAATACCAGAAGAAATAGGCATAGAGTTAAGTAAATAATACCTTTAATACCAAAAACGGCCCTATAATAACCGACGCAGTATTTTGTTTTATATGAAAAAGCGAAATCTTCGTACAATGAAGGCTTTGCAAATATGATAGCCTATTTAACATTTTAAATGCCGCGAGCCTTAAAGTAATTATTGAAACTTTTAACGGTCTAACGACGTTCCGTACAATTTAGGTAAACCTCATATTAAGACGACTGATGATAACTATACCGATCAGAATCCTTAATGTAAACGAATCAATTAATATAACCTCCTGCCCCTGTGACTTATAATTGAATAGAATGTTAACGGCGTAAATACTATTGAAGCGGAGGAACGTTAACGATAAGGAATATATACTGGGTCAGATTTATAATATTTATTAGCTTAATAGGAAAGAGAAGGGTAATTAAGACTTGGTTATTAAGCTCCAAACATAAGGAATTATCAAGACTTCCGGTAAGCCTTTTAACAAAAGCGATAGGGTTGAGATTAATAGACTCCTTGTTCAAGGGGTCGTATAATTTGTATCTAAATCTGACTTCAACATTTGAGACACAAATGTTACATTTTTTAAATCGAGGATAATATACGAAGTTGATAGTAAGACTACTGGAAATCCATATGAGAAATAAATTATAATCGCTTAAGGATACGGTGATAAACCCCAAAACTAAATATTTATTCAATTTTTAACGATTTAAAAATTGTTAACTGCTAGTTGTTACTTTGGCAACAAGTTTGCTAATTAAGACCAATAGAAACGTTATCCTTAATAGCCGTAATATTATCGAAGTATATACACAGTTAATAATTAAATTATAAAGGAAAGTTTTGTTATAATTATCCTAAAGACTTCATAAGAAATCCTTCAAGGGGCGGTTATACGATGTATTAAACCATTATACGGACTAGCTGAAACTTTTGTCCATTGATTCCTAACCTACCAGTTGTACTTTAAATCGAAGCTCGGTATAAAATCCTCAACCTACGACCCGTATTTACTCATCACGTAAAATGAAGATTTTGGCTTAACGGGTATGTAGATTAATGATACACGTTTTTTCGGAACCGTTATCTTGATAGTATCAATATAGCAGGCGATTAAGGATTCGAAGTTTCAAAATTATAAGATGGTCGCGATTCTAGTAAAAGGTAAATATCTAAACCATAACAAATTGTTAATCCGGAAGTATAGTGTTAACAATACTCATATTTACTTGAATTTTCGTTATAAGAGTTAAGATGTTAATTTCTGTATAATTGATAAGAACTACTAGCGTATAGCTTAAAGGTATCTCAAGTAACATATCCGTGGCAGCTACGTTGCCAACTAAAACCAACTGGAAGTTTCCTACGATTTTAGGATTACGGTATAAACTTAGAACTTAACTAATAAAAACTACAATCGTTTAAATGTGATATTACAATGGTAGATGAATAATCTAAACCAAGGTATTAATATAGTCTCGATTAAATTGATAAGACCGACTAGCGTAGAGTTTAAGGGTATTTCTAGTAACATATCTATGGCAGCTACATTGCTAACTAATACCAACCGGAAGTGTCCTACGATTTTCAGATTACAGTATAAACTTAGAACTCAACTAATAAAAACTACGATCGTTTAAATAGGAGATGATAATGGTAGATGAATAATCTGGACCAAGGTATTAATATAGTCCCAATTAATTTGTTAAAAGCTTAGTTGATAGTCTTTATGTACGGTTATTTCATAAATAATACAATTTATAGTAATAAATGGGATATTATATAATAATCATTAATAAAGATAAATTACAAAAGAACTAATTAAACAATATTCGAAATATAATTTATTAGATCTCTGTTAAGAGTATGAGAAATATTCGAATAATCTTAGCTTTAAAGGTCTACGATATAATGACAGGCTTTAATATAGGCATGATAATCTAGAAATATTTAACATCACTACTAAGCAATTAATTTTTTATTTATTATGGTAGTAATTTGTACCAACTCGAAAAGTCTATTCGAATACCTTTCAAAACTCGATACTACTAGCGAAAAACGCCTCATAATCGATGTGATGGCATTTCGTGAAGTTTATAAAGGCAAACAAATTGAAGAATTTGGAAGAATTAATAGTAAAGATAATGCAGCTGATATTATAACAGGGTTAATATTAAATGATGTCTTAAAACCCGATAAATTAAAATATGCTAATTATACAGATCGATAGTTACATTTAAAGGATATCGAAAAAGGTTGAGTTACGTACCAGCGAGTATAAAGTGAAGTAGAGATACCCTGTCAAACAGGAAAATGATTATAGTAATAAAACTGGCGACTTAATTGGATCAGTTAAGTTGGGGGTTTGTATAAGTTTGTAATGCAAAACTTATTTGAAAAAGTTAATAAAGCTGGACGTTTGAGCCGTGTGGTAAAAGGAGGTAATTGGGGTTAACTTAATTGTAAAAGTGGAAAAAGTCTGTTTAACCAATGAGGTAGCTATTTGGCGATAACCAGAAACAAGTGGTTGATCATATTAATGTACTCGTATAAAACCAAAAGCTGCCAGTGTTGGAATAGTATTAATTTCATTGTATTAAATCAACTATACTTATGATAATGTTGATTATATTCATTTCAGGTTAAGTGTATTATTTGGTGGGTTTATTATAAATTCAAGTATAGTATACGTATATATTACACTAAAGTATAAACCAAATAATGAGCTATATAAATCAGTGCATAGAGTGGCTAGCGGTCTACCAAACCTAAAACAATATATCTACCACTTGATTACGTAATACTACTATGACTTCAATCACCTCTCGAATCGACAACGCTGTAACGTTTAAAGTACTACCAATATTAATGAAATCCTTGCCTTTGGCCTAGTTTTTGAATATCTACCAAGGGTTTATATTTATAGCTTGTTAATAACGAACGCTTATTAAATTGCATTTTTTTCTTTTTTTATTGGTAAGTCGACTTTTCATTTGTATGAATTAATTGTTATCATTCTTTTGAGCTATCCATTTGCCGTTTTCCACATTTTTAAGGTTTATTTATTAAACTAATGGAAGAATTGATCTAGTACGTCATGTTTTTCAATAAATTAGGTGTGGTACATGTCTGTAATAAAATAACTAATATATCCAATTAAGTATTGCAGGGGTAAATATTTATTCGTATCCGCAAACCACGGATATTTATTGTAAAATTTGCAAATATAATATTTAGGACCTTAATCATATCCTTCTTAATGTGATTGATAACAACCTTAATTTCAACTCATTTTGAAGTTATCATAAATAACATTGAAAGGTTCAAAGTGAGAATAAAGTGAAATAGTATGGTAGGTTATTGGAGTTTTGTCATTAAAGTTATTTGTTGTGAAAGGTATTGTGATTTAGTTTTTTTTACTATTTGAAATTTATATCAATTAGTACTCGTAATAGTAGTAACCACGATAGTATTAACTTGGTCTGTTGCCAATTTAAAAACCATTAAGACTTTCAGGTGGTTAATTTTAACGCTTTTAAAACTATTACAATAAAGATTTCTTAGTGTTTTCGATAATGGAGATACCGTTACTACTTATATACTGCATCGAATAGCTACACAATTTATAAGCTCTTCCTAATTGCTACCACTAACAACTACATAACGTATAAGGATACTTCGTAAGAACATTCCTTTTACTTTGCTTAGGTAAAGTATAACAACCGAAAAATAACTTTTTATTCTACGTATCTTATCTATTTTTTACCCAATAAGCACTAATCGCTGTTGGTAAGTCTTTATCTATGCAAAGTAGTAGGGTGCAATGTTTGGTTCAAGTAATTGGTTTGTATTGAAACTAGTAATGCGTTACTTTTAAGTTTGAGAGACTATTAGCTGATCTGCAATTTGATTTGTACGGACAATTGCTTTAGCACATGCCTCAAACTGAAGTAAGCACCTACTATATTTTAGTTGCAATTAATGCAGTTAAATTCACAAACTACAGTCAATTTTCTGTTTATTCAATCAACTAACTTTTAGTATAGTTGACCTGACTATATTGCAGTTGACTTCTATTCCAACAAGAAGCTTTAATTTTTTGTATGTCCAGTCCGTGGTTTTGCATTTGACTTTGTATATTATATGTAACTTAAATTTTGGGTACCATTTCCATTTCAATCAGGTTGATAATGCAAGTTAGACTACACTGTGTATTAAGAGGTTATGAATTTTTACTCGATGGTTTTTCATAAAAAAAAAAAAATACTCGGCGTGTTGATAATACTGTTGGTAGGCCTTAGACTTTGCAACGTTGTCAATTCGATTGGTCTTCGAAGTAACAGTAGTATTATATAGTTAGATGGTGGATGTATTGTTCTAAGTTTGGCAGAACGCTAGCCGGTCTGCACTGTAATTTGTATGGCCAATTGTTTGGCCTATGCCCTAGAGTGAAGTGCAGCGTATTGCACTCGACTTACACCCAATGCGGTAAGTCCGCATAAAGCAATACACTCAACTTGCAGTACAGTCAACTTTACTGTAAGTAAAGTTGACCTACTGTACTGCATGTAATATTATTCCAATAAATACCTTTAATTTGTAATTTAACAGCTACTTCGCTATGCAACTTCTAATTTTAGTATATCTATGAAATCATGTATACTTTTATAGATATATAATCCTTATTGTTATCCTTTTCTTTGTATATATTGTCACTTTAGCTGATCATTCACACCTTCTTCATTTTATATATTTATTGACAATTGTTTCCCGGGGGTTATATGAGATAATTCTCTGCATTTCAGAATCTTTATCAGGTTGAAAAAAATTTTTATACTGTTTTTACCCACTTAATACAAAAAGTAACACAACTAATAACAATTTCCACTATTGTATTTATATTTGCATTTTTTAAAATCTTATAATATTTATGTCATTTACCTAGCTCTCTTTTCGTAATATCTTCACTTTATAAAGGAAAAGACAATACGTTCATTACAATGGTTTATTTATAATGCTAAGTGCATTATTCGTCTGATACTTTACAGATTTTCCTCGGTTCTTTCGAGGCTTTACCTTATGTCCCAACCATTTTCTAGTTATTTAATAATAGATAAACTTTAGTTTTTATATGCGGGTATACGCCAAATACAAATTAAGTTGATGTTAAACTGGTAGGATGAATAACATTATGAAAACCCTTTACTATCATATATAATCGTACCTCTAAACTTGGAAAACCATCAATTTTCAACGTAAAAATATCGGAAGCTTTACGAAAAAGCGTGTATGTCTTTTAACCTTACCGATATCACAGTAAACTTAAACAAAAACTTATTTACAATAAATCTGAATCTACTTAACGTCAACTTAAAACTCCATTCTAATAAACTTAATGTCAATATCTTAAATTGATACATTGCAAGGTATCATGTACATATTAATTCTCAATATATGCAACGCCTCCCATATTTATTTTACTATAATTGATTTGATGAACTTAACGTTTTAAACTCTGTTTAAGATATAGTTATGGCAAATATAGTCTTACCATTGAAATAAGAGACTTTAATAAAGAATTTAAAATTCAGGACTTAATCGTTTCAAGGTAACTTAAATTTAAAAGGCATTTGGAAATAAGTTCAACAACAGTAACATAATCTTTCAATTCATTTGAATACGAAAAAAATGTATATTTTAATAAGAAACCGTACTTAATACTCAATATAACTTATTAATTACGAGGTTATTAAACATTTGATGTAACCAATGAATATCCGAGTTTGTTAAGTTTGTTCCAGTTACATGTATTCTGTAAAAATAAAACCATAAATATCCTAATAAAAAACTAAATGACAACCTTTCACCGTTAACTTTAACAAGTTCTTAAGCTGAGACATAAACGTTAAGACCGAGGTTCTTCAAATTATTTAAATAAAAAGAAAGGGGGTAGGAAATTTCAAAATATAGAATACAACAAGTCTGAAGATTTTAGTCATAATAGTCAACTCTGTAGGAACAAGTTCCTTCCCAAGAACATATTCAACTTAAGTCTTATCGACGTCTATATAATTAAATTTTTTAACGGTATTAATATCCTTTCATAATAAGATAAATTACGAATAGGTTTTTGTTACATATCATACTACTATAATACTTGGCATATTACCTCAATAGATTACTTTTACGTAACGATCGAAAATGATAAACAAATATGTAGGTTTAAGATCATTATAATTATAATGATAGTGAGCGTTTTCACTTATCAGGCGATATAAAAAGATGCGGTGTGCTAGTTATTATAATGCTTTAAGGTTAAAGCCTGTATTTTTAAAGCAATATTTTTTTTTTGGCGTTTCATCTTGATATTTAACATCCGTACCTAAAAAACTATAATGTGTCTAACGTATTTTTAGTTAAAAATGAATGGGTATTAAGTATAATATATGACTTAGTTGCTCAATGTTTGATAACAACATAATGTATTAACTAATTATCTTATTTGCCATAAATTCAGTGTTTCTAATACGATTTTAATAAGAAAACTTATGGGACTGATTTAGGTTTAAGTTGGAGTATCCCTTTGTTCCCGTGTTATCATTCAAGTTTCCAATCTAAAGTCTTTTAGTGGCTAAACTTTTTAGGCCTATAGTATTTACGATCGATATATTGAACAAATACTAGTTTTTTATTGTTGTTGGAATCAGTAAGGATGTTAGGTTAACGGTATATATTAGCTGAACGTAACACTCGTATCATAACGATTGAAAATAAAGAACGTAATTAGCCGGAAAAAATACTTATAAGTGGTGTTATGGTATTGTAAACCGTATTAGAAAGTTTTGTGCCCCATGATAACCTGGAAAACTTACTGTTGTAATACGTTCTTTATAGCTCCCATTTTTTCTATTACTTATTAGTAAAGCATTAGCCTGTTGAATATTGAATTGAGGAAATTCATCTTTATTTCCGACTTTTTCTTACGCTTTAATATATGAAAACAATCGATAATATTACAGTTTATAAGGCATTATACGAGGTTAATATCATACTCGAAGTGACTTTGAAGATTATTATAGTCTTACAAATCGATAGATAATTCATTACAAAACTATGATAGTAATTTAAGCTTATCTGGTAGGGATATTATAAAACAACAAATAAAAACCTTATTGCTTAATCCTAATTTATCGGCAAATGTTAAAGAATATATAAAGTAAAGTAGTATTATAAACACATATTTTTTGTTTTGTAGGTAGTAATGACAACGTCATGTACTATTTTAAATTAGTATATGTTTTATAATATATATAGATGAATTTGTTTTTATGTTATTTTGAATTAGTTAATTAGTGTTGGTAAACCTTGAGTCGTTGCAGTCATCGTTGTTTCAAATCACTGCATTGAAAGTAAATAGTGGTATTATATTGATACAAGTTAGGTGTAAGTTCTAAATTGGGTAGGTCGTTCGCCGACCTACACTTTAATCTGTATAGACAAAAGCTTAGCCTATGCCCTATATTGAATATACAGATTTGAATTGATATGAAACAAAATACAGAAAATCATTATTCCAACAATTAGTGTATTTGGTATCTGCACCATATTTGGTAATTGATAATATAGTACAATGAGAGTAATTACGATATTATAGTAATTGGCAATGTTTTTTTCTTAAATAATAAAGAGATAAGATGGTTTTAGGTATATATAAATATAATTATGAGTGGATTAGTTTCATGGAAGGTTATTTTGTAAGTAATGGTAACGATATTGAAAAATTGAAACCAAAAATGTTATAGTTTGATATAGGTTGCAAAGGAGGTTTATTCGTTGCAATGGATGTTGTATAACGTTTAATATAGTTTTGAAAAGTTTCTTTTGTATTTTTGCCATGATCGTTGCATAATTCGGCATATGATTGACTGTGGAGTGAAAATATTTATCATGTTACATTATGTTAATATTTTAAATCCATGGTTCCAAGAGAAATATTGTCAAGGATTGTTTATATCGAATCATTTGCCTATAGATAAAATGTGTACAAACAGTTTCATTAAAACGTCATTCAATTTATACTTCAAAAGAGTTTTGAATTACCTAGTCATGGTTGGTTTTTTTAGGTTCATATGCGAAATGTATCAATGGAAGACGAGTTTTTTATTATGATTTCAATTGGTAAATCTAAATTTAGGTGGTTGTTCAAGTGTAAAATTTGAATTAGTTTGTTCAACTGATATCTTATAAGCCGAAGTTTCAATTAGGACGGTTAACTGGTAAATTCATCGGAGTCTTTACAGTTAATTAATCCATCATATCTTATTCGCACATTGAGTTGCACAACGTTAATATAGGGATCTTGGCAATAAGGATTTGGTAGGTTAGTATTGTTTGTTAATTGTTTATAACCTTAGAATGTATAGCTTCAATATAACATTTTCTTTGTTTATAAGCTTTATTCTTGAGCTTAAAGTTCGTTTTTATTTTAGTGACACTTTTAAATCTGGGTTAACTTTATATTATCACCTATTAACTGGGGTTGTACAATAATAAAGTTTGGTATACTCCTCAATATTTAGAATTTAGGTTGAAAGTTTATTGACAGAGTTGATAACTTAGGTTGAAAGCTTATTTACCGAATCAATAATTTAGGTTCCCTAATTATTTACTGAATTTATAATTTAGGTTGAGAGTTTATTTACTGAATTTAGGATATCAGATTCAAAGTATAGGAAGTTTGTTATAGAATCCGATATATTAGGGTTTGTATCGAAAGTGTGTTTCATTACATAACGCACGTGGGGCTCCTAATTGTTTATCGTTATAGTTGGGCATATTCCTTCAGGTTTTGTACTGTTTCTAGTTGATCGAATCCACTTCAAACCTATTTGCAATAGATTGCTTACACATACTCATGAGTCAGCAAGGTCGCCATATGAAATAGAAGACATGTTTTTAAAAAGGTTTTTTTTTGTTTTTTTTTTTCGAAAAAGAACATAAGCTCCTATCAGTGCTAACGTAAGAAAACCTGCAGATCAATAGAAGAAAGCGGGGGACATGGTCTTTTCACTCAAGCCATGTAAAAAAAACTTACAGGATAGAGTTGTTATGCACCATATCTGAAGTGTGAGCAAGACAATAAATACCCTGTTTCTCCCGTCTCAAGCTTCCACATGCAAATCCGCAAGTTCCCCACTCCACGTCCGCTGCTGCCCACACCGCGTCCCGCCGCCCGTCGATCACCATGCCTCCCACTTCTGCCCGCCCATGGCCACCAGGCGGTTGAAGAGCTCGTCGCGCAGCGGCAGCGCCGTCACCCGCAGCACCTCACCGCTACGCGTGACCATCTCCAGGCCGTCTGCGACCTCGCGGCCCAGCGCCCACCCCACCACCAGCCGGGCCTTCCACCCGTACCCGCCGATCTTCTTCAGCTCCGCGATGTCCGCCACGGCGACGCGCCAGCTCGCGCGCAGGGCCTCCCCGCCGCGCTCCCGCTCGTGGGTCCCGCTCGTGGTCGCGGTCGCGATCGCGTCCGAAGTGCTGAACGCGACCGCCGCCCCCCTCCCGGCCGCCGCCGCCGTGGTGGTCGTCGTCGTGATGACCACATGGCCGCGCTTGCCCCTGTGCCGCGCCCGGAAAGCGACCGGCCCCGAGCCGCGGTCCTGCGCGCCGCCGCCGGCGGGCGGCAGCACGACGCCGAGCCGGTCCTTGG
>JASMMZ010000002.1:10056843-10170331 GCA_038502455.1 Anisogramma anomala | reverse complement strand
CGTGGCGTTGAGCGGCGGCTCGGCGCCGGCGGAGCGGAGGTGCGCGTCGGTGATGGCTGCGGGCTGGTCGGGCGGGGCCTCTGTGGTCCTCGGCGGCGGCGGCGGCAGAGGGGCCTTGTTGGCCTCGCCGATGCGGAGCAGCGTGATGGTCAGCTGTGCGTTA
Source organism: Anisogramma anomala (assembly GCA_038502455.1). Classification (NCBI taxonomy): domain Eukaryota; kingdom Fungi; phylum Ascomycota; class Sordariomycetes; order Diaporthales; family Gnomoniaceae; genus Anisogramma; species Anisogramma anomala. The sequence goes on along the minus strand of JASMMZ010000002.1, from coordinate 10,170,168 downwards.
GTTGGCGCGCCCTTGAGTATGGAGTTGCGCAGCTCCAGCAGCTTCTGCCAGTGAGGATACTTGCGGTTCAGGAATGCTGTCCCGCGGGCAATGACGGGTTCACCGAAGAAGCCGGAGCCGATGGCGAAAGTGATGCCCTTCATGACCATATAGGACGTGAGGAACAGAGACCCGCAGAACATGGGCACGATGAGGATAGCAAGCCGTAGCCGGTAGGCCTGTTGAGGGAATGGACGAGTAGGGCTCAAGGCGTTGGCAAACCTCTCCCAGCTGTCGGCAACATCTGTAAGCGCGTGCATCACCGGCCGCATCTTGGTCCACATGGCAGTCTCCATGGGCAGCTTTGTCTTGTCATGCTTGGCACCTGGCTTTCCACCAGAAACAGCAGCCCTGGCGTCCGCTGCGCCGGTGGAAATCGCGGTTGGGTCGGGCACAGCGTCCCCATCGTCCTCGTCGTCGCCGGGCCCGTTATCGGGGTGCTTGCCAGTCGCACTGCTGAGGGCAATCGACGCCATGCCGTTGACGAAGTTGCTGGCCTCCTGCTCGACCGCCTCGCCGCGGTGGTTCTCCGGTGCACCAGTGGCGCTGTCATGCGAGCCCAGAACCCCGGCTTTTGGCTTCTGCACACCGCCCGAGCCTGAGCTGATAAGGGCTAGAGGCGCCGGGGGGAACAGGAGCCCTCGCGACGGGGGATAAGCGATGAGCGTGATGATGGTCAGCGAGAGCAGTGGCATCAGCAGGTCTACAGCCCACGCCGTGAAATAAGCGCCGGCGAAGCAAGCAGTTCTCTTGCTTTCTCTCCACGACCGCAGTCGGGCAACATGCTTCACGGTGGCGAGGAGGCCGATCACGACCGTCATGTACAGCCTTTCGATGGTGGCGCGCAGCTTGTCCGGCGAAAACTCTTCCTCGTCGGCAATGTTCAAATCGAGACCGCCAGGGACGGGACTGGGAATTGCTTTGACATGGTACACTTGCTGAGCCGCCATTAGCAGGTGGCATGGTGCGAAGGCTGTCGTCACGTACCTTGTTAAAGCGCCGGATGAGCAACCAGAGGTCTTCGTTGTCCAGGCCTCCGACGAGGGGGGCTACAATATCTTGTTTGTCTTGGTTCCATCCAAGGTCAAGGACGTCGTCTACGTGGCCCTGCTGAGCCGTGCCCTTGACCTCACGGTCGTCTGTAGCGAGAGCGTGGGAGAGCGTTGGGTCGTCGGCGAGCGTGTGGGAGACCTCGGTCCTCGCCGGGTCGGTGACTGGTTGTGTATCTGTTGCGATAGGCAAGATAAGCTCGACTGTGGCACCAAGAGAATTCAGATTCTCGGCAGACATTGGACTGCTCGCCTTGGTCTCGTCGCCGGGAGGCCCACTGTTCTCAGGCGATGGCATGACGGCAACCAAAGCGTGTTGTGCAATCAATCAACCCAGGTCTTGCTTCTTGGAGCGTGACAGAGGAGGCCGGGCCCGACAAAGCCATTGGCAATGAGGGTGAGGATAGGATGAGGATGACGTTGTGGCGTTTGTCCGGTTGTCGTTTCCGGCGCTGCTGAGTGGAACATCCGATCATTGTGTCCACCAGCTCTTTCCGGCACAAATAGCATAGCAAAGACAAAGACGAGCGCTGGACTGGCAAACCATGACAGCCGCTTGTTGTAGGAGACTTGCCCACCCGCATTCCCACCCGCTGAGGGCGCTCGCTCCAACTTTGCCAGCAGAATCGCCCCAAGACAAGCTAGTGTCGGCCTCGGGGCCGCCTCGGAGCCCGCCTCGGGGCCCGCCTCGCCCTGACGCGGCGGCGCGGGCCGTGAATCACAACACTACCTTGTATAATTCCGGCATCGCTACAGACGAGAACCGAAACCTGGTACATCATAATATCTGATTGGGAGTCTGCGGGAGCCTGTGTCATGTACTCTACATGTAAGAATAGCAGAGGGCTGCATTCTGAAAGCTCCACAGTACTTTGACACTATCGGGTTTGAATATATTTTGTTAGTCCCTTAAATTTTAGGTCGTCATTGTAATCGATTTGATTCATTCGTAATATTACAATTTTTCCTTTTGAACCGAAGTGTGATAATAGTTGTTAAAATGCATATAAAAACGATTTTATAATGTAAAACAAGATATTTTGTAATGTTGAAAAGTTAAAGTAGGTTTGGTTTTAAGTAGGGTCGCTTTAGGATTTCTTAGGTAATTATTAGTATGTTGTAAAGTCGTTTGTTAAACGAAACGAAACCGTTCGCAAATACGCTTTATGTATGAAATAGTATAATACTAACGTACTAACTATATTAATAAATATTATTTGACAATTGAAAATTACTACTGGTACGCCTACGTTTTTAGAATAAACCCTCCTTTAAAGGGGTTCCGTTTCTATGTTACCTATAAATGATGTAACTACCATATTACTCCTTACCATGAATCGCATTGACTTACCTGACAATAATAACAACCTAAACTCTTTCGACTTTAACTATGATATTAATAACATATCTGATAATGTTAATTGTTAACGAGTTAAACATAAATACTTCGATTGACCGGATGAATTTTCAATGTTAAGATTCGATTTGAATATAAAAATCTACAATATTATGTAATTTATGTGAAAATCGGAAATATATCAGTATAGAAAAGATTATTTTACATTATGTTTCAATAATTAAAACACTTTTCGAAAACAAATATAAAAAGCTCTTTTGTTTGCGGCTATAACGGCGGAAATAACGAACCTAACGCGTTAATAACAATATTTCGCGCGCATTATTATAACTTGAGTAAAATAAAAGCTATTATCACCCGATTTATAAATTAAAAATAAAAGGTTTATAAACGGTTATACTACTTTTTAAACGTTTAAAAGCTTATTTATTAAAGTAAACAGTATAATTGAACAATTCGCTGCTAAATTTAATATCCTAAAAGAAAATTTTAACGATATATTAAATAATATGTGACTTTCATAAAGTATTCCTATAGATTTTAACGAATAGTTCGTCCTTACCCAACTTGACAATAAACGACTTTATAGCTTTCGAATTCGGCATGGTATTGTTAATTATATTAATAATATTTGTATTGACTGTGTGATTTATAACAACAATGGCAAATTCGATGCGTATACTTGCAATAGCTAGGGAAATAGCATTATAATTGGAGTAAACATTTTTCGAGCCTAAATTAAGCAACGCATAACCTAAATGAATCATTTGAAACTCTCCCGTTATAAAAACGTTAAAATACATTCAAAATACGGCGCGAATAATTGTTGTATTTGTACTTACCTATTATATCCCGCGTAAACCCCAAACAGTTTCGGTACCAAAATCAATATAAATATTTATCTTGCTTTTACCAACGATTTTATCAATCTTAAGGGCGAAAAAACGTAACTTTTATACATTATTATATATGAAAGTTGTAGGAACTTTAATTCAATCCACCAATTTGGCTTTTGGAATAGTAGTATTTGCAGTGAAGTAGATCAACTTTACTTATAGTAAAGCTGACTATACTGACTGCAAGTTGAGTATATTGTTTTCTGTGCACTTACTGTATTGGATGCAAGTCAAGTACAGTATGCCAAACTTTACACTAGGGTAGAGGTCACGCAATTGGCCATATAAATTACAGTACAGACCGGCTAGCAGTCTACCAAACCTAGAATAATATAGCCATCATCTGATAACTCAATACTACTGTTACTTCAACCAATCAAATCTATAATATTGCAACGTCTAAAGTCTGCAAACAACTAACGTACTAACCAAGTTAATAAATATCATCTGAAAACTTGAAATTACTACCAGTACAACTACGTTTTCCAAATAACCCCCCCTTTAAAGGTGTTCTATTTCCATGTTACTTATAAACGACGTAGCTACTGCATTACTCCTTATCGGGAACCGTGTTAACTTATCCGTCAATAATAATGACCTAAACTTTTCCGACTTTAATTACAATATTAATAATCCACCCGATAATATTAATTATTAAATAATTAAACATAAATAATTTGATTAAACAGATAAGCTTTTCGATGTTAAGATTTGCTTTTTACATAAAAATGAACGATATGATGTAATTTAAGTAAAAATCAGAAATTTATGTGTGTAAAAAATCACTTTTACGTTACTTTTTAATATTTGAAACGTCTTAAAGAACCTAATGTAAGCAGAAATTAGGTTCGCGGCAATAACGGCGGAAATAATGAACATAAAACGTTAATAACAATACTTGGTGTATATTATTATGATCCAAGAATAATAAACGCCGTTATTACTCGATTTATAGATTAAAAATAAAATGTTTCGAAACTGTTTTATATATTTTTAACGTTCTAAAAAACCTTATTTATCAAAGTCAACAATATAGTTTAATAATTTTCCGATGAATTTGGTATCCTTAAGGAAACTTTTAACGATATATTAATTAACGCGCGACTTTTCAAAATATACCCGTACGTTTTAATGAATAGGTTGTCTTCGTCTACCTTATTCATAAACGACTTTTCATGTTTTGTATTTTGAATATTAATGCTAATTATATGAATAATATTTATATTAGCGTTGTTGTTCGTAGCGGCAATAGCAATAGCGATGCAAATACTCATGATAGCCGAATGAATATTATAATAATTGGTGTAAACAACTTTCAAGCTTATATTAAGCGACGAGTGACTTAAATTAATTATTAGGAAGACTCTCGTTGTAGAAACCTTAACTCACGTTTAAAATACGGCGCGGATTATTATCCTATTCGTACTTGCCTATTAGATTCCGCGTAGAACTAAAATAGTTTCGGAACCAAAATTAATACAAATATTTATCTTTCTTTCACAAATCATTTTACCAATCGTTAGGGGGAAAACCCGTAACTCTTATACATTATCGTATATAAAAGTCGTAGGAATTTTAGTTCGACCCACTAAATTATCCCAATTTTGTGAATAATTCCCTATTTATATGAAATTCACTGTATAACTCTTTTTTATTTACCAATAATTTCGTAAATACAAATTATTCATATTATAATAGTATATATCAATAATTCACCTGATGATTCAAGTTATCGCGGATTTCAATTCTATTCTAATAAATTAACAAAGTAACCAGTTATGTATATAATACTGGCCTATAATTCTGTTCCTTGATTATATATTTAAACGTTAATTTCGATAAGTACGGATATTAAATTTCATATTTTTTCACTTTTCATTTTCAATACTACGTTACTTTAGGTAAAACGTAAATAAAATACGAGTAGGCAATTTACGCCGTTCTGAAATATATATGACTCTTGGAATAAGCGGGTAACTACTTCATATATGATTAATATTTCACGTGAATATAAAATAAACCTAAAATTATTATTGACGCCAACTTCCAAATTATACTCCGCAGAACTTGAAAGAATTAAACCGCTATTACGCGAATAGCCACCGTTTCACTCAAAAATATTAACAAAAAGTAAACTATGAAGTTACTTGTTTCCGTTAACGACACACTCTCTGATAACTTTGAAAAGTTCACACCTTTATAAGATAAACTAGTAGAAAACCAATAGTTTTTTAACTGCTTTAAATTTAAAGACAAAATTATCATCTAAGACAACAATTAAATCCAACCATGAAAAATCCCTTAAGTCTTGTTATATAATATATTACAGCAAAAGCTTCTCCTATAACAAAAAACGTTATTCGAGTTATTAAATTGAAGTTATAATCGTGTAAACAACTCTTTAATAGATACTTTTGTACTCTTCGTTAAAAAACCTAAAATGAAACTATAGTTTTATATCGATCACCATAAAATTAACGCTATTACGAAACCCAACCGCTATCATATTCTATTGATGTAAGAAATGCTCGCAAATATTTTACAAATTAAATCATTTACCAAATTCTAACTTGAAATAGCTTTATAAAAACTTCATATAGAAAAGGCAACGAGTAAAAGACTACGTTTTGTATATATTTTTGGACTTTAAGAATAACTAAGTATCTCTTTCGGTATATCCGATATATCAAATATCCTCTCAAGTGTTGGAATAGCAGTAAAATTCTGTAAAGGTAATCCAATAAACTGTCATTTTGGTTGATTGTACTAACTGCCATTTGGCTGCAGTTTGTGGAATTGCACTGCAAGTGTAGTGCAGTAGGTTCATACTTGAAAGTGGGGAATAAGCCAAAGCTTTTGGCTATACAAATTAGTGTGCAGACCGGCTAGAGGTCTACCAAACTTAAAACTTGCACTTGATCAACAACCAATTTCAATGCAATACCAGTCACTTCGACTACAGTGATTCGAATCGACTACGTTGCAAAGAAATGCCTATATTTATAGGCAGGCCTACCAAAATTCTAAAGATATATTAACAAGTCATTACTCTTTTTTATCTACATTCTTCATTCAGATTCTTTCTATAAAGCTTTAATATTATTGAATAACACTTTGAACTATTATCACATTAGGGTCAAAAGGGTTATAAACGATTGAGATACCGATAATATGAACCGCGATATATCTAAAACCAAAGAAGTTTTATTTTATTTTAAAGTACGTAATCCTCACGTTTATATTAAAGGTACGGATTCTCTTGTATCAATTTTTCTACTTTTAAGAGTATTATATTCCGAATGATTTTATAATTGCAGATTCGTCAATTTTATTAACAAAAATGGGCGTCGTTTTGTATTAAGGGCCCAAGGAAAAATTTACTTTCAAATAACTTCAATTCTCCTTCCTTTTTAAACCAATTCATATTTAATAAAATCTTGACCGATGAACCGTTTTAGATGATAATTGTTTCGGGTAGGTCTTAAAATGTTATTTATCTTAATAGTGTTATGAACCCAAGCTATTGGATATTGAGTTTATAGATTACCTGACTGTGCACGTAATATGATAGGCAGTATCCAGTTTATGCCCGGTCTGGGTGCAGACTAGATATGGTCTGGGAGCGGACCGGATACGTTCCGTGTACGGCACGTGAAAGGGCACGTAACGGGTTGGGTATTAGCCATACCTATAGGTCTTGTACGTTAGGCCATGGTAATCTTTTTCAGTTTTCCTCCGTATCTTAATAGTAAACCCCATTTAGTGATTATTTGGTTTATTCACGTAGGTTGAATTATAATATATTATTAAAGTTTATTTTTTTATTTTTTAAAAGAAATATTAGTTATAATAAACAAATCGATAACAAAATTTAATAATTTTACGCTGTACTTGAACGTAATTGGGACAAATAAGTAGTTTACGAATACCGAATTTTCCACCTCAATAAATATACCTTTTACTTTTTTGGGACCGATTTAGGCCTATATTTTTCATTTACGAAATAAATTAAGTTTTATCGCGATAATTATAAAATAATGTAATAATCGTGTTAATCGATTTTTATTATCAACTATATATCTAATTTCGCTTAAATTATAATAAATATTCCTCAGTTCGAAGCCGAATTAGCCGCGATTCGCGTTAATTTCCACGGGTTTAAAGTAGGTTAAAACGATATAATTAACCGTAATTTGATGGATATACTTTCATATAAAAAGCGACGCGCTAAACGATTAAATTTATATTAGAAACGGATAAAATGTAAATCCAATAAATTCGGTGTACGTTCTTTTACATATATGGATATTATACGGTAACGGTAAAATAAGCGGTTATAGTGTATTACGATCTTAAAGGATACAAGGGTATATATAATGTAAGTAAATTCCTTGATTATATTGAAGCGGCTTTTAACGATCTTTACTACGTGAATAAGGTATTAATCGAATTAAAAGGCTGAGTTATAAATGATAAAGACCTATAGGTACTATTTGTTATTAGGTTGGTAATACTTTTAGCTTAAACGGGCGACCTAAATTAACTTTCGGTTATAAAGTATAACTATTTACGTTTTCGAATATCGTTATCTATTCGCGATAAATCCATTACGGTAGGTATTAATTGGGTGGATTATATTGTAACCTTGAAAAATTACCGTAAATTCGCCAACGAATTAAAATCTTTAAATTTTAAACAACGTTTTAATCATTAACTAGCAAAACATGTATAAGTTTAACAGTCGAATAGTAATACAGTTATAACGAGGGTTTACGCTTTTTCAATGTCTTCATTAAAAGGCTATAGTAATTATAACTAATTATTTCGATACCGCAATTAGTTATTTTTTAAAAAATCCCATTCTATACGTATTTAAAATTAAAAATGTAAGGCGATGTAGGAAACGGTAAGGGAATGTTAAGTTAGGTTCACTTCGAAGCGTTACGTACGTTATAGCTTATCGAACTATTACTAATGCGGTCTAGAATTCCTCCCGGTATTATATTTTACGTAAATACGTATGGTTCAAGTCGAAAAGGTAAAGAAAGGTTTAGTATTAACGGCGACAGGGGAAACCTAACTCTTAGACACAATTTTGTTTAAGGGTTATATAACCTTATCGGTGTAATTATAAAATCGAATAAAAAGAATTTTAATTCAATTAATATATATATAAACGAAAATCTATTCTTTATATTTATGCTTTTTAATAATACCTACTTCTTGAATATATAAATCGATTTTAATTGTAATTATTATTATATTATAAGCGAGGTTATAACATAACGGTTGAAGATAAAACAAATTCGGTCATTATATTTTCGAAATTTCGATACGATATTAAGGTTACGGAAAAATTCGCGTATTACCTGAATAATCAATTCTCGTATAAATATTAATAAATAATAGAATCCGATATTAATATATATTATTCCCGGAATAACGCGGGATATAATTTTTTAAATGCTTTTGATATGATATAAAGAGGTAACTTTAAACGTTAACATTAGTCGATTGGTAGTTTAAGGTTAAAAAGCTTAGTTATTGACGTTGTAAAAATACGCTTCAGGACGGGGGATATATAAGGCGCAATAAATTAGGGGTTTTTCGGTTTAATATCACATTCGTATCGAAAGGTATAACGTACGGGGGATCCGTCCCGTTTAACTTTAATTATAAGCTTTTACGAAATAATGTGAATTATGTAAACGACGGCAACAATTACGATTAAAGAAAAAAATAATTAATTACATTTTTTACTAAAATTAGCTAGATTTCACGACTTATTAAATAAGGATAAGGTTATAACTTTATTTTCATATAAAGGAAACTCGATTACTATATTTATATTCGATCGAACGAAGACAAATCTTCATTAAAACCACCTTAAAAGCCGTTATACTCGATATTACGGAATTAATTTTTGAAAATTTAACGATACGTTACAGAATTAATAAATAAGGGTTAGGCTCGAGAAAATTTCTTATTGGTTATAACGTCGATATTATCTATATTTCAACTGGAGGAGGGGGGGGGGGGATAACGGTTTTATGTCGATCACCAGATATTAAATGAAATTACGAAATAAAACCGTTTTCCCTTATCGTTAATTAAGGAGACCTTACGTACGTTATTGAAGTCGATATAACTTACGAAATTGAATATTCGTACGGCTTTTTACCGTATCTAGATTATATCTAGATAAAAGAAATTAATGGCGTTTCGTACGAGATTCGCGTTATTTAAATGATTAATTACCCTTTTTAGACTAGCAAAAGCGTCGGCAATATTTTAACAATATATTAATCATATAATATCGGATATCTTGTGTAATTTCGTTATAACATACGTAAATGAATTTTTTTTTCCGGTATTAAATAGGATTATACAGCGAAAGTTTGCGTGGTTTTATGGCGTCTTTATAAAAAGAGGCTAAATCTTAATTTGAAAAAGTGTAACTTTGCAATTAAAAAGATAAAATACCTAGGTTTTATTATAACGGTTAAGCTAAATATTCGGGCCGACTCTGAGAAAATCCGAGTAATCCGAGAATAGAAATTACCACATATTATCTGGAAGATTTAAAGTTTTTTATTTTTTACTAACTTTTATCGTAATTTTATTACTAATTCATCCGAATTGGCGCATCATTTCATCCGTATAACGAAGTAAGGTATTCATTAAATTTAAATAAAGCGGGAGGAACATGTATTTTAAACATTAATGAATACCTTTATTATGACCCCGATTTTGGTATATTAGGATTTAAATCAGCTAACGATCCTACAAACCAACCATTCATAAATAGCGTTAAAAGGGTATTTATCGTAAAGAAATAAAGATTATACCTTAAATTTAATAGTTTACTACTTTTTTCTATTAACAAATACGAAACGTAACTGTATTATTTACGATAAGGAGCTTTTTACAGTAATATACTATCAAAAAACGTAGTTTTCCGAATTACGTAGTATATATATACTATTTAAGATTTTAACGGATGATAAAATATTCGAATAATTGTTTTAACACGTTTAATTTCGAAACAGTAGGCTAAATAGGTCGAATTACTTTCGCTTTTTTAATACCATTTACAATACAAGCTCGTAATTCAAAGAGCTTCCTTAGATTCGTTAATCAAATGGTAATAAGATAAACCCGAAGTTAAAAAACGTTACGCGCGAGTTTTTAAGCCTATTTTCATTATTATATTCAATATAGCATTAATAAATTTATACATTTAAAACATAAACCACGGCGGGTTGTATAGATAAGTTTAGCACAAAAGAGGCTTGGTTTTTAAATCACGACGATATGTATTTTAAGCGTAGGCTGTAGGTTTTCGAACAGCTGTTGAAGGCGGTACCACCCTAAGCGCGGCCCGCGTTCGGGTTGTTATTGGGGATAACGTCGAGGGATTTCAATATAGCGAAACCAGCAATGTCATTACGAGACTAACCCGCGTTAAACTAGCCGGTATTATGAACACCGAGTAATTGCCTTATTTTTAGCCTGGATACATTAACGGAATTGTAAAATTAAAAAATAAATAAACGATCTATTATATAATGTTTACCTTTCAGTGATTTCTGAAGGCGTTAAACGTTTTTTAACTAAAGTAAGATAATTAATTTGAATTACGGATCACAGGATCAACACGTGGGGTGTATTACGTTATTATAATTATTTTTAAGTATAAAATTAGAAATTAATAATAACGAAAATCTTATCATAAATTTACGAGTCGTTCATTATAAGTTATTCGGTTAAAAAAATATTTTACGTTTTTGAACGGAATTATTATTAAAAAGAAATAGTTGTAAACACTAGACGTTTATATCGAAAATATACGTAATTTAAAAGAACGAAACCTCGTTGTACCTTAAGATAAAGCCTCCTTCAATCCCTTTTTGTTTTAAATCTGTATTAGACGTATATTTTTCCCAATTTTATAATCCACCTGCTAATTATTAAAGGCGGTCCCCAAAATCTATGAGTTATTACAGATCACCTTTTTAAGTTTGTCTAGTTTAAGGCTATATAGTTTATAGTTGCTAATATATTCGGGGAGCGTTTCCAGGATATGTAATAAAGAATTTATAAATTTCCAGTTTTTATTATCAATAATCGAGGTTTGAATTATATAATGATATTTTAAACGATTTTATATTCCCTAATAGGAGTTGAATTACTTTTGTTTTCAACGTATTATTTATAAATGAATAATGATATTAAACGAGTAAATCAAAGTATTAAATATATACGTATCGTTGTCGCTTTTTTGTGATATAATTGGGTTTTATATTTATCCGTTTATCAGTTTACGTCAAAAAACCGGAAATTAAAAGTTTACCGAGTATACAACAAACCGCTTAATAAATAAATACGAAATATTACTTATTTTAAGGGTAAACGAAGATATAAAGTTGTTAATTGATCTATAGAAGCGAATTATTATATTTTTAAATTATTTATGCGAAAAGATGAAGTTTTCCTAGGCCATAATAACTTTCATCTAATAATGAAAAAGAATGGAGGCGAATTATAAGCAAGGTTCGGCGAAACAATAGAAAGTAAAGGATTAAGTTTAGTAAAATTGTACTAATATTAAAATTAACCATTCAAATACAAAGTTTCACTATCTTTACAATTAATACCGAGTCATTGATATTTAGAACCCATTTAATATTATATTAAATATCCTTAACAAACACATTATATTTTATATAAATTTAATGAAACGAGTGATTTTGAACCCTTTTTCTCATAGATTTTATCTAACAATTATCCGGGACAAAATTTGGTTGCTAACAACGTAAAAAAAGGGTAAATACGAGGAATTTGAAATTTTAAAAATCCTCGCGGTAAAAACGGGACAGACAAGGGTTTGATTTATATCAATTAAATGAAAAGCTTATAAAACTCGATCAAAAGATTGTTAGGAATTTTCTAATATATTACAAGTTTAAGTAAATTCAAAATAAAATAAGAAGATATTCGAATTTATAATAATCCGTTATGTCGACGTTAGCATCAAGCTTATATTAAACGATAGGCGTGAAGAGAGCTGTTTACAACTTTAAAATAAAACTTTATTTATATATGAAAAGAATTATTTATTATTAAATTAGGTTAAAATATAATAGGAAGGGCCGGGTAAATATTACCCGATTTTTTCGAGTATATATTTAACTGTAAAACGGGTTTTATTATGACTTAACGAAAATTTTACTACTCGTTATTGTTATTCTTATTAGGGTTTAACGAGTACCGGCATTATTAAAGTTAAAAGTACTATTGTAATTGGATTCCGATACTGAGAAATACCAAATGAGGGGGACGATAAAAGGCGTAGCGAAACTGATAGGCGCTGAGAAAAAGAGATGATAAAAAGCAGGACAAATACGAGGCGACGTTGAGGATAGCGGATAATACGAGGAGGAACAGTCGTTAGGAGAGGCCGACGATAACAGATAACGTTAAAAAAGACGAGTGTTAAAGGAGGCCAATTTTAACGGCTAATGACAAGTAAGGTAGGGAGTAAGGTCAAGAAAGCGATACTTTAAACGAGTTACCAAAGACTAGAATATATTAGTTTAGGTTCCGGTAACGCGATTAGCTCGATGATCATTTTTCGTTCGTTTACAATCGGATTTATTAACCTGTTTTTAATTAAGTTTAATAAATAGAATATGGGTAAAATCTGGATTCATATTATTAAGTTTTAGATATTACTTGTTGTATTTTGTTAGCCGTAACGTATATTAGTTATAAAAATATATTTTAAGAAATTATATTAATTTAACCATTGAAACCAAAATTACGAAAAGGTATACGAAGGTAATTAAAAGGGGCTGGATTGAAAACGTTACGCGTTAAAGCCCTGTTAACTGAAAGCGTCCTGTTTTTATAAATAGGTGACATAGTAAAAGATAACAGAGAAATCCTGGGTAAAAACGGATCCGAAAAAAAAAGCGATAGAGATGTATGACTAAAGAAGTAATGGCTTATACGGCTAATACGGTAAAGAGTTCTTATACCCGAATAATATCGCAGAGCCTGGTAAATCAATTAATTATTTTTTTAAAAAACGGGCGTAATAATGAGACAATAACCCGGGATATCTTTTTTAATGTTTACGTATAAGGGATAGAATATAGCTTCCATTCTTGGCTGTAATAAGTAACTGATGTAAAAATACACTTAAACTGGGTAAGGCTGTAAATAAACTTGTTTTCTAAATATATTACGAAAAAAGTTCATTTATGATTTGATTTTTGTTCAGGTTTATTTATAAGTTTACCTTATTATCAACTTTTCGTTATATATAATACCCTTATATCCGGTAAATTCGAACGTAAAAAAGAAAAAGTTAAAGTTAAAGAAATATCAACATTTAATATATAAGCGTTTTTAATTTATAACGGAAAAAACTTACTTTTATCCTTATTATGATTAAAAACAAGAAAATTTCTTATAACGTAATGCGGTTATAAAAGGTAATCAACAACAAGGTATTAATATATAATAGAGTATTATACCTTACGGAATAATTCGTTATCTTGGTTAAAGGCGTCGGCGACAATATGACCTAGGTTAGGGTTATTATTTACGTTGGTTATAAAGATAAGCTAAAAAAAGATTAAGATATATCGGCAGGAATTATTAGTTGAGATATATAGAAAGAAAGTAAAATAATTATAGAAAGGGTGGTTAGCGAAAAAAGGCGGCGTTATAAAAGGGAAAAGAAGGAATTTTTAATGGTTACAGGGGCGTTCATATTTATAGGGATTAGCGGACCGGATTTGGCAAGGGCTACGTATTATACGGGGCGCATTACATAGTACTAAAAGTAGGAGCGCGATATTATACGATGCGTTATACGATACCGGCGATAAGAAAGATGTATTATATAACGCGTTAAAGGATACATTATACGGCGTAGGAAACCTGAAGTCAGACCCGCTAATACGTTATACGATACGTCAAACATCGCGTTACCGGCTTACGCCTAATCCGCGTATTAGGCGGGTACGGCCTACGTCCGGTGTTTAACTAGCGTAGCGCTGCAGCCTTTACAGTATTCGTGGGAAAAGGGGATATGTTATGGACTTAGGCTATTGGCTATTAAATCTATAGGTTACGTGGCTGTGCATGTAACGAGATAGGCAGTACCCGGTCTAGGTCCGGTCCGGGAGCGGACCGGATACAGTCCGGATGCGAACCGGACACAGTCCGTATACGGCACGTGTGAGGGCACGTGACGGGCTGGGCACTGACCATGCCTATAGGTCCTGCACGTTGGGCCACGGTAGCCTCTTCTAGTCTTTCTCTGTAACTCAATAGTAAACCCCATTTGGCACCTACTTGGCTTACCATCATAGGTCAGACCATAACAAATAGAACGTTCATGGTACCTTATATCTAATCATATATTACTCTATGTTGGAATAGTAGTAATTGCAGTGCAATAAGTCAACTTTACTTACAGTAAAGTTGGCTATACTGACTTCAAGTTGATTGTATTATTGGTGTGCCAATTGTATTGGCTGCAAAGCAAGTATGGTATGGGCCCACTTTATACTAGGGCACGGGCCAAGCAATTAACTATACAAATTACTATGCAGACTGGCTAGCGGTTTGCTAAACCTAGAACAATATATCTACCATTTGACTACGCAATATTATTGTTACTTTGACTAATCGAATCGACAACGTTGTAACGTCTAAAGCCTCACCAACACTTTAGGTATTTATTAAATGTCGGATACAATTACAAAATCCATGACAAAGAATTATTGGAGTTTATAAGCTACTTAAAAGTATGGAACGCGGAGTTCCTAAGCACGATCCACCTGTTTATTATCCTTACGAACCATGAAAACTTAAAATACTTGATAAGTACCCAACAAGTTTATGAACGATAAATCAGTTAATTGAAATACCTTTCCAAATTCCGTTTCAAATTAATTTATAATACGAGGGAAAACTATATACGGCGTGATATACCATTTCGATAAAACTAGAATCTTCCCAAAAGCTTCTCTAATTTCCGTATTTTAAACCGGTAACTATAAATTGTGTGCTCTAAATGAGTCGGTCTTATATTGTTTTTTTACGTATACATATTCCCAGTAATTATAGATTACGAATTGATTCCAAAAAAATATAAACCTTTCACTAATATCAGCCTTTAAAACAGCTAATACGCCGTTATCATTATGAAAGTTACTTACTCTTATTTCGTTTACTCGATACGTATAAACGACCAAAGTTTTTTTACCAATATTTATATTAATAACAACAGTCCATTTGGTTTATATGTTAATTTATGAATAAGATTGTATGGTATTAACAGTAGTAAGATAGATAAGATATTTGATTGATGATGGAGAAAAGGTATCCGGAGAGTGTACGCCTTAGGTAAGAGCTTATAAGCTCTTAACAAGAGCGTGCCACTTTACCATGCACTCTGCCAACATTCCTCCTAGAGTATAGCACTCTACTATACACTTTGCTAACGTCCCTCCTAAAGCGTGTTTTATTATCATGGACTCGCTGAATATGGCTTTTGTAACGTGACATACTATTATACACTTTGTAAACAGGATCCCCCTACCTTTGCTAACTATAGTAACATCTAATGATATCTACACTAGTAATCTTTTATTCACATTAAAAATCTCCACACCAATAACTGAATGACGACAGTGTACATAGTTTAAGCCTTTCATTTGTTATTTGGAAGTGATGGTAGTGTATATATCAATTTAATTTAAAAAGTAATCGGTCATTCGGTATGGGCAAAACTTTTATTTTCCAAACAAAGTATCATCAAAATAATATGATGTAAGTTATAAACGGTAAATTTAAAAATTTATATAGTACTATTAAAGTGATAAGTGATATGTAAACAGTGGAAATATGATGTTAGAGAAGTAGTTGGCTTATTTAAATGGTGAAATACACAATGTAAATGACAAATGATGAATCTAAGGCAAGAAATATAAATAAGTATGAATAAACCTTGTCTATTGTGGCTAGGTTATATAACCTGTGCATTGAAATCGACGAAGAGTATTGATAGAAACGAGCGGTTTCAATAAGTTATTCAGAGCGCCCATTTTTGACTTTCGTTGTTTCAATATTTGTTTTCTGGACTCGATTTTGCGACTTCTAAATCTTTATTTCTAGTCTTCCCAAATAAGAAAATATCGTATCATTATTATTAGTAGAAAATAGATCCATAAGTTTTAATCTGTAAGGTTTATATAAATTTCTGTTACCCTTCATTCTTTTTCCTAAAGCGTTGTTCTTTTTTTCAGGACGTTTTTGTCGCAGTAATAACTTTTCTTTTTGGTTAGAGAGTTTTTATAAAGGTTGCGGTTCGAAGTGTCGTCTTTTATATATTTATTTGGAGATTTGCCACTTTTTATGTGCCCTTTGGGAGTGCCTTTCCTTTTTAGGGGGGGGGGGGGGGGGGTAGAGGCGTTTTTAACTTTGTCGGAAGGGCTGTCTTTCTTGGTAGGGGAGTAGTCATCTTTAAAAGCATCGAATCCAATATTAGTCGGGTTTAGGATATTTTCAGCGCGATCGGAAAGGCTGTATTTTATATTCTTTTCAGGAGTGCCATTTCTTTTCTAGAGCGTTTTGGATCGGCTAGAAGTATTATTTGCCTTGGTTCAAGAGAAAATGCTTTAGTATGTATTGATGTTTTGTTGGTTATCCCGATTTGTTATTTTTGTCTACAATGTTTTCCAAAACAGGTAAGTTTTGAGATTAATCAGTTAATAATTGTTACGGCGTTTCCTTTTAAAAAAAAACCAAATGAAGGATAAAGTTTGCGGTTCATTCTCGTTTTCAATTTGAACGCCGGATGACCCTTAAGTCGCTTCCCTTTTTTAAAGAAAGTGGAAGATAAAGTTAATGGTTTTTATACTTTCTGAACTCTGGCTCTGGATAATCTTTGCAGATTTTCCTTTACTCAAAGCTAAGTGAGGGATAATCTTTACGGTTCTTCATTCTTTTGAAAACGAGTAGATGGTAACCTATGAGATCCTTCCTTCTTTGGAATTCGAGTGGAGAATGATCTTTGTTAAAAGTTTTTAACGGGTTGGTTTTTTTCGTTTTGCTAATTTATGTACTTATAAAAAGTTAACATATAATATCTTTATATCGTTTTGATTTGGAATTTCATAGAGTTGGGACGTGATAATTAACAGTTTTGTAATGCGACTGTTCTTGTTACCGGGTCTATTAAAACCTCCATCCCGTAATTGTACCTATAATACTTTATGGATAGAATTGTATACCGTACGCCATATTTCCAATGTTTTGTCTGAAAATTTATTGGAGAAATTATTAAATAAATCTAGTTCTTGAGCCTTTACATCCTATTATTGAATTATTACATTTATAATATATGTATTTATAGTCCAAGGGCTACGTTTTTTTTATACCGGAGTTTTGATTATGTTTTCCGTACATATTTATGTTAATAAGTTTTAAAATTGTTTTCCAAAGCGTTTTATATTGAAATAGAAGGTTCATGTAATAATTTGATTAATCTAGCGTATTTCTTTAACGGTTCCATAGGTATAGGAGTGTTTTCAAAGCTGTTGTAGTAATTTTCGAAATATATTAGATCGTTTCAAAAGTAGTTTTAGGCGTTTAGAATAACGGTGTAAACGTCTTTTAAGTGTGAGTAAGCGGTATAGATGCTACGTTACTATGTAGTATTTAGGAGTCGAGTACTTTTGAAACAATGTGATGCAAGGAATCTAAATTTAAATGGTTAGGAAACGATATAATCAAAGAGGTTTCGAAACAGAATGGTCGAAGTTAAAGCGTAGAATTCACAAACAAAATATTAAAGAAATGTAATAAATTGTTCAAAATAAGGCATTTCGAGTTTGATAATATAAACGAAATATAAATGAGGTGTAACTATAATCTAGCTAGGTGTTTCAAACTAGTTGTTTAGTGTTTGGAAACGTTTCACTAGTTAAGTAACTAATGAATTAAAATGTTACAAATGATAACTTGAATACATGGTATATGGTATGTTAAATGAGGTAAGGAGAGAAAAAAAAATAGGGTATTTGGAGTCGGAATGAGGAGTTATATGTAAGGGTTGAAATGGTATATATAAGTGGTTTTAAATGATGTTAGAATACCATATGTTGCTTTGGCAGATTTTAGTGTGTAAGCGTTTCGAAAATTGCTTTGAGAGTTTGGAGTAATAATATAAGCACCCTAAAAGTTGTTTGAGTCGTTTACTAAATGTGCTAGAACGTTTTAAATATTCTTTGGGCGTTTGTGGTATTTTTTCATAAACGTTTCAGAATCTGTTTTGACCGCCTACGAAGTGGGCATAAGCGGTGTAGATGTTAAGTTTTGGCTGGCTAAGTCCCAGTAAAGGGGTTCGAAACTTGGTGGTTTTAATTTATATAGTTAATAAGTAATAAAACGTTTTTTTCAATGCACCCGGATACATTGAGAGCGTTAACCGAGTCAATAGTGGCGTAACGAGGCTTCAAATATTTAAATATATTAACCTAATTAATTGTATGTTATTTAAACCGTCTTGTTTGAAGCTGTTCCAGAGTTTTATAGTTTTTCTATATTGTCATGTATTTTAAAATTCCATTGTATTTATGATAAATAGTAGTACTAAAATAAGCAATGATTAAGGTAGCTACGATATACTATTGTAGGGATTTCACTAAGGATCGTCTGCTTTTTCTTAGGATGTTTATATTTAACTCATTTAGTTACTTATTAGTAGTGGTTAGGTGTATACGTTAATGTATAAGAATATAGTATATCATTTAAAGTAGTAAATTAGATAAAATATTTGATTAATGGGGGAAAAGAGGAATTCAGAGAGTGTATTCTTCAGGTAAGAGCTTATAAGCTCTCATCCGGAACGTAGCACTCTACTATATACTCTGACAACGTTCTTTTTGGAATGTTGTACTTTACTATGCACTCTGCTAACGTCCCTCCTAAAGCGTGTTACCCTATTATACACTCCGCTAGCGTGGTTCCTTCAGCGTGACACACTATCATGCATTCTATAAACGTGATCCCCTATTCTTGCTAAATATAGTGATATTAAATAATATAAACAAATACGAAATACATAAAGTCTATATATTGAAATATTTCATAAATGAATTTGATATTTGATGACTTTGTAACCATATTCAAATACATTTTTACGAATCGTTTACTACTGCGTTAATTTGAACTATATAAAAATCACTTTTTCCTGGCTACCTGTACCACATTGTTCTTTTAGTAATTTTATTTAAAACGTACGTTTAACCTGAGTCATACCGTACGATTTTACGTTTTCATTTAAATTATAATATTTATAAATGAACGATTTATGAAAGATGTTGTCAAAAAAAACTTTACAAACCCCTACCAACTCCTGAGTAAAATTGAAACAATATTTTAATAGACTTTATAATAAATTTCCCTTTGAACTGGACGAATCTCCTTGATTATTCATTATTTTAACGGATCATTTGAATAAAGTTATGATTTTGAAAACAGGGAATATTAAGAATACTGAAACTTATTCGAAACTGTTTCTTGATTACTATTAGAGATTTCACGAGTTCCTTTGAATTATAGTTAATAATCAAAACTTGAATTAAAACAGTAGGTTTCGAAAACTTCTTAACAATTAAACGGGGGTAAAATAACTACAAAACACCTTATTCTACCCCAAGACGGATAATATCATTGAACAAATCAATTAAGAAGTTTTATCGTATTTATATTCCTTCCTTATTTACACTCAAATCGACCACATCCGTTTATTACCTGGTTTCCAATGCCTTGTGGGTCCTTCTCTATATCAACTACACTGTAAATTTTATGGTATAATTACTTCCTTCTATTTAAATTTTCGCTATCATGTATTGTACCTACTTTTGTACTATAATACCTTCATATACCCAACTATATACCCCACTAAACCGTGTTAATTAATTAAATTCCTTTTAATACTAACCTTAATAATAGCATTGACAATTTTGGTGTAATTTAATATTACTGGGTAGCTTCCACTATCAAGCTGGAATTGTACGACTCTTGCTATTGTACAATAAATAAGAATGCCAGCGGAAAGGCTCGAAACTTAAGTGTTCCTACCGTACAACCATATTCCTATTCAAAAATAACTGATTCTAAAATTTATCTTAAAATAATTTAAACACATTATTGTAAATGAAAGCCTCCTAATCTCGTAGAAGAACAAATAAAAAGTTAAAAACTAATTTTATATACCTATGGATAATTTACGGAAAATATGCTATTTGTAATGTGTTAAAATTAATGACGTCTTATATTAACCGTATTGGTCCTTATGACATGCTATGAACTTAACGCTTTTATAAATATGGACTGTTAGTATAACTTGCCTATTAATATGCCTTTAGACGTTACAACGTTATCGATTTGATCGATTGAAGTAATAGTAGTATTACGTAGTCAAGTGGTAGATGTATTGTTTTAGGTTTGACAGACCGCTAGCTAGTCCATATAGAATTATTTTTTAGTTAATTACTTAGATTGTACCCTAATGTGAAGTGGGATCATACTATATTTAACTTGCAGTCAAATACAGTAAGAAGATACAAAACAATACATTCAACTTGTAATCAGTATAGTTAACTTTATTATAATTAAAGTTGACCTACTGCTTAGAAAATACTACTATTCCAACACTAGCAGCTTTTTAGTTTATACGCGTACGCCAGTATAGTTAACCAATCTTTTCCGGAAAATACTTAACCGCAATCTCGTTGACTAATCAAACCACTGTTAATTTAAATTACCCTCCACACAAAATTTCCCTCATTTTCATGTAAGTTAACCCTAATTACTGTTAGTTACTCTACAGCTTCGAAATTCGCTTTTATTAACTCCTACAAAAATCTTTTCCACTATAAACTCATATTGTTATCTACTTTAGCCATATTAATTAAACAAGGTAATATCGTCAATTCATTAACAGTCTTGCATTTTTCCAACAAATTATTAACCGTTGTTACATAATTTGGAATTACTGGGAGGCATATTAACGTAGCTCACGATATATACAATTAGCTTATGAGTATCTACAAATCTTTTAAGGGCTTCGTTTAACGATTTATTTGTTATGATATTTGGAAAATTATATTTTCCATCAATTCATCGGAACTCATTAATCTATTTCCTTTTATAGGCTTCGTGAAGTGCTGTCACGTCGATTATCAGGCGTTTTGCGCTAGTAGTTCCTAGATTCGAAAAGTATTCGAATAGGATTTTCAAATCGGTACAAATTATAACCAAGATTGAAGGAATTTTAATCTGACTTATAATAATGTTAATGGTTTCCCATAATACTATACCTACGTCAAAACCTATTATTATATCTTAAACCTCTAAAGCTAATACTCTGCGTATAATCCTTTTATATTTAACAAAAGTTAAGTAAATTAGACTGCCGATAATACTAAATTGGGTTTCTCGCTTATCTTGATTAACAAAAGCCATTAGGAAATCGATTTTCGAAAATAAGTCGGTATTATTTACGAATGAATTATCCGCAAAGATTATCAATTTATTTTTTGACAAGTTGATTGGTACCATATTAATTCCTTGGTTCAGGCTTTGCATTCACTACTCGAGCTTTTTATTCAGCCGGGCAAAGTCTTCGTTTGCTAGGTTTTGTACTTGTCTCGTGATAAAAAGGTCGTAAAAGGCGTACAGTTAACAAAAAATAGCAATATAAATATTACGCATACGCTATTTTAGGTACTATTGTGCTTTAGTTACGTTAATCTTGTCGATTGTAACTAAATTGGTGCCTTAACCATTGTAACAAAAGCTAAATCAATATTAATACCAAATATATAGATTAACGATCCGTTAAAGTCAAGTTGATTATCTTTTATCAATGTTGTTACCGGCTTGCAATTTCAGAACTTGGAGTCTTTAATCACTTACTATTACGATACCACAAAACAAGCCTTTGCAACAAAAAAAATATCGTTAGTTTCTATACCTACCAAGTAAAGTTTCTTTCCTACGTTAACAGCAAAAACGGGTCATATATTAAAGATTTTATACCTAATTGTAATTTGAAATACAACTGGTAAATTAGGAATCGGTAAACTCTTGCTTTAACTCATTCGTATAAAGGCTTGATATATTGTATTAACGTTTTGAGAGGGTATTTAAACCGTAATTTCAGTAGAAATTCAAGCAGTATGATCATTTATCAGTCGGTTACTAATTACTTATAAGCTTACGCGATATCTTGCCTATCAAGCGTAAAGTTGCCTCTAGTTTAAACTAGTAAACTTATTGTTGAAGCGACTATTAAACGCTAGCTAATTCTCTATATCGTTGGCGAATACGTAAAGATTTATTTTTTATCTTTATAGCCGTATCCTTAAGCAATTAGATATGATTTTGCGTACGGCCGCCCCATGGTTCTATATTTAACCTCGTCAATAATCTTCGACTTAAATATCATGACATTAAGGTTTTAAATGTTCAAATCGTCTTTCAATATAAATTATATAATTCCTCGAATTAGCAAGTTGTTAATATCGACCTTATCCCTTTCCTTATAAGGTTTCTCGAAGGTATTAATAATACTTTACGCTTGAAGTTTCAATGCTAAATACTTGTCATCTTTCTATTTACTGCTTACCTAGGTAGTATTATAAATATAACACGGTATATATTCCTCCTTCTTAATATTATTCTTTGTTGGGGGTTGTTCGCACCGGCAACGTTTTATCGACATACTAATAACGGGTGGAGGAAGTTAATATTAGCTTAGTCGTTTGACTTAAAGATTTTTATTATTAGTAGTTTTGATATAGGGCTTAACCTAGGTAATACGAAAAGACATAGAACCGTTAACAACTTTTATAATTATTTTAAAGTTAGCGATACTTAAGGCTTCGTATAAGCCCTTTCATTTACTTATCTCTCGTTATACAAGGACTTTACTTTGCAACAGTAAATCACTTAGGTTGATTATTATAAGGCTGTTCCTAGTGTTAAAGGTATCAATAAGAACTATAGTATCATTCAGGGCCTTACCACTATTTAAAGACATGTCTCCAAATCTATAAAACTTTTAATCTCCAACGGAAGGATATTATAAACTTGTCTAAATAGGTTGTATACCTTTTTAACCTTTCCAAATATTTAATAATACTTTATAGGCACCTGTTTATATTAGATATCTATCATCCTAAAATCTTTTTGAAACTCCGCCGTTGAAAAGTTAATGCCAGTATCATAAATAACGACGTTAAGTAGGCCCAAATACGTGTTAATTCACAATATCTTTAACGTTTCCCACGTATTTTTTACCGAACGGGTTTTTGAAAACTTAGCTTCTTGAAAAGAAGTTATAGAGTTACCAACGTGAAAAACATGCTTGTTATTCAAGTAAAATACATTATGAAAACCTTGTAATTAAAATCATTATAATCTCTTAATAAAAATAAAAATATATATAGGGCTTAAATATATGTTTAATAGTGGTAGTAAATCTTTTTAATAGCTTTTAAAGTAAAGTATTCCATATTTTTACGCTCTACGGATTTCAAGACTTTGTATAACCTGTTAACGGCTGGTTAGTTGAAACATCGATGTAATTAACGTATCTCCAGCTCCGTCATATTCAACAACATTGCTTTAAGGCCTTAAAAATGAAATTATAAGTGCCCATACTTAGAGGTAAAGGGAAACTTTTAACTGTTTTTAGCTAGCTCGTCGGCATTAACGTCAACTTTTACGCCAAGGATCTTTATATACTCGAAATGAAAAAGCAAAAGAGTAAAGGAATTAAAAACGTAAAACATAATCAACCTAAAAATAGTTTAAACTACCGTTATCCTTAGTAAAAATAATTATGATCATAATACGAAGCTAACTTTATCCTTGACAATATCGTAAGAATTGATCTCACTAGCCGTAATACTTTCTCAACACAGTATCATATACAACGAATAACCTCCTTTTAAATAACTTATTGCCTCTATATCTTATATAATACCTTATGACATTGAATTCGCATAATTATCGTAAAAGTTAAAGGTATATAAGGGGTTAAAGTCTTAATTAAGGTAAAGGTAAGGGTTTTAACCACTCAAACAGTATAGTAAGGCGTGTTTGGGAAGTTACTAAACAGCTCCGAAAATAGTATTTGCATGCCACTTAATCAAAATAAGGGCATTGTAGCCATCAATTGACTTGTTGCCTTCGAAGTCTATAATTTGATCAAAATAATGCTATTGAAAAGTGATAAGGTACTAAATATAATACATTACCTTTTTGTTATTTCGCTTGGCCAAGGGATAATAAATTAACTAATAGCTAAATTTTCTATCAATCTAACATTCTTTACCATTATTACGACCATAGTACTTAAGGTTAACAGGTTCGTTTAAATTTGGCTTTGTTAGCGTCAATATTACTACTACCTCTAGTCTGTAATTAATAAGTTAAACCTTAGGCGTTAAAGGAGTTCGTAACTATATTTACGGTCGAAATAACTGACTACTATAAGGTATTTTTTATTTATGTTAAGGAAGTTGCTGGGTCGTAGTGGTACATATTAAATTAGTTTAGTATACGCGTTACTAAAGTTGTAAAAGAAGAATGCAACTTGTTCAAAAAGTCCTCGCAAGTTGTATTTAGGAGTTGTAAGGCGTATTTAACTCGCTAATATCCGTAACAACTGCCCGTATCTACTCGCGAAGTATAGATTCGCCAATGTAAGTTTTCCTCTTTTATTACTAACACAACATCAACTTGCCAAGCATATAATTAAGCATATCTATTGGTATTTCCTCTTTTTTCTTCTTAGTTATAATTTTAATCCCCCGTATAATAGCCAAGTTTATTTGATATTAGGCAAGGTGAACGTCATGCTCGAAGTGAGTCTTAATGTTATTATAAACTTCGAGAAAATTGGTTTCTCGTGTCAGAAAGTTTATGTTGTTATCCTCAGCGTACCTTTTAATGATTCCAAGAAATAGTAAGTAAAAACCAAAAGGGGAACCTCCATCTATTTACAAATATTTTCAAAAGGTATTATCTTCGTATCGAAAAGGTTCTAAAGCTTCCCATCATTTTTTTCTACATCGTTTCAGATATTGACGAAATCTTTAAGAAGATTATTATTGATATTGCCCATTTTAATAGGTATTAGGAGTAGGTGGCAATAGTTATCCCAGTGTTTATTGGTATTTCTTAGCGGTAACAGCCTTAAAGCCTCCAAAACACAGTGTTAAGAGTAATTGCCAGTTGCTTAGCTCGAGGGGTAAAGTCTTAAGTTAGGATCTGTAATGAGCTTTCACGTATAGGTAAACTTACCGTAAATCAGCTTTTAGGAGACTTGGCGATTAAAGAGCTAGGGAGGAATAAGATCTTGGAAGTTTTAAAGGACTTAACGATCTTGCTTAATTAACTAGTATAAAGCGCCAACGTCAATCCCTTTAGCAGTTTCAGCGGCTACTACTTTACGTATATTGTCATCGCTAAAAACATACTCTGCGCTATCACGTAAAAGTTCTAGGCTGCCAAGCAAATGAACAAGTTTATTATCGCCAACGCGTAAATAGGCGTAACTTAGCTAAAGATGAAGTGGTGGTCCCCTAAATCTCGTGTAATGACGTTATGAGTCATTAGTACGCTTTCTTATAAGGCTAAGATCTTAAAGACATTCCTCAAGCTAGGCTAGGTAGAAAGGTTTTTATACCAAATTTATAACGCCCAATACTAGTAAATAAATCCCTTGCATCTTCAGTTTCGACCTAAGCCTTAATTTAACATATTTTATAATTATGGTCTACGTATTATTTATCCAGGTTTTAAAAACATTTCTCAAGTTACGAAAGGCTAAGTCAGAGTTGTAACCGCTGTTGTATTCAATAATATAATAGCCAACGAAGTCGGTAGTGTGCTTTTTGATTAAGGTTTCGTTAACATCATACCCCCAAAGCTCTTTATTGTATAGTTTCATAAAGAGGGATCCCAAAACGTCAATCTCTTTCTAAATATATTGAATAGGTGCTTTCTTGAGATTCAGGGTGGTATAAGACTTGACGGGCGAAGGACTTGGTGATTCGGGGTGTAGGAATTTATTGTTTTAGCATAAAGTCGCGTGTGAACTTGGAAACTTGGCGTTCAATCGCGAAACGTGGATTTCTTAACGAAACTTAATGTTTCTTAGTATATTTCGCTCAAAACAGCGATATTAACGATTGAATTTGGTGTATAAGAAGTCAAAAAGTTAAAGTAAAGATAAAGGTTTAACGTAAAGGTTAATGTCGAAAGTAGTTTGTTATTATAAGTAAAGGTCGAAGGTTATTTATTATCATTATAGGTTATTTTGTGTGGGGACTTTGTTGTTTTTCTGCAGTCATAGCACCCGCAGTAGTACTGATTTAGCCGTTTCCTAACCTAACGTTTCAAGACTTTTAGCGGTTAATCTCAACGCTTTTCAAAAAGGATTCATAAAAATTTCTTAATGTTTTCAATAGAGATACCGTTTCTACATCTAATCTGCCTTAAAGACTAACGCAATCTAAAGGTCTTCTTTACATACTTCCGCAAAGACTGACATAATAGTTAAGGCCTTTCACAGGAATTTTTCCTTTATCCTAACGATCACGTAAGGCGTAACAACCGGAAAATAACTTTTTTTTTTTACATAGCCTATCTGTACTTAACCTAATAAGCAATAATCAATGCTTGTAGAGCTCTAGACGTTGCAACGTTGTCAATTCAATTAGTCGAAGTAACAGTAGTATTGCAGTAGTCAAGTGATGAATCTATTGTTCTAGGTTTGGCAGACCGCTAGCCGGTTTGCATAGTAATTTTTATAGACAATTGCTTAGCCCATACCTTAGTGTGCAGTAGGGTCGTATTGCATTTGACTTACAGTCAAATACAGTAGGCACACACAAAGAAAATACTTAACTTGCAGTCAGTATAGTCAACTTTATTGTAAGTAAAGTGGATCTACTGCACTGCAAATACTACTATTCCAATAGTAACACTATTATTATATTTAAATTTCGAGGATATGATAATCGAATTTACTTTACCTTTGAACGTGATATTTAAATCTCCTTTAAGATATAATAATAATTACAACTGACATGTACTTCAATGTCTAAGAAGTAAGTATTATTGAAAATATGCAAGGATAAGAAATGTCTCCTCATTTATACATATTTTAATCAAATTCAACTCAGGTTCAACCTATTTTATAATTACTTCGTTAAGGTTACTTAACTTCTAAACGAAATTATATTTATAAATAGGGTATTTTCCGTCTTTGTTAGTAACAATCCTCTATTTACCACCTCAATTTCAACTGTATACTCTTACGTCGAAGGTAAAGCCGGGCTAAATTCGTAACTATGTTAGTAATAATACGTCGAACTAGAATATTGATAACGTCTCGTAAGTTATTCAGCCCAGCGTTCCTTTGCCGTTATCTATATCACCGGATATTATTAGTTCTTAACGTATACTAAACAGGTTTACAAAAAAAAAAAAAAATTAGTCGCAATTACCGCGACTCTTTAACAAAAATACCTAAAAGATAAAAACTCTTATTATAAGTATATATTAATCTGGTAGTTATACCTATACAGGTTTCGGTAATTGTCGACCATAGGTTACTTTATTTTTGAAGACTTTAACTCGTTTATGAACTCACGGTAATTCGCTCAAGTTACAATACAATCGATATAACTAATACTTTTCGTAATGAACTTATTTCCTGTAAGTAAAAATTCACGAAAAACTAGGTTATTATAATTAACAGCCGCAAGCCAATTCAATTTGCCTATTTAAAAAAGTAATATTTCAACTCTAATAACAAACGGTGTTTACAATATTTTATTGTTTGTAAGTAATTCCTTTGGTTAGATTGGGTATCTATTCGCGTAATGAGAGTCGTTGAATACAACCTTAATATATTCTAAAACCTTATTTACAAAGTATATGCTTTTGTATCCACCAGCTTCATAATATATAGTAATAATTTACTTTACCACTAGCATAAAATAACCCTATGCCTAAATAAGTGTATATGAACCTGTGCCGATTTATATTATAGTCGTGTTAAATATAAATTCCGTTTTTTAACGATTCGTTGTTTACGTAAAAGTAAATTAGTCAAATTACGGTTCATAATATTGTTTTTGATTACTCCTAAACGTTGGAAAACTAATACGAATCACCATTAGGTCGGCTTCGAGTTATTGAATATTCATAACAACCTGTGTAAAATCGGATAAAAAGTCGAAAGTAAAAGTAGATTAACCAGGATATTACATTTGTCGTATAATAAATACGATATAATCTATAGTATTTTGTTATCGCAATATATCGGCTTAAGGCGACCCTAAAAAAGTAGAGTTGTTATCTATTCATGTAGATGATGAGGTATTCACCGATGGTTTATCTTTCCCGAAAACATTCAAGTGTAACGAAAAATTATGAATATCTGTTACTAATTCCTTGATTATTACTAATACTTGTTCGGAAAAATGAAAAAAAAAAAAAAAAAAAAAAAAAAAAAAACCTTAATAATGTATTATGATTTAATTTATAATAGTAAAACCAGTAGATACCAAATGGAGTTTATTATCGAGATATAGGCGAAAAACTAGAAAAGGCTATAGTGGCTTTTTATGCAGGACTTATAAGTATGGTCAATGTATAGCCTGTCATGTACCATCACACGTGCTATATACAAACCGCGCCCGGACTCGGTTAGGACAGATACTATATATCCCGTTACATGTAAAGTCACATGACCTATAGACTCAATAGCCAATGGCCTAAGTCTATAAAATCTAGTTCAAATATACCTCTTTCGGTATAGATTAAAAATGTCTACCTCTTCCAGACCTTCTGATACCTTTGAAGATAACCTACAAAAATCCCTAGAACGTGGATTTCTTTTTTCTTTACCAGGACTGCCTTAAAGCAATATCTGTGATAATGGTTCCTTTTTGCTAAGGATCATTATTGATTCTGGAACCTCAGCACCTTTTTATTACCCATCCCTACGTTTCCTACGTTTTAGGGCTACTACTTTTGCTTGAAACGCTTTAGAACCTGACGATCTGTTGAAAAAAAGACGAAAGACAATTCGTAATGCACTTGAAGCTAAAGTTGAGTAAGAAATTCAAGTTATTAATGCTGATGATCTTGCTAATTAGGAGGCAGAGTATAGAGAAAAGGCTACTAGCTCCCTAGACCTCCCAGATCGAGAAATGCTTAAGTTAATTATAGATTTATTAGAAAGACCGTTATTTGAGCTTAAGCAATTTTTTCAAGTGAAGTCGGAACTACTCAAATCGATAGGCACTATTATACCAATGGAGGAGGAGGGGGAAGATATTAAAAAATCATTTTATAACAATAAGTGGAGGCAATTATAAAAGCCTAAGCTATAATCGCTAAAAGACTTTTAAAAATCGTCTTTTACAAAAATTAATACATAGCTGACATCAATCAAAGAATATGTTGTCAGTAATAACTATTTTGGTATCGTAGGGGGTATTTTTGAGATGAAAATAAATAAAGGCTTTAGAGAAAAGAACTATGTTCACGCATTTACTTCTATTTACTACAATTTTATAATAAATTCAAAAACTATGCGTATCAGGATCCAAGCCTGCCGGATGATTACTTTCTCTATCACCCCTAACTTATCAGAAACCATCGTTTGCATTCAGGACTCGAGTGAAGTCTTCTTTAAATTAAATAACGTATATCAAGGTAATAGACCCATTTACCATCAAGAACATTTTGAGAAACTTCGCTACCTACGCTATTAACACTATTTTTTCTCAGCTATCTTTGTATCAGCGTTTGAAAATACCAGAAGAAGCCTTGTTTATTAAGGTCGATAGGTAAAGAATATCCAATACTCCCTTCAGTTCCTAAGTTGCATTAAATCTGAATTTTCAATCTCGACAGTCCATATGCGAAGAAATTTAAGGAAAGTCGCCCCTTTATTAATACATAAATTATATCCAGACTTCCAAAACGAAAACAGGCTTTAAGGAGTAAAAAAAACAACCAACTCAGTCTTTCAATAAAAACCAAAGCCTATGGACTAAGATTAGCGTATTATTTAGTTTAAGAAGAATTTCCTCGTAGGCTCTTACCAAGCGAACTCAACAAACGCCTATTGGGTACTTTATCCAAATATACGGCCCTCAAACCTCTAAAACCTTCCAATTTAGTAAATTTATTAAAAAGTAAGAATAAAAGGCGGATATCGTCATAGATAATAACGGTAAAAAAAGGTTCTCACAAGAAACATTACAAATTCATAGTACTGCCTATAATTGAGTAGTTAAATATTTCATTTGACTGGCCTATTTCATAAGACCCTATATAGTTCCCTACACCAGAAAATTTATACCAGTTAGAAGCCATGTTTTATAAGTGTGATCCTCTATTAAAAAATCTACTTTTAACGTTAAAAGATTTACTTTGAACATCAAAGTCTCAACTTTCACGTTATTCCGAAAAAAGGCAAGTTATAAGATGTACCAAAAGCGGGTAATACCTCTGTGCAAGCCCTACTTTTAAAGTTAAGCTATTAAAATTCAACGTTAAGTCTTAATATTTTCCCTCTTTCTTCCATAACATTATATCGTTTCATAATTGATAAACATCAACTTCGGGATACTATGAAAGTTGATTCTGGCTTGTCTTTCCATATTTTGAATAATACGAAATGGTTCTCACAACTCGATATGCATTGTAAAAACTACCCTGTATTAATGATAGAAGGTAGTATGGTTAACTTATAGAATAAAGAATAGAACAAGTATTAGTCAAGTCTAATAAAGGTAATAATACAAGAACTTTTAACAACTGTTTTTTCTGACCTAAAATTGTTATAAACCTGGCTAACTTATTACAGTTTTACAACCGAGGTATTAGGGTTAGCAACTTATCTTTGGTTGATTTACAGATAGAGGAAACAGTTGTTACCATAATTAGCGACTACATTATTATACAAGCCCCGTAGCAGTTCTACTGTTACGTTACAGTATTTATTAAGTCCTTCGATACTTCTCTTTCAACACATTAGATTTGTTTACACCAGCTTAAATTTAGTAGAGGAATTATTTTAATTATTAGATAGATTTAAAAAGGATCAGACAGAGGAAAACTTTAACCTCGTTTATGCTTTATATAAGCCTTGTAAAAGCAGTTAATGAAGACTTAGCTCTTAATACAGTACCCAGAAAAAAAAGGAGGGTTTATCTAAATCCTTAAAAGTTTTTTTTAAAACAATTATTAGCTTTAGAGTCGAACGCTGTAGCCTAATAGCTACAAATATTAAATACGGCTATAAAGTCTATAATATAGCTATTGTATCTTTTAGTAAGCGTCTAAAACCCGTTTATAGTATGCTAAACGATATTATCCAACGGATTAGGTATACTATGTATTACTTGATTCTCGACGATGGAAACGAACTTGTGAATTATTTAGTAAGAAACATCTTTATTAATTAGTAATTTATCTCTAAGTTCTCTTTACTACATACCTTTAAATAGAATGAGGTATTTTAACATTCTAACCGAGTAATTTTAGAAAAGATCCGGATTTGGACTGTTACCAGAATGGTGTCATATCATTTGTCGTTCTACTTGTTTCAAGCAGTTATTATTATAGCCAATTTAACGGTTAATAACAAAATCAGGTTCTAGTATATTAGGTCCTATAAGGGCTTTTATAATTAAGTAAAGAGTTATGGGAGACCTAGACCTAACTTTAAGTTTTCATTTACTCTAGACTATATTATTATCGTTTAAATACCTTGAGAAAAACTAGTAAAGAATTAAAAGACTAATCTATTAGGTTAGATGAAAATCTTACTTTTGTGGAAGTTTTATAATATTACAAAGCTCTGGTACATCTTTAAGGTTTACTTGCTAAACTAGCCAGAAACTTTAAACAGAAAGATTGTCAATACTTCAAGACTAACGGTCTTTAAAAGAACTATCACTGGATATCATGAAAGTTGGTACCTTTTATAATACTATAACGGTTACTCTAAACTTCAAGTTAAAAGGAAGTATTCGTTGAGTAGCAATCAAAATAGTAAGCAGCTTATCAGCAAATGCTACTAATCAGGATGTAGTTTAGTTTGTACTTTTCAGTTAGCAAGTAAGAGAAATAACTAACTATAAGGGAAGCATTGGAGAGCCCTGATATGGAGTATTGGAATAAGGCCCTCCAGAGTAAAATACGAAGCTTACTATTCCTTAAAGTCTTAAAGACCATTAAGAAGAATAATTGCCATACACTAACTGAAAAGGAGGTTAACAAGGTAAATACTAACTTTAAAGGTTAAATAGAAAGATATAAGGTCAGGATTGTAATAAAGGGGTTTAAGTAATGTATGGTGTTAATTACATCAAAACCTTTGTTACTAAGGAAAATTATTATACGTAGAGAACGATTATAATCTTTACTAAATTTTATAAATGAGATTTTGATTAAATAGACATCGATTCGGCTTTTCTTAACGGGAAACTTGAAAAACTAGTGTAAATAGAAATTCCGGATATTATTGGGAACTTATTCCTAGAATATCCGATAGAAAACAACGTGGGCTTTTACCTTACAGTCGACCAAGTCTTTTAGATCTTAATATTATGATATGGATTAAAATAAGCGTACAAATAATGGTCTGAAAAATTGAAGGAAATATTTATTACCATTAAATTGAATTAAAAAACTAAGCTTTAATAACACGGTATATATTAATCATCGCGGTATAATTATTATATATACTTATATTGATGAATTTCTGATCATAAGTCCTAAGCTCAAACCCATGAAAACCCTCAAAATGGATATTGGGAATAATTTTAAATATAAAGACCTAGAAAAAGGAAAACACTTCCTAGTGGTACGCATTATATGGAATAAGGATATACATACTACTATCTTACCCCAAGATACCTATATCCAAAGGATTTTAGACTATAAGGCAGAGATATTAGGCAAAAAACAGACCTACATTACAATTGTAACTGGATTACTTGTTTATGGTGTGTCACATAAAGATTGAGCCAATACTTAAGAAACCAAAAAGTATTAGTTAAATGTTGGGTCTTGGGATATGCGATGTGCTAAACTAAGTCAAATACCGCTTTCCTTATATGAATATTGTGATGCTTTTCCCACAATTCTTCATATAAAAACACTATACTTGTTATTTACGTCTTAAGATACTTTAGGTAGTTAAAGACCTACGGATTATAAGTGGGCAGTAAAAACATATTATCAATCATGCAATGGAATAACATGGATATCAACTAAAATTGACCTAAAGACCATAGGCTTTAAATTAACGGATGGTGCGATCTCGATTAAAAGGGGGACATGGCTACTGGAAAGTCTACCTATAGATATACAGTTCAAATCGTTAATAGTACGGTCAATTGAGTATCTAAGCAAGGATCCATATATGCCTATGTTTAAAGGATTCTAAAGGTGTTGCAGTGATAAGAGTTACACAAAATACCCATAAAACGAGGAACTTATTTACGAAACTACGTACTCCTATTATTATCATGTTATACTATGATAATATAGTAGCTATCAATTTGACCAAAAACCCTAAGTATTACTATCGTACTTAATACATACCCCTTGAAAAATATTTTATACGGGATGGAGTTAAGCGCGGCGTGATACAAATGAGGTGGGTACTTACGGATTAACAATTAGCAAATAGACAAATAAAGTTATTGCTGAGAGCAAAATACAAAATGATGATATAAAGGCTTAGCTTGGTTGACCTGAGCTTAAATTGATGATATAGTTTATATACCTTCCTATTTCAAGTCACCTTTTATGGTATTGCAGGTATAGATGACAAAGTGGTTTTGGTGCAAACTGTGGATATTGATAAAAAAGGGATATTATGGAGGTTATCGGTTTACATCAGATTACACGGATTTTTTTCACTTTTTACACCTATTGACTTTCTTTTCTCCACACTATGCCTGCTTTACTTTATGCTCTACCTTTTATTTTTACTTCTCTTTCTTCCCTTTTAAGTAAACAGTGCCTCTTCAAAGGGTGTGTTGAAATACACCAGATATAGTCACACTTAGTATACATAATAATAGGGCAACAACAGGGCCAGTCAGTACTTGGTATAAGCACAAGTACTAAATACATTACAACACCAAAGGATGAGGAATTTAGCAGAATCAGTAGAACTTAGCTAAAGATGATGACATACACTAAAGGCACTAGTATCCACTGGTGCAAGTACTAGTATTGACTAGTCCAGGGACTAGTACGGAGGACGAGTCAGCTGAAAGCTAGCTGCCTACACTAGTATTTACATATACTAGGAACTAGTACTGACAAGTACAGAGTGTGAGGATAAACTTGATTATATATGAAGCCCTTCCTTCCTCCCTCTATAGATTCTAGAATACTTCAATCTATAAGTCTACATGATATCTTCTTGTGCAGTAACTTTAATAGTTATGTTAGGTAAACAATAACGTCCTTCTCCGCCGGAGGCGTGTAATGATCACACTAAATACCCGTGAATATATAGAAGGTGTCAGAGGGTTTATGTTATCAAGAAGGTAGCAGAGGTGCTGAGTAAACAATATCGCAACCGTGCAAGTAATGATCAAAAGCCGTGAGGCTATTCAGATGTGTAGACTGAATACTCAGATTGACAACTGAAGAACTATCTAATGAATCTACCTAACGTGGTGATGACCATGTCCTTATATCTAGTTCCTTCAGTTGGCGTGGTGGCGTGGGATATGTTGGATAGGTGCGCGATCCAACATATCCAGACTGGATCATTTGGATATGTAGCATATCCAACATATCCATTCTCCAGTTCTCGGTGTGCCGACTGGGTCCCTAACAGCCCTAACCCTGGGGGGTCTGTGGGACCAGATGCCTGCCGTCAGGCTGTGTCCAACTGATTTCCTTCATTAGTGCTGTGGGCCGCTGCTGGTGTGACCTGCAGCTGTTGGGTCATAACAAGACGATCCAGTTACCTGGCGCTTTTAATAAGTCCCTGAAGTATTTTGCAATGGTCGGACGGCCTTTGCAGACGCGCTGAAGGCGCGCGTGGTTGTTTTAGCCCCTTTGTCGTTAGCCATGAAAAAATACATTGAAACGTTTTCGCTGGCGATGTTAAAGAATCTTATATGGATCTGGTAGCAGCACTCACAAATGAGGGGACTTCCCGTAAATGTGTCGGGAAGGATGAAAAAGTACCCTCTTGCTGTAAATAGTTTCGGAAAAGATGGGATACTTGTTCGTAAATAGCTAAAAATAGTTTGCAGCGTGTGGAAGTTTCGTACCAAATATCGTTTTGACATATCGTGAAAGGTGCCGGCATTAGGCCCTTTTCGCTCTCCCTATATATAATTACCAAAATCTTTTTAAATACAGAAACCTTTTCTTTATTGATAACATCTACTTTCTCCAATATAATACTTTATCTATCTGCTTGATGCAATACTTTTTTCATCAACCCTAACAAATTTTTTCTTCTATTCAAATTAGTCATTATATCACTGACTCGTAACAATAAACGTCAGTTTAGCTATAAAATTCGATAACGCTTTTTGACAAAAGAATCTCACCGTTTCAAACCTGTTTATATCCTATTAACGAGTAAGCAGTTCCTTCAAATACGACTTATCGATACGTACACAAACAATACGCGTAAATGAAGTTTTTTTTATGAGTGCATTCACTGTATAACGTACTATTCGCGTAAGTTTAATCATGAAACCGAGGATAAACATAAATTATAGGTAACCGCTTAGAATACGTCAATAAGTAGTGAGATACTATAGTTAAATGCCCTCTTTATAACATTAATAATTCAGGTCAGAGTTTCGGTTATACATATGATCTTTTAAAATTCAACCCTGATATAAATGTGGTTGTAAATTAAATTTTTAAAGTTGATCTAGCGTTTAATTCCTAGGATCCAAGAAAGTAGCTATGCTTTTAAATCGTTTCATTTCTGTTAATAAATGTTGAAATAACGTGTAAACCTTAGTGGCTATTATTAAAAAGGTTATAGAAGTTCGGGGCATTACTTAGCTTCAGGCTAATACATGGGGTAGTAGCTTCATACTATCCATGCCTATTTATTCAAGCGGTAATTATATTGTACAACCCTCCAATGTGGAAAGTTAAACCTAGGTAAAAAGGTATTTTAGTAGTAAGCAAAAATGTTATAGCTATCGAACGGGAAATGAGGCTAACTAAATACAACAAGGAAATTAATTTCAGTTACTAAAATATTAACAATAACATAGCTAGACCGATAAGTGTAGGCATAAAGTTATTAATCAGAAAAAAGCCACAGTATAAATTCGAATAACGGCATCAACAAATACGAAAATATAATACAGTAAGTTGAAGCGTAGCAGTAATGTTAGTTGATTGAGCACATTGAATATTTGTAAAGCGATTGCTTTTCAATAGTTTGATACATGGTAGAAAAATAAATAAATTTCGTTTCAAGCTTAGGCAGAAAAGTTTTTCGTTATTTTTGTCCGCGTTGAACGGAATTTGAAAGTATTGAGGGCGGCGATTTTCGAGAAACTTACATACTACTTCCTAGTTACATGAATGTAACTCATCTTTATAACTAAAATTTATTATTTTAAAGAGTTTCTTATAAGAGGCGATTTATTTAAGGCTTGTTTCGTATTTGTGAAAGACTTTCAATGCAATATTTAGGCTCTTTTTCGCTATCGTTACTAATAATATAGATAGCAGGAGGTTCGTAATTTCGGATTTATTAGTTTGGGAATGGGTAGGAAGTAGCTTCAACAAGCTAGTAAACGTAAACCTAGAAAAGTTTCTTTCCTAAAATATTGGATTATATGACGTAGGAATCGATAAAACGTATAATACAATACTTGTCATAAAATTAACTAAACTTTTTTAAAATCAGTCCGGCTAATTTTCTTTTTTCTTAAAAAAACCCAAACGATATTTTCCACTCGAAATTGTTCTAAAAGAGAACGCCGCTTACTAGCTGCTTCCTATATATTGTATTGCATAGCTGTTATTTCGGTTTATACAAATTTCAATATCTAAAATACGTTAAACGAAATTTTCAGTACTTGTACAAAGTTTTGGGACCGGAATAAGTAAATGTCGAACGGGTTATTGTTACGACCCAAGTATGATAGCGGGTCAGGAAGCAAGCCAGCATGAAGCTAAGCTATTTAGAGCCTAAAGTCTAACACATTAGGCGGGGAACACCTCTCCTTTGTCAGTAGGGAAATGACTAAACCAATTACGTGATTAGAATCAGTAGGATTAGTACTAATTCAAGTGATCCAGGATCAGCGGGCTTAGCACTAATCCAAGGGATCCAGTACTGAAGATGGAATGAAGGCACGGATATATAAGGACACGGTCATCACCAAATAGATAGTATTTCCTTCATAGTTCTTCAGTTGTTAATCTAAGTATTTAGTCTCAGTATATTCTAAATAGCCACCCAGCTTTTGATCATTACTTGCACAGTTGCGATATTGTTTACCCAGCACCTCTGCTTCCTTCATAATAACGTAAACCCTGCGACACCTTCTATATACTCACGAGTATTTGGTGCAATCATTATAGTAATATAAGGTTAACATGAGAAATATATATTATGAAAATAGGGATACTACTAGTATTATTTATGTATTTATTATTTTAGTTTAAGTAACATTAAACTAACAAACTACTCTTGTCTAATAAAGTATAAATAACGAAAAAACGTTAATACGTTGAAATCTTTTAATTAGAACATTTCGTAACGTCATACGATCTAGGGTGTAATACAGTGTTTATACGTTGCTACACTCACATTAAGTCTTTAAAGCGTCTTTGAAACATACTTATTCAATTAAAAGCTTGATTATTGATGATAACGTCAGGGAATCCATGAAAATTTCAATAATAACTGAGAAACTACTCCACCTAAATTTCAACGTTGTAAATGTGTATTATTTTGAGATTAACGGCCTAATTGAAGCCATTCTTAATAATTATGAGGAATTATGGGGTATGAACTAGTTTATGATGATGTTTAATTAATAACTAACAAAAAATACGCTTCAAAAACATCTGGAAGTTGGTAAAATTTTGAAAAGCCTATTTTGACGATATCGCTAATGAATCATCCGTTCATGAGAATCACAACTACGGAAAAATGTCAAATTATAATATATAACCTAGATGAGAAGTGCAACCTACATAATATAGTAATAGTAAAGTCGCGAAACAAATCAACGGTGAAAACCGAATTGTATATAGCTTGATTCAATGCAGTAATAAACGGCTTTTAAATATAAACTTAAATACTCTTATAAAATCATGAAATACTATTATCATTTACCAACTATTTACAACTAATAACCTTCAATATTCGTTGTTAATTAACGCGAATATTAGCGGTAAAGTTAAGGT
Organism: Anisogramma anomala; assembly: GCA_038502455.1. Taxonomy (NCBI): domain Eukaryota; kingdom Fungi; phylum Ascomycota; class Sordariomycetes; order Diaporthales; family Gnomoniaceae; genus Anisogramma; species Anisogramma anomala. The sequence continues at coordinate 10,131,265 of JASMMZ010000002.1, read as the reverse complement.
TATTTATATATATTGCATGAAGTAGGTAAGAGTAAGTAATATCCCGGGTGATAATAATGTTCAACTACTTTTGAGATCGGTATTAGTGAAAATTTGTTAAAATTTCAGAATGAATTGACTTGTAACTGTTAACCGGGGGATATATGCGTATAGAAACAGCGCTAAAACATCTTATTTGGGGCGAAAAAGCCGCAGCTTTTGACTGAGGAGGCGAATATTGCAAAAGTTTAGAATGATATTGTGATTTCGTTGTAGTAATGTATTGGATAGTATGTAATCCGCTGTAATGATCACACTAAATACCCGTGAGTATATAGAAGGTGTCAGAGGGTTTATGTTATCAAGAAGTTAGCAGAGGTGTTGAGTGAACAATATCGCAACCGTGCAAGTAATAATCAAAAGCCGTGAAGCTATTCAGAATATACTGAGACTGAATACTTAGATTGATAACTGAAGAGATATGAAGGAAATACTATCTATATGGTGATGACCGTGTCCTTATATATCCGTGCCTTCATACCGTCTTCAGTACTAGATCACTTGGATCAGTGCTGATCCCACTGATCCTAATCACATGATTGGCTTAGTCATTTCCGCTAACAAATGAAAGGAGTTCTCCGCCTGATGTATTGGACTTCGGGCTCAGCTGCATACTGGCTTGCTTCCTGACCCGCTATCATGCTTGGGTCCTGACATCCGCTACCTTATTTTAAATTAATCTAAAATAGAATTAGAAAAATAGTTTCACTGAATGGTCTTATTGTTTTGCAAGCCGCTTAGTGGTTATAATGTATCCCGGATTTTATAATTCGTAAAAACAGTAAATAGGTAGGCTATGCTTTAGAACTCTGCGTTTTATATTTTAAGAAGATAATAATTTTCAGAAGTAATTTGTCTTAGATCTTGTAGTTATATTCTAAAGGTAATAAACAACAAAAGTAATATGTTACAGGGTGAATGGTCTTATAATAATCAAGTTTAAGTAAATAGCTCCTTAAGGCGTAACTGAAACAGTCGACTTCCTAAAGGGTTTTTCGTTCGGAGTCCTACGAAGCGAAAATGGGGTTTAAAAAGAATTAAAGCTTGAGCCTCTAAAATGTAACTATTTTTTCATGCCCTTGATAAAAGATGACGCTTCTCCAACTGAGACTAATTCAACATTGAATTATTATGTAGTGATACCAAATAAATGGGAACATAAGTTGTCAAAATTTCACAATCATCGTACTCATTATATAAATATAGAAGTAGCCTACTTTCGGATACCGTACAATTTTCCCAAGTCTATACGTATTCCTATTTAGGTTTCGATTAAAAAAATCAAATACTTGACATTTTTCAGCGCCAAACTTTCATTTAGATATATAGAAACTCGATTTAACGACGCTTAACGCATTTAATACCTCTTTAAATTAAAAGACGATCATTATTCTAACAAAGGGCACGTATATAAACTTCAATGGATTGTTAATTCGTATATGTAGAACTGACGACGTCTACCATAGTTTTAGTTAAAAGGGTTAAGGCGGTGGCGTGGGCAAGATTCATAGAATTAACGAAGTAAGTTCTCAAAATTACCTAAACTCACGTACCCAAAATAAGTATATCACGATATTGGGCCAAACGAAAACATCCTACGAATGATTCATTAGGACGAATTTTTGAAACAAAACTAGTGAGAAATATAATAGTTTAAATAAACTATTGGTAAAGTAAATAAAGAACTTGGAACGAGGGATTAAGATAGTTAAAATTGACCCATCGAGGGCTAAGTTTATAATCTTTACGGGTGGTTTTTTTGACAACAACAATACTTTGTAATAACAAAGAAAAACCTTAATAACGATTTCAAACGCAAATAATTATGAAAAGACTAGTTTGATATTATATGAAATTTAATCCATTGGATTTCTATTTAGTATATAAAGGTTATATAAAATGAACTTGCTTTCAAAGTCTATAACATAATATCCGGCTAAAATATAGGTATAGATGTGGAAAATACTGAATATCGTCACCAACTAATTGAAAATTTTACTTATTCCGGTTGTAATTCGTATTAACTCGAAAAACCTGTTTCAATACCTTGCAAAACTGGGAATAACCAACGAAAAACGCTTGATAATCGACATAATGAGGTTTTTAAAATCCTACGAAAACTATGAAATCAGGAAGTTTAAATAGATTAATGGTAAAGATAGCTATACTAACTCTATTACGAAATTAACACTAAATAGGTAATCATCTTTACGTAAATTTAGTATCGCCGTGAATACCCTTTCTTATCCACGGTAGTTACCCGATTAAGTTGAAAGCAATACAAGTTTTCAAACGATAAAAGTAACCTATTCTTGTTCTATTTAAAGTTTACGTAAAATAGAGTCATATAATATATTTGAAATGGGTAAAATGTAGATATAATATCGATATCCATCTAAGTTTACGTTTAAAACAGTTATATACGAATAATTCATGTCCTGGAATTAATAACGTGCCATGTGACCTCATTTAGTAGTCAGGGTAAATTAAAAACACGAGGCAATTATAATTAGTAAATGAGTTATTCATCGATAATATTATAATATTTGCATCATATATTTCCTGAAAAACCAATGAATTAAATGGAATTCTAATGTAAATTCGTTTTTCATTGAAAGATATTGACGAGATTGAAGTAAGTTATTTGGTCGAATTGAAATCTCTATCAATATTAACTACAATTGTATATATAAGTTACGATTTTTCCTTATAAAAGTTAATAAGTATATAGGTAATGATAAAACTAATACCTGTATTAGTTTTAGTATTCAAGTCATTCAAATTTTTTATAAGATCCAAAATGGAAAAACCGAATCCTTTAACCGTTTAAGTTATAGTTTAACTATAAATCAAAGTTTTCACGACGTAAAATTATATTTAATACATCTAGACTACACGCCGTTCAATATAGATTCCCAAAGTATTTAATCCGATCATTATAGTATTTTCCTGGTTATTATATACAGACATGTTACCACTATCAATACTACTGTGAATAATACAGTTTCTATTGATTTTACTAGTATATATTGAATTATTATACCTATCACAAAGGTTATAAACTATTTTATTAATAAATTGGGCTTAGAAACCATATTCATTATATTTTCCGCGTATGGATAACGGAAGTAACATACTGTTTAATATATTTTTCATAGTTTCTTCGAAGGTTGAAAATTAGCGGCAGATTCACACACAATATCGCTTACTTCAGCAACTAAGGCCTCCTAAACGTTTAAAAGTATGTAAAATCGTTTATAAACTCGTTATTTAAAATTTTCATTCCGTACAACGTATTTATATATCGACAAACTTAACTTGCTTATAAAAGGTTTTATTCTTAGCTTGTTAAAGGCTTACGTTATCAGGTTACTCGTTAACTTTATAATTGAAATCGGTTGAATTCGGGGTGTTATTACTGTTATCGGGTAAATCGATGCAGCCTCCAGCAAGGAGAGGCATAGTAGTTACATTGGTATTGTTTGTAAGTAATATAAAATTGGATACCACTTCAGTAAAATACTACTCCCAAGATATAGACGTATCGCTAACACCTTTAAACTGTCGAATTATTTTTATGAAGGTAGCTAATTTGTTAACATTATATCCTTTTATACATGCAGAATACCAGTAAACAATTTAATCACGTTGAACGAATTTATTACGAAAAGTTTAAGAAAAATTTTCGTATCAAGCTGTTGATTGGATATATTGCGTAGCTAGGCCGCTTTAGAGCTGGTATCGTATACGCACTTCAGGTAACTTCTTTAAAAACATATGATTCGGGTTCGATCAATCGAAAGATATAGTTCTAGGTTATATTATCTGCTGAAGGACAGATAGGATACCGTCGGGAAAAGCCTATCGGTGATTATATATAAAGAAATTAAGATGCAATTGTTGTTTAAAATAAGATACTCCTTATTTAAAGTGTATTTTGGATTTCCTTTATATTAACTATAGTTTCAGCATTTGTAGGAGCGATATATATTTTGGATACTCGCTTATAAATCTAGTTGACCGTATTCTTGACGCTTTTCCAATACGTATCATTGGTTGAATTTACTATAGCTATGTTTCTATTTCAGTATAAATAGTACAAGTTGTTAATTTGAAGTCTAGTAATCTTTATGATCATTTGTTCCTAAATTCATGTTGTTTAATGTGATATAGCTGTTTCAATTTCTTTGGAAAAATATGATCCATAAGGCTTATACTTTTCGTAGTATGGTCAATTGAAATTAGTCATGATATCGGTTTCATGTGGGTGGATTTAGTTGAAACGTGATAGTATTTATAGGGGATTAAGACATTAAGCCTAATCTTATACATCATATATCCAAACTCCCAAACAAGTAAATTCAACTATTTATTAACTACAATGTCAGTCAGCGGTTTGTAAGATATGTTATAAATAGGTGACCAAATTATGATAATAATGTATTCTGGACTTTTGGAAAAATTCCTTAATTATAGAACCTAAAAACATTCGAATGTAGTCTACCTAAGTCGATAAAAAAAGCATTTTCATTCTTATTATGTAATATATATACCTTTAGAAAGTATTTTTCTCGTCGAAAATCCTCTTATTTGAATCGTTTGACAATATTATCTTCAAATACTTTAATATTCTTTGGATTGGGATCTCCAATAACGAATTCTTCAATATAAGTATAGATGATAAGCTGGTGGTAACAGTCGATGTATATCATATTATTAGAACATGATATTTTCAATTTATATATATCGAAAATTGTTTTTATTCTTTTGAATCATTCACGTAATTTTTTCCTTAGTTTATATAGGGAAGCTTGAATTTCAATGATTTGGTTAATGGTAGGAATTAAATTCACATTTATCTTTCTTCTGAATTTCAAATTGTCATCTTTGATAGTATTTGACACTTCCATTTATATCAGTATTTTGAGTTCCTTATCAAAGAAAACTGAATCAATATCAATTCAATTAACATATTGACAGTAAATAGCGGTGGTATTGGTGAGAATACTCCACATACAAGCCTTTTCAGTGACAGTAAATGTTGAAGGGGATTAAAAATCATAATATTATTCGAATACTTGTATAATAATTGGCTAAACCACAAATGAAAAGAAAAAAAATTAGAACTTATACTTAACGAACCTCTTGAACTTACGTTTAACCCAGTTATTATGCATTCTTATTGATTGGAAATATGAAATTATACTAAAAGACAGCGGTAAAAAATTAAACCTCTTTGATTTTAATTACAGATTTTGAGCTGCCGAAATCAATGTTATATTTCAATTCACAATGTAGATCCAAGTAGGTTCCCAATATCGTTTTCAATTGAGGTACTAAGAATGACTAAAGTATTGTTCAATGGATTTCAGCACATAGTATAAGTTTGTAATCCATCACTTATTTAGTTTTACGACCCTTGCAAATCGCGCTCGTTCTGGGCACGTACCAGGTGCAGTCGATACGCCATATATATATTGTTTATCATTTGTATCACCACGTAACCTATGAACCAAATATTTAATATCTTTTGTTTTTCCAATACGCCTTAATTTCAACGAAAATTTACCGTTTACAAATTAGTTACGAGTTGGAATTGATTCTGATACGAATTATACAACGTTATAAACGAGACGTGCACAAGATTTTACGAATTATATAATATTATTCCACAAATGTTATGTTCTAATTTATATGTTCACTTTATAAACTAATTTTAATATAAATAGTAACGCTTTATACTGGCTTATTTTGTAACAACAATTACTTCCATTTTAAATATTTTCTTAATTCATTTTCATTTCCCCTCATCAATTACTCACTTTTCACTTTGATTTTATTATATCAAATATATTCAACGGGTCAAGAATTGGGTATATTTTCGTCAAAACCGGGTGTAGCTGGCAGATTTCCTGCGTAAAGTAGACTACATCTTGACCTTTTACTAATTGACAATTAGCAGGTTACTTTTTAAATTATATGACATTTGGCACTGTATTAAGTGTCGCTACTCAAAGTATGTAGACGCTAACGTGGATGATTGGAATTCTGGTAACCATCCTTGAAATCCAGGACCTCAGGATGTAATAACATATGGTTAAGCTACTTTTGTGGCTCATTTTGTCTTTAACTAGTACTTGTTTACTTGAGAGCAAGATACATACCCCTTTGAAAGGGTCTGTAAAAGCGAATATACGTATGTTAGTACTTGTTTGCGTATGTACACGTGTATAAAACTACGTCTACTATAGACAGCTAGGAAGTGCTGGATGTGAAGCTTTGTGCCTTTGCTATATAATTCTGCCACTATTATTGTGCAACACATAAAGTCGCTTGTGATCCATTGTTGTAGCCCGTTCATTACAACGCAGGATCTCCGATTGTAAATAAAAGAAATTCAAATGAAAAATTGAGATGTAGTTAATCAGCGAGGAGGGCAGAAAGAGAGAGGAAGTGGTTAATCGAAGCTCCCGTGTTATTAAGGGTTTCGAGGAGCGGTTGTTCTTCGCAACCGCGATAAATTAATATTTAGGTGTTATCGTCAACTTATAAATGATTTTATTAGTAGCGGGGAAATTGTTGCCAGCGGGTATTAACCAGATTATGTATTGTTTTCCACCTTTGGTTCGTAGGATTTTAGACGTTGCAACGATTTTCGATTCGAATTGGTCAAGTAACAGTAGTATTGCAGTAGTTAAATGGTGGATATACTGTTTTAGGTTTAGAAAACCGCTAGCTGGTTCACACACTAGTTTGTATAGCTATTTTTTTTAGTTTGTGCCTTAGCCTCAATTGGGCACTCTAAAGTTACCTGAATTTTAATTTAACCCAGTTAACTTTACTGTACTGTAATTGAACTTCCATGAATAATAGTAAATATTAAATAAATACAAACGGCTTTTTATTTTGTGATTCCAGTGTTAATATAAGTACATCTTATTAAAAAAACCTTTTGGCTAATTAAGTTTTTCCCTATGTAAACTCCAATGCCGATTATATAGTAGTGTTACTCCTTACCACTTGTTTTTCTAGTAAAAAGTACTGTATCTAATTTTACACTCCAATTACTTAATACATACATAATTGCACACTCAACTTAACCGTGATAGTAAATGAAGTTCCTATTGACAACAACTTTGACCTCAACCTTCTCGCAGTTATTTTGTTAGCCAGGATACCCCAGTTTACTTCCCTATTCGACTTTACGTGACATTTTAATACGTAGCCTCTTATCGTAACTCTCGATACATATAATCTGCCTATTATTATCCTCAAACCATTTCGAGGCTCTATTTAGTGTTCATTTCATCATAGAGTTAGTACAGTTGTCTTTACCATTGATATATTTAAACTTACTGATTTTACAGTTTTCGTAGGCTTTAAAAAACCTTATTATTTCGAGTATCAGGCGTTTTTCATTGGTTATTCCCAGTTTTGCAAGGCATTGAAATAGGTTTTTCGAGTCTATATGAATTAAAAACGGAATAGGTGAAATCTTCAATTGTTTAGTTACAATGTTTAATTTTCCCCATATACCTATGCCTATATTATAGCCGGATATTATGCTATAAACTTCGAAAGCAAGTATATTTCACGTAACCTGTTTATACTTAACAGAGATCCAGTAAATCAAATTCCATATAATGTTACTCTAATTTTTTCATGTTTTTTTTTTGTTTAAGATCGTTATTAAAGGTTTTTATTATTATTATAAAGCAATATTATTAGTCAAATAACCACCTTTAAAGATTATAAACTTAGCTCTCGATAAGTTAATTGTGATTATATTAATCCCTCGTTCAAAGTTCCTCATTCGCTTAATCAATACTTTATTTAAACGATCATATTTCTCAATATTTGTGTTTTAGACATTTGTTGTAATTGATATATCGTACGATGTTTTCGTCTAGCATAAGTTCACGATATTCCTATCATAGGTACGTTAATTTAAGTACTTTTGAGAACTTACTACATAAATTCTATGAAACTCGGCCACACTACCGCCTTGACCCTTTTGACTGAAACTAAGGTAGATGTCGTCAGTTCTATATATACGAATTAAAAATCCGTTGAGTTTTATATACGTGCCCTTCGTTAGAGTCTTGATCGGCTTGTAATTCCAAAACTTGAATTTTTAATCGTACGCTATTCCAATATTACTAAGTCATTAGTTTTAACGAAAAGGGTATCTTCAGTTTACATATCTATTATTCTGATGTTTTCTTGTTGCATAATTGGCAAATATAGGTCATTAATACAGGGTTTAATAACTTAACTTAACTTCAACTAAAACTCATATGTTAGAAGCCAATAAGAATATATTCTATGTAATTCGTATAATGTTTTGACGTATAATATCAACATTATTCATAGGTACTTGTTACGGATTTAATGAGGTACCTTTCGTGAGATGATCTTTTCAAAGTCGTTCATTGGTTGCGTATATGTTGAAGTAATATCACGGTTATTTAGGGTAAATTTTCCATCGGTCTTTGGTAGAAATCTTGTTACCAATATAACTAATTGAAGTTTGGTGATTTCCTGCATAGTTCGCAATTACTTGAAGATATAGCCTTGCTTTCATTATGGTAACTTCAAGTGATTAGACTTGACTTTTCATACGATTTACCTGTATTTTTGCCTTGAACTTTGTAAACAATCCTCGATTTGAAAATCATAATGTTAGTATTATAAAGATCTAATTTGCGTTCAGTCATAAATTGTATAAGTCCTTGTATAAAAAGTCTTGTTGGAATAGTAGTAATTGCAGCACAGTAGGTCAACTTTACTTGCAGTAAATTTAACTATACTGAACTCCAAGTTCAGTATATTGTTTGGTGTGAGCGTATTGTATTTGTCTGCAGGTCAAGTACATCATGCTCCCACTTTACACTAGGGCACGAGCCAAGCAATTAGCTATACAAATTACTACGCAAATCGGCTAGCGGTCTACCAAACCTAAAACAATACATACACCCCTTGACCACGCAATACTATTGTTACTTCGACCAATCGAACTAATAATGTTGCAACGTCTCAATCTCTACCTACACTGATCAGTACTTACTAGGTTATGTATAGATAGGCTAAGTAAATAAAAAAAGTTACTTTCCGGTTACCTTTCACGTTAAAAAACGGAGGCTAAGGTAGAGTAAACATTTTTGCTAAGGGTTTTTCTTAATAATACGCCAGTCTAAAACGGCAAGAAAATAGAAAAGACTTGTGAGTTACGCTAGTTTACAACGGCAATCTTAAAGTAAGCGACTATATTGTTATTTGAAACACCAAGAAATCTTTAAGGATCTTACTTCAAGAAAAGTGTTGAGATTAACTGTTAAAAGTCTTAAAGATTAGTAATTTGGCAAATGGCTAAGTTAGTATTATTATAGATCCTATTACTATATAAACGATTAAGTCATCCAGCTAAAACATTAAATAACCTTCAACTTTTACCTATAACAACAAATAACTTCCGACCTTTCTGTTAACACCAAACTTTCTCTTTACATCATTTATTTCGCTATCCCTACGTTAATTTAATCACTAAATTTGTTGCCTGAAGCAAGAACACTAAGATTCGCCCAATCGAGCCGAAAAAGCCACGATATGTGATCCAACGCCAAGTTACTAAGTTCCTATGTGACTTTACGTCAAAATACCAAGTCTCACATCAGTCAAAACATTAAGATAGCTACCGAAAACACCCACTTGAAAGCTATTATCGAACCCGTTGAAAAAAACATCCAAACCCTCGAACCCTTTTTCTTAAAGTAATACGATAGAAAGCTTTGAGGGTAAGATATAAAGAAAGACTTGATAAAAAATCATACAGTTGAATTTATCGGCAATTATATTGTCGACTACAGTAAAAATAAAAAGTTAACCGCAGTAACTGTACTTTGAGAATAAACCGTAAGTTTTTGGATAACTCAACTATTAAAATGTAATTTTTTTACAGGGTACTAACTTTAATTTAAACGCAAAACCTAAACGAAAAAGGATTTACAAAATAGAAATACGATTTACTAACCTAGTAAAAACCCCTTTTAAACCTAGCTTAATTTACCTTTTTTTCGAAAAACTACGTCTTAAAGGAAAAAGTATTAAGAATACATTACGCCTATATACGCGTTTCAGGAGAACTCCTCTTTACTTTTAGATAATTTAAGCTTTTTTATACGTTAATGATAAGAAACTAATTAAATTGTTCGTTATCTTAACACCTTCACTTGATAAGCCGGAGTACGCTTTTAGCACCGATAGGGTACGTAAAACAGTAGCTGTCAACGCGACTAGAGGAATTAAAATTAAAGCTTTCTACTAGTTAATTAAGTAAAATTGATTAATCCTTTAGAACCTTTAAGTTTTTATTCTTCTTTAGTAACTTAATCAGAATCGGTAAAGCTCTTCATAGCTAGTTTATTGCAGGTTTGCTTATACGCGCGAGCTCACTATAAGTCTTACTATAGAACTTAACTTATTAGGTTAGGCGATTGATAATTACCCTTAACACCTCACTGTTAAAGTTTTAACGCTTGAATTATCAAGAAATACCACTAAATACTAGAAAGAATAATTGCGGCCTTCCCCCAAAACCTGTTAAAATAGTTAATATTAACTATAAACTTTGTGCGGACTTCACTAAAATCTAAAACGATATAAACAAGTATAACGAAAATCCTTATAACCTTTTCGATACGAAGATAATGCCACTTTTGAAAATTTGCAAATAAATAGACGTTCCTTTTTTTAGATTTTAATTATTATTCCCAGAAATCCTTATAGGGTACAACAAGGATTACTACCTAACCTTTTTAACTCGACTAATCATTTTTTGCGAAATTTACGATGATATGAATATCTACTTCGAATACGACATCTACCTTACCCAATACCATATAAACTGAGCTATCAGGATGTAAATTACGATGATAATGATGAAATAAGAAGACAATACACTAATAGATATATTGAACCAGATATTGAATAATCTGATATTATACTTGTAGGTAATAGGGAAAGTCTACGTTAGCGAGACCACGCTTCGCGAGTAGGTACGAGTATCAAGTACAGGCGTAAAGGAGTTTGAATACGTTTTACAACGCTTTAATCTCACCTGTAAAGGATTTTTTTAGCTAGTTACGCTCTTAGTTTATAATTGTAATGGTGCGTATACTAAACTCGCTGAATATATGACCCTAAGCCGGCAGCTTCAATAACGTAAATTAAAAAGATCTTAGGTAAATTAATTACTTCGGCCGTAACTACTGAGATAGGCGTCTTTAACGCTTAAGCTCTGGCATAACGACCTTAAACTGAAGATAACAGTCCTGTTAGTGGTAATAAATTTAAAACTTAAACTAACCTATTAACCGTAAAATCTATCATTGTGGTAATAGTAAGAAATGTCAAATCTGTAGTATATCTAGCTATTAGTTAACTCTCTACCCCCCAGCCGAACGTAATAATAGAAAGGTAATATATTATATCTAGTGCCTTTCTTCTTTCAAAGGAAACTAATTGGATTAAATTAAAGACTTTCAAAACGACAAGACGATTAACTTCGATAATACCTTTAAATAAATTTAGTATCATAAAAATACAACTGCCTTTACTGCTTAGTCACTAGTCGAACACTCATTTCTATACCGTTTCAATGGTATAAACCTTTAACTTTACCCTAAATAAACCCATAACCCCTAATAAACATTTAATCTTTGTGATTGTTACGCAGACCACACAGCTCAATGTATTACTCCAAACATAGGGGCAACAAAGTTTTTAATAGGAAACTATTCGCAATACGTGGCATGACGAAGGGAAAGCACTACAGATACTGAAATAAATCATCATAATACTAATGAAGCCAAATTAAGCTTCAGATTTAGCGAATAACTATCATTACGAAAGAAAAAGTTATTTAAACTATTATGAGATTAATTAAATTTCATATCCTTAAGTTCCCTATATCTTTTTTCATTTGTTTAGAGGATATAAAGAACCTCGACTTTATTATTCACGTCAACCCCAACGAGGTGGTTGAGAAAAGTCAAATGTTTACCCTTAATTTTAAGTAAAGACACACATAGTTTTAACTTGAAGGACCACAGTTAACAGTATTAAATTTGAGGGAGTCTAATTACTTTAAGTGAATAGATATTTTAACCACCTAACTATCAACAGGTTCTATAAAGTCTTAAAGTCCGCAGGGTATAAAATATGTAATACTCTAATTTAAGAGCTATTGAAAAGCTTTGTAATCACTTTTAAACTCATAAATAACCCCCCCCCCCCCAAATTTAAGTTTATATTAAAAGTAAAAAACAGTATTTAACTTCAAGGTTTTTATTGATATGTTTTATTTATTTAACAAGCCTATCATTTATATCGTGAAGTCTGTAACCCTTTTTTACGTAGCCAAGTTTCAAAAGTCCTTATCAGCAAAAGATACGTGAAAAAGGTTAAAAATACGATAGATTAACACGTACTTGGATCTACCTAATGTCGTTTTTTACGATACCGGTACGAACTTTACAGCAGCGAAATTCCAAAAATACACTAAAATAATAGAAATTTAATATAGATAGGTGCTTATAAAGTCACACTAGAGTATTGAAAAGATCGAAAATATACACGCGCTACGTTACCGAGAGAACAATATCTTTACGCTAATGATTAAAAGCTTTAACGATTCAAAAACACGCCTTTAAATGACAGTAAAGGGCTTAAACAATATTGTAGGCTCTAAGGGTCTAATACCAACGTTTCTGGTCTTTAGAATGTACCTACGCCTAACGAGTAAAAATCCGCCATGATCATGTACCTAAACACGAGCCGTGGCCTACGGTAAAGTACTAAAGAAACTGCGAAAGGAATCGGCATGCCGTCATATCAATTACGCAATTAATACCAAGAATAACTATAATTATCGACGTACTTTCTTTACCATTAAAAAGTAAAGTCCTCGTATAAAGGAAGACGAGCAAATATAAAAGCCTATATAAAATCTTAAGTATCTCCAAGTTTGAAGTAATTATTAAAACTGTTAACTGCTATGATACTTTTTGTACCACCTAGGTTAAGCCTTAAATTAGAGAAACTAACGATGAAGACACTTAAGCCAATCAACCAAATTAATAAAAAACTTCTTCATCCGTTATTGATAACCCGATAAAACGCTGTTAACATAAAAAAACCCCGAAAAATAAGAATATTAAAAAAGAGAAATACACACTGGGCTGCATTTATAATTTTACTTTGATGAGTAAGAAGAAAAAGATTAACAAAAACATGGTACTAAACCTTCGAATATAATTTATTATCAAAACTTCCAGTTATCCTTTCAAAGAAAACGACAAGGTAGAAACTAACGATTTACTTATTCGAAAGGTTATACAATCCGTGTTGAAAACCAACTTTAACCCCTAAAATCAAAATGTTACAAGCTTGAAGTAGAAATTTATCCTCGAAGTTATGGGCAAAACTACGGACTAGCTATATGAAAAGTTATGTCCAATCGTTGAAAGATACCGTAATAAAGGAAAAGATTAAATTTTACATAGTCTCTAACGATTCAAAAAATCAGTTAACTTTAAATTAAAGCTTGAGGAATAAGTTTTCTGGCTAAAACTAAAGGAAAATTTACACTTAATATCTGAAATATAACGTAAACATATTTACAACAAGTAATCGATTAATAACGGATCGTACTACAGAAGTTTCCATAGGAATTAAGTGTTATTTACCTTCCAAAAACGACAATATGATATATTAAGCTGTTATACGGATTGACTAAAGCAAACATCCATTAATTCCCAGTCTATTTATCTTACTTTAAGTTAAGGCTAAGTATAAATTCTTTAACATATTACCCGTACCTATTTGTAACGAAGGTGGAATATTTCGGCGTAATGGGTACATATACTAACAATACTAATTTAGTTAAAATAGTAAACTTTATTACATAGAAACAATAGGAGATAAAGGACAACAAGGTTTAAAACTATAAGCTAGTCACGAAATCAACGAAAAGTAACCAACTTTACTTTAACGGATCATTATTCCGTATACTTGGTCATAATACCGCCCTTAACTTTCACCAAAAAGGCAAAAGCGCTAATTTAACTACAATAGACAAAACTAACGTAGATAGGACTTAATGGTACCTAAAAAAGTACCCGTAACAGCTATATCGCAATCCTATAACGACCAAAAGCCTAATAAAGCCTATTTATTAAAATACGATTAAAAAATCTAACAAATAACGATTTGAACTGATGAAACAAAAGGCTTAAATATAAGATAAAAAACCTGAACCGCTAAATTAATATAGTTTTGATTAACCTAACGAAAGTTAAGTTGATAATCTTCATAAACATGTACTTTATAAACAATACCAATTTATATTTATGAATTGGTTTCCTAATACCTCCTCTCGGTGAAGATAAGTAGAAAAATTCGTTTAGTATTGTGACCAACTAAATTCATGAAACATCTCTCGAATATAAAGGATCAAACAAAGTTTAATGGTTTAAAAGATCTACTACATAATGACAGACTTTAATATAGGTATAACACTATAGAAAACTCTAAAAGTTATCAATAAGCAGCTAAATATTCCTCCCATTCCGATAATAATCTATATCGACTCAAAAAGCCTATTTGAATACCTCTTGAAACTCGAAAACACCAGCGAGAAGATCTTAATAATCGATGTAATAGAACTTCACAAAGACTACGAAAACAGAGAAATTAAGAAGTTCTGGTGAATTAACGGAAACAAAAAATCCTACCAACGCCTTAACAAAAACATCACCAAACAAAACTCTTAAGGGGTTCATAGACAACAATAGGCTAACTATAAGAATTGAGGGCTACGTTAGTAAGCCGCGTGGAAAACTCAAATCACGTGAGGGTCAGAGATATACTAGTAAACTGAAAGAATTCTAGGAGAATAATGATAACAACTTATTTAACTGGAACGATTAAATTGAAAGAGACTTATTTAACTAGCATAACTTAATCCAAAGTTTATAAAAGTCTATAGAGGAAAACAATTTTATAGTAATCGATAAAGTCGAACCTCGAAGCCTTAAGGCAATCAATAGCAATTGGGGTTAATTTGAGTGAAAATGGGTGCAATTTGATATGAAAGTCAACTGGAATTGATAAGGGTTTGGCTGTTTAACAAGGCTGCAATTCAGCGGTTACCGGAAAAGATTAGTCAAAAATACTGATGTATGCGCACAAACTAAAAAACCGCTTATATTAGAATAATAGTAATTATATTACTGTAGGTTAACTTTACTTACAGTAAAGTTGACTTTATTCAACTACATGTTGAGTGTATTGTTTTGTGTAGGCCTACTGTATTTAACTGCAAGTTATGTACAGTAGACTCCCAATAAATACTAAGGCATGGACTAAGAAATTGACCATACAGATTAATATACAAACCGGATAACGGTATACCAAACCTGGAACAATATATCCACCACTTGATCACGCAATACTACTATTACTTCGACCAATTGAACCGACAACTTTACAACGTCCAAAGACCTACCGACAGTCTATTTATTTCGATATTATCTTTTTTTTTAAAAAAAAAAAAATTCAAGTCAAGTTCTGATAATTATTTATATTTCAAGTTTAAGGACCAAGTCTTTATTATCGTTGTTTTTTCTGTTAATGTAAATAGTAATGTAGATACGGTCCGGAATATATTCCTTATACTGAAAATTTGTTGTTTTTCAATTATCGGAACCCTCCACATTGTTTGATCAATTTGTTATATATTGGGGAAAAAGTTTTATATTATTCAGGTTTTTTTTTCTGAATTTACATTATTGTCAATCGTTGCCTTCATGTATAGCGACACCAAATTTATATAGAACGTCGTAAATCCACTAGTAATTTCAATAGTTACTTTTCAATTGACCATAATTCAAATTATAAATATATTATCCTATTTTTCCAACTGTTGTTATATATGGACTTTACTTTGTATTTTCAAAGGCAGTACGTCGATCGTTATTGGATTATGCTAGTTATTGAGGGATTTATTGATTTAATGCTTGATAGATTCCTTCTGTAGTTTATTTGAAGATTTGACGTAAATGCTAGCCCTTTTTTTAATATTTGCCAAAGGTAATCATTGATTCACTAGGCGAAGTTATGTTTTGTAAATTCATAGCAGTTCTCTCCAACCGTTAGAGCCCATGGTACCATTCAGGCCCTTCACCACTATTTAATAACGGGCTTCCTATTTTATACAGCTTAAAATTTCTAATGAAATTGTGTTATGTGCTTTACATAGTAGCGCGTATGCCCTTCTAATCTTTATAATGCTTTAATAGCCTTAACAGGTACCTATTTAAACCGAATCAATATTATTTTGGTATTTTCCTTGAATTTCACATCAGTAAAGTTAGTTTCAACGTTGTGAACAACTATGTATCAAAATTCTAAGTACGGGTTAATATACAATGTTCTCAAAGTATGCCAGTTGTTTTTACGCCAACAGCGATTTAACAAATGAAATATTATGAGAAGAAGTTGTCGAGTCCACGACGTCAAGAATAGGTTCATTATCTCCATAAAAGA
Organism: Anisogramma anomala; assembly: GCA_038502455.1. Taxonomy (NCBI): domain Eukaryota; kingdom Fungi; phylum Ascomycota; class Sordariomycetes; order Diaporthales; family Gnomoniaceae; genus Anisogramma; species Anisogramma anomala. The sequence continues at coordinate 10,114,621 of JASMMZ010000002.1, read as the reverse complement.
CGTTGTCTAAGATCTTAAAATTAATTATTTATCGTTTCTTCAAGTAAATTTATATGCTTTGTATATTTCAAAGTGAGTTTGGCAACAGTGATAGCGCATTTCATTACTCGTTAAACTAAAGTAGTTTGAATGTTAATACCCAGCGGTTTACGAACTTCATTTGGCTTATAGATAGCTATATGATTTAATTTGCAATGCAATTAATTTATATTAAGATTTGTTAAAATTATCACGATTGTTTTTAGCTTTTGAAGGTGGAATAACTAATGTTTTCACTTAAAGGCGAAAAGAAACCTCTGTCTATTTTCAATTCGATTATTAATGTTAACGTTAATGTTGATGCTAGTGATCTTCATTTTTTTTTAAGTAAAGGAGGAATGAAGTAGGGTATTTGATGATATAGAGCTTTATTAGCATAATAACTGTTTATACAGTCGTTGATTTTAATAACGATAGCTTTTTACCAGTACTGACGCTAACTTTGACTTTGCTAGTATGTTAATAATTAACTTCTATGGAAATAGCATTTGCTTATGGTAGTTTGATGCATTGCCAATAACCTCCTATTGAGTGTATTATTGCCCTTGTGTTTGGAATTATTTTTCAATCGTTTTATACGCGTTTCAATAGAGGGTGATAAGGGTATGTAAAGGGTTAGATGTTTGATATTTATGGTAAAGGTAAGGGTTTTCATTAGTTAAGAGGTATGGGAAGGCGAGATAAGCTAGTTATTGATTGGCTTTAAAGGAAGTATCTTAATTCTTTGTAGCTAGTTTCGAATCTTTATCTTCATTCTTTCAATTAGTTATACCTTTGAAGTCTGAAATAAGGTTTGAATGTTTTTTTTTTCATTCATAAGGTACTTAGTCTAATATGTTACCTGCTATTTATAGCGTTTGGAAACTTAGTAGCGACTTGACTAACAATTGGAATTGCTACAAATCTATCAACTTTTACCACTATTACAACGATAGGTTTCATAGTCACGATTAGTATATTTGTTTGAAATTTACTTATCTTTCTGTCACTAGTGTGGATTTTAGTTTAGTAACTTTAGACCACATATAAAGTGTCGTAGTTTTTCGTATTGAGGGTCGATATAGTATGAAATTAAAAGGTCTTTGTTATGTAAGTCTTGGAACTTGTTAGCTTTAGGGTATATACCAACTCAATTTCGTGCGTGTGTTGTTACAATCGTAAGCGAGTATTGTAACCGACTAAAAAGGGTCTTACCGGAGACATTTGTACGTAATAGTATGTATTTGAATTATTTAGCACCCGTAATAGCATCCCATGCCTTTTTACAAAATATAACCTTACTAATGATTGTTTTCACTATTACTTGTTGTTATAATACTAACTTATCGAGCATCTGAATCAGGATATTTATTAGTGTTTCATCTTTTTTTCCGTTATTATCATTGTTCGTCTCATTATTTCTCAATCTGTATGGAATTGGACCAGGTGGATATTGTGTTTGAATTGACTTTGTATTCTGTTATAGAATTTTGGAAAAGTACGTAATTTAGTCCGGAAGATTAGTTCATACATTTTTACGTTACCTGTAAGGATTTCTGAGAATAGTTAATAGAAACCTGAATATTTATCCCTGATTTACTTTCAAATATTAAGGAATGGTATTATCTTTGTATCAAACAGATTGAAAGGTCTCTTGTTATACCTCTCTGTATAATTACCAATCTCGAACAAGTATATGAAGAGTTTTTAGTTAATATTAACCATCTTGACCAGACTAGTGAGTAAGTTACAATAGTTGTTTTAATTGCCGATGGTTTTTTTTTGCCTAGTCAAGTTTTAGATCTTCAAAGTTCTGATGATAGGGGTAGTTGTCAGTTGATTAGCCCGAAAAGTAAAGTCTTATAGTAGGACCTATAATGAGCTCACCTATATATGCATACCTTCCGAAAGAAATTCCTCTCAAAAGGATTGAATATTTTCAAGGGAAGTTTCAAAGGACTTAAAGATATTGTTTAATTAATTTCTAGATGGCGTTGACGTCAATTCGTACTTCCCTATTAAGAACTATTGTTTTATGTATTCTTCCTTAACGAAAGCATACTCCACGATACCAAAAGCTGAAGTTTGAGTTGGATTATTTAACAAATTAATAGGTTGTTAAAAACTGTAAAATGAACGCTTAATTCAAGTAAGGATTAGAGATTGGTTTCTCGAAGCGTTTGCGATACCGATCATTAATATTAGTCCTTCTTTTACATTTTAATTTTTAAACTTAGAAATATTTGGGTATTCATCCCTTTAAATCAAGTCGAGGAGATTATGTGATAATTTTACTTCTCTATTTATTAAGAAAATCTATGCTTCAATAAGTTTATTTTTATATTATTTTTATGTGTTCCTAATTTTTGATTTTATATTATAATGGTTCAATACCCCAAGTATTCGTAATTTTTTTTCAAACGATGATATGACTCAGTTAATATTGTTCGTTCTCCAATCAAGTTTTAATTAGCCTTTAAGGTTATTCAAATTCTTTTACGATAAGTTTATATGAACGTCCTTAAACAAAAGATCTTTATGAAAACATTTCGCAACAAATGATTTGAATTCCTTGCTAGGCTTCATCCCCAAGTTTTTCGATTTAAATTTAACGCGTTAACTAATAGTTCTACTTTAATCTCGGTAGGACTTGGTACGTTGAGTAAAGGTACTTAGATATTTTTGTAAGGAGAATTGTCAATTTGAAAGTGGTATAACGTTGTTATTCGACGCGATTTCATTGTTTGATTCAACGTAACGATTCCTTGTGTCTTTCATTCTTATAAAGATCTTGACGTGTTTTCTGACGTTTTCAATTGACGATTATGTTATCAATGAGGAAATTAATAGAGTCAAAAGGAGAAGTTAATTTATAAAATGTATTTAAAGGTTATTTGTTATTGAAGTTATTATTTGGTGTAGGGGGTTTCAAACTCAGTGATTTGCAATAGTAAATGTAACAGCTTAGCCGTTTACCAATTGTAGAGACCTTGATAATTTAGTAATAACTTTTTTTGCCGATTTAATACTTTTAACATTTGATTTCAACGTTTTTTCAACAATGGTTCAATGATGATTTTTTGGTGTTTCTCATGACGATATCGTTACCACCTTTAAATTGTCGTATAAAATGCCGTAATCTATAGATATTTACTAGATACTGTCATATAAACCACCGCAGTTGGTAAAAACCTTTCGTAAACACCTGTCCTTCACTTTAAAATCCTATATAAAGCGTAACTAAAGAGTAGCTCTTCCTGCTACCTATTTCATTTTCGTTAAACTTAATAAGCACAAATTAGGGTTAATGAGTCTTTAGATATTGTAACGATTGTCAACTAGAAACTGGATAAGCAATAATATCATTGCAGTAGTTGAGTATTAGATGTATCGTTCTAGGTGTAGTAGACCGCAAGCTAGTTTTTATACTAATTTATATAGCCAATGGCTTGGCTTGTTCCTTAGTATCCATTGGGAAATCTATAGTCAACGGACTTTACAGTCAGTACAGTCAACTAGACTGTACGGTAATTGACTTTATTGCGCTGAGTTATGGGCTCAGGCCACTGCCTATTGAGTCTATAGGTTACGTGACTGTGCACGTAATGGGATATGCAGTATCCGGCCCGGTCGAAAGCATTACGTGTGAAGACAAGTGATGGACTGTACACGGAATATGACTATAAGTTCTATATGCAGGATCACTATAGTTTCTATTACTTTTTCACCTGTACTTTAATGTTAAGTTCCATTTGGCACCTACTATGCTTACCATCGTAAGTCGGATCATGACATACTATTAAGGTTTTATTTTATTTTTCCCAAGCGATATAACCTATAATAAACAAACTGATAATGGATATTCATGATTTTACGTTATATTTTCTCGTTATCTGGAAGAATAGGCCGTCAATAAATACTCAGTTTTCTGCCATTATAAATATACCTCCTTCTCTTTCAGTGCCTTCTTAATCCGTTATATCCCGGTTATAAAATACCTTAAGATATATATCATGAGAGGTGGAGTAAATATAATAAACTAGTTAATTAACTTTCAATTTTAACCTTATATCTGACTTCGCCTAAGTCGTTTTTCACATTGAGTAATTCAAAGCCGACTTAACGGCTATTTAGGCTAATCATCCAACGTTTAAGGGTAATTAGAAGTGATAAAACTAACCGTAATTCGATAAATCTATTTTCACGTAAGCGGTGACGCGCTTAACAATCGAATTCTTATTGAAGTTGAATAAAATGTAAATTGTAAAAGGTCTATATAGGTTTCTTTACGTATATGGTTATTATACATCGGTTGTGAATTGGGTTATTCTGACATATTATGAAGTCGGCAGATATAAGGTAATATACGATACGAATAAGTTTTTTAATTATATTTAGGTGATTTTACACCACTCATATCACGCGGATAAAACCCTATTTACGTGGGAATTATTGCTTATCCACTTTAAAGACTTATAGATACCGTTTGTTATTAGTGTCGAAATATTACTTATTTAAACAAGCGGTTTAAATTAGCCGTTATTTGTTAAGTGAAATTACCTACGCTATCGTATATCATTACGTATTGAGAATAAATTTATTACAATAAACGTTAGCTGTATCGATTATATCGCGGTTTTTAAAAAAAATACAGCGAATTCGTAAACAGATTAACGTTTTTACACTTAAAACGACGTTCAAGTAGATACTTATTAGGTCTTGTATAAGTATAACGGCCTCATAAAATATAATTTTCATTGGGGTCTATAATATTTAGATATTTTTTGTTAAAGGCCCTGGTAATCGCGGTTAATTATTGAAAAAATCTTTTGTAACTTACGTGTAGGATCCAAGACGCTGGGGAACGTAAATACCGGCGAAGGAACGCCAGGCTAAATAAGCTACGAGACTTTATTTACGTTATAACTCATTGGATTACTATTAACGTGATTATAAGTTCCACTAAGCCCTTTCTTCGACATAGATATATACGGTCTAAGTCGAAAAAAAGATGAAGGTTTCATGTTATTAGCGAAGAAGAAAAAGCTTAACCCATAAATATAGTTTCGCTGAAAAGTTACGTAACTGTAACAAAATCGTTACAAAATCAATTAAAGAGGAATTTAATCTACTCAAAACACGTATAAACCAAAATCTATTTTTATCTTTAAACCTTTTTATAATACCTGTTTTGAAATGTTCAAATTGATTATTTCTGAAATTATTATTATGTTATAAATTAGGTTTTAGCATACAGGTTGAAAATGAAGATATTTTATTATTATGCTTTCGAAATTTAATGATAATATTAGAGTTATCAAAGAATTCGCGTATTACCTAAATAGCTTAGTTTCGCATAAATATTGATACAAATTCGATCCCTATTGGTAGGCCTTAGATGTTGCAATGTTGTCGATTCGATTGGTCTTCGAAGTAACAATAGTATTGCGTGGTCAGATAGTGGATGCATTGTTCTAGGTTGGGTAGACCGCTAACCGGTCTGCACTGTAATTTGTATGGCCAATTGCTTGGCCCGTGCCTTAGAGTGAAGTGCAGCGTATTGCACTCGACTTACACTCAATGCGGTAAGTCTCTACAAAGCAATACACTTAACTTGTAGTACAGCCAACTTTACTATAAGTAAAGTTGGCCTACTACATTATATGCAATACTATTCCAACACTGGCGGCTTTTTAGTTTGTGCGTGCACGTTAGTGTAGCTGACCAATCATTTCCGGTTGTCACTGAATTACCTCTTCGTTAACTTACCTGACTTCTGTTAATTCCAGTTAACTCTCATACTAAATTGCACCCAATTGTATGTAAATTAAGCCCATTAGACCTCAATTTCTCCGCCGCTCTGATATTCAAGTTCATCAACTTCCACAAAACGTTCTTTCGCCACAAACCTTTGCAAACGTCTAATTTAGCCATGCTACTCAAACAAATTACCATTATCAATCCCCTGGCAATATTCCTATTTAACGGCACATCTTTACCTGATGTGACGTGATCCAGGCCATCTAAGCGCTCTATTAACGTAGCATTCGATTCGTATGATTAGCTTGTTACTGTTTACAAAAGTTTTTAAGAATTTATCTAGCGATGCTTTTGTTATATTGTTAAATGGGTTGTCTTTGCCATCGATCTATTGGAATTACTCAATCTCCATCCCTTCGCAGGCTTCGCGAAGTGACATCACGTCGATCATCAAGCGTTTTTCACTAATTGTTCCGAATTTTGAAAGGCATTCGAAAAGACTCTTCGAGTCAATACAGATTACCACTGGGATAGGAGGAATCTTCAACTAACTGGTAATGATATTAAGAGTTTTTTACATTGTTATACTTACGTAGAAACCCGCAATCATACCGTAAACCTTTAAATCCAACACAATTTGTAATTCTTTTGCACTTAACGAAAGTTTAGTAAATCAAATTTCCGATAATGTTAAATCGGTTTTCCTACCTATTATTATTATCGAGGATTATTAGGAAGCCGATTTTAAAAAACAGGTCAGTATTGTTTACAAAAGACCTATCCGTAAAGATCATAAAATTAGCCTTTGAAATATAGATTAAAACTATATTAATCACGCGGTCCAAGTTCTGTATTTTCCATTCGAGCCTCTTAATTATCCGTTCAAAATCCTTATCAATTGATATGTATACGCATACCATAATAAATAGATTTTTAAAGGCTTCCAATTAATATAAGGTAGCAATATAACTACCTCAAATACGCTACTTCAGGTACCATTAAGCTCTAGCCTCATTAGTTTTGTTAATTGTAGTTAAAACAAGGCTTTAACCCTCTTAACGAAAACTAAAGCCGGCGTTAACACCATGTATACGGATTAACAATTAATTAAAGTTCAATTAGTTGTTTTACGTTAAAGTTATTACCGGCTTGTAATTTTAAAATTTGAAATCCTTAATTGCTTATTATTTTAATGCTCCAAAGCCAAACATTTCGATGAAAAGAGTATTATTAGTTTACATATTTACTATGCCAAAGTCCCTACTTTACGTTACCAGCAAACACGCGTCGTAAATTAAAGATTTTATCGTTAAATGTAATTTAAAATTCGATTCATTGGTTAAGAACCAGTCAATGACTACTTTCACTAATCTATATAGTGGTTTAATATAACGTATTACCGTACCTGAAAGGTAAATAGCACGAAGTTTTTATAATAGTTTGAATAGTACTATTCTTTGTGAATCCGTAGTTAATTACGTAAAGCTTTGCGTTATATTACAGCTATAAGCGTAAAATTATCTTCCATTTTAACTAATAAACTTACCACCAAAACAACTGCCAAATACTAACTAACCTTTAAAACTGTTAACTATTGTGTTAAGATTTCGTTTTTACCTTTATCACTGTATCCTTACGAAATTAGAAGTGATTTTTTATATGGTTTCCCCGTAGTCTTACCTTTAACCTCGTAAATAATCCTTGACTTAAAAATCGTAACGTTCAGGTTTTAACGGTTAAAATCAGTCTTCGGAAAAAATTATACAACCCCTCGAGTTAATAGGCCGTTAATATCAACTTTATCGTTTTCTTTTAAAAACTTACTAGAGGTCTTAATAATCTCTTATATCCGAAGTTTTACTGCCAAGTCTTCATTATCATATTTTTCCTATTTACTCAAATAGCATTGTATATACAGCCCAGTATGAATTTACCCTCTTTAACATTCTTCTTCTTCTTCAGGGTTCGTCCCCACTGGCAGCGTTCCATCAACCTGTAGATAACTGATAGAAAAAGTTCGTATTAACTCGTTCGCTTAACTTAAAAGGCATAAAGATCTTCATCTTCAGTATCTCTAATGTAAGGCTTAACCTAAGTAATTCGAAAAGGTACAGGGCAGTTAATAGTCTAAACAACTATTTCTGAATTTAAAATATTTAATATCTTATATGGGCCCTCCCATTTACCTAGTTCCCACCACACGAGGACTTCACTTTATAATGAAAAAGTAAGCACGTCGATGGTTAATAAACCTTTCTTGGTGTTAAGGGCATTATTGACCTAGCGGCGTGCCGATTTTCTTCGCAAATCCCTTAAAGCTTTTAATCTCCAGAGTAAGGATATTTTACGTTCGGAGAAGTAAAACGTATACTCTCTTAATTTTTCCAATACTTCGGTGTGCTTTTACAAGTACCCATTTTTACTAAATACCCATTAATTTGACATATTCTTAAAATTCCAGCGCGGTAAAGTTTGTACCTATATTATAGATGATGACGTTGGATGGACCCAAGTACGTATTAATTTACAACATCCTTAATATTTCCCATATATTCTTTACCGAAAGGGATTTCAAAAACCTCGCTGCGTAAAAAAAGGTTGCGAAATTGACGACGTAAAAAACAAGCTTATTATCCAAGTAAAACACATTAATGAAAACCTTTTAATTGAAGTCCTTATAGTCCTTTAATGTAAACTTAAACCTTCGAAGGGTTTGTATATACGTTTGGTAGTGGTGGTAAAGTATTTTAATAACTTCCAAGGCAAAGTATTTTACATCGTTATACCCTACAGACTTCAGGACTTCATATAGCTTATCAAAGACTAAATAGTTAAAACGCCGTGGAAATTAAATTATCTCCGGCTTTTTCAAGTGTAACATTATTACTTCCGGACCTTAAAAATAGAACCATAGGTGCCCCTACTTAAAGGCGAATAAAAACCTTTAGCCGTTCTTAACCAGTTCGTTTACGTTAACGTTAATATTAATGCCGGAAGTTTTCATATCCTTTAAACGAAAAAAAAAGAAAGGGGTAAGAGACTCAAAGATATAAAACGTAATTGTTTTTAAAATAGTTTAAAATACCGTTATCTCTAGTAACGATCATTATATACCCGGGATAAAGCTAACTTTAGCTTTACAAATATTATCACGATTAATTTTAATAGCTATAGTGCTTTCCTTCCGTAGTATTACATACTACGAATAATCTCCTATTTAGTACCTTATTGCCACTATGTCTAGGATAATACCTTAAAACATGTGGTTCGTATATCGATCGCAAAGGTTAAAGGTATGTAAGGGGTTACGAGCTTAATTGAGGTAAAACTAAAGGTCTTTATCACCCAAACGATACAAAAAGGCATAGTCGGCTAATTATTAGTCCGTAACAGGAGAAGTATCTTCTTCGTGTCACTTAATCTACTTAGGGGCGTTTACGTTATCAATTAACTCGTCGCCCTTGAAATCTACAATTAAATTTAAATAGTTCTATATAAACGTAATGGGGTATTAATCATGGTATACTACTCTTATGTTGTTTCGCTCAGTAGGAGGGTACCGAGTTAACCAATAGACAAACTTACCACAAATACAACATCTTTTACCATTATAACGATGATAGTGCTAACAGTTAGCAGTTCCGCCTAAAGCTTAGCCTTATTAGTGCTAACGAGAGTGTTGCCTCTAATTCGAGGCCGTAATCGATAGGCCTAACCTTAGGTGATATAAGCGCCCGTATTTACAGTCGACGTAGTTAACTAGTGTAAGGTCTTCTTCCACATAAAAGAAGTTAACGGCTTAAAAGTACATACCAAACGAATTTGATATACGTGTTATTACAGTGACGAACGAGGAACGTATCTGGCTAAAGAAACCTTCTCAGATAGTATTTAGGAGTTATAAGGCGTATTCCAACTCGCTAACGCCCGTAATGATTACTTGTACCTATTCGCGAAATAAAGCTTCACTAATGTTGGCTATCTCCATTACTTTCTAATACAATATCAACTTATCAATTATTTGGCTTAGTATATCTATTAATGTTTCCACCTCTTCCTTTTTTGCTATCATTGTAATTTACCTCGTAATATCCTAATTTGTATGGTATTATGTTAATTGAACGTCGTGTTTGAAGTAGCCCTTTATACTATCATGATTTCGTTAAACGTAGTAATGTTACTCAGGAAGGTTAAATAATAGTCCTTAGCGTGCTCTATAAGGATTCCGCAAAACAATAAGTAAAAACCAAAAGAAAAGACCTCAATTCACTTAAAAATATTTAGTAAAGTTATTATATAAGTATTGAAAAAGTTGAAGAGCTTCCGATTATACTTTTTTATGTTATCCCAGATTTTGTCAAAATTTATATGGAGTTTATAATTAATATTAACTATCTTAACAGGCATTAGGGAAAGGTCTCGATAGTTATCCTATCCATAAATAATGTTTCCTAGTGATTTAAGCATTAGCTCTTCCGAGGTACAGTGTTAAAGGTAATTTCCAGTCGCATAACTTGAGAGGTAAAGTCCTATAGTATGACCTGTGGTAAGCTTTCACGCGTAGGCGAATCTAAAAGAGGAAGGTTTCTAAGGGACCTGGCAATTAAATTACTAAAATGAAACGGGGATTTAAATGTTCTGAGAAGATTAATGAACTCTATTAACTAACTGGTGTAAAACACCAATAGTAATACCTTTAACTGCATGAGTGGCCGCTGTTCTACATGCCCTTCCGCCGCTAAGGGCGCATTCCACGCTATTACGTAAAGGTACTAAACTGCCGAACAAGTTAATATATTATTTTATCACCAACATATAAAAATAGTTAACTTAGTAAAAGGTGTGTTCAAGGTCTTTTAAATCGCATATAAGGGCGGTAAGGTTCCTTAATAGCCTTTCCTTTAGGCCGTATGTTATAAAGGTATTTGTAAAACTATATTAAGTCTAAAAGAGTTTAAGCTAAATTTGTAGCGCTTTGAACTTAAATAAAAATCCATCGGTTTTCCAATTCGAACCTAAGTCTTAACTTAACTGCTTTTTAAATTATTTTTCACATGTTAATTATCTAGTTATTAAAAAACTCGCGATATCTGATAAAAGTGAGATTAAGGTTGTAACTAGTATTATTCTTAACGATAAAGCATCCAACGAAATTGATAAGGTAATTTTCGGTTAATTTTTGGTCAACAACCAACGCCTAAAGGTTGTCGTCGTAAAACTTGATAAAATCAGTTCCGAGCGTTTCAATTACTTCTTTTCTAACGGGGTTGGTGATTACTTTAAGGTAGACGCTAGCGGTAGACATCTTAACAAACGTGTAAGGCGAATAACTTGGTAATCTTGAGTGTAAAGTCTTGGTATTTTAACGTAGGATCGTATATGGGTTAGGCGATTTAGCGAGAGGGCGCGTAACGTGTTTTTTTTTTGGCGCGGTTTGGTGTTTTCGCTTACAACAGAGAACTTGACTATCGGCATAATGTAAGGAGTAAAAAGAGTAAATTAGAGCAAGGGTTTAATGTAAAAGGTAAGGTTGAAGGTTGTTAATAATGATAAAGTTCGAAGGTTGTTTATTGTAGTTATTTAGCGTAGGGACTTTGTCGTTTTTACAGTATTAAAACCTGTAGTAGTACTAATTTAGCACTTTGCCAACTTGCCGAACTTTACAACTTCTAATAGTCATTCTCAACGTTTTTCTTGGAGAAGGATCTATAAAAATTTCTTGGTGTTTTCCCGTAGCAAAACCGTCACTTACTTCCAGATTTCCGTTAAGGACTGACGCAACCAAAAAAAAATTCTCTTTTTTCCTGCCGTTGAGGACTGACGCAGTACTAATAGAGGCCTTTATCAAGAATCTTTCCTCTACCCTAGCAGCTGTATTCATAGAGCGTAATAACCAGAAAGTAGCTTTTTCTTCTACTTAGCTTATCTGTGTTTAACCTAATAGGCAGGCAAGCACTGATAAGTGTTGGTAGGTCTTAGAAGTTGAAACGTTGTCAATTTGATTGGTCTTCAAAGTAACAGTAATATTGCGTGGTCAGATGGTAGATGCATTGTTCTAGGTTTGGCACACCACTAACCAGTCTGCACTATAATTTATATAACCAATTGCTTGGTCCGTTCCCTAGAATGAATTGCAGCAGAGATCACTGGACTTATACCCAATGCGGTAAGTCACCACAAAGCAATATACTCAACTTGCAGTTTAGCCAACTTTATTGAAAATAAGTTAGCCTATTGTACTACATGTAATATATTCCAATAATCTCGATATTAATATATATTATTCCTGGAATAAAGCCGTATTTAGTGTTTAATATGTTATAAATACGATATTAATTGGTAATTTAGAACGTTAGAAATAATTATTAATTGTTAAAGTAATAATGATACGTTCTAGGTTGAGAGATGTTGGGGGTATTTAAAAATCGGTTTTTATGAGTTAAAAATCCGGATTTTAATAAACTGTATTACGTACAGGGGATTTATTGCAGTTTTTTTTTTTTGTTGTTATAAATATTCGTAAAATAACGTATTTTTTTAGTCGACGACACCAATTACCGTAAAAGAGGAAATGGATTACTTACATCTTTTACCCAAGTCAATCAAGTTCCGCAATCTATTTAATAAGGAAAATTTAATAACTTTACCTTTATATCAAAGAAAGTTTAATTACTATATTTATATGAAACCGAAAGAGGATAGACCTTGACCAGATAAATATTAGGAACCGCTATATTCAATGTTACGAAATTAACTTTTCGAATTTTAGAATTAAATTAGTGAGTTAATTATTAAGAGTTAGATTCGTGTATTTTTTTTCATTAGTTACGGCGTCAATATTACTAAATTTTAAAGGCGGGGGGTCGGGTAACAGTTTCATATTGTTTACTGGGCTTTCAATGAAATTACCGAAGAAGATTGTTTTCCACTACCCTTCATCCAAAAAACTTTGCTTATATTATCAAAATTGACGTAATTTACGAATTGAATATTTAAACGGCTTTTTTTTCGTATCCAAGTAACACCTGGATAAAGAAATGAACGGCTTTTTATATATTTTTTGGACTATTCGAGTGATTGGTAATTCTCTTCAAATTAACGAAAACACTTACGACTTTTTGACGGTATATTAATCATGTAATAGTGGATAATTTGAGTGATTTTATTATAACTTCGTTGAAAGACGGGTTTTTCTTTGGTACTAAAAAGAATAATATAAAGTAGGTTTGTTTACTTTTAAGACGTTTTCGAGACATCGAAATAAATTTTAATGTAAAAAAGTGTAATTTCGAAATTCAAAAAGTAATATGACTTTGTTGTACTTTAACGGTAGGTATAGGTATTCTATCCGACTTTAAGAAAGCTCGGGTCATTCGCGAATTGAAGTCCTTACATACCGTTCGAAAGGTTCGAAGTTTTTCAAGTTTTGTTGATTTTTATCGAAACTTTATTAATAATTTCCTCTATTTAGCTATTTACTTCGTTCAACTTTGAAAACAGGAATTTCGATGAGCTTAAACGAATCGGAACAAATATGTATTTAAAACATTCAAAATATATTTCACAGGGGTCTGATTACAATATATTTTGATTTCTATCGGTTAACGGTAGTAAAAACCGATTATTATGAGATAACGTTCAAATGCTGTCTATTGTACAGATGAAATGATTATATTCTATAGTCGGTAGTATGATATTTCGTAAAATTGACGAACGGGAAACGTAATTATATTATTTATTTAAAAGAGTTTTGTGCGGTGATATTATCTTTGATAATATTATTATTCAAATTATATAGTATTAGTACCCCATTTAATATTTTTACGGATTATCAAAGATTAGTTTATTATACTTTATTATGTTTTATTTCGAAACGTTAGTTCTAATAAGAACAAATATTATTGTTTTTCTAATATTATTTGCGTTATCAATCCGCGACCTAATTCGTTCGTTCGAATTTATTTACCATAAATTTCGAAATGAAAAACCTGGGGTAAAAAAGCGCTGCATATGTGTTGTTTAATTGAGTACCATAATTATATCAAATATAATAGTAATATGTTTATGTATCATAAAATATATATATTACGGCTAGTTATACAAATGAATTTCTTAAAATAAAAGCCGGGTTATTTAATCGCAATAATATGTTCGTAAAGTAAAAGCCGAAGACCTCGAAGTATCGACGGTAATAGGATCGCTTTAGGACTGGCCCGCATCCACGTCGCCGACTTCGGCAACATTAGTAGATATAAAAGCTTCGACAATAATAACACTGTTCCAGGTCAGGCTCGCGTCAATGCCACCAACTATATAAATACCAGACGATTACCTTATTACCGGATTGAACGATTTAATGAAATTATAAATTTAAAATTTAATAAACGAACCGTAATATATAATTGGCCTAATAATGATCATCGAAGATGCAAGACGATTTCTGGTTACGGTAGGATATTTGATATAAATGATGAATTATGATATTCATACGAAAAGTACACTATGTTATTGTAACCGTTAATAATTTCCGAGCTTGCCATTGTTCTCGATACAAATATTATAATAAACTTATAATTTGCTTAGCATATATGATTTCAGTAAAAAGGTAGTATTTTGAATTTTTCAATAGGATTATTAGTAAGAGGGAATGATTACAAATATTAGACGTTGACGCCGAATATATCCATAATATAACGATATGAAAACTCGTCGTACCTTATCATAAAGTTTCTTTTAACGTTTTTTTTATTTAAAATTGGTTTTAATTCTATATTGAAGTCGATTTTATAGTTTAGTTAACGGTTATCGATAACGGTCTTTAGTATTTATTAGTTTTTTCAAACCGACTATCCAACTTTTTTCACTTAAAGATTATATGGTCAATACTCGTTAAAGCGTCTATAAAATACTTTTGGAATATATTATAACGATTTCATCAACTCTTGGCTTTATTATCTATAATGGTGAATTAAATGTTGTAAACGTATTTTGAACTACTTTAAAGTTTTTGGTCAAAATAAAGTTTTTTTTATCAACAGCGTACTACTAATAAAGGGTTGGAGGTATCGAAAGAGTAAATTAGAAGATTTTTAAATACTTAGAGATTGTCGTTGTTTCTTCATAATTCAATTAGGTACTATTTTTTCCCGACTATTAATTTGTATTGAATAACTGGAAGTTATCGAAAATCGTTTTTAGTATGAATCGGTTAATCAATAGTGATAAAATATTATTTATCTTTAAAGTAATTAGGAATCTAAAGCAGTCGACTAATTCAGCTAAACAAGCTTTTACGTTGTTAGTATATTTATATAAGTGTTTAAAATTAGTTTCGACGAATATAATATATATTTACTTCCAAATAACAATAATTTCGAGTGGTAGAAAATGTTCGGCAAAACTTTATAAGATAAAAAACTAAATTTAGCTTAATTCACCTAATAATGAAACCAAGAACCCTAATAAAAAACCCAACTAGCTATATGATCATTATCGGGTAGTCGAGGTTAAGAATACGTTAAATGTTTCTTTGTATATTTTAAACCATACTTTGTATTTTACGTAACTTTAGTTAAACGTACGGTTATAGACCTCTTTTTTTAATATGTTTCATCCGATATTAGCTATGGATTAGTCTTTGTCGCGGACGATATAGGGAAGATATATATCGTAAATTCGAATTTCAGGATATTTTCGTTACACAAACACAGTGAGGCGATATCCGTCATAGATAAGTGAAATGAAAGTGGGATGATGATTCAGAGTAAAAATTTTCGGAAAATTATGAGTATACGGTCGTTTTCGATACATTCAAGGCGAAATAACGGGATGTTTGGTTCTATAATAGCCTTGTATGGCAAAAATGGTGTCGAAATAGTCTTCAATAACATATATTAAACAAATAGCTTATATTTCAGTGAAATCTACTATTAATAAAACGGGTAAGTGCCATTTTTATTATAAAATAATATAATGTATAGGGATAGGTATGCGTTATTCTGTTTTTTCGGATAAGTATCCGATCGCAAAGCGGCTATTAACCAAAACAACTAAGTTTTACTTATAATTACTATAATCATTATTCTAATCATTCAAGTAGTAGTGCCGATAATATTGAAACCTATAATAAAATTAGCTTTGAACGTAAAATAACGTTGGTACAGGGTGGGGCGGATATTAAACGATGTTAATGAAGGCGGTTAATAAGTGATAGAGAGAGTATTAGGCGAAACCAATAACGGCGGAAAACATCAGGCGAATCAGGTATTAGGGGAGGTCGACGACGGTAAATAATACGAAACGGGGTGGGGAAAGCAGCTTTTTGGACGGGATATAAAAGATTGTAATATATTACTTTATATACAGTTAATCTAGTCAATACACGTACAATCTTTCAATCGTTTATTCTGGATTTGGTGAACCGGTAATTTATTAAGGTTAGTAAATAAAACGCGAGTAAATAAAGGGCTTAAACAATTAAGTTTTAAATATAGATGATAAAGTTTCATAAACCGCAACTTATTTTAGTTATAGAAGATGTAATTTACGTAATTATATAATTTTAACTTCTTATGTTAAACTTTCAAAAGTTCATAAGACGAGTGCTGAAGGAAACCATATTAAAAACGTTTTTAACTAATATATAGTTAGCCGAAGATATGTGATTGTAATAAATAGACGAAACAGTTAAAGGAAATAAGGGAGTTTCATTGGAGATAATAGGCCCAAAAAGAGAAAACAGCAAAATGATATAACTAAAGATATAGTAATTTGTGTTATCGGGTATATAAATATATCTTAAGCTCGGGTGATATTACAACCCGTGTAAATCAATTGACTAATTCAAAGAAAGTAAAAGTAAAAACAGGTATATAATTCGGGACATTACTTTGATGCTGACGGCCTAGGAACAAAATATTATTAATTTTTCGATAGGCCGTAACAAATAATCGTAATAATACGTATAAGTTAAACGAAGTTATAAATAAATTGGGTTTATAAATATGTTATAAAGAAGTGTTTATATACAGTCTAAATTTTCATAAAGTTCAATTTTAGATATAATTTATTACATATATTTAGGCAAACGTAAGTCTTCAACGACGTTAGTCGCGAATATAGTCTGTAGGTATTTGAAAATTGAAAATACGATAAATATAAAATATATAGGTATTTTTAACTTGTAATGGAGGGAGTTTGATTTCGTTTTCATTATCATCAAGTATAAACAGGTCGTTTATAATGCGGGGTAGCTATAAAATATAATTATCAGTAAGAGTATTGGGGTACAACGAGGCGTAATACTTCACAAGGAGTTTAATCATCGCCATTAAAGTCGTTAATAATAGCATAAATTAAGTACATAGCGGTGTAAACGTTGTCTGTGTTAATGTGATGGAGGTTTGTAGGAAACGAAAGGGTAAAAAGTAAATAAAAGCCAAGATAAAATTTACAACAAAAAAGGAATTACAATTACGTTTATTATAAAATAACGTGATAAAAACAGGGGGGAAAAAACACTAGTGAAAAGAAAAAATAAAAAAGATTTTTTTATAATTTATAGTAGGTTCCATATTTGTAAAGTAGGAATACCGGAATTAAGAAGGGTTATACGTTATATGGCGCGTCAGAAAACGCGTTATATGTTATAGGTAATATTGAGCCTATACTTTATACGGTATATCATAATTTTTACCGATTGTTAATAAGGGGTGAGGGGGGGCATATTATAAACTCAAGCTACTAGTTATTAAGTTTATTTGTTATATGACTGTATAAGTAACGGGATATGTATTACCTGGCCTAGGCACGGCCTGGATAAGGTCTGCAGGGATTACGTGCGAGGGCACGTGACGAGCTATACACGGACCATACTCATAATTCCTCCATAGAGGACCACTATAGACTCTTCTACTCTCTCGCCCATACCTCAATAGTAAACTCCATTTGGCACCTACTTAGCTTACTATCGTAGATCGGACTATAACACGCTGCAATTAACCTACCAAGAAAAGCAGTCAATATTGTTCCAACAGGCATAAAAATTTTATACTCCGTTTAACCAGCTTGATTTCTTTCTTTATGCGGACCAATTACCTATTTATTGGGATGCGCAAGTTGTATCATAAAAAATGATTCTTTACTCGAACAAATTTTTGAAATTTGAAAAGAATTAATAAAAATGTTTGGAAATAGGTTTTTGGTTTACGTATATTCGGCGGTTGTTTCAGTGGTAAAAGTTATTGTTTTCAAATCTTCAAGGCAACCAAGAAATAAACCAGGGGTAAAGAGTCTCGTTTCCCCGAAAATAAAATCGTTTATGATGATCGTTGATATTAGTATATCTGAAACAATCACAATATAATGTAACGTTTCTGTATTTAGATTATATAACTAAAACAAGGTATAAAAGTAGTATCAATGTAGAGCTTTAACCTGCGGCTCGCGCCTACTATATTTTTGGTTTAAAATATATTTCGTGCTATAATTACTAATCTTTATGTCATTATACATATTTATGTTTTGATTTAACGAATTATTTTACTTAAATCATTCTAAATATTCTTTTCAACAAGAGCCTTACGCTGTTTACAAAAGGTTGGTTTTTTATATAAAGGTATATTTATTAAAAGATGCCTTCATATGTTGGGTTATCTGTCAATTCGTTTCAAATAATCCCTATATAACTAGGGTTTCAAACTACCCATTCAAGCCACCTTTAGCTCTTTTATTAGTTTTAATACTTCCGGTTAGTGCCGACTACAAATTATCACAATAGCTACTACGAAATATACCTGTACCTATCGGTGGGAGAGATAGTAACTAGAGGTCCTTAGGTCCAGCATAGATCTCCTTAGCCTATCGCTATCCCTCCAATCAAGATCGTAGGATACCCCATAATTTATAGACCCGGAGGCGTGTAAATTGTAGCCTTACTCGAGTCGTAAAATGCGGCCTTTCGATTCCCCGCCCGGTGCCTGCTCATGCCAGTGATATAATTGTTTAAAATCTTCAGAAGGAGGAGAACCCTATAAAGAAGAAATTGTAAGGTAAAAGACCGTGTAAGGGGTCGAAGTAAAACGATTGTGAAGTACCGTATGGAAATTGCAAGGTATATTATAATAATAAGGGTCTTTATATGTGCCCGGTGGTTCGTACGTCGCGTTCCAAAATAACAGGGGATCATTCCTTAATTCAACCCCAACTTTAAGCTTTATTTTAAATAATAATAATGTAATTGGAATTCAATAAATGTTATTAAGTATCACCATAATTCAATGTCTCTTAGCCGGAGTATGTATGTTTATTTCGATTAGTAGCTTTATTATGTAAAGAAAGAGTTATTTCCGCGTGAGTTCGGTATGTATAGGCGTAAGAATTACTAGTTTTTAAACTCGATAAACGCATGCCAAGAGCCACTTCCCACATCCCTTATATCCTCTTTTTCTTTTCCCTCTCCTCCCCTTCGTCTCTTCTGCTTTACGCGATCAACTTTCGCTCTACAATCGTTAATAGAGAGTATCTTTATACGAACTACTTATAATCTTTGTCAAAAAGATATAATAACAGGGTTTATACCGGTGAGGTAAAAGGCGTAGAATATGTTTGTTACGCGTATACAAACCTTAAAATTTCCGAATGAATAGGGTACTAATATTAATTATAAACAATAGTAATAAAGCGTAAAAACGAGTATATTTCCGTTATTACCAGCGCTATTAAGCCATTGGAGGCTCACTGTATTTCCGACGTAGTAAAGACATCTTTCGACAATTCAATCGTTTTGTGATGACCCTTTGGCGTCGTCGTCAAGACGATGGAGAGTGACGTGGCGTTAGCTGTTACAGTGGCTCCGTAGGCAAGTTGAGGCGCCGTTAGCAAAGGGGTTAGAGCTGGTGTAAACAACGATGACGACGAGGTTAATTGTGGATGGGAAATGTATTTTATCTCTAATTGGCCCGCAACCCCCACTCTTAACGTCTCCCTAGTCGCTCCTTACGTCGCAATCACTTTCGCTGCTCCGAATCCCTTTCCTTGCTTTGCTACAACTTTCTCAAATAGGTAGGCTTATTAGGAAACGGCCGTTAGGGATTTGATAACGGCTGTAATGAAGTTAATAATAAGTGAAATCCTTCAGTTTATGGTTGATGATACAATGTTGGTGATAGTAAGCGTGAATATAAAGGCCGACGGATGTTATACATAAATATAGGCGGGTGTAAAACGTTTTCGTCATCCGCAGACAAAAAACCGTTGATGGTACTATACAAGAAGATATTGTATAAACTTATGGATTCAAGTATTCGAGAATTTACATAGAGAACTTGATATATGATCAAGTGTATTTTCATAGAGATCTCGATCAAAGTTTGAGACTTTATACAAATCAATACTAGTTACTTTATGCTAGTAAGTACTAGCTTAGGTAGTATCCCCATGCTGATTCTCTTTACTAGTCAAAACTAGTTCTTACACAAGTAAATACTAGTTTATTTTGGAAATATCTACGTTTCTGGCGAATTTCTCATTATTTGATGTGGAGATGTTTAATCATTGAAGTTATATTAATTATTTATTAGCCCTATTATCTCACTGTCCTTGAGTGTATTCTAAGTCACTATTCCTATTGTATTTTAATTTACCACCTCAAAAGGTATTGTCCACTTAAATCGAATAGAAAACGGTATAGAGTGGAGTGAAGGAGGCGTAAAGTAGAGAAAGAAATAGTTAGTATATAAAAAAAGAAAGAAGATATGAAGATCTGTGTAACCTGATTTGATCCGATAACCTTTACAGTGTTTCAATATCCCAAAGTTTATACCAAAACCACTCCATTATTCTATTCCTGTAGTACCATAAGGTAACTTAAAGTATGAAGCTTTATAAACCATTAATCTAGACTAATATTAAACAAGTCAAGCCGTTTCATTATTACTTCGTATTTTTCCCTTGGCAATAGCTTTATTAACATATCAGCCAGTTGTTTATCCGTAAAACCTCACTTGATTTATATGGTACTACGTTTCAATTTATCCTTTACAAAGTGTTTTTAAGAGGGATATATTGAGTGCGTGGGTATCACTTCGGGTTTACAGATGATTTAATAGATTCTTTATTATTACAGTACATAGTACATAATAGTAATCAATATCATTATAAAAAAACTTTTATTTAAATAGTGTTCTAAGTAACCCTTATTAATTCCACGCTTTTAGTATCAACGAAGGAAGGATATACTTTGAATCCTCTCTTAGATACCTAATTAACCGTGTTATTAACGATATAAATTGTATGCATGAGTAAACTTTATAATGGCCTTATCCTCTTTTCAATATGAATCGCACCAGTCGTTAATTTAAAATCTATGTGAGTTTTTATTGTATTCTTGTCTAAAGTATATAACGTTCTAATATAGACTGGCTGATCATTCTTCAACCCATACTGGTAGTCCGTGGTTTTAATTCCATTGAATTTATTTGAAAACTTAACTGATAAATGTAATATTTTCATGTGAAAGATTATGACAATAACTTGAAAGTAATGATATGATCAAGGTGTTATCTGGCCTGATCTAACAAATTATATAGCACAAGGCCCTTAAATTTTACTAATATTTTTTAGTATATATATATTAGCTTAATATTCAAAAAGTTTAGCCACGTCACGAATAAGTAATCTAAAAGTAATGGGGAGGTAAGCCGGATATTTACTCAAATCTTATGCCCCAAATGTTGAAATCCTTTTGAATGTACATATCTTATACAAAAATAATCGTATAGATGTCCCTATTTTTCAAAAGATATAGCCCTAGGAATTTATTTGCCTCTTAAGGTATATATACTTAAAGTACTTTCCAACATGCATTATAAAGGCCTTAAAAACCATCAGGTTGGAACCTTTAATGACAAAATAGTTAACGTAAGTATATATAATAAGATAACAATGATGGTTTATATATATCAATTTATTAAATTTTAACCCTTTAAACTTAAGAACATCAAATACTACCATTAACCTCTTGAATCATTGGTTTAGATCCTCTTTAAGCCTGTAAAAAGAGGCGAGCAACTAAAAGCTTAGTCAGCTTTAGGATCAACACCCATAATATTTTTATCTAAATACTTTCAAAAGATGTTCCGGATAATGTACTGGATTTCTATCAATACAAATTCTTGAAATTCCCCGTTTAAAAAGTCCTAGTAGATATACATTTGGTTGATATCTTTTCCATAGGAATCAGAAATCGTGACAAGGATTCTCTATATATAATACTTTGCCGTAACAGCAAATATTTTAGTATAATAAACATTATACCTTTACTGCCGTCCTCGTATCACGATCCTAACCTTATAATTTTCGATTTAATTTTCAAAGTCACTCTTAACCTTGGTAACTTCTCTTACGGTCAGACCATGGCGATTGATATCTCCTTTCATGGTTTAAAAGCTCTTGAGGAACAGAAAGTTCCGTATCTTACTGTAAAGAAACTTTTTATAGTAATTAGTATCTGGGATCTAGGGATTGCTTTCTAGTTATCTGTTTCTCTTGTGTGCTAATTAAAAGCACAAACTAAATAATATCAAGATTAACAGTATTAGCCTAAAAACTGTTTTCTGTTGTTATTACTAATTAGCGAATATTCCTTTTTAGCTTGCAGCTGCTGTTACAGTATTATGAAGGATATTAACCTCAATAGTTTAAATATATTTTTCCTTACAACTAACCTATGAGGACCCGTAATAAGTTTTTTAAAACCCAGTAAACAAAAATTGTTAACGATTCTCTTTATGGATTTCCCTGTCCGTTTTAATAAGTAAACCTTGAAGGTATACGTGGGCTTCGTAATATCAGAAAGCAACTAGAAAAGATGGATTCCCCTTTCCTGTGTTAAATTGTTTTTTTCAACCTTTCACTCGTTTTTCAAAATATGTATAGATAATAAAGGCAAAACCAAAAAGAAAAATAAACTCAACGTTGTATTTATATAGTCTTTATTCCTTTACTTCATTGTAAAGAAATTTAAAGGGCGTAGTATACTGGATCCTACTCGTGTTATTAAACTTTAAGTTAGTTATAACAATAGTTGCTTAAAACAAGTGGATTTATAAGTGATATGGCATCTTTCCGGCAATGGTCCAGGTCCTTATCTTTTCCAAAATCTCCCAGTTAAAGCGTTCGGAGATGCCGTTCTTTCTCAGTGTATAACGAAAGAAGAACTTAAAAATCAAAGCGTCATAAATAAGCATCTTCCTAACTGAATAGTAAACAAATTCATTACCTCTGACTATGATTTTGTAATTTATGGTACACCTGATGCGTTTGATTATCTCATTTAATATACGATAAATAGCTTTTGGTCCCTTACCAGAGTATATAATAACTATATTACAAACCTTAAAGGCATACTTAACTTTAGTAGCCATTTAGCTACGAAGTTCGCTGTTTGAACCAGTACTTATTTCCACAAAGC
This sequence comes from Anisogramma anomala, assembly GCA_038502455.1. Classification (NCBI taxonomy): domain Eukaryota; kingdom Fungi; phylum Ascomycota; class Sordariomycetes; order Diaporthales; family Gnomoniaceae; genus Anisogramma; species Anisogramma anomala. The sequence continues at coordinate 10,091,373 of JASMMZ010000002.1, read as the reverse complement.
TATTAAGGGTCCAAATAAACCCTTCTTTTCATAGGTTTCTGTATTAAAAGCTTAGACGCCATTTAATACTCTTGGAAAAATTAAAGGAGGCATAAATAAAATCTAAGAGTTCCTCTTCTTAGCCTTTCTTAAGGCCGTCCAATAATCGAAGTAATTACTCTATTAACTTTAGATTGATATAACTTAACGTTATATACCAAAGGGAAAAATCAAAAGACTTATTGAAAACTATAGGCATAAGATTGCAATCAAACTATTGTTTAACTTAAATAAAAGTGTAGTCTCTAGTTAAAATAACAACAGTTGGCTTAGTTTTTAAATCAACCAAAAATTAATCTTTTACTGTAGGACTTAAGATATAATTCATTGATATACTAATCAGGGTTATAATCAACACAGGGTAATAAAATAGTATTAGAAGGTTAGAGTATTATAACTAAACTCTTTTTTGGACTTGAATGATATTTGAATTATTCTTTATCCCATATGCTAAACAATGCCACTCCTTAATCGTAATACGGGGTAATTTTCGCCCAATATCATAAGACATAACTACTATTTCTTATCGTATGAAATATAGCAAGATGAGCTGAAATCGACTTTAACAGGGTTTTTGAACTAAAGTTTCTGAATTTCAAAGCAATGTTAGAATCTAAAAAAAAGAAGGAAAAAAAAAACAAGATTTAACTTTCATTTTCAATAATTCGACGTCAAAATTGGGGCATATACGGAGGCATTACCCTCTTTTGATACGGCCTTCAATTAGTTGTTTTGGCGAACTAACGTAAAAAGTGGAGATTTTTTGTTTATTTAATATTACCATGCAGTATCCACTATATAGCTAGTATAGTGTAACCCTCGCTAATGTGGAAATACATACATATACCGGCAGTAAGTCTTGCAACTTGAATGTTCCTACCTCACAAGAACCACCCTATTCGAAATTTTTTATTTCTAAGTCGTACCGTATTATCCATTGAATGAACTTTTACGAAGGCCTTGTCCCCAACTAAACAATTATACAAGGTTGAAAACAAAATCTTAGACACATGTAGCCAATTTTCAAGCAATGTATTGTACGTATATATTGAATGCTGTTGGGGTCTTATAATCAACTGTATTGATTCTCACTACGTGCGACTAACTCAACGTAACTACAAATATAGACCATGTTGGCATGCGTTTATCCACATGCTACGTAAAAGAGGGAAGCAACCACTAGGTGTTTCGGAAAGAGATCTTAACTAAATATACTTATAAAGAAAAGTCTGCCGCCTTATACAACCTTCATTTATAGAATAGAAACACCAAAAAAAACTTTATCAGAAATCGAATCCCAAGTCAGCTTTCCAATTATGACATTAAGGTGCCCTTCAGCTTAGGAACCCGTAACATTGTAAGGACGTGAAAACTTCAGTCTTAGCTAGGTTATACTACACAGCCATCTTAGTCTCCACTCAGCACCTACTTGTATAAAAGATCTAACAGCCCTAAAAAAGTGAAGGGTGTATAAAACATATATATCTCGGTTAAAAGCACGTGGAGGTAGGGATGATATACTTTACAACTCGGTAAAAGATATATTTAAAGATTATAACCCGAGGCACTTTTTGGCCATAGGCTGTAAGCCTAAGAAGTCTGAATAGTCGAAAAATAGGGTATAACATTAAGCGGGTAGTGTGCTTGGAAAGGCCTTATGTAGACAATAGAAAAAAAGTATTTAAAGTAAAGTCGAAAACCCCGCTAAACGAGTTAGGCACCAGTGTAGGTAGTCACGACTTAAAGATAAATAAATAAATAGAGCCGTTAAGTGCGAGCGCTTATGATAAAATTCTTTCTTCAAGACCTTAAAATGAAAAGGGAATCAAACTTGTATTTTAGTGTAAGTCCAAGTCTGAAGGGCCACGACGGAACAAATAGCGAGGGATGGAATCGCTGGTTATAAAAGCAGTTTTTGGATACATTGCTATGCAAGCGGTGCGTCCGACCGACAACGATTTTCATAGCTAAAAAAGCGTCGCCGGAAAAGATTTAAGTGATGATAGAGTCGATTAAAGATATTTTGGTGGAAGAGGATGCATATGTAGTGATGGTGCTGAAAGCGGCTAGACCTGAATTTTTTTCTCAGAAGTGTGCACTGATAGGGTTTATAGTGTAGGCCCTCTACCTTCCTTAACAAGGTGGTCCGTGCACCTATTCCAAGAAATTTGATGTAAAGTCGAAGATGGAAGTGGAACTTTTAACGTTAAAATTAAAGACTTTAACGCTAAAAGTAGATACCTTAAAGCGAGTATACTTGCATAAGATACGACTTCTAATTAGCTAAAATTCTCTAATACAAGGGTTTTTACAAGGTCTTATACAACGAACCAGTTGAATTGAACAACGGATAGCGTAATCTTATATGATAGTACCATAAAATTATAATGTTGTGAGTGGCGGGAGTATTTTACTTCACCGTTATCAACTGTAATACCATTCACCTTTTCTTGTTTTTTCATAGATTTAACAACATTAAAAGGCCGTGGATTTGGGTGTAATACCCAATAAGCCTATATTGAGTAGCTTTTATAGAAGCCGGAATAGCTATTCTTCTTAAACTAACTAATACATCAATTAACGTTAACAGGTGACTCACTCTTTGGTCATCTTTAAAAGATAGAATTTAAAGTTACTTTTACTTTTTCAACGCCGATTTTCGTCTTAGAAAAACGACTTTAATTCACGTAGTACGAAGGAAACAGGTTTCCTCAATTCACTTCGCTTGCAAATTATCTAGAATAGAAACACGAGCTCTGTACATGTTAAGAATTTAGGAAAATAATAATATCTTCAACCTAAAAGTCTGTTTAAATTAAACTTCTTTTAGTATTCTTAAAAGCTTCTACAAAAAGAGTTAAAACCAAATGGTAAAAGAGGTATAAAAAGAGTATTTTAAGAAGTTCAAAATTATAAATTGACTAAGTGCATTAACATATGCTAATGAATTTTAAATGGGCCTTTTTAGGGTCCTTCATATCTACTATAATTGCTAAAAAGTCAAAAGTAATAGAAAAATGTATGATTCTATGGGTCAAGAATCGTATTCAAATAGTTTAAGAAGTTTTGAAAAGATTTCAATCGGTAGCGGTAGACAAGTAAATATAATATATTTTTGTAAAAACTATATTTATTAGAATCTTCCATATAGCCTTACATATCCTTTAATTGTTGTTAGTAATATGTTTAAATTTATAGGGGTGCACTTTTCAAAGTTTTTTAGTAATTATAATTTAGGCTTTGAAATTTGCCTCTTTTTTCTCAAATTGAATAAGTGTTTTTTATTCCTTTACTCCTCTTTCATATGTATAGCAGTGCCTGTTAATTCGTGTAGTTTCGGATTCGTTGACTTGAAACTTTTAAGGCGTTTCTTAAGCTCAGCTATCAGTTTATCGTAAAACTTGATAGATGACTTGAGTCTTTCCCGTTCCGGGTGGTCTAAGGTATATGAATCCCTAGCTTCTGCTTCCTCATCCGAAAGATCATAAGTATTAACAGCTTAAAGATATTGTTCTGCTTCAGCCTGATGGGTATTACGAGATACCTTTCGCCCTTTCATTAATAGGTTCTTAAAGTCCAAAAACCCTGAAGCAATATGAGTATTCCTAAAGAATAAGATAGGAAAATATGGGTATTCAGCTGGAGGAAGAAAAAAAATGTAGGTCCAGAGAAACCAGATGTAATAATAGTCCTTTGGGAAGAGGGATTATTATCACTGGTATTGCTGCAGGACAGCCTTAGTGATCGAAACAGAAATATACGTTCTGGGGATACTAGGAGAGTATTCCTATAGGTATAAAAAGGGTTGTAGGAAGTAGAAATTAAAATTATCCAAAACGAAATATAAAATTAATTCAGTAAAATAGTAAAATGGGAGGGTATAATCATGTTGATAATGTGTTGAAGGTACTACATAAGTAGATATTGTGTAGGCTTATAAATTCAAGTATTCCAGAATCTCCTTACAGCACTCGATATATAATTAAGTGTTTCCTCAAAAAGATCTCGATTGAAGGTTGAGACTCTATACTAGTTATTTCGTTCTAGTAAGTTCCAGCCTAGGCAGCATCTCTGTGTTGATCCTCAGTACTAGTCAATACTAGTGCCCCTTGGAGATATCTTCATTTCCTGTGAATTCCTCATTATTTCGTATTAAGAGGTTTAGTACTTAAAATTGTATCAAGTACTGATTGGCTTTATTATGGCATTTTTGTTGTATACATACTAAGTAACTGTTCCTATTGTATTTCAACAAAAACGCGATTTTATAAGGTTATAATTTTTTATTTATTTCTTCCAAAAAACACTTTGTAATGCAAATAAAGGTCTGTAAGTATCCAGGTTTCAAACAGACCCATTTTATATAAGTTTCATGTATTCTTTCGTTTAACGGATTCCTCAAGGTCGTAACTAAGGTTTTTAAAATTTTACAAAATCCTGGTAATATAATAAATAAGAGATACTTCGTTTGATATCGTATTAAGAGTAATAACAGTTTACTTTAAGGAATTGAAATCTTCCAAAATATAGAGTAAAATCCTTATATCCGTGTCTCATCATTAAAGACTGGTATTAAAAGGACTATTATAATACGGTTAAACAAGAAAAAGTATTTAACATTGGAGATTTACCGAATTTAAGTCTGGGTTTAGTTGTATGAATAAAACCTTAAAGTTGATATTAATGGGATAGTTTAATCTCTTTATATACGTACTAGAATTTTTTTAAAGGTTTTAGCTGAGATAAGAGTATGGACTTTACGCCATTAGTAAATGGTTAGTCGTTATTGTGAAGGTAGGTAGAATATTAAGCATTTATTTTCGCGGATTAGTCCACAGATTTGTTCCTATAGATACTTGTATTCCCTAAATTTTACTTAACCATAACGAAATCCAAATATAATTTGAGTATAATGATGAAGTCCCAGAAGGCTAATTGAGTCAAGGTACTTGGATCGTTATTTGAAAGTTATATTACAAAAATACTATTTATGCATACCATTATTTGTATTCAAATAACAAGTAAACCCTTTTTTTAAAACCCGAAGAATATCGATGACATTCGAATCGAAAAAGTATTTGATAGGATATATATTTCCCGGGCTCCCTTTATAATCATGCGTTCATTACAGTCAATTACATTCTTGAATCTAAGGTAACTTCGTTTATTGAAAAGTTATTTGCATTTGGTAGTAAATACTGTGATATATTATTAATCAATGTTTTATTACCTGTCTTCAAGAATTGAAGGAGTATATTTTTTTAATTTACCTGTTTATAAAGCAGTCGAAACACTTTTTGAAAAAATCTTGGGGTTAATATAAGACGCGAGAAGCTAGGAAATTCGTTATTGGTTTTAAATAAACATAGTTAAATCCTAGTCGACATTATCCGGTAACGAAATAAAAGAGGGTTTTTGAGATAGGTAGGTACGTTGTACTTTGTAGATATCCGGAGTCTTGTAAAACGCTATTGTACAGATACGGTACGGTAAACCGCCTACCTACTAGTTTTCGTATCAATAGGAATTTGTAATCCGGCTTTTTGTGTCGTTGAAAAAAAAAACCCCGCTTTAATACATTATATAAAGGGGTGCCTAATGTTTAGTGTTTTTAAACGGTAGGCAAAACAAAGTTATTATGATTTACGGATAACTTTGCCACATGGTAGGTGGAAGTCCTCAAAGGCGACAGCATTAGACTCATTTTGATGTAATGGGGCGATTCCTTTCGTCATAACAATTGGTAAAACTATAGTTTGATCTTCGATACTTCTTTTATCAATTTTCGAAGTATTTACTCTCAGCGTAATAATTAAATATGCGAACGATCGCGGCGGCGGTAGTTATATGTATGATATGCGGTAAAAGTCGTTATTTTGTATACGAAAGTCCCTTAAAATGTTTAACGACTTTTAATACCCTTATTATACGATGTTCGATGTATACCCTCCATAATAAGACTCGGTCGAATTAAAACCCCAGATATCGTATATAGCGAAATTTAGTATTGAAAAAGAAGTCTACATCAGAATGAATTAGTCCTGTGGCAGCAAGTACGAGAGGATTATGGTAAAAGAGAAAACACCTTGGCGTCTAATAATATATAAAAGAGTAGACTTATTTGAAACGAAAATCAACCGGCTATTCACTGCATACAAATCTTCCTTTCTTAAAATAGATTTAAATTACATAATATTGAGCTATAGTAAATTCGAAGCCTGGAAAAATACGTTGTTAAAGCATATAATACCGCGGCTAAATTACAATTTAGTAAGAGTTAACATATAGTAAAAATATGAAATCGGAGAAAGAAGGGAATTTCATAGGGTATTGTAATTAAATAGAGAAACCCTATAGTTGTTATTTAATATCAGATACTTCGTAGTTTGTTAATTTAAAAGTCGTTAATAAAGATAAATAGGTTTCAATAAAACATGAGCCGTTTGATCCTTTAAATATAACGGTTATAAACAAAGCGTCCAAAACCTTATGTAAGTTATATAAAGAATCGAGGTAAATTGAATGTTAGTTAAAACGAACTTAATATAGTAAATAAAAGATGGTATATAGTTTAAAGCGGTTCATTTAGGTATTCTAATTCATATGAGTCGTTAATAAAACTTTGGGTGATAAGCGAATAAGATATTATTCAGGTTACTACATGTTTTAGCACTTTAAAATATTCTAGAATTAAAAGGATATTTTTTAAAACGTAGTTATAATGTGGTTTGCTTGCTTAAATTTGATATTATAAATACTTTTCATTAACGTTATTCTTGTAAAATGATTTTCACTTGTAAAAACTTGTAATCACATAGGCAAAAAGGATTGGTAATAAATCCGTAATATGCTTTAAGTGGTTATATTATTAATGCGGTAAGTTTGGATGATATGTTACGCATTTTAATGTTGACACAGCGAATTTCTTCGTTTATATATCAGACCTTTACCGGATAATATATTAGGTTTTATTCCAGTCAATTTTTGATTTGTTATTGATGTCGTTGACGGCGGATCATCTGGTAAGGATATTGAATTGAAGGATTTAAACATATTAGCGTACATTGAAAACAAGGTGGCTGTCGATTTCGAGAAGATGAGTTTGAATCGGTAATGGAGACTTATTCTAGTTTATAATGCTATATATTTTCACGAAGTCGGCGGCAGGGTTAGATGTTATATTTTGTAAATTGATAGGTACTTAGTATACTTTGGTTCAAAGAATTCTACGTTTTATAGACCCTGTGTTATGTGGGTACGCTTTATTTATTTTTCTTATATAATGAAGAAGCCGATCTCACTTGAAGGTCTATCACTTCATAACCTTAATATATGTTGAGGCAGGTTTTCTAACTGCGTAAATAGCGTTAACATATAGTTGCGCGAAGGTTTTTATTTACTTGTCTATTATTACGTCGATTTCGATTTTGAAAGCATGTGGTAGTAAGGATATTCCTAGGAAAATTAGGTCATTTAACTTCAGTAATCTGGGTTTTAGTTTTTTAATACGTGGAAGTAGTGATATATAGAGTTTATGCGCCGAGAAAGCTATGAACAGAACTCTATAATTAGAGTTTTTTTTAAGATTGGGTCGGATCAACATGGTAACTTCGGCGATAATAGTGAAAGTAAGATCGAGGATATATTTTAAGCGGTACATTAAGACTCCTATCTCATTATTAAAGTAAATGCCAATTTTGAGAGCCTATTTATCGAAGATACGTTTTCCGCATGCGTTGTTGAAGATCGGTGTCACCCCATTATACACGACGTCGATATCATTACCAATGATACTTTGAAATCCGAGTAATGAATTGACAATTTCCGTTTGGATAGTGTTTGTAAATTGCTTTCGGTATACGTTGATCATGTTGATATTGTTCACGACTAACTATAAAATATCTTTTTCGGTACTTGATTGTAATTATGTTGTGATAAGGGAAGCCTTTTTACTAACCTAGGTAAAAATCTGAGGCTAAGTTTCTAAGTGTAATTTTCGTTGCCCCTCAAATATATAAGTAGAACCCCTTCAATTTCGAATTGGCGAAATAAAATTGTAATCCAGGTGTCGTTATTTAGAATACTGGCTGTTATCTTTTTTGTATTATTAAGGTTACTGTATGTTAATGATACTAACGCTTTTGTATACGCAGTTTATAAGTAGGGCTTGGTATACAGTTGTAATTCCATCCACGTTTACCTATATAATCTTAGGTCCTATACTTATTTTCGGCGTTCGGTAGTAGTTAGTTACTTTAAGTGTATATAGAATAGTTTTATTTAATATTCTAAACGTTGAAAACAATTAAATCTAATCAAGTTGCAGGGCTTTTATTTCTTAAATTGTTTCAATTCGTAAGATCCTTTGAGTTTTATTGAGTGGTAGGGGTGTTCAGAAGTAACGACAACTAGAATTCGGATACCAAAGTAGCCTAATTTACCGTTAGGAAACCCTTATTAAATGAGGCTTTAGTTATAACTAGGAAAATGGATTATACTTTTATTATTAAAGGTTTGAAGGTTTTAAAGCTAACCTTTATAACCTCAGAGGACCTTGACCCATTTGTATTCTATTTTGATTTGATTGCCAACTTGTTTACCTAACGATGGCCGTGTTTCATTGGTATAATAGATTCTGTATCCATATTAAAATCCGTGAGCTTTATGAAAAACAGGAAGTGACTTTTATTAGTACAGTTTCGTGCAACCAATACATTTTAAGAGACGATAATCCCGGCTAATTCGTACGAAATATGATTCGAAGGAAAGGAATTGCATAATAAGACTGTATTAGCATATGAGATCACGTAACTATCGATTTTAAAAGAACGTATAAAGATTACGGGTCACGTTATATCCTTACCGTCACAATATTATTAGATGTTGATATAATATGGCTTTGCATTTCATCCATTTTTAGTTAGGCGTATGATCGTTCCGTTAGGTTAAAAAGCGGTGATAATATCCCTAGAAAAATACTCCGCCACTACCTTTGTATTATAACATATCTTTTTAAAAAGTTTCATCTTTTTGAACTAACACTTAGAAACACGAATACATTTTCCGTACTTTCCTTTCATAGTCACGTAGTAGTCGCCGTAAATTATAGGGAATGGTTCGTAATAAGATCATATTATTGGGTCGTAAAATACCATTCAAGGGTATAATCTCTTTTCGAAATCTTATAATTGTGGTACCGGAACGTGAGAATGTAACGTGTATTATGAAATTAATCCAGATACTATTTTTTCTGAAATCAATGTTGGCAACATTCATTTATTGTTTGTAAGCCCTCTTTAATGATTAAAAGACGAAAAAACTTTATAGGTTTAAGATAAGGGACGTTATAAGTCATTAAAGGAATATGAACATTTTAACCGTATACTAATGAGTAAACGATCATCGGTAGGGTTTTTGTCCAAACATTAATTTTCTTTTTCGTTATTCTTGGCTCTTTGTTGATTTCATTTTTTGAACAGTGCTGTAAATAATGTATGGAACTCCTTTGAACACGTATCTACATTAATTCTAAGAAGAGGTAATGGAGGTTCAACAATACATATAAAATAATATATACAATATTTCTTTAGAAATAAATTTATTTTTGACCACGTTATTAGTCAAACCAATGAAGAACATTATAAAGGTCTTATCCATCGAATCTATAATCAACGGGTTTGGATATACCTGTTTTATAAAAACGTATTAAAGGGAATAAAAGATTCGAATACGTATAAACCTTTTTCATAATACGTTCAGGAAATGAGTCTTTTGATATATTATTTTAAACTTTCGGGAATTTAACAAAGACCTGTAAATCCTTTTTCTTTGTTGTTCATTGGGGTTTGATAAGTTATATAATATGGTATTTCTGGTGGTTGCATGTAGAGCTCTGATGGCTTTTCCTGTATATAAGGGTTCTTTATGATGTTAGGAAAACCAGCGTCCTGTTGCGGCCTACCACTGCATCCTATGTGGTATTAGGGTTCGGTAAGGTGGTGGGTTTCGTACACTCGTTTTCCGGGACGAACAGTAATGTTAGAACCATCGTATAGACGGTAGATAAAGGCGTATTAAAGGCCTTTCGGGTGGTTCCTTTATAACTATTCGGTTTACTTAAAAGGAGAAGAGGGAAAAGGCATAGGTTTGTATAGAGGTACAAGCCCCTCTATTGATACCCCCAGACCCCCGTTTGCGAGGATGTCGGTAACGTACGTTGCGATATATTATATTAACTTTCGGTGTTAGGTAAAACCGAGTTTGTTGAAAAGTGTGACAAAGGTATCAATAACTTATTCATAAGCCTTATAAATGGATTTATCAACCTAAAATCGCGCCTTTATATGTAGAAAACCCTATAAATGAATTCGGCATTAAAGCGTTAGGTTTAATAAACAGCATCGTTCCCCTCCTCCAGAGGAAGTCTAGGTGCTTAGAGTTTGTGTTAAGGCTCTTGAGTATTTTGTAAATATCGAGTCGCCTTTGCAAACTTACTAAGGTCGCGCGTAGTCAGTCTGGCCCCTTTTTCTTTAGCTATGGAGGGATCCATTGAATTGTTTTTGATGGTGATATTAAGGAATCGAATGTAGGTTTGGTGGCAGAATTAAGAAATATGGAGGTTATCCATGAATGTATCAAGAAGGATGAGCCCCAGTAATCTATCTGAAATTTTATAAAGATATTTACATATATATTCAAAAATCCATAACATTATCTTAACGTCTAGAATAACTTAAATATTATATACCTACATCGAAATTATCTTTATTAAAATTGGTGATAACGATTTCGAATCCACAAAGGGCTTCAATTACGTTGAAGTCGAAAATATGTGTATTGTTGTTGGTAGTTCTTTATCGTTGCATTGTAGTCGATTTGAATCCCTAATCAAAGTAAATAGTGTTGCATTGAAAATGGTGATGAGTTATTTTCAAGTCTGGCAAACCGATGGCCGGTCTGCATACTAATTTGTATATGCTACTTTTTAGCTTGTATACTGATCTTCATTAGACACCTACTGTATTTGCTTTATAGTTGATACAGTTAATTAACAAATAATACAGTTCATCCGAAATCAGTTTGGTTACCTTGACTATATTATAATGGACTGTTGTTTTAAAACTGGTGATTTGTTTTTTGGCGTATGCACTAGTATAACCAATTACTAATTTATGTTCATATTCGAAATACCTTTCAATTCCATAGCCCAGACTCCTGTTCATTCCAATCGGTTTTGTATTTATATCATCTTTAATCACCATCTTTCTCCCAATATTTCTAGGTATTAATTTATTCAAATCACATATACAATTCCTTTTTTACAAATCTACAAGCGTCATAAAGTTGTATGCTACCAATCACCTACCTTTTGCCTATAGGTCTGGGTACTTTTTTTCCCATATCACCACCCTAGTATTTTTTCGCGTTGAGTAGTGTATCACTCTTTCTTTTAGTCAAGTATCAGGAATTTTACGTAGCTTTCGATTTGTACTATGAGTCTATTTCTGTTTCTAACTCTTAGTAGAGCGTTTTTGTCTTGGTATGGGCTTAGTCATAATGTTGGCGAAGTTGTTTTTTCCATCTGTTTTCCTAAATTCGTTTTTTTTCCAGGATTCTTAAACATCTCTCAAAGTTACTGCGTTTATTATCATATTTTTTGCTTAGTTATTCACAGTTTAGAAAGGTATTAACAAACGCTTTGTTAGTTAGTATTCCCAACTATAAGTATTACAGGTATTACACACAATTTGGTAATAATCCTCAACGTATTGTCAGTTATTATATCGATATTAAAACCTATTATTATATTATACACCTTCGATATTAGCACGTTTTATGTCATACGATTATGTTTGACCAATTCTTCATGTAATATGTTTCAGATGATTTCAAATGGCCTATGAAACTTATATTATTTATCAAATACTATCAAGAACTTTACCTTCGATATAAGGTTGATGTTGTTGGTAAAAGAGCCACTCATAAAACCTATTAATTTTTCCGTCGTGAAGTTCACCGATCAAATATCAATATCTTTATCTAAGTTGTCAATTTATAACCAAAAAAATGATTGAAACTCTTAAAGTCTTTATTTTATGGAGTTCGAACTTTTTCCGTATTCGAAAAATCTTAGAATGCCTTAAATTAATATAAAGTGGCGATATGAATATTCGAGCCATTTTCTTAAGGTATCGTTGTAGCTTTTCTCATTAGTTTTATCGAGTTTTATTAAGCATATAGCTTTCCCATTTTATCATAGGTTAAGGTATACACTACAAATATAGTCCATATTAAGAATGCGAATTGAAGATCAGTTGAGGTTTAGTTGTATGATTTCGGCCAATGTTTCAATTAGCTTACTGTCCATATTACCCGATATTACTATACTTATCAAGAGTGGAAAAGTATGCTAGTAGATTGTATAGTAGAGTATCACGGCCTAAGTGAGAGCTTATGAGCTCTCATCTGAGTCGTGAACTCTCTAGATGCTTTTTCTGGCGCTTGCATTTATCTACTACCATCTTTGAATATTATACTATCTTTTTGATACGTTAATTTAAAATCCTAACCAATATTGACCAATACCCGGTTGAGTCGGTTATAGACAACCTAGAAAAAAAGAAACAAACCTTAGTTACATGTTTATAACGGGATGCTATATTGGTCTCAATTGTTCCGTACTCTAATACTACGATTCATAAGAATTACGCGAGGGCAAAAATATATTGAAAAACCCTTAATGTATTTGAAAACCAAGTTTAAGTACGATATTATCAATTTAATTTGTGATTTTGGAGAAGTGAAAGCCTTGTTTGGTTCTTATTAACTCGAATATCGCTTTGGACGTATCTAGGCACTTCTTTGGACAAGTATTTTATTACGTATTGGTTAGATAATCTATTAAGTTTCGTGCACATTCGCGGGTACCTACCTAACCAAAAATAGTTTTTTTACCGTTTGCGCATATTTACAAAGCAAATAAAATAGCTTTTCAAGCGTTTATATAAATACGCTAGGAGTATAAAACAATTTCTGAAACTTTCAAAATAACACTGAAAGCGCCTAAAGCAATACCTGGTGCTCCTACACAACCTTTTAACTTTTATATAACCACTTTTACTCCAACGTTTGAGATACATTTTTTTATGTATCTTTGGATTCAATCGAAACTTACGCTATTCATGTTTGTTGACTCTTTAGCAAATATAATGTTTATAAGAGTTGTACAACTAATTCAAAACGTATGGTTATATTATATTTATGTTATATTTATTTATTATTCGCTTCTATTCTTTCAAAAAAATTTTGGACCCCTTTGATTATATTGTTTCAAGCCTATACAAAACCCCTTTAGATATGACTTTATATCACTAGAGTGAGAAAGTGTGAGGAAGCACATTAATAGAGTGCATGTTAGGGTGTCACGAATCAGGAAACACGTTAGTGGAGTGTATAGTAGAGTGCCACGCTCCAAGTGAGAGCCTGTAAGCTCTCATATGAGGCGTGTAATTTCCAAGTATTTTATCTCCCTTTTGCATTTATTATCTTTCTGATCCTCAAATATGAATACTATACTATCTTATTTATAAGTTAATATAAAGACCTAACTGATACTGATTAGTAACCAACTCGGTCTACTACAGATAGATTAAGAAAAAAGAGACGAACCTTATTTAAATACTTATAGTGAGATACTATAACAGTCCCAACTTTTTCAAATTTTAATACTACGATTTATGAAAATTACGCGGGAGTATGGAGAGACTATAAAACTCGGAGTAGTTTTTAAAAGGAAAATTCTAATACGATATCATGAATTCGATTATTTCCCTTCTACTCCTACAAACTCTATTTCGTTACCATAAACTCGATTGGCGATCTGCACGTATCTGAATATTTTTGGGAGAGCGCTTTATCACTCATAGATTACGCAAGTCATTGAATTTCGAAGCCTTTTATTGTAACCTATCCGAACGAATCATTATACCAGATAGGTATCGAAATGAGTTACATACATTTCAGAAACGATAAAAATAGATTTTGAGGCGTTTATACTATCACTTCAAGCGTTCAAAATAGCTTTTAAAGCGTTCATAATGATGATGGAAGCGTACAAATAAAGACACAAAGCTTTCACATACTATTTCAACTGTTATATATAGTTTTTCCTCCTATATCCAATATACAAATCTTTAGATTTATAATAGTTTACTTTTTTTTTCTTATCCTGTTTATATAAGTTTATACTTATAATGACTGTATTCATAATTCCTTCAATTAATATAAAAAATTGTAAAATCTATATAATTAGTTTAAAATGTTTAGTTCCATATTATTCGCATTCTCTTCATACTTACAAACTTTAAACGCCTTATTTTCAATGTTTTATTACATTTAGTTTATCTTATATTTACGTATTATACCGTTTTAGTTTTCATTGTATTTCGAAAATCTTCTCCTTTCATTATATCAAACATATATGAAATCTCATTATTATACTATATTCGGGACAACACCTTTTATACGAGACTTTACTCCTATAGCACCACCAACAATGAGTCCAGTTAAGGAAATCAAGTATATAGACGTTTTATTTAAGTATATACTGTTTTGGATAAACGTTTTAAAGTATATTGATCTCAATTTGTAGGACACAATATTCGTAGCGCCAGTTCAATATCTGAAACTTTAAGCGGTAAGTAAATACATTATAAACGTGATTTTTCGTTATTAGGAGGAAAAATTGAATAGCTTCTATATATGTGATGATTTTCAGAAAGATTTCCAGGGTAGACGTTAGAAATGAGGTTTATAGTATAAATTACCCATCGAAAGTGTTCCGGGTAAAATTACGAAGTAAAGGAGTTGATACATCAAGTGTTTAAAACGTTTGTATCGCAAAATCTTTAGTTATCATGGCCGAACTCTACGAAATGCGAAATTGAAAAATGAAAGAGGTGTCGAAAGTGGATTTTATAAATTAATACTTGATAGCAGCGCGTTAGAAATAGCTTATCAAAGACATACATAACAATTTATAACGCGTTAGCCCCCAACTAACATAAAGTCTAAAAGGTTGACGAGATTGACTGCACCTTGCGAAAGGCCAACAAAACTTGAGGAAGAATTTACGGAAAAAGAGGAAAAGCCATCAAGGTTATCTTTCACCCGGCTTTAAAACTTACCTACATTATCAAATACCTTAGCATCGAAATATAAGACGAGCCAAATACTAACCAGAATAAACACCCTTTTTGACTGCGAAAAAAACGCCTTAAACTAAGGGGAAGGCGTTTCCGGATTAAATATAAAATGAGATGAAATGCTATACGCCTCTTGAAGATCAATATCTACGAATTATTACCTATATCGCAACATTTAACTTTACCGATCCCCTACTAACAAAAAATTTTTATAAAGCTTACAAATTAAGCTAAGTTATAACTTAAAAATATAATTACAATATAGAATCATACGCCGTATTTAGAAATTGAATTTGTGCAATATGAAACACCTGCAAAAAACTGGATATTGAATCATTATAGTTTCATATTATTTCACCCGGTATTCAAACTAGAAAGAATAAGTAATGGTATATTTATTATCTGATACAAATGCATACATTCGTGAAATGTTATCTTTGTTTAAAAATAAAATTAGACACTGAAATTAGTTTCAAATAATACGATGATAACTAAATGGAAACTACGTGAGAATCCATTCAAAGTTTTCGTCATAACTCGGAAAAACCCTTATAAAAATTGTTCAATATCCTATTAATGAAATTGGGAAAGCATAGGGCAACGCTTGGACCAGAAAAAAAGGCCTATAAACTATGTATTTCATTATTGATAATAGCTGTTCATATAATTTTAAACTTTAATCTTACGTTATTTCGACTTGAAATTAATTTAAATACTTTCTGTACGCGGTATGGAGATTATTCACAAGTTCAATACGTTGTTAGCACAGCATTATATTAATAATTTTAACTGTGATGGATAAGGATGAATGCACATAAATTAAAAAAACGAACGTCGTTAATACGATTCACCACGTTTTAAATCGATAATATAAAGTGTATACAAAAAATAGTGACATCGACCCGAATCCTAAATACGGATATAAAGGCGATGAAAACAAACGAGTAAGTTTCCAAAACCGTAGATAAATTGAAGACTTAAATGGGTGACTCAATAATGAAAGAAACCTCCTTACTTAGATTGGATCCATTGCACCCTCGTAAAAAAACATATTAAGGTCAAAATCTCTCCAAAAAGGTGGCTCATTTACCTTAAAGTCGACTGATATTAGAAAACAGATATAGTACACAAATAAATTCGCGTTAAATAATACTTTTACGCTGATTTACCATTTGCACAATAAACAGAGGGAAATTTTCAGCTTATATAACTGATTTGAGAGGTATCAAAGAGGGGTTCGACGTTTAGTAATACGATTATATCTCTAAGGGAG
Organism: Anisogramma anomala; assembly: GCA_038502455.1. NCBI lineage: Eukaryota > Fungi > Ascomycota > Sordariomycetes > Diaporthales > Gnomoniaceae > Anisogramma > Anisogramma anomala. The sequence goes on along the minus strand of JASMMZ010000002.1, from coordinate 10,074,858 downwards.
AATACTCGGGGGGAAACGAGATCTAAATAACTATCCTAGATAAGAAACGGATAAAAAAGTGTTAATAAGCTTAAAAAATACTTTTTTCCTATCCAAGGCACGTTTGGATAAAAATGACGAAGTTTTCAACGCCCACAAAACGTCGCAATTAACATTATCTATTAGGTATGTGTACCGATTTCAGGGCATTATAATAGATACTGGCGTGACGGAAAGCCCTATTATGGAAAAAAGGAAATTTAACGTTATCGCGATGAAGTTTCCCAAATTTTAACTCAAATGAAGAGGAGAATACCGAGAAGGTTTATACGCAAAGCGCAAAACGTCGTCATTAAAACAGTAAGGATAAACATGAGATTCGTGCCAGTCAAATTCTATAAAATGAAAAATAAAATACAATTCTCACTTTTGCTAGCTAATATGAACAAATGCGACATCTAAGTAAGGAATACAAAAAATCAATTTATCCTCGTTTCGGATAGCGTATCTATTCCGTTTCAATTGAAATTTGAATATCTTTAGATGGTGCTCAAGTCACTTACAATCGAAGTTGTTTATTTGATGTAACCAAAACTACTTATACTATATGAACGATTGAGTTATCCGACTATAAAACGATTTAGATGATTCTTTAGCGCGGTGGGTAATATTAATATGGAAAGCGAAGCTTTAGAGATTATAGAGAAGTTCTGAAACATGAGCTATCTGTACTTATAATAACTTATTTACGAATAATGACGACTATACCTGCTAAATATAGTTCACATTCGTTATCATGAAATGTTAAAACTCGCAATAATTATGCAGATTGTTATTGTAATGGTGATTCAGGAGTTAAAGCCTTCAACTATAACATAAATTTTCGAGGCTCCAGCTTTCTGTATAACTCGTTTATACTTTTTAGAATTCCAATTAATAATATTACCGCGTAGGATATACTTTTTCGGTCTGGTTTTTCAAATTACATTTCAGGAACAATATTAACTTTAAATATAAAGTAATTTTCAACATCATATACCTTAATAGACAGTCCATTCTTCACATGGTCAATATTATAACGTCTTTTGCAATCGCTAAATTTATACAAAGTATTTATGTAACGAATTGATAGGATGTCTTAGTAGACTTCAGGAATAAATTTCGTCTTTTGGATCCAGACTAGATTATCTACAATATAAACACAATTTTCCATTCGAATAAATAACTTACTAAGGCTAGGATAATCAGTAGCGAGTGGCGGTAAATACTTGTAGAGATACCTTAAGGTATTAATAAGTGTCAGATATATGAAAAACCATTTAAAAGTGTGTATACGGTACTATCAAAAGACTTGAACGGAATGAATACGAATTAATCCATCTTGTCAATAAACATAAGTGCTATGAATAATATATTTGATCTAATTAAACCTATCCCTATACTCTTTATATCGGTGTTTACCCCAAGGATTATACGGATTGGGCATTGTTACAAACCACTGATACGAAAAAGAACGCTATGCTAAAGGATATGACAGTTTTGCAATCTTGGAAGGCAAAAAAAAAAAAAAACCGATATTTAGAAAGAATTTTCGAAAAGAAATGTTCCGTAGAAAACAGGAATTCTGAAAAGGTCATTAGAATCCAAGTTAATAATTTAGAAAATAAACCAAGAGTAGATTAGCCCCAGAAGGATTAATGCCAGTCAAAGAAATACGTTGTTCATAGACTGTCTTAGCGGTACATATTCCTTTCATTGAATAATGGTACGGAAGTAGAAAAAGGAAATAAGTGGATTGAAAACCCATAAAACACCACTTACCAAATAATAATAACCACCATACTTTCACGATAACATCAACGCCCATCTAGTAATATATTTAAACTATTTGTATAACCCTATATACTTTTTGACTTCTTAACCGCACAGGTACCCCAAAATATACAAACTGAAACAACGTTAAAAAAAAGGTTGACTTGATTCGAAGAATAAGAAACGCCTTCAGTCCTTTATTTTACATTTCTTTATAACCTATAAAAAAGTAACAAATTGTAATCTAACTATTCTAGTTTATTGTAATGATATGGTTTTAATTTCGGGTTCAATATTTTAAAAAGTGAACGTAGAAGGATCTCTTTATATTGATTGAGCAGGGTTCTTTTCGTGTTAAAAGGTTTAATTAGACAATTTACGACGATTATGAAATCATCTTGATATTCAAGTATAAAATAAAAAAAATGGTGGATAATCCTATGATCAAAATAGTTTTGTAATGAAAGGGCAAGACAATGCTGGAAATAAGAATATTGAAAATTAATCTTCTAATTTGTAAAGAACAACACACTTCTTCATTTTAGCGTTTATCACTAACTTACCCACTCTTTATAACATTTCACCTTGATTCTAGAATATTACACAAGCACACAAATAATTAGTAAAGAAACTTAAACAACTTATTAACACCAACTTATTCGTGGAGCTCCAGAAGTACTATCTACCCGAAACGATATTGCATAACCTGAGATTACGTTACGGCCACACGGAAGCTAATATATATTGGTTCGATACGTATCAGGGTCACTATAAGAAACGCTGCGGAATAACTAGCTTTACCTTCAACCATAGTTTAATGGTTATCATAAGATTTTTTGAGGATTTTATAGGTATCGGAATATAAATTGACGATATTTTTGTCTTATATAATGCGTCCTTTTATACTCAAAATATATGAAATTAAGGAGGCAAACTCTGAATCCCACTGAAAAATGTGTTTGATGGAATAACGCTTAATTTATGTGAACGATGCAGCGATTACACTCCAAATATATCATACTAGAGCTTGTATAAAAAATACAATTAGACAAAGTTTTCTTTATTAAATGAACCCATACAAAGCGCCTAAACGAGTACCGATATTAGAATTAGGTGGGATTTGGGTTGGATTAGTTGTACGAACGAAATTGTAGCTCAAATTTTTTATCGTTATGTAATATTCAATAAACTCGTCTGATAACGAATATCGAGCGCTAAATAAGCACTATGAATAGTAAATCCGAAGCCTGAAGCGTAACTTACGTTTTGTACCCCTCAATATATCAACATCTAAACTCTTTGTTTTCTACTATTATTGAAGTGATATAAGGGGAAAAAGGATGGTGTAATTTGGTAGGTTGTATGGTATTTATAGTTAAAGAGATCGTGGGACTTAGGTGTTTTCGATTTGCAATTGACAACAGTTATACCAATAATTCTAGTAATAACTTAGCTATTTTCTCACTTTGAAAACTTGACAATCCTAAGACTTTTAGGCGTTCGAACTTGACGTTTTCAAGATTGGTTCATGAAAAGATTTTTTGGTGTTTTTGATAATGGCAATACTGTCGCCACTACTTAATTACCACGAACATTGATACAACTTAAAAGCTCTCCCTACTTCACTACCGCAAAAACTGACACAGTACTCAAGGGGCACTTTACAAGAATATTTCTCTTAACTTGCCTAAATAAATAGTAAAGACTCGGAAATAGCTTCTTTTTATAACTTACTCATCTATACTCAACATAATAAACATTAATGAGTGATAGTAGGACTTTATTGTTGCAATATAGTTGATTCGAATTACGGTTGAAGTAGCTAGTATATTGCATTGGAAGTAGTAATATATTACTTCTATTTTTGGTAGACCTATAGTTAGTGTGCACACTAATTTGTATAACCAATTTCTTAGCCTGTGATATGTTCCAAAGTGCGTACCTACTGCAATTTTCTTGCAGTCTATAGAGTCAATCCCGCAAACAATACACTTAACTTTCAGGCAGTACAGTCAAATTACTATCAATATACTTGACTTGACTATACTACTATTAACTGCGATTCTAATACGCCACTTCATTGTAAACGTGCCTCAAATTATACTGAAAAAGCCATTCCAACTAACTTGTCTTTCAAAAAGACGTTTTATTATTAGAATATACTTCTAATTCTTTTTATTTGGAAAAATATTGGAAAAGCGGTTGCAACATAGCCGAGATCCATATTCTAATAATTGAAATAGCTTATAATAACGAAGGGATCATTATCATAGATCTCATAATTTAAGTCACCGATATTAGGTCGTTCAGAATGAAATTTAATAAAATAGAACCCTCCATGTTCAACTTGTTACAGCAAATCTTTTTTAAACCGAAGTATTAGAACCTATTAATATCAACATAGAGATAGTTTATGATTAAGATTATATAAGATTGGGAAACGGCATCTTATCATATATTTTCGTTGAATAAATAAGTGTAAATGTGAATTGAAGATAACTTTAACTTTGCAATAACTATTTCAATAATAATGTTATAATACTAAAAAACAATGTTTTTTTAAGGGTTTAAAAATGAAATTGAATTGTGAAAACACGTGTCACAAATAGTAAGCTACTTATGAATCACAAAACAGAAATGAAGTGAAAATAAAATTCTTTCAACCCTTATATATAACTATATGCAATATTTAATATTTTCTCGCATCGTTGATGACAATAACTAGACCGCCGCCACTTATACACTCAACGACACCAACAGGGGTAGCAAAATAACTAGGTTATAGATGGGGATAAAATAATCATCCACGCTATAACGCAATTATAAACTATAGTTCTTACGATGCTGGATTTCAACTTATGTTATTCAAATCGCAAGCCGTTTATTACCTTTTTTCATAATAGCTACGAAAGTTATAATTACATCTCCTCGGTTATCCCTAACCAGACCATCATTGATATCAATTTTGCTTACACCGTAACTTTCGCCGTTATGAATGGATGTACTATTACTATCTCTCCTATAATCTCCACTATTTTTATTACCTCCTACAAGGGTAGCGCCGCTATTTCAAAGGAAATAAATCTGGTCGTTAATGATATTAGCGTATATAATTCAACCGAAACAAGTATCAAGTATATTTAGAACCAAAAAGTAACGGCGTAATTCATTTATCGTTAGTTACATTATTTCAACAGTTGATTTAAGCCAACACATTTCAAGTGTTACAGCCGGCCCTAAAAATGAGAATCTACAATTTTAATAAGAATTTTAAACCGCTTCCAAATACCTCATGTTAGACAGATGAATGTTTATATTGCTTAGTTGTTAATGTTCAGGTTATAAAAGTGGGCTCAGAAGATAGCTATAGTCTCATTCGACTTATGTCAATTATTAGTACTATGAAATCAACAACAACTCTTTATTTTCGTGTTAAAAGCTGTTTCTAACTACAGAAAGACGCTAAATAGAATATTATGGCTTGTTCGAATAAGAACTAAATATTTATGCAATTTAGATATTAAGGTCGCTTCCTGCACATCGAAACGCAACTTCAAATCATAGATTTTCTTATGCTCATCGAGTACTTTGCCCTTAAGTATAAATTAGCCGTAATGACACTTTGAAACTGAGATTCCCGTATTGTTATCATCGTTGGACAAATTAAAAATGTTGTCTTTATTAACTACCTACCCTATTCTACCCCCCCAAAAACGCGATAACTTAACCAATTGTATTCCGTTCAGACTAAGAAATCGACGTTAATAATTCGTTGACCACGGTTGTCCCGGTTTTGAAGCTTTCTATAGAAACAATTAGTATCTGAAAAGGATTTACTTACTAAATGAAATACTTTTGAATAAATTAATATATTATTCAAGTATTGAAAAAATAGTTTCTACCAAACGTTAGTAGCGAATTTAAAAAAACCTTTCTAAAGCTTTTGAAAGTCAACACCGTTTTCGATTAAATATTTTTTATACTAAGGTAGGTTAAAACTATTAAGTAGGATGTTTCATTTGTGAAGGACATTTTTTCATATTGTAGGCTTTATTTAACAGTTGAAATACCATCGGAAAAAAATAAAGCAAAGATAATATATAAAGTAAATAACCTAAGGTAATCTCTTAAGGAGGTAAGATGATATTTATAATGCCTAATGAAAAGATAATAAAATAGGTAATATGGGTTAAAAACATTTATTAAGTTAATATAGTGTGTTTAGCGTAGCTTGATATGTCACTAATCACATAGCATAAGCATAAGAAAGAGCATTTTAGAAGCGTAATAATTGCTCAAGGTAGACCTTTAGAAAAAACTAGAATAGGCACTAGTCTATGATAGTATATTGGATTAAAGTTGAAATTATATTAAAGTGCAGTTCATTTAATTCAATTTAAATACAACTAAGTTAACTGTGGAGTGATAAATTGAAACTAGGGTATATACCATGCAATCTGCCATAAATATTAGCATGTAGATCGGCTACCGGTCTGCTAAACTTAAAACAAGTCATCTACTACTTAATCATGCAATACTACTATTACTTAAACCACGATTAAAATCTACAATCATTACAAAGTCCAAAAGTCTATCAACACTAATCAGTATTTATTAGCTTCAGTAAGCATAAGCTACATAAATAAGAAATGATTTTTCAGTTACGCTTTGTAAAATAATCAAGTAAAGGAGAGATTCTTACCCATAGCCTTTATGAATAGCGTCAGTCTTTAACAGAAGCAATTAAAAAAAAACTTGTGAATTGTACTACTTCTTAACAATACTTTAAAATTAATCACGGTATCAATAATGAAACTAGTAAGAAATATTCATCAAACCCTTCTTAAGAACAAACGTTGAAATGAATTATTTAAAGTCATTAACTATTAAGAAAGTAATGACAAAATTTCCAAAACTCTTATAATTGGAAAACAGCTAAATATCTATCAATATTAACGCAAATAGATAGATTTGAAAATATTGTAATACCAAATAAGACTTTCAATAACTAATAACTTTTAACATTAAACCTTGCAACCTGCACCAATTCTTTTCCTCATACCACAAAATATTTCATTGGATACATTATCAAACATTATAAAACTATTATTAAAAGCGAAAATGAAAAAGAAAAAACTTTATTTCGAGCCAAACATCTACGGTACAACGTTAATAAATGGTCAAATACTCCATCTTAAATTATCAAGTCCTTGATCTATTTAAATCAAAGTTAACTTACTAGTCAAATTGTTTTAATGGTGGGTAGTAAGAAACGTATAAAGGAAATCGAACCCTTCGGACACATCTTCATTACGTATTATAATAAGGTCAATTGGAGTAATAACGTTAACGATACTTCCAATGAAAATTATGTAACCCATTACTTTTTATATTAAATCCATGACTAGAATACTTGTAAAGAGTTTGATCTTAGTGTTTACGCCTTTTCGAATTTCTATAATTTATTTAACAACTATATAGTTGAAATTAAGAGGACGATGAAAAGGGATTTGAAAGCTAAGTGAAAGACCAAAGTTTATTGAAAAGGTATCTTTATTTCAGATAAGCTTTTTAAAATAATCGCAAAGGAATTCTTTAACTGTATCAACTGGAGGACTTCCGTTATAATCATTAATTTCTAGACTTAAAAAGGAAAAAGAAGGATATTAAGAACTAGTAATATCCTTGTATATATTTCAAAACACTACACCTCAATACCAAATTTAAACAATCCATTAATATCTTCGGAGATAACTTTGTATATTTTGACGATAGAAAACATTTAAATGTATTAGCAAATTCAATTCCCGCTCGCAACAAAGCTAAATGAGAATTAAAAAAAGTAAAAGCATACGAATCAATAACCGTCAACGCGATAAAGAAATTAACGTTGTTGCTATCCAAAAGTTAATCAAGAAGATCGTTGAATCCCTTAAAACGTCCTTCAACATCTTTTAAACCGCGAAAACATCCCTTAAAAGCGTCAAATCCATTGGGATTAAACCTTTCCAGAGCAAATATACCTAGAAATAGAAGCTTAATATAAATTATACTATAGGTCTTAACCCCTCCGGCCAAACAACTGATAACTACCATAATATTTGTTATTTTAAAGGTTTAAAAATCGAATTCATTACAAAAAACATCAACTATTAATACAACTATCCTAAGCTACCTCATAAACTAGTTAAGATTGTCAACTTCGACTTCAAGTTTTTTCCCGGTTTCGCTAATATTTGGAATAATATAAAGAATTATGATGGGAAACTATATACTCTTTTGAATACTAAAATAATACCGCTCCTCAACATTTGCAAGGAAATGAAAGATTAACCTTTAGGTTTCTATTTACTGTTTCCAGAAATCTATACGGGGTATGACAATGATTATTACCTAAATTTTTGAATTTAAACATAGAATTTTCATGAAATTTAGAACGGAATGAAGATTTAATTCGAATATAACGTCCACTATACTCATTATTATGCGTACTGGGTAACAACAGGGTTCATGACTGAAATAGCGTAGAAAACAAGGAGGAAACACTCATGAATATCCTTAAATAGACGCATGAAAATTTAATATTGTGATATTAAACAATGGAGAAAGCATAGTCTTACTAAACCATACTTCGCGAGAAGTTATAAGCAGCTGTAATCGGAGATAACGAGTTTGAATACGTTTCTACAATGTACAGATGCCACCAGTAAAAGCTTTCTTAGCTATTTACAGCCTTCGCTTACAACTATAATGGCGCGAACTCTAAGCTTAGTTGACATATAACTCCAAGTTAATAAATTTCGAGTTTATAATAATAAAACCCTTCCAATTATATATTATATCAACCGAAAATACGAAAGGTCTTTGCGGTCATGATTTTGTCCCAAACCTTTAGGTTAGAGTTTATACAAGCGACAACGATGTGAAAAAAACCTAGAACAGATAACCTAATTATACATACTATCGCTGTAATAGTAATATATGATATTATATCGATAGAATGTTCGGTTATTGGTTAAGTCGTCACCCCGTTGTTCAACGTTATAAATATCAAGTGATATAGTATACCTAATATGCTTTTACTTTTGAAGAAAATTACTTGGATTGTATCATGCACCATAAGGATGAATATTCTTTACACAATAAAGATATATCAAATCAAGTCACGTATTATGAAGATATTACTTTTAAATAAAGCCAGTAACTAGCTGATCACTCTTTTTTTTACCGTCCAACTGGCAAAAGCCCATACATTTTCCATAAAAATTAAGCACCTACCCCTTCATATATATTTAACCTTTGTAATACTTACGCAGAATACGGGTTTTAAGAAATCATGCCAAACACAGGTGTAATAAGGGACTTAATAAAAGGCTATTCGTAGTATATCATACTACGATAGAAATGAAATACCGCTAAGAAGATTAGTTTTTAAAATGTGGGTAAAGTGAAAGTTGGCTTTAGCTTATATAATAAATTATCGTTATTAGGGTCACTAACTATATAAAAGGTTGTTGCACATATTACCTTCCATATCCTTAAATTTGGTACCCTTTTTATTTTTTGTTTAAGAGATAAGATGATTCTCGGCGTTAGCATTGACGTTAACATGGATTAGCTAGTCAAAGAGGACCGGGTGTTTCTTTTTTCTTTTATGTGCATTTATGGTTTTACGTTTAAGGATTCAAGGTAACAGTAATAAATATAACGGATTTAGAAATACATTAGTTATACAGTCGATTGAATTAGCTAAGCGTTCATAAGTTCTATAGAGTTCTTAATTCTATAGGATATAAAAATATGGAGTCCTATATGCAGGAGCCTATTGAAAAGCTTGACTGTTATTTCCAAACCCACGCCTAATCCACTAAAAGGTCTAAGTATACTTTGAAAAACGGTTATCTTTTCAATTGAAAGATTTTATCTTATGTTTTTTCCTTGGATAACAAAGCTTCTAGTTATGTCGTAAATTTAGTAACCTTTTTTACGATGTTAAGTTCCTTAGGTCCAGTTTGGAGAATGACGCTTAAGACTCTTTGGAAATGTTATAAATTAACATATACCTGGGGCTACCAACCTATATTGTTTACGGTTCTAAGACTGATTTTACTACGGTAAAGATATAAATTAATGTTGAGATACTGGGGACTAAATACTAACAAGAGCCTGTAAAGGCCTATCAAAGTATTATGAATGTTATGAAAACACATGTATTACTTCTACAAACGTATAATATCTTTATATTGGAGATTGAAAACTATACGAACCAAGAATAATGTTTTTAAATAAATATAAAAGGTTTTAATAATACTGTAGGCTCTGACGGCCTAATACTAACGCTTCTATTTTTTGGAGCATATTCTAGTTTAAAGAGTGAATAACCATCATTAATTCGTACCTAAAAAAAGGATATAAAATATGGTGAGGATTTGAAGGAACTTTAAAGAAAATTTGCTAAACGTGAAGTTAATAACGCTTTTAATAACAGGAATATCTTTAAAACGATCGAGGTACTAACTTCTCTATTATAAAGCGAAGTCCTCGTGTAGCGAGATGTAATGATCACACTAAATACCCGTGAGTAAATAGAAGGCGTCAAGAGGTTTATATTAGCAGTAAGATAGCAGAAGTAATAAAGGTGCAATATCAAGAAGATGTTTGTTTGTGCTGTAGAATAATCACTAGCCGTTAGGCTATTCAGGTGTGTAGACTGAATACTTAGATTGATAACTGAAGAGCTATGAAGGAAATACTATCTATGTGGTGATGAACGTGTTCTTATATATCCGTGCCTTCATACCGTCTTCAGTACTGCACCGCTGAAGTCGCTGGTCGCTTCCTACGGTCCTATGTAGTATCGACTGGACCGCTCTTCGGTCCTTGCAGTCCCAACCCTAACCCTGGGTCTTTACATAAGAGATATCCTCGTTTGATGTGTTGGACATCAAGCTTCTGATGGCGCAGTTAGCCGCTAACCTGTTCCATAGTCTGCAGTTGGTCCTTAGGTTATAACACGAGAGCTAGGCAAATATGATAGCCCTTTTGAAATTTTAAGTTTTGCCAGTTTAGAAGTAGTTATCTAAATTGTTAAAAGTCTCGCGACACTTTGCACAACATAAGTCAAACCCTGTATGAAAGCAATTGAATATAATAATTTTAAATACTAGCGAATTAATTAACATAACCCTTCTACTACCGTAATTCATAAGCCAATGAAGTGACGGCGGCGCGGCCAACCTCCAAAGAGAAGAGATACTAAGGATCAAGATGAGCAATACATACTGAGTCGTATATATAAAACTTCTTATGTTAATAGGAAAGATATTTATGATTAAGATTTGGCTGTCAAGCTCCACGTATAAGGAATCATTAAAACTTTAGGTAAACCATTTGAAAAGAGCGATATAGTCAAGATTTATGGACTACTTATTCGAGGAATTTTATAATTTGTATTTAAATATTATTATTGGTGGAATAGTAGTATTTGCAGTGCATGTTTCATTTTGTGTGGGTTGACTGTATTAGGTATAAGTCGAGTATACTATACCACACTTAACACTAGGGCACGAGATAAACAAATACAAATTACAGTGCAGATAAACTAGAGGTTTGTCAAACCTAGAACAATAAATCTACTATCTGACCATGCAATACTACTGTTACTTCGACCAATCTAATTAACAACTTTGTAACGTCTAAAGCCCTAATAATACTGATCAGTATTTATTAGGTTAAGCATAGATAAACTAAGTAGAAGAAGAAGCTACTTTCCCGTTACATTTTACGTTAACAAACGGCGGCTAGAGTAAAGGAAAGATTCTTGCAAGGAGCCTCTATTAGTACTACTCCAGTCCATGACAGCAGGAAAATAGAGAAGACTTTGAGGTTGCGCTAGTTCACAACAGAAATCTAAAAGTAAGCGACGGTATCGCCATTTGAAAACACCAAAAGATCTTTATAGACTCTGGTTAAAAACGTTAAGATTAACTGTCAGAAGTTTTAAAGTTCTGCAAGTAGGTAAACAGCTAAATTAGTACTATTGCGGCTACTAATACTGAAAAAAAAACTAAATCTTACGGCTAGATAACAAATAACCTTCGAATTTCGACCTCTATTAATAACAAATAACCTCTAATCATACCTTTAATTCTTAGTTTTTCCCTATAATTTACTGTGTTCACTTCTCCTACACCAATTAAATCGCCAAAATCGCTGTTTTGAACGAAAACATTAGAAATTGCTAAGTGGCACCAAAATAGCTACGTTATGTGACTTTATACTGAATCGCCAAGTTTTTACGCGACTTTATATCAAGACCACCAAGTCTCTCGCCATTTACGCCAACTAAGTTTTACGCAAGTAAAAATCTTAAAATGACATTTAGTTAAAAGCAAATGGAGGTAATTAAAACCTTCGACCCCCAATTTACCAAGTATTTCAATAAAGAACTTTGGAGTTGTAACGTCGATAAAGACTGAAAGGAAAAGCATTTAATTAACTTTATCAGCTTTTACATCATCGAATTCGATGAAGTCCAAGAACTTGATCGTGGGGAACGAGTTTTTCGTAAGTATCGTAAGCTGTTCGACGACTGCACTATTAATATAGGAATGAAAATCCAAAAACGTATCAAGTTAAAATTAAAAGGAAAAATCTTAGCGAAAAGGGGTTTACGTGCCTAAAAGGGGTTTACAAAATTGGCACAAACTTCTTTCGACTCATCATAACTTAAAGAATACCCTTAAAACCTACACCCGAAAGGAAAGAATATTAAAAACCTTAATGCCCTTATATATGCTTTAGTGGACCACCCCTTTACCTCTAGATAAGTTAAGCCTCTTTACGTGTTAATGATTAGAAACCTGTTAGCTGATTTAGCAGTTGAACGCCTTGATGTAAAAACGCTAAATATGCTCATAGAGACGGTAGGGAATGTAAAGTAATAGCTACTTTTACGGTTAAGGGAATTAACGTTTGCGCTTTAAATCAGTTAATTAAGAAACATCTTTAGGCCTTCTAAAACCTTTAAGTTCCTTTTGCTTCCTAGAAATTTAATTAAAATCGTGATGTTCCCTAGAATTCTTCCTTTGGCAGGTTTTCCTATACACGAAAGCCCACTACAGGTCCCACTATAGAACTTTACCCCTTGGGCCAAACGACTGGTAATTACCCTTAATAACGTATTTAGAAGGCTATAAAAATTTAACCGCCAGGAAATATTAATAACTACTAGGATAATTATCGTGACCTCCCCCTAAAACATTTCCAAATGGTTAACATTAACCATAAACTTTTCACAGATTTCGCCAAAATTTAAAACGATAAGAAAAAGAATAATAGAAATATTTTAACCTTCTCGACGAAAAGATAATACCCTTTTTAAATATTTGCATGCAAATAGAGGTTTCTCCTTTTAGTTTTTACTTATTATCCCCTAAAATCCTTATAGAGAACGCTAAGGATTTATACCTAACTTTTTCAACTCAAGTAATTAAGTTTCAAGAGAATTATAACGGTATAAAGGGCTAATTCTAATACGATGTCTACATTACTTAATACTATATAGATTAGGCTACTACGAGGTAGACATCAATAATAGTTATAAAAAAAGAGGAGGAAACATTAATAGATATGCTTAATAAGATGATTGACCAGTTGATACTATGTTAAAAAGCAATAGAAGAGGCTTATGTTCGTGAAACTACACTTCACGAATAGTTATATATAGCATTTACGGGCGTTAGTAAATTTAAGTACATAGTATATCGCCTAAATACCTTCTGTGAATTCTTTTTTAGCTAATTATGTTTCTTGTTTGCCATTATAATGGTGCGTATACTGAGCTCGCTTGGTGTATATCTTTAAGCTGGCAATTTCTTTAACGTAAATAAAAAAGACCTCGCAGTGGTCAACTATGTCGACCTCAAGTACAGCTATAGACGTCTTCAACATCTGAGGTCTGACCTATTAATTACAAACTGGAGATAATGGTTACGCTGATGCTAATAGGGTTAATATTTCAATAAACCTGCTAACTGTAAGCACTATCGTCGTGATAGTAGCAAGAGATATTAAATCAATAGCAAGTTTAGCTATTAATTAACTCGATACCCTCTTATCGAGTAAAAAAAAAAAAAGATAATGTACTATATACAGTACTCCATCACTTTTTAATAGAACTAATTAAATTTAATTGTAAACTTCGAAGACGATGAATCAAATAACGGTGACAATTCTCCTAATTAGATTAAATGTAATAAAATACTGTTCCTAGCGAGGCCTAGTAATTAGCTAACTACGCTTTCTCATACTATTTAAGAGGTAAAAACTTTACCTTGGCCTTAACTAAGCTTTTAATCCCTTATATAACTTAAACCTTTGCGAGCGTTACATGGATTATATGTTTTAATGTATTATATTCAATATAGTAGTAATGTGGTGTTAAATAGGATGCTATTCGTCATACTTGATATTGTGGAAGAGTAGTATTACAGATACTAAGATTAATCGTTACAATGCTATTAAAGCTAAAGTTTGCTTCGAATTAAGCGAACAACAATCGTTATTAAGGATGACGGTAATTTAAACTACTGTAAAGTTCATTATGTTTTGTATCCTTAAATCCCCTACTACTTACTTCTATCCATTTAAAGGATATAAAGACTCTTGGTATTAACGTCGTCGTTAAAGCTACCGAATTAATTAAAAACTGTCAAAGGTTTCGTCTGGCTTTTAAGTAAGGGTACTTTTGGTTTTATCTTTAGAAGCCTAAAGTTTTGGTATTAAACCTTTTGGATCTGGTGATACGTTAACTGTATCGATGCTTTAATTGTCCAGGTGTTTTTCAGTTATACAAAGTCTTGGAATCTGAAGGGCATAAAATTGTGAAATAAATTGCCTTAAAAGCCATTAAAAACTTTTGTTATTAATTTAAACGTATACTCAAGCCTTTCGAAAATTTAAATTCATATTAAAAGATAATAATAACTTCAACGACGAGATTTTTATCTATACATCTTACTTAGATAACAAGACTGTCATTTACGTCGTGAACTCCGCAATTTGTTTCTATGGGGTTAAGTTTTTAAAGTCTTTTTCGGTGAAAAATAAGATATTTTGGATTGACACGTTCCTATGCCCATACAATATCGTCGTTTTCAATACCGGTACCAAATTGACGGCGGCAAAGCTTGAGGAAAATACGGGAATAATGGATCTTTAATGTAAATAAATGCCTATAAAGGCCTACTAAAGTATTGAAAAATTTAAAAGGGCATACGCCATACTTTTCCCAACGTATAATATCTCTACATTAGAAATTAAAAGCTTTACGGATCCAGAGGCACGTCTTTAAATAGCGGTAAAGAGACTAAACAATATTGTGTGACTTAACGACCTAATACTAAAAATACTGGTCTTTACAATATACCCACACCTAATAAATGAGTTACCGCTACTAGTAAATATCTAAAAAAAACTATAGTATAAGGAAAGGCTCTAAAGGAATTACGGAATGAATTAGTAAGTACGTCAGGTTAATAATACCCTTAACTCCAGAAACGGCTTTATAATAATCGACGTACTTACTTTACCGTTACAAAGTAAAATCCTTATGTGGCGGGAGCTGGGTAAATAGGAAGGCCTATATAAAACCTTAAGTATTATTAACTTTAAACTAGTTGTTGAAACTCCTAACGATTCAGTATCTTTCTATATTACCCAGTTTAATCCTTATATTAGAGAATTTAACGATGAAGACCCCTAAGCTAAGAAACCAAGATAATATGAATTTTTTTCACCTGTTATCGATAAGCCGATGAATCGTCGCTAGCGCAAACGATCCCCGAAAAATAATCATAAGACAGAGGAGGAATGTATACCGGGTTGTCTCTATAATACTTCTTTTAAAAGCAAAAAAGAGAAGAATAATAAAGACTTGATATTAAAACATCGAGTATAAGACATTACGAAAACTTCAGTTAAACCTTTCCAGAAAAACTATAGAGGGAATATCAACGGCCTATAAATTCTAAGAGTTGTATAATTTATATCGAACTCTAATTTTGATCTTCAAAATTAAAACGTTACTATATTTAAGTTAAGGATTATGTACGAGGTTCAAGGTAAAATCACGGGGCGACCGTACGAAAATTCATATGTAATCGCTTAAGGGTATGGCTATAAAGGTAAGATATTGGATCTTTACATAATCTTTAACAATTAAAGAGATTAGCTAAAGCTTAGTGATAGTTATGACAGCTAGTTAGTGAGCTAGGTTTAAAGGTAAGTTTAAATTTAATAGATGTAATATAAAGTAAGCCTAAATGTAGTTAGTAATGGATTTAAAACAGATTATTCTATTAGAATTGTATAGGAGTTATAGCTTGTCTACCCTTTAATGACGGTAATACAATATATTGAGCCAGTATAAGGACTAGTTAAAATGAGCATTTATTCATTCCCAACCTATTAATCTAACTTTAAATTACAGCTCGGTATAATATCCTTAATATACGAACCGTATTTATCAATAACGTAAGAAAAAGACTTTAGATTGGTTGTTATACGAATTAACGATACCTTTTTCGTTAGAATGGTTAACTTTATGGTATTGGAATATCAGGTGATTCAGGATTTCAATTTTTGGAATTGTAAGCTAATGACAATTTTGTCGAATGTTAATTAACTTAACTTTAAAGGATCGTGAATCCGTAAATTTGGTATTGATATTAGTCTTAGTTTCCGCTAAAAGACTCATGGCACTAATTTGACTATAATCTTTAAGACTAATATGGCTAAGGCCTAATGTTCTCTTCAATAACATACCCGTGATAGCTATATTGACACCTTATGCTAACCGGAGAGCTTTTATGACCTTTTTATCGTAATGCAAACGTAAAGCTTAACGGATAAGGATTTTAATCGGCTAAATAAAAGGATTAAATGGCAGATACAGAATCTGAATAGAGGGATTAATATAGTCTTAATCGACTTATTGAGAGCTAAGCTAATAAGTTTTTTGAATAGGTGTTTTACAAATAATACCGACGTGTTTTTTCATATCGGCTTTTTCATAACCCTCGTTAACAAAGACAGGTAAAAAGACCAGTTTATCATTATCGATAGCTTAATCCATTTAACTTTTGTTATATGTAAAAGGATTATACCAAGCTTATAAGCTTCAAAGTTTTACGGTATGATGATAGGCTTTAATATAGGTATGGAACGGTAAAAAACACTTAACGTTATTGTAAGGCAGCTTAAGATTTCTTAAATCCCGGTGAAGTTGTAACGACTCGAGGAGCCTATTGGGATACCTTTCGAAATTCGGAATGATTAGCGAAAAACGCCTGATGATCGATGAAATAATACCCTGTAAAGTCTACAAAAGGAATGAAATTGAAGAATTCCAATTAATTAACGGTAAAGATAATCATATTAATACTATAACAAAGGCATCGTCGAATAAGGCCTTGGAAAATTCTATAGGTAGTAGTAGGTTAATTATACGCATCGAGAGCTACGTTAGTAAATCGCTTCGTAATCTCGAGTTACATAGCGGCGATTAAGAATGTGTTAACAAACTGGAAGATTATGAGGGAACTAACGATGGCAACTTATTTAATTAGAACGACTAAAGTAGAGGTTTGTAAAAGTTTGTGGCGGAGGAATTTTTTGTGGGAGTCGATAAAGTTGAACTTCGGAGTCATAGGGAAACTGACGCTAATTGAGGTCAATTTTCATGCAAATAGGTGCATTTTAATGCGGAGGTTAATTAAAATTGATAGCAGTTTTGCTAGTTGACGACGTCGTAGTTTAGCAATTACTGGAAAATATTAGTTAATTATATTAGCGTGCGCATACCAACTTAAAAGCCGTCAGTGTTGAAATAGTAGGATTGACAGTGCATATATTATATTTTGTAAGCTTACTATATTGTGTGCAAGTCGAGTACAGTGTACTATACTTCACACTGAGGTATGAGACAAGCAATAAGCCATACAAATTATAGTGCAAACCTGCTAGCGGTCTGCTAAACCTAAAACAATACATCTATCATCTGACCATATAATACTCCTGTTAATTTTACCAATCGAATCGACAGCATTACAACGTCTAAAGCCCTACCAACAATTATTATTATTATTATTATTATTATTATTATTATTATTATTATTATTATTATTATTATTATTATTATTATTATTATTATTATTATTATTA
>JASMMZ010000002.1:9955755-10056833 GCA_038502455.1 Anisogramma anomala | reverse complement strand
TTATTATTATTATTATTATTATTATTATTATTATTATTATTATTATTATTATTATTATTATTATTATTATTATTATTATTATTATTATTACCATTTAATTAATTACTAGCGGAAATTGCACACTATATTGCTAGTATAGTGTGGTTCTCGCCAATGTAAAATGTACATATGCCGGCGGAAAGACTTACAAAAAACTCGAGCTAGCCTTAAAAATAAAAATGAAAAAATAATTAAGAAACACTATAGTTTAGAGATCGCAGTATGTATGGGCGTGAAAACTGTAGCTTTAGCCAAATCATACTGTACGGCCGTTGCAGTCCTCGTTCGACGCCCACTTGCATCGAAAATCTGACAACGTTCCTGAAGAAGTGAATAATCTATGAAACACATATACCACGGATAGGAGCCCGTGAAAAAGAGGAAGATGTACTTCATAACTCGTTCGGCGAGTCACATTTTTTCCACAAGCAGCAAACCTAAGGAGTCTAAGAAAACGTAAAATAGGGAACATTAATAAGCGAGTAGTGTACCGAGAAAAATCTTCCGTTGATAGCTCGATATCTAAAGTAGAGTCGAAGCCAATTGCAACATCAAGTACTCCGTGTAATCATATAGGAGGTAAAGCCTCAAAATAAACAAATATATCAAGCGATCATATACTAGCATTTATAAAAAAGGTCTTTTTAAAAAAATTGAAAGCAAAAGTAATCGACTTTGGTTGTATTGGAATGTAAGTCTGAAAGGTTATATTGACACAAGTAACGAGGAACGGAATCATTGTTTGCGTAGGGTGTTCTCTGGATGCATCGCTTCACGGGTAGTGCGCCGGGACGATGACGATATTTATAGCTAGAAAGGGGTTTTTAGAAAAGATGTAAGTCGAAAAAAACCGATTAATAATGTTGTAGCAGAATAGGGTACACGTGAGGTGATGGTGTTGAGAATGATGAAACTTGTAATTTTCTCCCACAACTAGAAATTATTAGGGTTTATAATATAGGTCATTTACCTTCCTTAACAAGGTGGTCCATATACTAATACTAAGAAAGTTGAAGCTCAGTTAAAGATCTTGAATTCCATTCCAACTTTTCCAACCTTAATATTACGATTTTTATATTAATGATTATTCACAAGGTTAGAGGAACATACATGGGAAACCCGTATGAAAAGTAACGTTTCATTGTTTAAAGATATAGTGATAAAGGTAACGATATAATTTTAATATGATAGTTAATCATCCGTAAAGTTGATTGATGCTTAGTAATTGTATTGACAGCAATTCAATGATAAAAACTAAGGAAAATTTTACCCTGAATTATTGTGATAATCTTTAAACATATACATTATAAGTGACTAATTTATAAGTGATTATTTTTCCCTAAATACTTCAAGGACATTGTGATTGATATCTCACGACGACAATTATACTATACATTAAAATATTATACGGATTGATTGAAATAGGTGTCCATTAATTTCTGACCTATCAATCACAATTTAAGTTATTGGTTAATACTAAATACTTAATCTACGACCTATTCCTACTAATGAGACAAACTGAAGATTTCAGTATGGTGGGTATATAGATTAACAATATATTTTTTTGTATCGATCATTACCACCTTAGTGGTATCGGAATAGCGTACGATTGAGGACCTCAGTTTTTCATATGACAAGAGAGTTGCAATATTGACTGAAGGAAAAAAAAAATCATTTCAACATATTATTAATCCTAACGTATAGTGTTAACGATATCGAACTTTGTTTTTGTTTTCGTTGGAAATGCTAAGACGTTGATTGGGTAAAAATTGATCATATTAACGTAGTAAAGGCTCAAAAGTATTAAGAGTAAATTGCCTGAAAAAAATCATATTTTGACCTCATACTAGCCAAAAATATTGTAAGAGTTATTAGTTGTGGCATAAGCCTAAAGCCCAACTGATAAAGATTTCGATTGACTTAATGAGCGATTGTATTGGTAAATGAAGAACTTAAATAAAGGAATTAATACGGTTCCTATTAATTTATTGATAACCAAGTTGATATTCTTCATGTATAGTTTTATGTTATAATGATACGAACATGTTGCTAAACATTGAATTTTTTATTATGATCGTGATAATGGATATATTACAGAAAATTCATTTTGCTATGAACTGGAACATAATATATTAAACCTTAATATAATATAAACGTATTACGAGATACTAATTTATTTTTCAAGTTTACCGCATGATAGCCATTTTGAATATATATATAGGTAGATAGATGATACTTTATATTGTTATTATGTAGTTGAATGTGCCTCCTATTCCGGTCGTAATTTGTATTGACTTAAGAAACCTATTGAATACTTTTTAAATCTGGGAACGATCAATAAAAAAATCATGATAATTCATATAATGACTCTCTGAAAAGCTTATGAAAGCAGTAAAATAAAGAAGTTCCAATATATCGATGGCAGAAACTATCCTATTAACGTTATAATAAAGTTTATACCGAAAAAGTCCTTAAAAAGGTTTGTGGAAAATCATAAGCTAACTATATGAATCGATAGCTACGTCAAAGAGCTATTTATTAAGGCATCATATAATGTAGAATAAGAAGGAAAATAGTGGTACCAAGGAAAATTAGAAGACTACCAAAGGGTCGAAGCTTATCTGAGACCTTACATCCATTTTTTTGGGCTGAGGTGCATGGACTAATTTGTTAAGGAAGGTACGGATCCTACACAATGAACCCTAACAGTATCTACTTTCGAGAAAAAATGTCAAGTTTAATCGCTTTTAATAGTATCACTTCACATGCCTCCTATTCTACCACAACATCGCCAATCGACTTTATTACCCTTTAAATCCTTTTTCGCAACCATTTTTTAACCGTGAATATCGTCTTCGGTTGAGTGTATTACCTTCGTAATGGTAAATCCAAAAAATAATCATTAGAAACATTAATTAAGTTCCTAGATAATTATGCCAACCGACCCTTCCAAACTTATACTATGATACAAAAAAAGTCTTTTTTTCTTAACCTTTAAAATTTTTAAAGGTCTTTAAATATTTGGAAGACCTTCATTATAAACGTTCGTTTGCGACTTACTTTTTTTCTAGTCATCACTACTATTATCGGCTCCCCACCAGCTTGTCGGGTTCCTCGTTTTCGATATTATTTTAAATAGATTTTGTTATAGACTTCGGCTTTAAGCCGCATTATCTGAGTCATGAGTTATATGGTTGTGTATAATTTTGTGTTATATATGTCATATTATATTCCGCCCGTTATAGTGTGTTTAGAATAATCTAGAAACGTTCTGGATTATTTGAATTTTTGGCTTGATTGTTAAGAAGGCTTACTCTGGTACGGTAGTAGACACCATGTTAACCGGTTTGAGCTTACTTAGAAAGCTCATCACAGATTTTGCTATCTACGGAAGAATTTTCTCGACATATTACCCACTTAGTGGTGTATCTATTTTTATGTTTTTTTATACTTCTTAAGTTTGCAACCCGTAGTAGAAAAGTGGCTCGCCCAATACATTGTAAAGTATATCTTCCCCATAGCGCCTGGTTTTTAACTAGGATGTATATGTTTTATAAGTTTTTTCACTTTCCTAAAACTGTTATTACAGCTTCGATATAAGTAGACGTTGAACGGAGATTATTACAGCCGAATATTATGGCCCGTCCAAAACTACATCTTTTACATCTGTATGATATTACAGGTTTAAAAACTTGAATATATTAGAAGGCCTTGTTTGAAAGGTTTGCTTGGGGTATAATTTATACTTAAAAAATTACCTGTAGGTTTATTTTATAAATAAAGATTGTGAATACTTAGCGATGGACTTTGCTATATTATATGTGTAGAGTGATAAAACCTTTTAGGAATACTCAGTAGTTCTCTCCCTTTTCATGACATGTGGGCAGACTTATACAAATACAGTCCATGTCAGAATAGTAGTAATTCCAGATTAGTAGATCAACTTTACTTTTAGTAAAGTTGAATATACTAACTGTAAGTTGAGTATATTTTTTGTGTGGGCCTATTATACTTGACAGCAAGTCAAGTACAATGAGCCTCCACTTTATACTATGAGATAAGCCAAGCAATTAACCATACAAATTACTATGTAAACTGTCTAGAGGTCTGTTAAACCTAAAACAATACATTTTCCACTTGACCACATAATACTACTGTTACTTCGACGAATCGAATCGACAGAATTGTAAAATCTAAAGGTATATTGATAGATAAGGCCTACAAATACTTTTCATTGTTTATTATATTGAATGCAGATAATCTAAATAAAAGAAGAAGTTACTTTCCAATAACGCTTTACGTTAATAACGGTGGCTAGGGTAGAGGAAAAATTCTTTCAAAGGGCCTTTATTAATATTGTTCTAGTCTATTATAATTGGAAAATAGAAAAGAATTTTGGGTTACATTAGTCTATAACGGTAATCTGGAAGTAAGCGACGGTAACTCTACGTAAAAACACCAAGAAATATTTACCAAAAAACCTCTTTTTAAAGAGCGTTAGAATTAACCGCTAAAAGTCTTAAACCAACAAGTTGATAAACAGCTAAGTAAGTAATCCTACAGGTGCTATCATTGTAAGAACGACTAAGTATTACGGATCATAACTTTCAATCTTTCCATTTTGTTAATAATGATAAATGACTTCTGACCTTACTTATAACACCAAGTTTTTCCCTTACTCTACTATTTTTCATTTTTCTCACGTCAATTTAATAGTTAAATTTGTTATCTGAAGCTAAATCAATAAGATTATCTAAGTTGCATCAAAAGAAACACATCGTGTAATCTAACGCCAAATCGCCAAATTCTCACGCCACTTTACGCCAAAATACCAAGTTATTCATCTTATAAATTCTACACTAGTCAGAATATTAAAATGGCGACAATAAGCATTTACTTTAAAGCTATTACCGACCTTACCAGGAAAAAATGAATCAAAGTTTTCGGACCCCTTTTGTTAAAGTACTACGATAAAGAGCTTTAATAGTACGATATCAATAAAAACTTAACAGAGAAACATTTAGTTGATTTCGTAGGTAGCTATATCGTCGAATAACACATCTGTGAAGTCCATAATTGCAAATTTCGTAAGTACTATACCTTTTTTGATAACTGGACTCTGGATATGTAAAGAGCAATTTGAAAAGGGGTTAACTCGAGGTTTAAGTCAATACTTAAGTAACGAGGGAATTAAGTACTGAAATAAGATGTTATGATGCTGATACAAGACCATTTTAACCTAGCTTAACTTAATGAATATCTTTAAGATATGCGCTCTAAAAGAAAAGTGGTTAAGGAACTTTAACACCCATATATATATTTAAGGGAACCTTTCCTTTATCTCTAGGTAAGTTCAGCCTTTTTACGTGTTGAAGATGAGAAACTTGTTTGTTTATTTGGGAATATAATACCTTATCGTAATCGCGCGGAGTACTTTTTTAATATCAGTAGGGTACATAAATCAATAGTCGTTCGTTTGATTAAAAGAATTAATATTAACATATTTTACTAGTTAATGAAATATGATTATTAGGCACTTTAGAAACTTTAAGTTTTTATTACCCTCTAGCCCTTTAATCAAAATAGTCAAGTCCCTAAAAAGCTTTTGTACAGAGGTTTTCCTTTACGCGCGAGCCGATTATAGGTTCTACTATAAGATATAACACATTACATTAGGCAATTAACAATTACCCTAAATACTATACTTCGAAGGCTCTAACAATTGAACCGTTAAAAATACTAATGAATAATGAGATAACTATTGTGTCCTGCCTTTAAAACCTATCCAAATAGTTAATATTAATTACAAGCTTTTTACAGACTTTCCTAAAATTTGGAACGATATAGAGACGTATAATGGAAAATCTTATAACCTTTTATGACACGAAAATGATATACTTTTTGAATATTTATAAGTAAATAGAGGTTCCCTTTTTTTGGGTTTTACTTATTGATTTTCAAAATTTTTATAAGTTACTCCAAAGCTTACTATGTAACTGTTTGACTGGAGAAATCACATTTTGGAAAGTTTAAAATAATATGAAAAGCTATTTAGAATACGATATTCACCTTACTTAATAAAATATAGACTGAGTTACTATAAGGTGGACTACAATAATAGCGAAGAAAAAAGAGGAAGAAATACAAATAGATATGTTAAACTAGATGCTTAATAAGTTGATGTTATATCAATAAGTAATGGGGAAAACCTACGTTGGCGAAGCTATATTTCCCGAACAAGTACGGCTAGTATTTAGTGGCGTTAGCGAGTTTAAATACGATTTACAATATATAGATGTTACTTGTAAAGGATTCTTTATTTAGTTACGCTTCTTTTTTACTACTGTTATAACGTATATATTAAATTCGTTTAGTATATATCTCTAGGCCATCAATTACATTGATGTGGATAAATTAGATCTTACAATAGTGAATTATATTAACTGTAAGTACAGTTGTAAAAGTCCTTAACGTTTAAGTTTTGGCTTAACAGCCTTGAATTAAAGGCAACAATAAAGTTAGCGTCGACAAAGTTAAATATAAAGCGTATTTATTAACCTTAAAAACTATTGTTGTAATAGTAGTAAAAGATATTAAATCTGTAGTAAGTTTGGCTATTAGTCAATTCGTCACCTTCCATCAAGCATAACAATATAAAGTAATGTATTATTTTTAGTACCTTAATAATTTTGAATGAGACTATTTGTATAAAATTGTAGACTTTGAAGGCGATAAGCTAGTTAACAGCGATAATTTCTCTAAGTAAATTTAGTAGCATAAAGATATAGCTCTCAATAAGGTTTAATAATTACCCGACTACGCCTTTCTATGCCCCTTAGGTGATAAAGACCCTTATTTTTGCCCTGTTTACGCTCTTAACCTTTAACATACTTCAAACTTTCGCGATCTTTACGCAAATTACACGTTTTAAGATATTGTGCCAAATATATGAGTATTAAGGTACTAAATAAAATGCTATTTGTAATACGTATTTTTATATAGAGAAAGCATTACAGCTATTAAAATTAATCGTTACCATATTGGCAAAACCAAAATTTGCTTCAGATCAGGCGAATAATTATTGTTGCTAAGGATAACGATAATTTAAACTATTGTGTGACTAATTACATTTTACATCCTGAAATTCTTAACTTGTTTCTTTTTTTATTTAGAGGATATAAAAACCCTCAGTATTAATGTAAACTCTAACGCCGACGAATTAATTATAAATAACCAAAGGTTTTCCCTCGCATTTAATTAAAGACACCCATAATTCTATGTTTAAAGCTTAAAAGTAATTGTACTAACCTAAAAAAGCTAGCAATACACTAATTATATCGTCGGTTCCACCATCTAATTATTAATAAGATATATAAAGTCCTCAAATCCGTAGAGAATGAAAATATGTAATACTTTATCCTTAAATATGTCGAAAATATCTATCTCTCCCGCTAAATATATACCTAAGCTTCCTAAAAATTGAATTTTTCATTAAAAAACGATAAAGAATTTAACTGTAAGGTTTTAATTAATATGTTTTACTTGTAAAATTAACCCGTTGTTTGTGTCATTGAGTTTATAACCTCATTGTATATAGTTAAGGTTTCAAAGTCCCTTTCGGAAATTGATACTGAAAAAAACGTTAAATATATTATGAATTAACACGTATTTTGGTCTACTCAACGTCGTTGTTCACAATACCGGTTTCAACTTGATGGCGTATAAGTTTCAAAAAGATATCAAGATAATAGGAATCCAGTGCAAATAGATGCTAGTGAAAGTCGACTGGTGTATTTTAAATATTAAAAGAGCAAACGCATTACTTAAAAAAACGTATGATATCCTTACGTTAAAAATTAAAAACTTTGCGAATTCAGGGACACGCTTTAAGATATCATTCAAGGGCTTAAATAATATTGTGGGCCTTAACTGCCTAGTGATAATATTTCTGATCTTTTAAGCGTACTTACGCACAATGAGTGAATCTCTACTATTAGTAAAGACTTAGAAACGGGCTATGACCTACGGAAAAAAACTAAAGGAATTACGAAAGAAGTCGGCACGCAGCTAGGTTAACGACGCCCTTACTATTAGTAACGGCTTTAATATTACCAACGTATTTTCTTTGTAATTATGAAGTAAAATATTCGTATAGCAGAAGTTGGGCAAATAAAAAAGCCTATCTAAAATCTAAAGTATTATTAACTTTAAATTAATGATTAAAATCGTTAATAGTATCATAACTTTCTGTATTACCTAACTTCAGCCATATATTAAGGTAACAAACAATAAACACCTTGAATCTAAAAAACCGGGTAAATATGAACCTCCACTACCTATTATCAATACGAAGAAAAACAGCTATTAGCATGGACGACCCTCGAAAAAGAGGAACATTAAAAGGAAGGAATATATACCGGACTGTATTTATAATATCATATAAGTAAATAGGAAAAAAAAAAGATAACTAAAACGAGGTATTGAAGCTTCGAGTATAAAGTATTGTTAAGATTTTCGGAAGACCGTTTAAAGAAAACGGTAAAGTCTAGATTAACGGCTTACTAATTCGAAGAGTCGTATAATTCGAGCCGAAAACCAACTTTAACTTTAAAACCCCAAATGTTGGGATCTTTAAGTCTAGGATTATTTACGAGGTTAACGGTAAAACTACGGGTTAGCCATACAAAAGTTAAATTGAATAGCTTAAGAATACAGTAATAAAATTCAAGACGAAATCTTTACGTATTCGTTAACAATTTAAAAAATCAATGTATGTTTAGTAGTGGCCTTCATGATAAGTTCATTAATTAAAATTGAGGGTAAGTTCATACTTAATATGAATGATACAACATAAGTATATATATAGTAAGCGACTGATTTACAACAAATTGTACTACTAAACTACTATAGCAAGTACGAATCATTTACCTTTCGAGGACGGTACTACGATATATTAAGCCATTATTTAGACTAGTTAAAACAAGAAAATATTAGTTCCAAACCTATGAATCTCACTTTGAATTACAGCTAGCTATAATTTTTGGAATATAACTGCTGTATCTATTCACGACGTAATATAAAGACTTCGGCTTGGTGGATATATAAATTAAGAATTCTATTTTCGTTAAAATGACTGCCTTCATAACTTCAGAATGACAGACGATTAAAAACATTACATTTAAAAATTATACATTAGTTACAACGTTAATAGAGAGAGATCAACTTCACTTCAACGGATCGTTAATCTGCATAACTAATGTTAATACTGTTGTTAATTTTCTTCAATAGGGTTAAGGCTTTAACTTAACTATAATAGCTAGGATTAACATGATAAAAGCTCAATAGTACCGGGAATAATGTACACGTAGCAATTATATAACCATCATATGTCAACCAAAAGCCTTCTATAAACTATGTATTACGATATAAATATAAGCTCGAATGAATAATGACTTTAACCAGTTAAATGAAAGGCTTGAATAGTAGATGCAAAACTTGGACTGAAAGATTAATAAAGATCCAATTAACCTATTGAGTACTAAGTTGATAATATTTCAACTATTTTTTTTTATATTTAACACCAATTTATCTTTATAAATCAGTTTTCTAATAACCCCTATTAATAGATAAAGGAGTAAGAATTAATTCAATATTATCAGTAACTTAGTTTAGTAAATATTCATAAAATGTAAAACCATTATATCAAATGTATTGGATTGAAAGGTATACGAAATATTATAGGCTTTAATTTAGGCATCATATCGTATAAAAACTTAAACTTCATTATTAGGTAGTTAAAGATTTATTTATACCGGTAGTGATTTATACCGATTCGAAAAGCCTATTCCAACACCTTTCGAAACTCGGAATCATTAGCGAAAAACGCCTGATAATCGACGTGAAAATACTCCACGAAGCCTACGAATGTAAGTAAGTCAAGGAGTTCCAACAAATAGATGGAAATGATAATCCTATTAACTTTATAATGAAGTTGTCACTAAAAGAGGCTTTAAAAAGGTTTGTAAATAGTAATAAACTAACTATACGTATCAAGAGTTACGTTAGGAGGCCGCCAGGCAAAGCTAAATTAAGAAGTGGTTAGTAATATACTAGCAAATTAGAAAAGAGTTAGTAAAATCACGATGCCAACTTGTTTGACTAATACGGCGAAATTAAAAGTTTATATAAGTTTGTAGAAAAAACACTTTTTATGGGAATTCATAAAGTCGAATTGTAAAGCCATGACACAATCGATGGCATTTAGGGTGAATTTAAATAAAAATGGATACGATTTGATATGGAAGTTCATTAGAATTGATAGGGGTTTGGACAATGAATGAGGTCGCAGTTTAAGAATTACTGGAAAAGATTAGTTAATTACACTAGCGTATATGAACAAGTTGAAAGGCCGCTAGTATTAAAATAATAGTAATTATAATGTAATAGATTAACCTAACTTATAGTAAAGTTCACAGTACTAACTGTAAATTAAGTGTATTATTTTGTTTAAGCTTACTATACTTAACTACAAGTTATGTACAATATGCCACCACTTTACACTAGGGCACGAGCTGAGCAATGAGCCATACTAATTACTATGCAGACTGGCGAGCGGCCTGCCAAACCTAAAACAATATATCCACCACTTGAACACATAATACTACTGTTACTTCGACCAATCGAATCAACAACCTAATAATATCTAAAGTTCCATTTATAGGCAAGGCCTACTAACAGTCTATGTTTATAAATGCTTTAAGTCAATAGTATTTTGTAAGGACCAATACGGTTAATGTAAGGCGTTATCCGTGTTAAAGAATTATATATAACATATTTCCCGGAAATCAGCTATAAACGTATAATATTAGTTTTTTAACTTTTTATTTGTCTTTCTTGACGATTAGGAGGTTTTCATTTATAATGGTGTGTTCAAATAATTATAAAGTAAAGTTTAAAGACGATGATTTTTGAACTGTGAGATTGTTGTACGGCAGGAACACTCAAGTTGCGAGCCTTCTCGTTGACATTTGTACTTGGTTTACAATAGCGAGGGTTGTACTATTCCAGCTTCATAGTTGGAGCTGCACGTTAGTATTAAATTACAACAAAGGTGTTGAAGCTATTATTAAAGTTAACGTTAGGAGGGATTTAATTAATTGATACGGTTAAGTAGGGTATATAGTTGTGTATGTGAAAGTATTAGAGTACAAAAGTAGGTACCGCACATGATAGAGAAAATATAAATGGAAGGAAGTAATCAAACCATAAAATTTGCAGTATATTTGGTATAGATTAGGACCTACGAGGTCGAAAAGCTTTCTAACAAAACGAACTAGCACTGGCACTGGTATTAAAGAATAAAAAGCCGTCGATATTGGGATTGCATTTAAGTACAATGTAATTGATTAAATTACATTACAGCCAAATAAAATATACGGACTGCAATTCAGTTGATTGTAGAGTACCCACTTCCAACTAGGGCCCTGGTTAAGAAATTAGCAATATAAATTAGTGTGCAAACCAGGTATCGGTCTGCCAACGGTAGAACAAGATACACACTACTCAATCACGCAATACTACTGTTACTTCAACCGCAATTCGAATCAATAACCATTCCAACGTCAGAAGGCCAATGAACAATTTATATATAAGTTTTTACTATTAGAAATGAAAACTTGGACCCAAATTGAACCGCTTAAGATTATGAAAGAAATCACATTTTATCACGGTAATTCAAGAAAATTTACCACGTACAATTGCCTTGCGAGAACTTTATCATATGAGTAAAGACGTTTGGTATAGTCAACAACTTTTTAGTAAGTTTCAAAGAATGATAAACCAATTTGTTGGTAGGCCTTTATTGTTGCAAAGTAGTCAATTCGAATCGTGGTCGAAGTAACTGGTGTATTGCATTGAAATTGATGATGTGTTACTTCTAAGTTTGGCAGACCGCTAGATGGTCTGCAAGCTAATTTGTATAGCCAATTGCATTGGCCCGTGCCCCAACTTGAAGTGGACACCGACTGTACTTGATTTGTAGTTAATGTAATCAAATCCTATAAGTTACAGTCAATTTTCAGTTAGTTGAATTAATTAAATGTAAGTATAGTTGACTTGATTGTACTGTAATTGACTGCTATGTCAATACTGGCGGCTTTTTGTTTTGTGCATGCGCGCGCTAGTGTGGCCAATCACTTCTTTGCGGTAAGTCCTGAACTCCGTCCTTAAATCACCTGCCAGACCCTTGTCAATTCCAATCGATTTACAACCAAATTGATTCCAATTACTGCCCTTTCCCCCACGTTCCCGAATCCTAGGATTTTTAACTCCCGTATATAAGTTTTTCGCCACAAATTTAAACGTATCATAAACCTTTACGCCACCAATTGCGTTTCTTTTGTTCGTGGATGCGAACAGACTTTGCTTGCACACTACTATTGTCACGGCTACTCAGGCAGTTTTCCTGTTTGCTAGAGCATAGTATTCCTCCACGTCACGTGCCGGACGGTCTATGTAGTCCTCAATTCGTACGGTTATTGTATTGCTATCTACAACCCTTTCTAAGATATTATTAGGCGTGGCCTTAGGTATAACGTTTTCAGGGTTATCTTTAACATTAATCTATCGGAACTTATCGATTTTCCAGGCTTCATATATTTCCCTCAAATTCATTATATTAATTACCCAATGTTTTTTATTCATCTTGTTTAACTTTCACTGGTATTTGCAAAGACGTCAGAAGTTTGTATGAATAATTACATGTATTGAGATCCGTTTTCATTATTTGGTAGTGATTCTTAAAGTGTCGTCAATTACTATATCTATATCAAAGTTTATTACTATATAGTAAACTTATCATACCAATGGAAAATATATTATACGTTTATAGTAAATGAATTTCCTATATACGAGGTTACCGGTGATCGGAAACTGCTTAATAAGCTTATTTCCGTTGACAAGCATGGGAAAACCTAAATTTTAAATATAAAGTCTATTTTTTTGCGAAACGCTATCTTGTAAAAATTATTCACTTTGTTAGAATTGAACTTAGTAGTATCATATCAATACGTTTATCTGAATTTATTATTTGGCAATAATTTCTTTTATTTAAAATGTTTTTATCCTCATTCTATAGATTCTAGGTTTATACCGCAATCGATAAATCGTAAAATACATTCGGTTGATATAACGCGACGATATATGCCATTTGATCTCTTTACTCTAGGTATTATTATTATTTTTCCTCATCGATTTTACTAATTTTTACGAAGCTTATAGATTGACTTTTAAAACGTAAGCTAAGAAACGTCTAACATATATCGTGAATATTTTAAATACGAATCAAGTATTCTTTAAATTCAAGTTATATAACTTAAACTAAAGTCATCCTTGTGCATATGCCTGTAAAGGCCTAAGTTTTCGATATTTTTATTCCACTATTATAAACCTAATATATCTAAAAAAAAGGGTATCTTTAATTTACATACTAATGATACTAAATTATTCTCCCTACCAAATCAATATATGTAAGCTGAATGTTAAAATAGTTATATTCTACCTATTTCTCAAGTGCGTTTAATACGTTAAAAACCAATAAACACTTATGTCAGTCAATTCATAAAAATCTTGAGCGTATTTTATTACTATGCAAGTCGAAAACTTACTCCTCAACTCTTTTTTGAATGTTAACCAGATGATCCATTATAAATTATTCCTCAATTACATATATATTTATATAATGCCATGTATATTCATGGTAAACTCATTGCTTACGCCAGAAATTAAAATGATAGTATTTACAACGATTAAACGCTAACTAATCTTCTAATTTATAGGCGATTAAGTACAAATCTTGGTTTCTTCTTTATTTAAGCCTCATTAAATAATGAATCGTAACTTTTTATTTAGCCGATTTGAAGTTTGATCTTGAACCTTATAAACTATCTTCGACTAAGAATCGTATCATGAAGTTTGTTAAATGACGCCAATGACACAAATTAACAAACTTTTCATATAAGAAAGCTATCAATCTCTACTCAATCGCTTTCCATAAAAGGCTTACTAGATATATTAATGATACCCCCAACTCGTAAATTATAACAAGGTCTTTATTTTACTTCTTCTTTCAAAAAACTCATACTATTATTTATACGTATCCAAACTCGTGATTCTCGTTATCGTTCTCTTATTTAACATATATCCTCCTTTTAAGTAATCTTTTATATCGTCAACATTTCATTGGCTTATTAACAATCGATTCTGAAGAGTTATATTAATG
Organism: Anisogramma anomala; assembly: GCA_038502455.1. NCBI lineage: Eukaryota > Fungi > Ascomycota > Sordariomycetes > Diaporthales > Gnomoniaceae > Anisogramma > Anisogramma anomala. The sequence goes on along the minus strand of JASMMZ010000002.1, from coordinate 10,042,516 downwards.
AATTCGCTTGGTTAAGGGGTTTCAGCTTAAGGATCTTTACTGAACGAAAGGTATCGTTTACGTAACTTTACCTATCTAGTATAGATATTGATGAAACTATTGACGGTTGAAACCATCACCTTGGGGCTAACGATACTTAATATCTTATAAAATATATTTTATTCACCTAACTCTATTCACATAAAGAAATTACTTTAAAAAGTAGAAAAATATCACATCTATTGTTGGTATCTTAGTGTTAAAGGCATTATTCATTATCGGCGTACTAATTCCTTGTTTTGATTCCTTAATAGTTTGCCATATATTATAGCCTAATCCTGGGCATTTCATGATAATAGCGATTTAGTTTTTATAAGTAGATAGGCTTCAAATATTCGTCAAATTGATACAAAAACATTAAAGTTAGTAATATCATTAAGGCTTTTTACTGCAAGTTATAAGCGTGTTTCTTTATTTATAAAACTAATAAACTTTGTGTAAATGTTTTAAGCCCTATTAACCTTACTAATACCCTGATAAACTTTAATGTGAGCTTATCAAGACACAATCCTCATCAACATATTATAAATTAAAAACTTCATTGTAATTAAGTTTATATCAATCTCGAGGAGTAATACAACTGGAGGTCCCTGATACATATCAATCTATAAAGTACGTAATACCTTTTACATTTCATATAAGATACTAGTCTTATAGAATTTGGTGCTATAAAACGCCTTTAGAAGGTTTATAACATAAAATGAAAGCTTGTTATCCATGTAAAGCACGTTAACGAAAACCTTAAACTTAAAGTTGAAATATTCTTGAATATAACATAAAATTCTACAGGGGTTTAGAAGTGTGTTTAACAGTAATTGCAAAAACATTCAATTGTGTTTAGCGTTGGCAAGTTAAATTTTTTGTGGCCAATTATTTCAAAACCATTGTATTACGTATAAGACGCTGGATAATTAAACCATCGATATAGTTGACGAAATTTTAACTTTATTGAGTTCAATACTACTCTTTATGACTTTCAAAAGTAAAATAAGAAGTATTTTCATTTTAAACCAAAGAAAAACGCTAGAAGTCATTAATTTTACCAGTTTATCAGCTTCAATATCGATGTAAATGCCAAGGTTGGTTATATATGTAACGTAAAAAAAAGAAGAAGTAGGAGATGTGAAAATTTGGGTAATAATAAACCAAATAATTATAATTATAATTATTATGGACCAAAGCTACTAACCATTGAGTCTATAGGTTACAAGACTGTGTATTTAACAGAATAGATAGTACCTAGCTCGGGCGCGGTTCGAGTGCAATCTACTGACGTCACGTGTAAGGCTATATGACGGACCATGTATATACTATACAAATAAGTCCAGCGTAAAGAACTTCATGGATTTTTAGTTTTTCTTAATATTTCAATTATTAATACTATTGGGCAATTATTTAGTATATCTTTGTAGAAAGGGTTTTACAATATCATAAAGGTATATTTTAATTTTTAGATGAATAATATCTATAAAGAACCAATCAATAGCAGATATCAATGATTTTGCGATATATTTTAGCGTTATAAGAGAAAATAAGCCGTTGGAAAATATCTGGTCCTTTACGTTTGCAGATATACCATTCATTTTTTCAGGGCTAACTTCAACCCTGATATATATCCTTTTTAAAGCATCAAAGATGATATCGCATTTACGTCAAAGTAAATATTATAATTCGTTTAATTAACTTCTGATTTGGAACTAGCCATTTCATTTTTTTAATATCTGATCTTATTTGAATCTTTATTAATATTTGGTAATTTCAAACTAACTTGGAAACTTTTGAGGCTGGTTATTTAGCGCTTAAAAGAATCTGAAAACGATATAATCAGTTATAATTTGACGGATTTGCTTTTACGTTAAGGGCTACGCATTAAACGATCGAATTGATATTGAATGTAGATCAAATACGAATCAGGGAATGCTAGTACACGTTGTTTTACATATGGGAATATTATAAGTTCGCTGTTAAATAAGCTGTTACAACGTAATACAAAACCGGAGGGTGTAAGAAAATGTACGAAACGAGTAAGTTTTTCGATTATATAAAGGCTGGTTTGAGCAACTATTACCACGCGGATATAGCTTTGATAGAATTGAAGTGATTATTTATAAATAATTGAAAGTTGTAGGTACCGTTTGTTATTTAATTCAAAACGTTATTAACCTAAGCGGGTGGTTTTCACAGGTTTTTAGCTATGAAGTATAATTATATTTACTTTTATATTTCCCTAAGTTTCATAAACACGGTTATTACTGTAATTGTTAACCATGTTAATTTTACCGGGGTTTTTGGAAAAATACTACGAATTCGTTAATAATTTAGAGTTTTTGAATGTAAAACGAAGTTTTGGACGATAACTATCCAGTTTTGTACAAATTCCGCAACCGAATGAAAATATAGCTATAATGGTGACTTACATCGTTTAAATATTTTCGTTTAATAGCTGGGATAATTGCCGTTGGCTACTATAATAAGCCGGTTAAGCTTAAATCTAATATTAAATCTGCTGGGAAACATGGGTAACGGCGGAGGTACATCAGGTTAGGTATGTTAACACGCGTTACTTATATTACAACTTGTTAAATTAACTTCATCAAGAGTCTTGTTTTTGTTCAGTTATATCTCTAAAGTAAGTATATTTGGTTTAAGTTAAAATATTTAATATAGGTTCCATATTATTGGCAATAGGAAAAGCTTATTTTTCAAATGTAATTTTATTTAGAGTTTATATAGTATATTTATATAATCTTCAAAATTCAATAATAAAGAGTTCAATTGAAATAAAATATATATTAACAAGGATTCATTCCTCATTGTCATGATTTTTGATAATAATTAATTTTCAAATATCTGGGTTGATTCTAGTTATAATTATTATGCTATTACAAGAGAATTTTCAGTATAACAATTAAGGTAAAAGTAGGTCCTTCTATTGAATCTTCAATATTTTCATATGATATCAAGTTTATAATGAAATAAACGAATTAACTATATTACAAAGTTTTACGTGAATATTAATAAATATTCAAATCCCATATTTTTATATATTTTTTTTGGATAACACAGGATGTGATTTGTGGCATGTTCTTTATAAGATATTAATAAGTAATTTCAAACGTTGGCGACAATCGTCTAATGATTAACGGTTGGGAAGGGTTAGTAATCGGTCAGATGATATTACGCCCAAATTTTAGTAATAATGGAGGTGTTATAAAATTTATTTTCATTGAATAAACGATTTGGATTAGGTGGACGGTATAACGTATTTTGAATTAGTTATAATTCAATTTTGTAATACGATTTTACGAGATAATATGGATTTTACAATCAAAAGCGATAACGTTTATAAAATGGAAGGAAAATTGGTTCCGTTTTCTACTCGAGTTGGGGGAGTTTAGAGATCTTTTTAATAAGGAAAAAGTAACAGCTTTACCCTATAGTGGGGGAAGTTCGAATACTATATCTATATCAAACCAAACGAAAAATGATTTTTACTGAATGAACTAAAATAGTTATTAGATTCTATATTCCGATATTCACCAGTTAGTATTCCACATTTTGTAAATGAGTGAATAAATAATTTTTAGGTACATGTAAGTTTTTGAATAGCTGCGCTAATGGAGTTATCAATTTTTAGGATGTAGGAGGTGGAAGGTGGTATTTTTACGTCAACTACTGGGTTTCAACAATATTACCGCAAAAAAATTGTTTTCTTTTATCCTGAATGAAAAGAAACTTCGCATATTATTAAAATTTACGTAAGTTATAGAATCAAAAGTTCGAGTAACATTTGACCGTATCTGGATTATACTCGGTTAAAAGAAGTTAGTGGCTTTTTATATCTGTATCGATTGATTTAAATTGTTAATAGACTTTTTAAAATTTTAGAAAACATTAACAATGTTTTCACGTTATAGTAATTATATAATGGCAAATATTTGAAATAAAATTTTCACAAATTACCTTAACAGTCTTTGTTTTTCAAGTATTATATAGTATTATATAACGAAAGTTTACAAGGTTTTGAGGCGTTTTCGCGATGCTGGGCTCAATTTGAATGTTAAAAAATGTAATTCCGCAATAAAGAATATAAAATATGTATATTTCACTATAAAAACGGGTGTAGGTATTCAGGCTGATCCCATAAAAGTTCGCGTCGCTAATAAATGAAAAATTTCTGTATTATTCGAAAGGTTATGAGTTTTTTCAGGTTTTCGAGTTTTTATCGAAACTTCATTAGTATCTTCTTCGAATTTATTAATCGACTCATTTGATTTACGAAATGAGGAATCCGGTAATCTTTGTTTAGTGTTAATACTGGCCCAAACTTTCGTCAAAGGGCTAGGGCGCTATTTTTGCTATAATCGATAAAACTAACAAGGCCAGTGCTCAACGGTACTTAAAATAGCGTACTCGAGGCAGCTATATTGCTATCTTATATTAACAGAAAGCCTTTAAAAACCTCTTTATCGCAGAACAAGTACAAGCGCCAACGGATAAAGACTTTAACCAGTTGAATAAAAGGTTTTAGTAGTGAATACGAAATCTAGACCGCGGGATCAATATAGTCCTGATCGACATTTTAAGGGCTAAACTAATCATCTTGACGGACGGATCTTTTATAAATAACACCGACTTATTCTTATAAATTAGCTTCATAATAACCCTTGTTACCGAAGATAAATGGGAAGAATTGTTTAGTATTATCGGTAACTTGATCCATTAGACCTCTATCAAATGTAAAAAAATTACACGAAACGTGCTTATATTGAAAGTTTACGGTATAAGGATAAGCTTTAATATAGGCATAACATTATAGAAAACATTTAACCTTATCACCAGGCAACTAAAAATTCTTCCTATAATGAGAGTAATCTATGACGACTCAAAAAGCTTATTCGAATACCTTTTAAAGCTCGGAACCACCAGTGAAAAAACGCCTAATAATTAACGTAATGGTACTCCATAAAGCCTACAAAAGCAAAGAGATTAAAGAGTTCCGATGTATCGATAGCAAGGACAACCCCGCAGATGCTATGACGAAGGCGACGCCAAATAAGGCTCTAGAAAGGTTTATAGATAGCAATAGGCTAATTATACATATCGAAGGCTACGTTAACAGGTCGCCCAAAAAGCCCAAATAAGAATATGTTAGAAAATTGGAAGACTGCTAAAGGATTGGTAATGGTAATATGTTCAAGTGCTACAGCTAATGTAAAGGCTTACGAAAGGGATTGTTAATGGTAATCTATTTAAGTAATACAGTAAATGTAAAGGCTTACAAAAGCCTATAGCAGAAATACTTTTTGTGGGAGTTGATAAACTCGAACCTTGGATCAACGGAGAAATTAAGGTTCAATATGGTTAATTTACATGCAATTGGGTGCAATTTAGTATAAAAGTCAACTGGAATTGATAGGGGTTTGGCCAGTTGACAAGGAGGCAATTTAGTGATAACCGAAAAGGATTAGTTGGACACTCTGACGTGCACACACAAACTAAAAAGCCGCCAGTGTTAAAAAAGTATTACATTCAATGTAGTAGGTCAACTTTAATTACAGTAAAGTTAATTGTATTGAAATTGCATTGCTTTGTATGGAGACTTACCGTATTGGGTGTAAGTCGTGTGTAGTATGATGCACTTCACTTTACAGCATGAGCCAAGCAATTGACCATACAAATTACAATGCAGAACAGCTAGCAGTCTGCCAAACCTAGAACAATACATCCATCTGACCACGCAATAGTACTGTTACTTCGATCAATCGAATCGACAACGTTGCAACGTCTAAGGCCTACCAATACTAGCAATTAACTGATTATACCTCTTTATACTACTTTACAAACTAAAGCCCTCACTACTCTTATAACAATTAAATTCTTTACCCTTTCCACTTATTTAATAGTTATGATAGTTATGTCAAATGTCACAGGCTAGTGCTTAGGCTCATGGTCACCAGGGATCTAGCTTTGGTGCTTTCTATCTATGCTCTTATAGTACTCTAGAGCCGCTTAGAAGCCGTGCGAGAGTATATCCTTACCCGTTATGTGACCGGGTTACTCTTTTTTTATCGCTTCATAGCAACTCTGTAATAAGGGTCTTTTTTTTTTTTTTCTATTGAGGACCATAGATAAAATTCGACTGTTTAAACGATAGCTCTTGCTTTGATTCTTTTATATATAACCCTTCAGTTTTTTCCCGATTATATTCTCATTGTTTATTAGTCATGATAGCTTGAGGCTATTCTTTCTTTTCTAACCTGCAGAGTTTGGACCCATAAGTCTTGATATAGTTGATAATTATATGCGTTAAGGAGTAACTTTAAAGGGTTTCACCTGATCAATATGAATTTTTCTATTATCCTATACGAACATTTTAACGACATTTTACGTATAAAACTCGTTAAACGTGATTAAGTTGTTCTAGAATACGCTTTAAATTTGAAATCCAAAAATGTTATTATATTCAACTCTTTTACGAATATAATTTAATTAGTCGAAGTAAATGGTATGCATCCGTTTTTGAAACGAATCTCCCTTTAAGTAATGTCTTTTACTCTACTTGCGAACGACTTAACTATTATGATGTTTTTTACTGGGAACCGCGTTCAATCCTCCTCCAACGACGATTAGAGATATTCTAATTCTGTTTACGATACTGGTACCTTGTTTAATAAACTTTAACGACCTAAACGTAAGCTCTTTAATTTGCCTGTCAAGTTTTTAAGCGTTAAATTACAATTTTTGGCTTGAAAAACCATGATGTTACCTCAGTTACACAAGTACCCAAAGTTCATTCACACTAAAAAAAATCCTTCACCTCCTATTCCAATAATCAGAGGGGTTTACGAAAACTTTTTTGGAAAGTTATTATGTTTATAGTAACGACGGCGGTACTAATAATATGAATATATTTATAGCTATACTTTGCGCCTATCATTCCAATTTCAATGCGGCTGAAGCCGAAGTTATTTTATTTACGGATATAAAATAAGGAGCTTTCGAGAAATTTTGTGTTTTTTTAATACTTAGGTAGCCTTATTAATAAAAGTTAGCGGTATGGCCTAGGAGTTGGCTTCTAATCTCGCTATTTTAAAGGAGGCTTTGAACAATACATTATATAATGCGATACTACCCTTCAATAAGTCTGCGGATTATAGAGCGAGTAGGTCATTCGTGTCCAATTTATTAATAAGCGACTTTACAACCTTCGTATTCAGTACGATAATGTCTGCTACATTAGCATTATTAGTATGAACAACGTAATACATAACGGAAGTATTAGCGGTGAAGTATCTATCCGCAATAGTTAAGGAGATGTTATTTTAACTAGTGTAAACTTCTTTCGAATCGCTTTTAAGCAGAAAGTTACCTGGGTTAATTACTTGGAATTTCCCCTTCGTCATGACTTTAGGTTATATTTATATTGTAATGCAAACAGTTATGGTTTCCATACATATTCATTGGATCTAATATAACGTTCGAGCTGCTTCAATATTAAGGTTGTTATAAGTATTTCCCTTATTTTTGTTAAAGGTTTTAATCACTTTTAAAATATAAAAGCGAAATTTTTGTATTTGATGACGCATATAAGCTGATAGACTCATAATTGAACTAGGTAGATTCGCCTGAACGTGTCAATAATTTATCTTTATCATAAATTCAATTCATCATTTGACTTAGTTCATCCACTTTCAAATAAATATTGGTTATAAACGCTATGAAGTTACGAATAAGTAGCTCAATATCCCTATAAAGTTACCGCGTATTTTTATCCTACTCCGAAGAAACGGTGAAGTTAAGTACCGCGTACCTGGTTTTTCTTTACGGCTCCTTTTCTTAAAATATTCCTAAATATTAATCTCGATAGATACTATTATTGAAAATACGTTTATATTATTCCTTATTTACAATAAGAAGTTATTTTGGATAAACCCTAAATGAGATATTAATGGGTAATTCACACCTCTCTGGTGTAAATACTGTTTCTCAAACGAGAGGGTAATTACCACGTTAGGAAACAAAGATTTACACATATAAAAGGTATATCAAGGAATTAACGCCTCTACCTTTTACTTTTTCCCTCAAAATACTTCAAGGAATTAAGCCGTTATTATGAGACTCGTCGTCGGTTCCTGTAAAAATATTAACAAAGTATTTTCCCCAAAATTACTTGTCTTTATTAACAACAAATTCTGTTGGGTTTTGAAAGAGTTCGCCCCCTAATTAAATAAAGACATAAAAAAAAAGTTATTCCTTTACCGTTGCAAACCTAATTATGAAATAGGTTTTTCAAAAGATAATTAAAAATAAACTTCAAAAATCACATGGGGCTCATCATATGGTATATCGTGGAAGGAGCTTTTAATATTATGGAAAACCTTAACTAAGTTCTTTGATTAAAGTTATATTCGCACGAATAGACTTTTAAATAATACCTCCATACTTTTAGTTAAAAAACCTAGGGGTAACTTTCGTTTTCATTTAGATTTCTATAAACTTAACTTTATTGCCAAGGTAAACCGTGTTTCTTTCCTATTTATTAAGAAACCGTTAACGAATTTTGTTAATTTAAGAAAATCACCAAGTTTATTGTTAAAGCTGTTTTTAAAGATTCGTGTCAAGGAAAGAAATAGATTGAAAATTAATTTCTGCATTTTTTTGGATTTTTCGAATGATTTAATACCTCTTTTAGTATTTCTAGTATACCCGTTACCTTTGAACGATGTATTAATAATATGTTACAATTTTTCATCTATATTTTCCCTTTCGCTCATTTGAATTATATTTGCGTTCGTTCGAATAGTGTTTTAAACGATCATGATTTCAATTTTAACTAAAAACTAAATGTTTGAGACCTTAAGAGTCTTAATTTGAATATTTAAAAATATAAATTTGGCGTTTAAAAGACTAGACACTTAGGTTTCATTTTAACAATTGGCGTTGGCGTCCATCAAAACCCGGAAACACTACGTGTTTTCCAGACATAATCAGCTTTTATAACTATATTAAGAGTAAAAGGTTTCCTTAAGTTTATTGATTTTTATTAACATTTTATTCGCGATTATTTTACCATTATTAAGCCTTTAATCCGATGGACCCAGAAAAGCACATCTTATTATTAGAGACCTGTAATAGAAGCTTTTTTCAAGCTACTTAAGATAGTTTTCCTTCTTAAACCTATGTTCGCTTCGTAGGATTCCGACTGCAATACCTTTTTAAACACTAATTACTTTAGTTAGGCTTTAGGTAACTATCTGACTTAACATTATAATTAAAGGAACTTACTCCTTATAATATACTACTTTCGTATATTATCTAATGCCGAATTTAATTACAACATCTACGATAAGAGTTCATTTCAAATAGTAGGTTAGTTAAAAATATGAAACCCGGAACCTCGAGATAAAACGCGTTTATTTACTATTTTTATAAACTATGAAAAACTTGAATTATTTTATGACTTTATAAAAACTTTTCGAACGATAAGTTCGTTGATCCCCACGCTCTACCCAATTTTGATTTAAGTCAATTTTTGATAAAAGTACCGATTATATATGACCTAATACATTATCTTAAAGAAAACAGTGTATTTTTAAAGGCCTTTTTAAACTACGGTTTTTTAGGGGGAACCTATTGCTTTTACTCCCCAAATGGAAAGCTTTTGAAGAGTTTCTACGCGTATGCATCATCTGGCTCACCGTTATTAACAAATATATTTCAAAAGGTTATAGACTTTTTACCAATATCGGCCGTCAAAATAGTCGGTATATTATTATTAAACATAACTTTGCCTACCCCCGACTAATTCGTGTAATACATATCAGCGATCATAGTTTTAATACCGATAATTTTCTTAATAACGACCAAATACTTAAAGTTCGAATTTTGAAATATTTAATTAATGATAATGATATTTTATGGTTTTGTAACCGAATTTAGGTACCCGGGTACGATCCCTTTACTACCTTAGTAATATAAGGTTTCTACGATTAACCTTTTACTAATTACTTGGACCACGACTTTACCATAGCTATCTTTTCCCAAGCGTATTTTGAACTCGAATAATACCGTACGTTCCGGCATTTTTACCAGATTTACGATATTTATAAACATATGATTTACTTAAAATATCGATAGAAAAAGCTTTTGAAACCCTTACCTATTGCTTAACGGCTTTAAAACTAACTTTTTATCAAATACATATTCGACCAAACTTCAAAATGTACCGGCAAATTATGTTACCTTTTAATCATTACGATGAATTTTATTAAAGCTGTCATTTTTAGAAGTCTTTACTATTATAAATATTAAAATTTACATAAAACGGATTTTACTCTATTAGAACGGTTTTACCGATTAACCATTGAAATTGGTAACAATCGCCATTTCAATTGTATCGATACAATTTAACAACACCTTTACGACTTAACGGGAGTAAAACCACAACTAAAAACCGTATTTTACTTCGAAACCGACAAATATACTAAACGCGCCAATTAAAAAACCTTAAAGTAACAACGTTTCTGCGTCATTTACATTGAATTTAATTTAAATCTTTTATTATCCGGTTACTAATTATAGTTCAATAATTGAAATATCATTACTATTGGTATCAATCTGTTTCATATAATTTATGGTCACTACTTTCACCTTAGAAAATGCGTATAACACTTGCAAATTATAGTTCAAAATCTGCTCTTTGAGGCATAAAATTTTGTTAAAATTATTCGCGATGTTACGGAATTTATTCAATCCTTAATAGCGGTTACGTAATATCGTATAAAGGAAGTCATTAATAAAAAGCGCTTTGTAATGATCACACTAAATACCCGTGAGTAAATAGAAAATGTCAGGGGGTTTATGTTAGCAGTAAGGTAGTAGAGGTAACAAAGGTGCAATATCCAGAAGATGTTTGTTCCTGTTGTAAAATAATCACTAGCTGTTAAGCTATTCAGGTGTGTAGACTGAATACTTGGATTGACAACTGAAGAGCTATGAAGGAAATACTATCTGTGTGGTGATGACCGTGTCTTTATATCCTATGACCTTTATACCATCTTCAGTACTGGATCGCTGAAGTCGATGTCGCTTCCTTCGGTTCTAATGTTGTCGACTGGACCGCGAGCGGTCCTGTCGGTCCAAACCCTAACCCTGGGTGCTTACATAAGAGATATCCCTGGCTTGATGTGTTGGTCATCAGGCTTCTGATAGCGTATTAGACCGATGGCCTATTCCATGACTTGCAGTTGATCCTTGAGTTATACCACACTTTCTTTAGAAACGATTTCGGGTCGGTAATAACGTTTAATTCCTTTTAAAATTCTATAAATTGAATAAGGTTTTGAAAAATTCAAGTATTTTTCATAACCAATATCGTATAATAAGTATTATTCATTTTTTTATCTCTGAATTTAACGTTTCTAGAGGGAAATATTCCCAGTTATATATAGATCAACATATCCGAATTGCTTTAGATCCGTTTTCGAATTAACAAACCCGGACTTTGAATTACTAGTTGTTAATATTATAGGTAACAATGATAAAACGAAATCAGAATACTACCTTAAAAGTATTTTACGAATCCGAAATGAACTCTAGGTAAATCGCCACCGATTACACGATTCCTCGAAATGACAGGTATCAATTAAATAGGTGGGTTATATAAACCTAATTTGAAAACCGAGTTCGAACTTCTTCAATACTATGAACTTTAACGTTTTCAAATTATATTAAAAGTTGGCTAGGTATGAAAACGAGTCCCTTCGCCTATTTCGTAATCGGGTTGAAAATATTATTTTTCAAGTTACCGAATAGCGTAAACAATGTTATTTCAAGGCTAACAAGTAAGAACGTAATTTATATTAACAAAACTACCGAAAGTATTTAAACATTTCATTGGAATCGGCATCTTTGGTACTATTTTCTAAGAATTTCTTTCTCATTTGAATTAGCATGTCTAATTTGTTTTAGATACAGCTTAACTTACTATTAAGACGTTCTAAAGCCTCTATAAGCTGTTTCATCGTTTTTAATTACGCTTTATACCCGTTCTTTAACCATAACACGTAAATTTACTTTGAACTTATTTATTTATCTGAGAACCACATGCCTCGTTCAAAATTTACATGGCCCGTAAGCTACCGTAACAGATAGGAGTAATAGGTCCTAAATATTCACTATCAAGTGTGTTGACTTTCCTTTACTTCGTTAGACGACTTTTTATTACCTTTTTAACGGCGATGACCTAATATTACACGTTCTTCAACTGCTCGTTAACAATTAATAAACAGTTTATAAACTAATAATTTATTCCAGTCTTAAGTATCTAAAACGCAATAATTTTCACTGCTTTTGTACAGATTTATTTATATCGGGTTTCAAGTTTAAAAAAGTATACGTATAACTCAAACTACGACTCACTGACCTAATAAAATAAAAGCGGTAACGAATACCGGTATTTAGCTGTTTGTTAATAGTTTTTCAACGCCTATACGAGTCTAACTTACTTTCGGAATCATAAAAGAACTTCTTGGGATAGTAAACTATTTTATAAATATATTCGAAATATGTCTATTTTCTAAGTTTATTATGATATAGGTTAACGATATAAAGAATATGAAATCACATGTTAATCAATAGAGAATAAGAGGCTCTAAAATAATCATACTTATAATTTCATTATCTTATTATGATAGCAAATAGTTACAGATTTATTTTGAGGATGGTTAAAGGAAAACGAAAATGGTAAGGTACAATTTTTATATTTTGGGAGGATAGCTTATGTAACTATTTATAAGAATAGATGCAACGGTATCTTTTATATGGTAACAAGTAGTTTAATAGCCTAGAACTTTTTACGCGATGCTACGATATTTTAAGTTGTTTCGCAGTAGTTGTTTCGTATCTACTACACCTTTTAGTTTGCCAATACTTTTTACCACCTTTGATATTATATAGGGGGATGGGGAAGGGGGTTCAGCCGAAAGGTAATGTTATAGGTTAGTACCTGGTCTAATAGTCACCAGGGATTTAGCCTTGGTGTTTGCTATCTTCGTTCATACGGTACTTTAAAGCCGCTTGAAATCCGCACAAGAGTATGCCCTCACCCGTTACACGACCAATTTACTCGTCTTTCTATAGCTCCATAGCAGTTCCCTAACTTGGGTCTCTTCTTTCATCTCCATCGAGGATAATAGGCAGAATCCGACCGCTTTGAACGACAGCTCCAGCCTTAGTCCCTTTATACCAAATACATATTTCAATGAATCATACCTCATATAGAGGCTACAACATACTTAATAGAAGAATATTTTCAATATATTGTTTTACGATATGAAAACACCATTATCACGAAAATCAACTATCAAAATGCCGATAAAGCTAATGTTAGCTTTAACCCAAATAATGAGTTATTGTCACTCAAATTGTTACGGTCTGACCTACAATGGTAAGTCAAGTAGATGTCAAATAGAGTTTACTATTGATGTGTAGGCGAGAGACTAGAAGAGACTACAGTGGTTTTTTATAGAGAACTTATGGGCATGGTAAATAACCAGCCTGTCACGTGCCCTCATAGGCATTATATACTAACCATGCTTAAATCAGACCTGAGCCGGTGTACTATATATCCCGTTACTTATATAGTAAGGTAGCCTATAAACCTAATAGCTAATATTTTAAATTTATAATATGACCCCCTTTTTACTAAAATCCTGCCGACTAAATGCAAAATACGGGCTGTACATATTTAATATGTGGACTGGATACTAACCGAGCACGGATTTATGAAGAGTTTCCTAACAAGCCATATAACGTATAAACTGGTTTAATCTTAAGCCGCTAACGTCATATAATGCGCTTTTTAACGTACCGTATAACGTATAAGCCGTTTTAGCTATAGGTCGCTTATGCTATATAACACGAACCCCTTTAATACACTATGTAAAATATAAGCCATTTTAACCTTAAGCCGCCGACATCATACAACGCACCCCTTAACGTACCTTATAACACGTAACTCTTACCGATTTTGGTTTACCTATATTTATAAATACTACCTTTACCATAACATATAAAACCTCCATTCATGTTTTTCTACTTTGCTAAACCCCTGTATATTACTTATCCTCATTGCTGTTTTTATAACAACCTTCTTTACAATCATTGTTTTGATTTTTTATTACAATTTTTATGTAAAAATAGCTATTTTATATCCTATTAACGTTCCCTTATTAATATAATCTATATTTATAACGATTTAAGCTTTGATTATACTATTCTTAATGCTTTTAATAACGATAATTAGCCTTTTTTATAGGATATACCGCTTTTTCACACCTAAATACCCTAACATTGATTATATCTTATAGACCCTTTGCGTTGTAAACAATCCTTTTATATTTCAAGATAATGAAAACGAAAATAAAATTATTCATTTTTATTTCAAAATACATATATATCTTATATCGATCGATTTATCAATTTTCAAATCCCCTATTTGTATTTATATCTACTATACCTATAAATGTTGCATTTACCAAAAAAATACATAATAAATTGAACCTATAAAATTGATTGTAAAGAAAACCCTAACGTAAATTATACTCTTTTACAATATATTTAAAAGATTAACGTATTTATAACTCCGTCTAAATTACTCGTATTATTTGGACAACTAACTGTAACCCTCGAAAACAATTACTCTATTTAATTTCTCGCCCGTAAACAATAAAGAGATATCCAGGGTTATAGACCCGTGTTTATTCTTATTTTCTCCGAATGAGTAAATTAATTTACCCGGTTCCACGATATAGCCTAAACTTGAAACGTTTTTTCCTTAACGATAATATAAGCTATTACTCATTTAAGTATACACTCTCGTCGTCTTTTCTTTTCAGGTTCATTATCTTTTAAAGCTCCCTTATCGCCCTCTATTATTTCATGTATATACCATGACAAAACGCCCTTGCCTTACTATGTATTAATACGAAACGGTTTTACCTCAATCCCCTGTAATACCCGTCGTACACGTTTTTGTAGGTATAATTCGAAAAATCAAAATAATATAACCACGAAAGTAATATCTTTTCTAATTGATATAAGTTACAGTTTACAAAACGTAACGAATAATATTGAAGGGCCTAATTGTAAAGATATTTTTTTTTTTTTTCGTTTTATTCATGAAATCTAATCATTCTACTTAATCCAACCGACTGTAAACGGTTTAAAGGCCGTATTTGTACTAATCGCATTACTCAGATACAAACTCATATATTAGAATGTTTTGTATCCTGTTTAAAAAGTCGCTTCTCCCAACCCATTCCGTGTTATTCGCTATTATCGGTTTTAGCTAATATTCTCCCTATTTAATGTTACCCGTTATCATCGGCTTCGCCTAATATCCGCCCCACCCCTTGCTAACCGCCCTCGTCGATGTTACCAAATACCCACTTCACTTTTTATCGTCCGTTTTTATCGGTCTTTCCTAGTATCTAAGGCTAATCTTAATAAGGTTTTGAAAGTTAAAAGCTTCATTATAGAAAAACTCGGATGATG
The DNA here is from genome assembly GCA_038502455.1 of Anisogramma anomala. Lineage (NCBI taxonomy): Eukaryota > Fungi > Ascomycota > Sordariomycetes > Diaporthales > Gnomoniaceae > Anisogramma > Anisogramma anomala. The sequence goes on along the minus strand of JASMMZ010000002.1, from coordinate 10,026,919 downwards.
ATAATGATAATGAAGGGGGAAAATTAAATAATTCATTATCAAAACCGCTTTACGGTTAAATATTTATCTCATAAAACCGGATAACATATATACAGCATTATATATCTTATTATATTATGATAACAATGGATTCCCATCTTTTCTTTTTAACATTATACTATTACCGAAGTAAAGGCAAACCATTTAAAGTAAATTACTCCAAGAGTATTCCACGCTAATATCGAAATACCGGGCGATTATAAAACCGAAAATCCTTTTATTTTACTTTAAATTCATGTAAAACCGCCATACATTAACAATCATTTTATAACTCCTACTCTAACTTATAATGATTTCTTTCTTTAACAAATATATCATGGATAATACTCCGCTCTATTTTCGTAACCAAAATATCCTCAATTTTAAATTTCCTGTATATACCCTTTCTCGTATCGTTCATAACGAGAATTAATTAAGTGTAAAAATAGGATAAACCCTGCGTAAGAAAAAAGGGTCCGAAACCATACGCTTAACAAAATTCATATTAAATATAAGGTATTTTGCAAAAATATCCAAACTGATATTTTATAAATACGAAACTTCGATAACACAATGCTAATTATATAATTTTTCAACCTTTTTACCCGGATAGTCAATTTTAATATTTCGTAAAGTCAATCATAATCAATTACCTACCTTATATCCTTTCATTAAATATCACCGAGGATTCCCCGTCTTTTTCATTTCTTACTAAATATATATCATCGCTGCACCAACTAAATCCGTAACGTTATGCAAATATTGAAAAATATTGAAGACTTGTCACCTCAAATTAATCGAAAACTTAATATTTTCATTTAATTTAAAGATAAGAGATATTTCGTATTTATTCATTAGTCGATTTATACTAAATCTGGTACCGTTAACTTCATATTATTTCATATGAACTTATAATCAGGGAAATATAATGCTGAATTATACTGCGGAAAAGCAACGAAAATCCGCAAGTATTTTTTAAACTATTGAATTTATACGCTCGCTACCACTGTATGTGTAGAAGTAATACGTCATTAACAAAAACTATTTAACTTCTAATAAAAAATTAAAACTATTCAAAATACACTTACTTAATTCGAGCTGCGATCGTTGATAATAACAGTCAGTAATCCGTAAAATCGCCATTATATATTCTAAAAGCACTTTGTATACGTTTCGACATTTATAAAACACATAATCTTAAACTAAACAAATTTAAATAGTCGGTCCGTAAGAGCTAATGAAGACAAGAAGTCTTTATCAATAGCTAGTGAATCTATTATAAATTCGACGAAAATATAAATCAAATAATGATACAAAATAGGAAAAGGTTGAAAAAGGCCTTATCGAAAGGTATAACGAAACTTCGTACTATTATACTTCGTACATATTTGACATAGGCGTCGAATATCCCCGACTATCCTATTCTTATGGTAATCCCGTAAAAAAACTCTAAATGAAACGTTTTTATCTGCATAACCTATAATCAACAAATCGTCAGTTTATTATAAGATTTTTGTTGTTAAAAATTCTCAATTCAGTAGCTATAAACAGTCACAGTAATGTAACGAACCCCTCGGGTTGATATTATAATACGTAATATACACTCAATATTCTATTTTAACCACAAAACGTTTAACGCCCTCATTAACCGCTAGTAAACGATTTATATATAACGGGTCGTTCACCACTCCTTAATTTAACGATTCCGCAAAGTCACCAAACCCTAAAATAAAGTTACCGCTCGATACCAATAAATCCATCGGGTCTAATACGAACTGCACCCAAAACAGTCCCGACACCACCGACACCCCGGAATCCTCCGGCTTTCTTCGGAGTACATATCATCGCAATTCAATAGCTAAGCGAAAATCTTAACAAATTCATCCATATATCCCACCGAAATATATGTTCGTATAATATACAAATCTATTACGATCACATTTGATATAGTAATGGAAATAGGCTAAAAGACTCGCGTACGGAGTTCCTGAACTTCGGACTTATCTTATAATCCCCGGGTTAATATATCTGATAGAGCGTATAAATTCGCGAGCCAGTAACTTAAGTAATATTGGAAAAACGAAAACCCATCTCCTTATTAAACCTAATGTTCAGAGATCAAATATAATAAATCAAAAACTCCAATTTCTTATAATCCGTCAAAATCGTAAACGAAGTGCGGAAACTACGTAATTTAGAAAACCAAGCTTTGAAGCAAAACACTGTGGCAAAAAGCTCCCTGTCATTAATAATGTAGTTACGCTCCACGTCCGTTAATCGTGTGAAATAATATATCATCAGATTAAAAATTTTATTCTTATCCTTTACGATAAATAATCTTTTAACGCTATCCCCATATAATCGGTTTCCATTACCATTAACCAATTTAAATTCTTATATACCAAAATCAAAACTGAAACGAATACATTTTTATCGTTTGAAATATGTATTTCCATTGATTTTTCCTAATTTGTAGAATTCCTTGTTTTGTAAATTGAATAAATAAAATAAATGAATCATAAATACTATATACAAAGAATTGACAAAAACTAATAAAACCTAAAAACTTCGAACCTCCTGAAAAGTATGTAAGAACCCCTATTCACGTATTACCCAGACTTTTTCAAGGTGGGTCTGGATACCTACACTAACCGTTACGATAAAACAAGTAATTTTACTTCTTTAACTATAAAATCACATTTTTCAAGTTTAAGTTTAACCTGATATCGCGAAAGTATCCCATAACCAAGCGAATTTTTGCTATATAATCCTGTTTGATACCAGAAAAGAACCGGAAGGTTAATCAGGTAAGCTATAACAAAATTATTGAATATATCCTCTATTATAAGATCAATATACTATTATTACGTCGTTAACGTTTTTGCCAACCTAAAGAAAGTAATGAACCACTTAAATAAGCCGAAAAGAATATAAAAAAAACGTAAACTTTTCCTCTCTGAAAATAACCTTGACACGATGAAAAGCCGCTTCAATATCCAACTTAATAAATTACGTAGACTTCGATAATACGCGTATGGTTTCCTGAATTCAAAGAAGAAGAAAACTTTTTTACCAAGTAGTTTGAATTTGAGTCTAATCATTAATATAAAACCATTAGTTCCCCCTCCCCATCTCCCCCACTCTTCCAGTTTAAAAATTAATAATATTAACGCCACAGTTGATAAGAAAATCGTATCTACCTAACTCTTATTTACAAATTTTATAAGTTAGGGCCTAAATTCGAGAAGTTCATCCCGTAATATCAAATATAAGGCTCTCTATAATGTTTCAAATAAAATTCTATCTTTATTCCATTTAATATAAATATGATAGTTGATCTTTCTCCGGTTTGAGGGTAGGGATATTAATTTCATTTTATCAAACGGGTCACGGAACTTTGCCAATTCGGGTTAAAAACGTGACTCATTCTCCTTTTTTACGGTAGTCGATGCCGTTGACTGTAAAATCCGCATTATCTTTCGAAAACTTATAATAAAAGATAACTTCGACTAATCCCCCATATATCATATTATCCATTAGAATTGGATTGCTAAACCAATAGAAACTAATCTTACAACGCTTGGTACATCCCTAGAATTAAAGTGTATTATGAATATATTTATATCCAATCGTTCTTAATTTTAAATCAACAAACAACTATAGCTAACGTCTAATATCATCCATTAATATCGTATTTATGATATTACAGAATTCATATCCCGCGTTATTCCGGAAATAATACATACTAATATCAGATTTAACTTTTTATCTGTATTTACCCAAAACTTCATTACTTGAGTAATACGTGTATTTCGCAGTAGCCTTAATATAATTCCTAAATTACGAAGATATGATAAACGAATTTAATTTACCTTTTAACTATTATATTGAAGCCTCGTTTACAATACAATAACAATTGAAAGTAATACTAACGAAAACGTTGTGAAATTAGTATCTTTCAAAATAAGAGGATAAGTAACATATACTTATATAGATGTATTTTAATCAAATTAAACTCTTTTTGACTCGATTTAACAAAGAAGTCGTTAAAGTTACGTAAATTTTAAACCAAATTATATTTAGGAGTTAGGATTTTCTCGTTACCGTTAAATAAGACAACTTTTATCTATCTTTGTAATTTAAACTGTATGAACCTATATCGAACTAAAAACCAAACAAAGTTTGTAAAGATGGTAATAGTAATCCATTTAGCTATGATATAAATAAAGTTTCGCAACTTACGTAACTTAACGTTTTTTCGTCGTTATCCACGTCGCCCGACGTTTTCAATCCTAAATATATACTAAACGAGTTTAATAAAACGACTAGTCATTATTACCACGACCCCTTCATAAAAATTCCTAAATAATATAAAATCCCATTATAATGATATTTTGATTCAACCGTTATATATATAGGTCCTGATACTTGTCGACCAAAACGTCGTTCCAAAATTCAAAACTTCAACTTATTTACAAATTCGTGTTATTTCGCCGAAGCTGTATTATAATTGGTACGGATAATATCTAACGTAATAGATTTATCTCTAATACTTAAAAATATGCGAAAGCATGGGTAATTATATTTAATAGCCAAAACCAAGTCTAATACGCCCGTTAAAATTAGTAGTATCTCGAATTTGATAAAAAACGATATCAACAATTCTTTATTATTTATAAACAATCCCTTCAATTCGACTAAAGCCTTATCCGTACAATACATTTTGCCAAAAATAGCCTTAATATAACTGAAAGTCTTATTCGTATCACATATACCTTTATATCCACTAGCATTTTAATATACTAGACTAATTCGTTTTACTACTAGTGTATAATAACCCCATATGTAAAGGAATATATATCGACTTTTCCCAATTTATATTTCATTCGCTTTTAATATGAAACCGATCGTTCAATGTGCCTCTGCATACGAAAGAGTAAATCCATTGAATGACGATTTGTTATATCGTTTTCAGCTACCCCGAAACGCCAAAGAACCGATACAAATTACTGTAAAATGTACTTTAAATTATTAAATCATAATAATAACTTGGAAAAAGTCCGATATAACTTTCAAAATAAAATTCGATTAACGAAACTAATATATTTATTTCACAATAAACGCGATATAACTTGTAATATCTTATAAACGAAATATATCGGCTCAGATTGACCCCAAAAAGACAAAATGTATATTTACAAGAGTAAAGTATTATGTATTCGTTGAAAGCCTATCTTCTTTGATGACGCTGAAGTATAACATTGAATCATCGATATTTATTCTCCATTCATCTATGATATATAATATTTCCTCGAAAGAACAATGAAAACCTTAATAGTACGTTATAATTTGACCTACGATAGTGAACCAGATAGGTACCAAATAGGGATTAAAATTAAGGTATAGGCGAAAAACTAAAAAAAAGTTACAGTAATTCTTCGTATAGAACTTATAAACATAGTCAATGCTCAGTCCATCACGTGACCTCGCTCGTACTACATGCGGACCGCACTCGGACCGCACTCGAGCCAGGTTCTGTTTATCTCGTTACGTACATAGTCACGTAACCTATAGACTCAATATCCAATAACATAAGCCTATAACACATATTAACAATTATAAAAACATATGTTATACTAATTCTCTTCTACATTATAAAATACCATAACTTATTTTTTATTTTTTTACAGAACATAAAAGCTCATAGCCTTAAAGTTAATGTCAACATTAATAGATTGGTCATAAAAGTTGGAGTTATACTTTCTCTTCTCAATAGATACATTTAGAAGTTCACTTTAAAGAAATAAAGTCAACGGTAATAAATCTAACAAAGTTAGATAAACGTTAATTACACTCAATCTTTATTTCTCTAACTGTCAACAGGATATACAGAGCCCTTCAATCTGTAAAACATGAAGATGTGGAATATTGGGAATATGAAGTTATCAAAATAAATGATTACATTTGCTAAACGTACTCTTAGGAAACCTCAAATTTTTAATTTACTTTGAAATACAATAAGGATTTCAATTATAATATTTTAGCTAACATTTTCTACATTGATAAAAAAACTTTTACGTTATAAATTCGTTAAAAGTTTTTAAAACACCAAATTCCTCAAGTCTATGTTAGTGAACAATGCGTAAAAAACATGAAAAATATTGTGAGTTATTAATTACCTACAACTACTAAACTTCATTGTACACGATATAAACACTAACTTCAAGATGAGGAAATTTCAAGTCAAGAACATAGTGATCATATTTTAATTAAAATAAGAACTTATTAAATTTTATTAAAGTATCTAAGAAATTGAAAATATGCACGCGTCATTTCATAAAACGATCAATATTTTTACTCTAGAAATTGCAAGCTTTAAGAATTAAGAGTTTTTTTAAATGAAGAAAATGGGTTTGTTTAATAATATATGCCCTTAATACCTAACTCAGACCTTATTTATCTTTAGATAGTATTATCGTCTTACTAGCAAATATTCTTTATTATAAAATACCCCAAAAAATTCACTGCTAAGGTAAGACCTTGAGAGAACTTTGAAGGGAATCAGTATGGCGTCAAGTCAATGATATCTTGAACACAAAAAAAAAAAGTCTATCGATGATGAAAATGCTTAATTTACTATTACACAACGAAATATTTGTCTGCACAAACCCCCCCCCCCAAAAAAAAATTACTAATTATCTTTTACAATAATACTAACAACTTAAATAAAACTTTATATTAAAATTGCTACCAATAAATATTATCAATTCAAGCGAACAAGTTAATATAACCCACCACCATTAATAGTAAGTAAGCTAATAAAACGATGGAAGTGGGTTCTAACACTAAAAAGATGAAAAAAAAAAGGTAAATATCAAAAATTCAAATATATGCGCATATACAAAACTGCTTATATAAGTAAAAATAACTAATAAACGAGAAATCGATGGAATTTAAACTTTGTATACAAAGATCATTGAAATCCTAGATACCCTGTTAAATAACAATGATAGAATCAAAACTAACGGTTTCCTTACATAAAAATTCATTTAATTTGTTCCTGAACATAACTTATAACTTAAAAACCTCAATATCCAGATTTTAAACTTAACTTCATTTTAAAGTCAGTTAGATTACATAGATAAACCGTAAGACAAATCACAACTATTCTTTCAAGTATACAGGAATGTGAATACAAATTAAATACTTACGCAATAGTTTAACATTCAAAAAATCCTCAACGCTTAATAGGTGTGTTGACAAAAAGTTCAATAGTAGGTGTTGATGGGAAATTTACCCTGAATATTTATAATATTACTTCGGCGTATACGTTATATTCTACTAATTTACCGGGAATCATTTGACAAGAATTACGAAAAAAAACCTCTATAACAATAAACCATTAAAAAAATTGACTCGAAATGTTAAAAAATGATAAAACTTAGTTGAAACAACGATATAGTATTTCTCAAGCGACAAATCGCAATTCAAATATAAAATAGGATTAAAATATTCAATAGACAACCAGATCTACTTAATTACCTGAAATGTTGAAATATAGGTATAATAGGTATAGAAACTAACGATATACTCTTCGTTGAAACAAATAGATTCGTGGTAACAAAGTAGCGTACGATTAAGAAGTTGAAGTTTTAAAATGCAAGCCGATTACGACTCTACCTAAAGGCAAACCACTAAACTTTAATGTATCGTTAATTTGTATATATAATGTTAACGAAACTAATACTAAATACTTAGAATTTTAGTAAAAGAAGCAGCGAACTGACGTAGCCAAATTTAATACGATTAATAATACTAGAGCTTATCAATAGTTAAAGTAATGAGATTGTAGCAATTATATCGCAAACCTATATTAAATGGAAGTATCGGACGACCTTTAATTGCGGCACAAATCTAAAGCTCGGCTAATGAATATTAAGGCGGTATAAATGAACGATTGAATTAATATAGAAACCATTTGAATCAAAGAATCAATATTTGTCCTATTAAACAGTCAAAAACAAGTTAATAATCTTCATGGACGTCTCTATTACCAAGATTTATTTACTTGTGGTTGAAAATCGCATTATTTGCATGAATTGTTAATAATGAAAGATCAATGGATAACTAATTCATAATTACCAGCAACTTAATCAACTAAACCTGTGTTAAGTACAAAAATGTTACCAAAAAGTATTGATTTCTGGAATTTCTAATATAATGATCAACTTTGATATAGGCATATCTATAAAAATATCGCTCAATATTATTACTAAATAGTAAAGGATTCAACCGATTCCGGTTGTAATGTATACTGATTTACAAAGAATATTTGAATACCTTTTCAAACCAAAAATATTCAATTGATATGGCTTAATAATCAATGTAATAACTTTTTGTAACGCCTACAATGATGGGGAAATTGATAAGTTTCAATTGATCGATGATAAAGATATGCTAGCTAACGCCAAAACAAAATCTATACGAAATGAAACTTTAAAGAAGTTAATAGATAGAAATGAACTCACTATACAAATCAAGACGTACGTGAAAAGATAACTTAACAAAACCAAAAGTATCTTAGAAATTGAACTACTTTTAAATTAATCATAATACAAGCTATATTCGTTGATACGATTAAGTTAAGTGTATATATTTGTGAATTCCAAAATGAAATTAATAAAGAACTTTTTGTTACGATGACAAGTAGTGAAACTGAAACCTACTTGGCTAATAATAATGAAAAATATTCAAAAACACTTACATTGTGGGTTTTTCATCCTACAAAACTCCATAATACTGCAAAAGAAGACGTTAGTGTTAAAGTGAAGTCAAAGAGCAGTACATTTAAAGTCAATTATACTAATAGAAATTCAATTACAATGAAGTACCCAATTATGTATGAGGTATAGTCCAAATTTCATATGAAAAATAGTATGAAAACTAGCTAGAAATGTGACAAACTTGGAAGAAACAACAATTAACTACCTAATTTTGACAATAGTACTATGATTTCACTTGTACTTCGAAAATATAACTTTACAATATCTAAATATCTATATCCAGTATTAATATGATGTCAAATTGTTTAAAGTAATTTTAATAACCATTTAATATATTATCGGCTACGTGAAAACCGATGGTTTTAAAAGCGAAATTTTCACTAATATTATACCCTTACTACAAAGATTTTTATAACTTTAAGAACCTCAGAAAAAAGATATTTCATAATGAATTTACAATGGTTTAACCAAGGTAATAGTACACTATACATGAATATTATTTTCCTTCTACGTTTAATAACTATAGAGAAAGTTAATGCTTGAGATAAACATGATTTGATTGAATTCATTATTTATAGGTATTTATAGTTGAATTGAGCTAGATATAATTACAAGCATATATAGGCATAAATAATATTACTTAACTCCACCGTACATCCATTTGGATATAGTTCATTTGTTCTATCATTTCGAATAATACTTTTGAACAACTTTTCGTCTTCAATATATTTATTAACCTTGACAATTGCCACGATATTTCTTTTAATAAAGAATCATATTGTTCTACCGGTAGGAATTGCAATGCAATCAGTCAACTTTACTGTCAAATAAGTTGACTGTATGAACTGCAAGTTGAGTGTATTGCTTAGTGGATCTACTATAAAGTCAAGTTTAGTAAGCGCAGACTTCACGCTAGGGAATGAGCTAAGAAATTGACCATTCAAATTAGGGTGGAGACTAGCTAGTAGTTTGCTAAACCTCGAATAATAAATCTATAACTTGAATACATAATACTATTATTACTTCAACTACGATTCGAATCGACATCATTGTAACGTTTCAAAGCCTATTATTGGTAAGGTTGATCAACATTGATTAGTGCTTATTAGATTAAGCACAAATTATCTAAATAGAAGAAGAAGTTACTTTTTGGTTACGCTTTATGTAATATCAAAGGAAAAAGAAGATTTTTACAAAGATACTATACTATTTCTTCTGTTTTTCACGGAAGTTAGTAGAGAAGAACTTTGGATTGAGACGTTTTAGCATAGTAGTTTAGATGAGACAATGGTATCGATATTTAAAATACCGAGAAATTCTTATAATATCTCCCTTGAAAATGAACATTGAGATTGAGTGTTAAAAGTTTCAAAAGTTGTTAAGCTGACAAACGGTTAAGTTAGTACTACTTTAGATATTATTATTGCATATATTACTACAATAAACACAACTAAATCCCAAGATATTTAAATTTCAATTACAAATAACAAAAGTATATAACATTTTACTATAATTACTATATTAAACCTTATCTCATACATTAATATTTTCCCCTCTCCTCCCCCCATACATTACAAGATCTTCAATCGTTAAGATCGATACATTAAGAGAAAGCATTAAGAATCCCTAAGTTTCGTTAAGAAATCTAAGTCGCACGACTTTACGTTAAATCATTAAGTCCCTTTCCTTAAACACCAAGTCTTCGCGTTCCCCAGTCATCAATATTCATAGTCTAAATCACCAAGTTCCTTTAGTTAAAATATTAATAAAAGATGATATTCGATTATAAGCTAATAAGTGAAATTAAGGAACTTCGATCCCTTTCTTTCGCTCACTTTTATTAGAAACTATGGGCAACAGATGTTAAAGAAACATTCATTGAAAGAAATTTAATTAATTACGTCGGCTGTTATATCCTCGAATTAGACTTCACCAAAGAGTTTGGTTGCAAATTTTATACTTTTGAAGATTATGGTTAGTTTTTTTTAAACTCTTGGTCAATTACTATATGGAAGATGTTTTCAAAGCGTGTTATAGATTGGTTTTAGAAGGGATTTAATCAAAGTAGCATTTAAGGTTTAGAAAAAACCTTATTGGGGTTGGTAGAGATATTTTTATAATTAGCCTAACGTGAAGACCCGCCATATGATTCTTATTTTCAAGAATTACAAGGAAGAATAAAAGGTCTTGATGGATTTTAACGCCCTTATATATGTTCTAGGGGATCACTCCCTAATATTCAATTAAATTAAATTTTTAATTTTCCTATTGGTATTTTTTTCATTCAATGATAAGGAACCTGTTGATTCATTCGGTAGTTTAATACCATCCTACGATGACGCGAAGTACGCGTTCAATGGCAACAGAGTATATGAAATAGCGGCTGTTAACGCCGCAAGAGAAATTTATTTAAGCGTAATGCATCAGTTTATTGAGTAATATTGTTAGTCATTTTAGAACAATCTTTACGATCATTAAGTTCTTTTTGCTTTTTAAAGTTTTCCTTAAAATCGTTCATATTTTTCCCATAATAGTCAAGTCATTCAAAGCTAGATCTGATATGGCAGGTACGTTTATACGCGCGAGTCTACCATATTTTTTACTACAAAACGTTTTGCCCCGTGCCAAGAAATTAGTAATTATTTTTATCATTGCCATTCGGCAGCTTTAATGTTTGAGTTTATGGCCGAAAATAATTTTAATAATTTTGACCATAACTGCAACCTTTCTTCTAGACTTTTTAAAACAATTAACTTTGATTAAAATTTCTTTTAGACTTCAGGAAGATTTAAAATTACGTAGAGAAGTTTAAATGAAAGCTTCATAATTTACTTTATACTAAAATGATGCATTTATTCAACATTTTTAAATTAATAGAAGTCCCTTTTTATGGTTTTAACTTATTAATATTTGAAATACACATAGGGTACGTTCGGAATCATTACCTGATTTTTTTGATGAGGGTAAGAATTTGCCGATAGATTTATGATAATATAAAATCTTATTTCGAATAAAACGTTTATCTTGAAAATTATTATATGTATTGAGTCACAACAAGATAGATAATGATGATAATTGAGAATAAAAAGAGTAAATACCAATAGATGTCCTTAATTAAATGTTTGATAAGTTGATGATGTATTATCAAGTAAAGGGAAAAGTTCATGTTGGCGAAGTTATATTTTGCGAGTATTCATATATTGCTGACATGGGTGTGAACAATTCAAAATACTTTTCATAGCGTTTAGATGCCACTTCTGAAGTGTTTTTAGTTTGTTACGGTTTTCGTTCGCGATTTTACTGACTAGTACGTTAAAGTTGGTTAGTATGTATTTTTAAGTAGATAACTTTTGTGATTTTGAACATGAAAATCGCGGGATAGCATCTTATATTGATTGTAAGTATGGGCGGCTTTAGAGTTCAAAATATGGTGGAAGGTTTTAGAACTAGAGGTAATAGCTACATTTTCGTTAGTAATAAGTAGAAAACCGAAGTGAATCTATTAACCGTAAAATTTATCATTGGAATAATAGAAAAGTTGTTGGATTTGAGGTAAGCTCGGTTTTTGGTCAAATCGCCACTTTTTTGCTGATAGTTACAAATAATGTGTGATATATTGCATTAAGTACTTTATTGATTTCGGGTAAGATGATTTATATAATATTGCATATTAAGTGGCTGAATAAGTTGATGATGATGATGATCTCATTAGTGATTTACGTAGTATGTATATATCATTTTTAAAGCAGCACATTGATTAGCCGACTATTTTTTCTAACATCGTTTGAATGGTAAATACCTTTATATTTGCTCTGAAGATTAAGTACCTGACCCTTTATACACCTTTCATTTTTGCAATGGTTATGCGGATTCTATGTTGAAGGTATTATGTTAGATATAGAGGAAGTAAATTAATTAATAGGATACTGGTTTAAATTCCTGGAATTGATAAGGTAGAGTATAATTATTATGGATATTAATTGTTAAACTATTGGTAAGGTTAAAATTAGTTTCAGTTTTAACGAATAATTATCGTTATTGGAATTGATGCTTGTTTCAATTGATATTGTGATGACTATATTTTATATTGTTAAGTCCCCCCCCCCCTTTTTTTTTGTTTAGATGATACGAAGATCTTCAGCGATAATATCGATGTTAAATTTTACGAATTGGTTAAAAACGTTCAATAGTTTCCTTTTGTTTTCAAATGGAGGTATTTTTCGTTTTACTTTCAAAACTTTAAGATGATTATTTGAAACTTGAAGGAATCTGAAACAGTTTAATTGTACCGGCGTCATTGGTAGAGCTTTAGACATTGCAACGTTGTTGATTCGATTGGTCGAAGTAAGAGTAGTATTGTATTTGTCAAGTAGAGGATGTATTGTTCTAGGTTTGACGGACAACTAGCTGGTCTTCACATTAATTTATAAAGCTTATTTTTTGGTTTGTGACTAACTTTACAGTAATCGTAACTGTATTTGAGTTGCAGCTAATGCAGTAATCATACAAATAATAAACTTAATTTTCAGTTATCATAGTTAACCTTATTATATATAAAGTTGACCTAATGCATTCTAATTAGTACTATTCCAATATTGGCGGCTTTTTGTTGTTTGTGCGTATAATAATGTAGTCGACTACAGTTTCCCGGTTACTACTAAATTACCTTCTCGTTAATTAGCCAAACCTCTATCAATTTCAGTTAACTTTTATACATAAATTGATCCTAATTACTTTTTTTTGCCCTATAGATCTGAGTCTAGACTTCACTAACTCACGTATTTTTTTTTTTTTTTAGCTATTCATCATTGCGTATTGAAACACTGCCGCCATTGGTTATTTTAACTCATGTGGATTAAGCCGCCTACTATTTTAGTTGACTTACGTTGGTTGATTGACTTACTATTACCCCTCCTGATATGGACTATTTTAATTTACGTAGGTCAAGTTACCTATTCATTTTACTTAACCTATATGGATAAATTGACCTATTGTTACCCCTTATTTTACCGTTTCATCTAAAGAAGTTATTATTGTCGGCTTTATCTCTACCATTATCAGCTTTATTTCCCCTATATTCTGTAATTTTATTAGTACATACCTTTTTGTTGTGACGTAACTTGACTATACCAAGTGGCTTATTAAATTAGCTATTAATATGTATAGTTAGCTTATTACTGTTCATAAACCTCTTCAGAGCTTTATTTGCTGACGTTTTTGTTATGATATTAGTGTGATTTTATTTGCTATCGATTTATCGAGATTTTTTTGAGTTTACCTGCTTTCATAGTTTTCATAGAGTCCTATGTCATCTATTGTTAGGCGTTTTTCGCTGATGGTGACGAGTTTTTAAATGTATTCGAAGAGGTTGTTAGAGTCGGTATAAATTACTACCGGATTAGAAGCAATTTCTAGTTGTTTATGGACAATGTTGAGTGTCTTTTTACGATTTTGTGCCTATATAGAGCCGGTTATTATACCGTAGACCTCTAAAGCTAGTACGATTTGCATGATCATTTTTTATTTAACGATATTTTAATAGATTAAATTTCTGGCAATATTTTAGCGGTTATTTTACCTGTTTTCATTAACGAGGGTCATTAGGAAGCTGGTTTTGATCAATAAATTTGTATCATTTGTAACGTATTTATCTATAAAGATCATTAACCCGGTTTTCAGTACATTAATTAGTATTATATTGATTTCTAGGCTTAGGTTTCTCATTCGCATTTTTTCTCTTTTTTTTTTCAACCGTATTATAATTGCTGCCCGATTTATATTTATTGTCCATATTGTCTGTTTTTTTTGATGATTATCCGCTTCGGCGGCGTTTCATTGGTTTTTTGATAATAGGTGGAAGAGGGTCGTATTGGTTTATTTTTTTTTAGCTTTGAGGTTTTTATCATTATTGTTAGTCTCCTTTATATAGAGCTTGACTTGAGTGGTACGAAACATCGTAGGGTCATGGACAATTTTAACAATTACTTTAGGGTTGGCACTATTTAAGATTTGATATAGGATTTTCTTTTTAACTAGCTTTCATTACATAAGGACTTTATTTTGCAACAGCAAAACAAATACATCGATTGTCAGGGGGTCTTTTTTAGTGTTAATGATATTATTAAGTTAATATCTTGCTTATTCTTTTCGCATTTCCTTTAATGCTTTACCTTGAACCACAGCTTTTTTCTAGATATTTCCCAATAATAGAGATTTACTCGTTAGGAGTAGGGAAAAGACTAGTAGCATTAATATCATGCCGTCAAGGCTCACAATATTATTCAAGCCTTTTATCGCCATTTAAAGTCGTGTCTTCTAATCCGTAAAGCTTTTAATATCTTATGTAAGGATATCGTACGATTTACAAAGTAACTCATATACTTTTTCGACCTTTTCAATACTTTAATATGCCTTAATAAACACTTGTTTGTATTGGATTTTCATTATATTAACGTCTACTTAAAACTTCGCCGCTGTAAACTTGGTATCATTATTGTAAACGAAAACGTTAGTTGATCCTAAATACGTGTTAATTCATAGAATTTTTAACTTTATACATGTATTTTTCGTTGACAGGGACTTTATAAATTTGGCCTCTTAAAAGAAGGTTACGGAGTTAATAAAATGAAAAATCGATTCATTATTCAAGTAGAATACATTAATAAAAATTTCGTAATTAAAGGTTTAATCGTTCTTTAGTGTAAATTTAGTTATGAGGGGGATTTCGGTATATGTTTGATCATAGTAACAATGTTTTTCAATAGCTTTTCAAGTAAAGTATTCTACTTTTTTATATATTGTAGACTTAAGAATATTATATAGCGTGTTAAAGGAAGGGTAATTAAATTGCCTATGTAGTTGAGGTATCTATACTTTTATCAGATTCAACACTGTTTCTTTTAGGTTTTAAAAGTGGAATTAGAGATACCCTTACTTGAAAGTGAGGGGAAACCTTTAGCTTTTTAAACCGGTTTATTAGCGTTAACGTTAACGTTAACGCCGAAGGTCTTTATATTTTCCAAGTATAAGAGGAAAGGAGTGGGGGATTTGAGGATATAGAACGTGATTGACTTAATATTAGTCTGAATAACCCTTATCCCTAGGGACGATAATTATTTGCTAGTGCCGGGATTAAATTTAGCTTTAACAATATCTTAACGATTGATTTCCTTAACAATGTGTTTTTCTTCTATAATATTACATATTATGAATAGCCTTCTATTAAGTACTCTATTGCTCACATATCTGGTATCATATTTTGAAGCGTATGATTCGCGTATCGATCGCAGAGATTCAAGACATATAATGGCTTAAGGGTTTGGTTAAGGCAAAGAAAAGGTTTTCGTTACTTAAATAGTATTGGAAATCGTAGTTGATTAATTACTAGGCTGCGTTAGGAGTAAGGTTTTATATTACGTCATTTTCTTAGGAGTATTGTTAACGTTTGTCTAATTTTCTACCTTCGTAAGTTACGTAACTATTTAAGTAATCTTACTTAGTGGCAGTGAAGTACTAAGTTTAATATAATATCTGTCATGTGTAATGTTTAACCGATGGGTAACGAGTAAACTAATAGCCGTATTTGTTATAAATTTATTACCTTTTGGTACTATTACAATGATAGATTTTTGGCGGTTAATAGGTTTGTTAGAATCTTACCCTTGTTGGCGCTAAGATGGTTGTAGCTTTTAGTCTGAATATTTCAGAACAGATCTGGAACGTTAAGGTCGCTTATAAATCTAAACGATATAGTATATTAATATATGGTCTTTTTTATATACATTGCCAAAGTTAACAATTTGGGGGTACATATTAAACGAATTTAGCATATATACTATTACGGTTGCAAACTAGGACCGTAATTAGTTGAAGAAACCTTTAAAAATGGTATCTGGATGTTATAAAACGTATTTATACTCGTTTAGACCCGTAACTACTACTCGCACTTGCTCACAAAACGTAGCCTCGTCAGCATACACTTTCCCAAGTACTTGTTGACATAAAATTAGCGAATGAAACATTTGATTTAAAATATCCATAGGTATTGCTTCCTGTTTTTTCTTTCCTATTGTTTTCGTCCATTTTATAATAGACTAATCTATATAATATTACATAAGGTGTACGTCGTATTCGAAATAAATTTTTATGCCGTCGTCAATCTTAAGGAAATTTTTCACCCTCGTTAAAAAACTTGGAGTAATTTCTGGCATACTTCATAAAATTTACGGAAATAGTAAGTAAATTCCAAAAGAACATACTTTCATTCACTTATAAATAAGTCAATATAACGTTATAGTTGTATTGAAAAAATTGTAAAGCTTTAGATGATACTTCTTTACATTATTCCAAATATTCACGAAATCTATAAGGAACTTGTAATTAATGTTATCCATTTTAATATGTTTGGGGGAAAAGTCGCGCTAGTTGTCCCATTTTTCAATGGTATTGTTTTCCGTTAAATTAAACCGTAAAGAATCATAATTTCTTTGTTAAGGGTAATTGCCAGTCACTTATCCCAAGGGGTAAAGTCCTAAGATAAGACCTGTCATAGGCTCACGTTTATAAGTGTATTTGTTATAAGAAGTTTCGATTTCAAGAACTTGGCGATTTTAAGGGAAAGATTAATGGGCAAGGAGGACTTAATTATAGAATGGTTTTTGATAAACTTGACGATTTTGTTTAATGAACTGAATAACGCCTATGTTAATACTTTTAATGGCGCTGACAATCGTTATTTTACGCGATGTGGTGAACTTGAAAGTATTTTTCGCATTGTTATGTAAAGGTATTGTATTGTAAAAAAAATAAATAATATTTTTATCATCGTCTGTTAAAATATTGAATATAATTAAATATTGAAGAGAAGTCCACTAAAAAGCGTATAAGGGCATTAAAGGTCTTTAATGCCCTGTTACTTCGGGCATAGGTTTTAAGGGAATTCTTCAAGTTAAGCCAATACATAAAAAAATTTCCACCAGCTTATTAAAGTTTTTACTTGATATATATACTTTTGAACGAATTATATTCGATTTAACTTCCTTTAAACTCCTTTTGGAGTTAACCTCTACATGTTAAAAGTTCATTTTCAGAAAAAGCTGTGAAATTTTGGAAAGGCGTTTTTATTGTGGTCAAGTTCGCCACTATTATAGTCGAGAATATAGCTGCCAACAAAGTTGAGTAAGTGTTATTTCATTAAACCTTCGTTGATATTTTGCCTGCAGAACTTTTTATTTTAGTTTTTAGAATAAAGAGGTGCAAAGGCTTTAACAAAACCCATTCTATTTTAACTGTGTACTATTTTAAAGTTCTGGTTAGTGTAAGACATCGCAGTTAAGCGACTTGGTGATACAGTGCGTAAGGATTTAGCGATTCAATGTAAAGTCGCGCGAAGTGACTTTCTTAGCGCAATTTGGTGATTCTCGGTATTTTCGTTGTAAATAGTGATTTTGACGATTAAATTAGTATACGAGGAGTAAAAGAATTCAATTATGGAGAGAAAATGAGTGATAATAGTAACGGTTTTATAAAGGGTTGGGTCGAAGGGTTTTTTTGTAGCAATTTATCGTGGGACTTAGTTGCTTTCGAAATAGTAGTACCTATAATAGTACTGACTTAACCGTTTGCCAACTTTTCGATTCAAGACTTTTAACGGTTAATTTTAACGCCTTTTAAAATGGATCCGCGAAAATTTCTTGCTGTTTTCAATAACGATACCTTTGTTACCTCTACCCTATCATAGAAACTGATATATAGTAAATATCCTTTTGACTTACTGCTGTAGAAACTAACAGAGTAGTCATGACCCTTTGTAAGATTTTTTTCTCTACCCTAATGTTGACGTAAACCGTAACCGTAAAATAGTTTCTTCATTCATTTACCTTCTTTTTGCTTAACTTAATAAGTATTTTTCAGTGTTGGTAGGGCTTGAGGCGTTGTAATGTTATCGATTCTATTGTTCAAAGTAAAAGTAGTATTGCAATGATTAAGTGGTAGATATATTGTTCTAGCTTTGGTAAACCGCTAGCTTATTTGCCCAATAATTTATACGGCCAATTACATGGCCCGTGCCCTAGTGTAAATTGGGTGCATACTGTACATGACTTGCAGCAAGTACAGTAGGCTCCCAAATAATACATTCAACTTGTAGTTAGTATAGTTTACTTTACTGCAAGTAAAGTTTACCTACTGAACTGCAATTGCTATCATCTCAACAGGCTTTTTAATTATTAAATAGTCGAGAAGTTGTATGAAAGTTTTAATTCCGTATGGTATAAAGATGTGGAATATTTAATTTTATAAGCTATTATAAAGCTGAACTACTATTACTTAACGTATACCTAAGCCTTTTGAAAATTTTAGTTTATATTTGAAGAAGATGAATGTTTTAATTGTATGATTTTCTTAATCGTATTTTACTGGGAAAATAAGTTTTCTATTTATGCTGTAGATATTGTGATATCGTTTTACGAAAGGCAATTTATTAAATCATTGTTGGTAAAAGATACGGTGGAAACATTTAGGATGTTGTTAATTAACACTTATTTGAGTTCCTCAGACTTTATAGTTTATAATATTAATATTAATTTTTCGGCGGCGGAGTTTTAAGTGGATATTAAGATAATAGAGATTGAGTGTAAATAGGTATTTGTTAAGGTTTATTAGAGCATTAGAAAATTTGAAAGGATATACGTATTACTTCTCAACGCATATGATATTTTTTGTTGAAGATTATAAGTTTTACGGATTACGAGGAAAGTTTTTATATATCAGTGAAGGATTTCAATGATATAGTGGGTTTTGATGGTTTGGTATTGATATTATTGTTTTTTTAGAGTATATTATTGTTTGATGAAGAAATTTTCTCTGTTAATAAGTAGTTAAAAAAATAGTTGTGAGATACAGCAAGCCTTTAAAGAAATTAATGAAGGAATTAGTATAAAGTTGGGTTGATAATACTTTTATGAATATTATTATATATTACTATTGTTAATATACATAGAGACCACTTTGCAAACAGCGAGGTTCACTCCTGCAGAGTACATGATAACATATTACGCTGCAGAATGAATCCTTTATGCTACTGTTTAAAAGAGTAATTAGAAAAGTATATAGTAGAATGCCACGCTCTGCGTGAGAGCTTATAAGCTCTCACCTAAGGCGCACACTCTATGGATCCTTCCCCCTTTATTAATTATCTTTACTTCCTAAATATCAATCTTTTTGATTACTCTTCCACTACGTTAACGTATAGGAACCTTATCAACAACTTTTAATATTATAAAACGCCATACAACGATTGACTCGTTGTTTTTGTCGTTGTAAAGAAAAGTTTTTGTGCAAAGAAAAACAGGAAAATGGGATGGCTTATTTAAGAATTGAAGGATTGCTAACCCTAAGACAGTTGTTGACATTTTGAACGGTCTTGTGACGTTTGGAGTAATTTATGTTAAACTTAATATTAGGGCGATTTACAGTAACAATGATACCAATGGTAAGGATTCTTAACATAGGCTAATTATTTAATATCATTTTACTCTTTTCGTAATCGATGAGCAAATGGAATTTCAACAGAATAACTGATTATTCAAGAAGAGAAACATGAAAAATAAGGAATATACACCAGGCTAAATTTACAATACTATTTTGGTTAACATGAAATAATGGGATAAGTAAGTTTTAGCTGTTAAATTTCGAGTATAAGGAATTATTAATATTTCAATAATTTTTTTAAATGAGAAAGATAGTGCTGAAATTGGTGGAATTCTCATTCGAGTATTTGTTTAATTTCTATTTATGTCGGTAGGATCTAAATTCCTGTTCAAGTGAAACAATGTAATTAGAAGAGTAATCAAAGATGATTCGTAGTTGCAGTATAACGTAAGATGATGACGGATCAAGAAGAAGCATATAGAGGTGTACGCCACAGGTGAGGGCTTATAAGTCCTCTAGCCAGAGCGTATTACTTTGTAATACTTCTTCCAGACCGATCCACGAATTACCGTTGATCTGAAATAACTATTCCAGACCGACCCATGTATAGTGCACTTTTTGTCTTGCGAGAGTGCAGCCTACAACGTGACACTTTACCGTACACTGTATAGAAGTATACCCTACAATATAGTACACTGTTACTTAGTCTTTATATATTATCTATTAAAGTATATAGTAAGATCTATATAGTTCATCTTTTTTTTCTTTTTTATATACTTCGTACCTATAGCCTAGTAGTAAAAGTGTTATTTGTAGTATTTATTACAATAGGTTCGAATTAGCAGTTACTGTAGTAACAGTATTATTGCCGTATCAATCGTAAAAGGTCTAAATTAATAGTTTCCGTAATGATAGTGTTATTTATAATATTAATCGCAAATGGTCCAAATGAGCAAGTTCGATTAAGATTATTGAAGTTTAGCCAAGATAGTATTTGTAATTTGAGCCTAATTGGTATAATTAAATAGAGGCGAAATAATTAGTAATAACACTCTTTGTTATTTTTAGCAGATGTAATTACGCGGTAGTAATTGTGTAGAGGGGATTACGAAAAGCTAATTACGAAATTACCTGATAGGTTAGTATAAAAAGAAGTATCGCCTTCGTTTTGGGTAAAACTTCCTTTTTTTTTCTTTTCGCTAAAGGCGCGTAATTTCAATTAATACAAGTCCCTATTTTAATCCAACATTTCATTCACCTAACCAAATTAACCTTTTTTAATGTATAGGTTACTTAACCTGTATATATATTAACCTATTTTCCGAATAAATGCCGCATAAAAATAGGAATAAAAAGCGCTGTTTGGCGCGAGAGCATCGGCGCATCGCCGCCGCCGCAGCCGCTACAGCCGTCGCCCCCAATACCAC
Organism: Anisogramma anomala; assembly: GCA_038502455.1. NCBI lineage: Eukaryota > Fungi > Ascomycota > Sordariomycetes > Diaporthales > Gnomoniaceae > Anisogramma > Anisogramma anomala. The sequence continues at coordinate 10,005,261 of JASMMZ010000002.1, read as the reverse complement.
CACTATTAATAACAGCAACAACCCGCCCTTTTTGGGCTTAATATCCTTAATTACTACTACGCCGCCCGCCGCCGCCACGCCCCTTGCCACCATATTACCAAGCCTCGCCACCGCTACGCCGCCTAGCTCTACCGCTCCCACACCACCAAACCCAGCCGCCGCCTTTACCTCGCCCCTCCCCGCTGCCGCCACGTTGACCTCCTCCTTCCCCTTTTCTTCCTCCCCCTTCCGCAGCTCGGGAGAGGAGCGGAGGGCTCCTAAGGTTATAAACCTTACTCTCTCTCTATAGGTAAAGACCTTATTACCCATAGGGGCCCCTTTACACCGTAAACGTAGCTTAGAGCAATTACGTTGGAGTATATATATATTAGGCCTTCCGTTCGTAAACTCTATACTCTGTTTTTCATAAATAAAAGTATAAAGCGGATTTTTTTCGCCGTTTCAAACTCTGTATCGCTTAGGTATGCCGTAAAACCCCTTTAACGTATTGAATATTAAAATAGAGTACCTGGATCTGTAGTCTTAAACCTTTAATAAATATACCTTACGTATCATATATCGCATCCACGACCGCGGGTAAGTCCGTTCGTGATTATTACGAAAACAGGGGCTGGTTAGCGCGCTATTACCGTTACAAACAGATTAATAACTCGCATGCCCCCATTCTTATATTATTAGGGCCGTGAACCAAAACCGTATTACGTGCTCTCCAGCTTTTTAGTAAGTTTAAAACGAATTCCTAAAATTACCTTTAATAAAAATATACTTTTAAAGCGATTAAAAAAATAAGTTGTCGTAAATAGTTAAAATAACCCAATATTAATTATCAATAAGCGTTAACCGGTGGACTAAAAAAAACGGTAACCGTCGTTATCGCCTAAAAACAGGGCCCACGTATATACTACGGAAACGAGTTCGATAACGTTATTATACATCGCCGCGAGGAAGGTAATCTATCTTTTACATCTTTACTTAAAAGTATAACTAATAAAGTATAAAGCCACATTCTCGCTAGCGCTGTTAACATCGTTAACGGTAATAATGATAACACTAGCATAAAGGGGAAGAAAGATAAGGAGGATAGTAAAGACGTGACGGCGTCAATATCTCCCTTTAATAGTTGATAAATACCCCCGAGGCCGGGCCAGAATACCTGGCTATAATTTAGTACGTTATACAGTAATTTTATGGATTTTTACAAAATAATTTCTTCAAGAGATAAATATGATTTATATCGTTACAATGTCGTAAAAACAAAAAAACAAAAAGAAAATTCGGAAATTAACGCGAATAGTTGTATTTAACAAAGGTAAAATCGGCGGTTGGTGCGAATGATACGTTGAGATAGAGGTAAAAATTCAAAAATCAGCGTAAATAATAATATTTAATAAAGGAAAGATCAGCGGTCGGTTTGAATAATCCGTTGAAACAAAGGTAGAAATTTATATATCGGCGTAGATAGTTGTATCCAACAAAGGCAAAATCGACGGTTGGGGCGAATAATTCGTTTAAATAAAGGAAAATCGTAGATAGGTACAAAAGTTATCGATAAGATGACCGAGTTTAGGAAAATTAATATAGCGTAATAACCTATTAGGGTCGTAAACCTTTTTGAACAACCATAATAAATAGCTTATTTATAAATATAAAAGTTTCCAATATGCCGTTTAACGTATCCTTTAACATCGCATTCAATGGGTTAAATTTGCTATTAATTTATTCAGTTTTTTTTTTTAGATTTCTCGGCATTTATATAATTTGCGTAAAGCTATAATATCGATTATTAATAGTTTTTAGTTCGTAATACCCAATTTAACTAGGCATTTATAAAACAAAAAAGAGTTTATGTAAATAACCAGAGTGATAGGGCGTAAACTAAAGTTATAACTAATTATCCATATTATTATCGTTATAGTAATACCTAAATCGAAACCTCTAATTATATCATAAATCTTAAAAACGAAGACACTCCTCGTAACCCTCTTAAACTTGATAAAGCTTTAATAGATAATATTCCTACAAAACGTAAAGCCGTTCCGAGTTAACGATTCGTTACTGAAAACGATGACGAATTCGATCTATAAGTTACAATCGCTGTTATTAGCAAAAAATCTGTTAGTAAAAACAAATAGCTTTATAATACATATATTTGATAATATAAATAGTAAACCTCGCTTTCAATCATTTATTTGTTAGAAAAGGCGTTTCTTAAACCCCTTTTATATATATTCTGTTAGGTTGGTTTGGCATTATATGGCGATAAAAAGGTTAAATATTATTTTTAGTTATATTACAAAAGCAACCTAAGCACCGTGTCTACGTTAATATCTATATTCGTCAGCTCGTTTTACGCTATCTAAGGTGATGAGGGCAACTTTTACCAATTACCCATTTTACGTAAAAAATCAATTACCGTCCCGGAGGGTAATCGTAACACTATTAATGTTGATTACGTTGTTTTCTATTAAAAACGTCCTAAATTTAGCTTTTAAGCCGGCCTCCAAAAGTTTCCTTTTTTAAAATGCAAAAACTAAGAAGTTATATAACATTAACGTATCTTCTATTTATATACCGGTCAATATAAAGTCTTTCGAACAGGGCGTTAATACTAAAAGGCTTAGGTCGAAAGTAGAACTAATTATCACGAGCCATTCCTTATAATACTTTGAATAAGTATTGTATTAGTAAATACTAGTTTCGACCATACCGTAAAATGGTTTCAAAACACGTAAAATCGTTCCAAATAGTTAATATTACTTAAGGTCTTTAGGCATATCGACGTAAATCAATCGTTTTAGCAGTTTTTCGAATTAGATATAGGCCTACGTTATATCGTGAAACTTAACATATAGGTTATATAAATTACTAAAAAAGGTCGCAAGTACAAAAATCAGGCGATAGCTAGCCTGTTACAATATAGGTAATTAAGTTATAATATCCTTTATGCCTTCATCGTTATAATATTTTACAACCAAATGGGTCTTTTTATAAAACTTTTCGGCTTTATCCTTAATTTCTAAGATAAAACGGGTTGGAAAAATCATATAGAAGCCGTAAACGGCTGAGTTAAAACGTTTAAAACGAAACACACCCGATTTGATAAGGGTTAAGATTTCCGTTTGAGTAAATTATACTAATAAAGCACCTAGGATAGTAATAATGCTTTCATAACAGAACTTTAGGCTAAGCTCGTGGTTTTCTATTTCCTTTTACATAATAAAGGAGTTCGTGGCAAAGTTCTTAGGGCGTTTCTTGGTTTTGACATCGAAACGGCATCCTTGGCGTCGAGGATTTAGCGGGTTGGGTATAAATAAGCTGATTTCGTATAACGTGATCGGGTTGGATTTTATTTTGAAAGTAAGGTTAAAGTTAATGTCGGTTTAAATTTGTTCTTTTAGGTAATATTTTATAGGCGATTCTACTTGGTTTACGTATTCAGGCCATCTATTTATACCTTTTTTTGTATTCCTGTACCATTATCCAGCGAAATGAACTCGTTTGGTTTAATAACTCAATGAATATATTATATCCCCTAAATCCGTTAATTCTCTAAAGGCCAGTTCGTCCATCCATTATTTTCAAAACTAAAACTTCTTATTACAATGATAAGTCCAATGCGCTAGTTTTACATAGACTATTTCTTGTAACCAACGCCCTAAACAAATTATTCTTTACTCGTAGTAAACGTAGGGCCGCTATAGCCGTAGCAATTGTTATAACCCAAGAACATCGGAGGGTTAGAAAATAGGCCAGTATGGAGCTAAGCCACTAAGAACCTGATGTTCAACACATTAGGTGGGGATATCTTTTATGTCAGCAACCTTAGGGTTAGGGTTACGCACTAAGGATCATTGAGATCATGTTTCGATCCAACATGATCTAGTACTGAAGGCGTATAAAGGATTAAGGATATAAGGACACGGTCAGCACCACATAGATAGTATTTCCTTCATAGCTCTTCAGTTGTCAATCTAAGTATTCAGTCTACCCTGAATAGCTTCACGGCTTCTGATCATCACTCGCACGAACATAGTCTTGATATTGCACCTTTTGTTACCTCTGCTACCTTACTGCTAACATAAACTCTCTAACACCTTCAATATACTCACGGGTATTTAGTGTGATCATTACAGCAATAACATTAACCTTTTACAGTATGGATAATAATGTGACAAAGTTTACATGAATTTTTAGGTAGGCACTAAAGATAGCGAGTGTAGGAATAAACCTACTTAGGCCAAAAGTATTATTAACGGCGCTAACCGCTATTTAAAGAATGGATTTCTTAAAACTAACACCCTTTAGTTCTTTTTCCAATACTATGTACGTTATTTTCAGTGGTTTATAATATCGTTTACTATTTTCAATCACCCAAAAGGCTTTCACTAAAATTTATTTACACTCGTTACCAACTATTTGAAATTTTGTACGCTACTGGGAAAAATTAAAAGATGTATCGATGTTGTACGTAATTTAATTTAAAAGATTGAGGCAAACATTTAACTAGAAGTTAACTAATACTTCCTAGCAATTTAAAGCAAAAACGCTCCGCATAAATTTAGCGGCCTAAAATAATGGAGCCATATCGATGATGTGGAAGACCAATTGACAATTTAGGTACATTATATTAATAATCACTTTGTAATTGAAATTCATATTATTTTAAAAACGGAATTTAAACCGTCGAAAGGCTTGTAATTGAAGCTAATACTTATAATGAAAATTTTCGATAATTTCGAATACGGTTTTTCCTATATTTATATGATCTGCAACGTTAAGTAAACATAAAAGGCGTTTTATAACTAGGTGTCCGAATCTTCGGTGTAAAGCTCGTAATTCTGGCTAAGTTAAGTAAATAACCTTAATTGTTTGTGTTTTCGGGGAAACCCACAAATAGTCGAATTTAAACTTAAGCGATATAAATATGCTATTTAAGGCATAGACAAGCTGATTAATCGTATTTCGAACCTTAATTCCGAGTTTATTCATGTTGGTTAATAAAAGTAAAAATAGCGTTTTAAAATCTATTACGTAAAACTTAATTCATCTGAAACGTGTATTTATAACGACTGTTCCGAATGACGTCGCCTTACCTTTACTAAATAGGTCTTTTCGGTGTTTTCCTATCTGGTTTAGCCGAAACTTCGGAAATTTCGTTACAAATAAGTCGAATTACCGCTTCCCGGCCGTCAAGATTTCGATTACGCTAATGTTAGGCATAATATCCTAAAATCTGGTTTCGTACCTATTTAAAAGGGTGAATTACGATGCTATATTAACGTTAAACACTTTGTTTACGTAATTCAACCCTATAATATATAAAAAGGAGGCATTTTATAGGCTGGCAAAAATACGCTAAGTGTTTTTATCGTTATAAGCTAACAAATAAGCATCGTTTGATTTGAAGTCGTCTTTTTTAAATATATTCGTAAGGATATACGTTGAATTCGTTATCTATACTTTGGCACTCGGTTATGTATATTATAAAATTAGCTTTTATCCGATCCTTAAAATCACATTCGGCTTAAAATTGTTGTTTAATCCGAATCTACTCATAGACAGGGTGATTTGTAAACTAGTAGCCGACTTTATCGTATATAATATACCGCTTTTATAAGCCTATAAGGTGTCGTATATCTTTCTATAAATATTATTATAGTTTCGATATTTTTTTTCTATTTTTAAACAAACGTCCCTATTGCTTACCGCCAAAGTTTCCTCCCTAATAATTTATACTCTAGGCCCTCGTTTTACTTCGGGTAAACCTTAAATCTCCGGTCTAAAACATAGTGAATTATCTTAATCAGGTTTTCTTTCGTAATTTGAGCTTCGTTTTTAGTTTCATCAGCTACAAATGCTAATCCAAAATTTGCTTATCGACGTATAAAGGTCTCGAACGATGTCTTAAAGCTTACATAAAAGGCCTTTAAGTCCTTTTTAATTTAAAAAGTATAAAGTTGAAATTCGGGTTTTGGTAGCAGGTTTTTATTACTGCTTGAATCAATAATTTATCGCCTTTATATTCTAGTTCTAAGGCTACTTAATACTTTTATAACTTTGCTAATAAGGTTATAAGGATTTCCTAGGGGTTTTTATTTGCATTTTCCTATTAGGTTTTCACAAATTCCCACATTATTTCAATTTAGTCCCTATCGTACAGCTCGTTATTAATCTCGGTGTTAAAGTACGATTTAAAGAGATTATAACACTTTACCAATGTATTTACTTATATAAGGTAGTATGTATGTTACTTTTAAATTTACCCGGAAAGTATATCGGGTAAGATAACGTAAAATGATAATAGTTTAAAAATAGTCTCTTATATATGATAAGCATAACTCGTATATTATTATCCAGTACGTCGTACGGCTCGCCGTTATAATTGTAGTCTTTATCTTATAACCTAATAAAGCTAGTTAAATTTATAGGGTCGCTCATATCAGTGGGGAAGCGATGTGGTGAGAGGTTGCGGTAAAGGTCGTAGTTAAAAGGCATTAGTCAGTATGGAACGTATTGGCTTTTATTGCTGTTTGTTATTTCTTAAATTAGGTTGTTGTATTTCGGCCGATTGTTGATTCTTAAGGCGGGTTATTCTCCGTTTTGGCCAACTCTACCATAGCCAGTCGGGTTGTTTTCTAGGTTCGGAGAGTGGTTTTGTATTCGCCTCTAGGCTTATATAGGGGTATATTATACTTATATGGTGGATAAGGATCGTGGGGGTTTTTCTTCCTTATAGTTTCTATTCCTAGTTTAGGGTATAGGGATATGCCGTTTTATATATAGTTCCCCTCGTTTTAATAATAGTTTTTTCTGTTTTATAAGGTAATATCCCTTTATAAAGTCTGTAAGATACAAATATTTATCCTTCTAATTTGGTATGTCGGTAAGTTATACTATTTCGAATAGGGTTTTTATAAGGCACCCATTTTTACCTTCTGAGGTATTAATTCCTTTAGTTTTTAGGCGAATTCATAAGGCTTTGATAATAATAGAGTTTACTCTTTGCCACATATCTAACGTCCAAACCGAGGAATTGTTATTCAATTCAACTAATAAGTCAGGTTTTTAAATTTACTCTTTTCAATAACAATACATATCGACTAAAATTCATATATTTACTATATAAGGTTTTAATTATTTGACTAGTAAATCGATGGTATTATCCTAAAGACCTAAGTTCATCTCCTGAATCACAGCCTTTCTAATTCCCATATGTTTGACCAGGATGTTAAAGGAAGCGCTAGCTTCCTCCAGTATTATTGAGTTCGGAACCATAATTACGATTGTTTTAAAGCGTTTAGGCAATATACTAAAATGTGGTAATCTCGTAATATATCTAGGTATATTCAAAGCTTATGGTAGATTAACGATCAAAAAGCGAAATAAAGTAATTAAAACGGTCCAAATAGTATTTACTAGCTTTTACTAGTACTAATAAATTTTAAACAATATATAAATAAGACGTAACCGCAAACTAGTTAAATGTCTTATATTAGCTTTACTAATGCTAATAATGTTTCATTAACTAAGCGGCTAGGAAAACTTATATTGTTACAGGTACTAAATTTAGAAAAGACAAAGCAAACGTAGTTAGACTTGGAATAAACGGTATAGATGTGGGAAATGAGGTAAAGTAAGGGAAAACGTCGAATTATCATGTATTTCGAGGTACGGTGGCTTATCCGATTAACGTATTATAGCAAAACTTGGTAAAGGGATTCGGTTAGTTACTTAATACATAACCGATTTGGTAGGGCGATCGGGTTGTTTATTTATATATAACCGATCATGGCTTTGTTAAAACGAATAATTCGTAGAAAAAAATCAGATGGATCCTAATGAAGGGTTCCGAAACTTGGTGGTTTTAACTTACATTGCCTAATACGTAATAAGATGTTCTCTAAAAAGTACCTGGGTATGTCAAAACGCTAAACAAGGGTTAATGGTAACGTAACGGGGCTTTTAATGGATAGAACGCCAAATAAGGGTTAATAATATCGTACTAAAGTTTTCCTTCTTTAAGTTATTTGATTTTTACAGTTTTTATACACGTTGGCTTATAATTTTTATAAAAACAAAGTGTTGGAGTACAAACAATTATGATCGCTATAATATCCTATTATAGTTTTTTAACGTATATTTGTCTCTTTTTTCTAAGCTGTCTATAGTCGATCGAATCAGCTACTAATTAGTATCAATAAAGTTTAAAAACCTGGTCACGTCAAACAAGGTAACTAAAAAAGTAATTAAAGATAATTAGTAATTGTAGTATAAAGTAAAGTAATAATAAACCAAAAAGAAACATCTAGAGGTATACGCCACAGATAAGGGCTTATAAGTCCTCTACCCAAAGCGTATCACTCTGGAATACTCCTTCCAGACCGATCCACGCATTGCCGTCGGCTTCGAATAACCATTCCAGACCGATCCACGCATTGCTATCGGCTTCGAATAACCATTCCAGACCGATCCACGCATTGCCGTCGGTCTGAAATAGCCATTCCAAACCGACCCATGCATAGTGCACTTTGCGTCTTGCAAGAGTGCAGCCTACAGCGTGACACGTTACCGTGTACCCTGCTGGAGTACACTCTGCAATACAGTGCACTGCTACTTGGTCTATGTATACTATCTATGAAGGTATATAGTAATATCCACAATTTAAACGCAACTTTAATGTTTAACACCCCAATGTTATGATTTTAAAGTCAAGAATTATATATGAGATAAAAGGAAAACCTATAAGAAAGCCATATGTAAAGTCACGTTTAATCATTTAAGGATACAATAGTCAAGATAAAAGTTCAATCCTTATATAATCGTTACAAGTAAGAGGATTAGCCAATAGTAATAGGTGGTATTGACGGTACTTTTATAGATTAAAACCCAGGGAAAATTTACCTTTGTTGGTTGTGATACTACCCAAACGTATATATAATTAGCGGTTGATTAACAAAAGATTGTTATATTGGAATCACCATACAAATTTCCTGATAAATACCTTTTGCAAACGGTTGTATAATGTATTAAGCTATTATATAAATTAGCTGAAATAGGCGTTTATTGCTTTTTTATATATCAATTGAACTTTAATTTTAGGTTAAGTATGAAATCTTTAACTTTTAAGTTATACTCATTCATTATATCGTATAAAGATTCTGATTTAGTGGGTATATAATTAACGATATCCTTTTAGTTGAAACTCTTTGCTTGATCGCATCGGAATAATCATCGATTAGAAACTTAAAGTTTTAGAATCTATGTTGGTTGCGACTTTAGCGAAGGGTAAATATTTAGATTTTGATGGATCGTTACTTCATAAACATATTATTGACGATACTAATATTTACTTCAGTTTTTGTTAAAAGAGTTAAAATGCTGATTTGGTTATAATTGATAAGACTAACATAGTGAGAGCTCAGAGGCATTTGAAGTAATGCATCTATAGTAGTTATATTATTACTTTATATTAACTGGAAGCTTTTTCCGATTTTTCGATTGCTGTTTAAACATAAAACGTTAAAAACGAGGATCACGATTTATTCAATAAAAGGTTCGATTTGAAGATAAAAAACATAGATTGGGCGATTAATATAGTTCCAATTAATTTGTTGAATTCTTAGTTTATGATTTTATCAGGGTTTTTTTTTTTTTTTTTTTTTTTTTTTTTTTTTTTTTTTTTTTTTTTTTTTTTTTTTTTTTACTACAAATAATACGGACCTGTCTTTACAAATCGGATTTTCATAATAGTTATATTGAAAATTTGTTATGAGAAAACGAATTTGAAATGACTAAAAACCTGATTTAATGTATTTTTATTCAGTGCGAAAGGACTATTTGAAGTGTATTAGCTTTAGAGGTTTACGATATGATAACCTGTTTCAATATTGGTATAACAATTTAAGAAATATTTTACATCGTTATCAGGAAATAATTTGTACCGTTTTGAGGAGTTTATTCGAATGCCTTTCACAATTTGGAATAATTAGCAAGAAACGTTGAATAATTAACATGATAGTATTTTGTAAACCTTATAAAAGTAAAGAAATCAAGGAGTTTAGGTGTATTAACGGTAAACATAATCCGGCTAATATTATGACGAAATCGATGTTAAACAAAGTCTTGGAAAAATTTGTGCGTAGTAATCAGTTGATCATACGTATCGAAAGCTACGTTAAAAGGCTACCTAGTAAAGTTAAATTATGTGCCAGCGACGAAGGTGAGAAGTAGGGGTATCCTGGTAAATTGGAAGATTGCCAAGATACTAAAACAGACGATCTGATTAATTGGTATAGCTAAGTTAAAGGCACGATTAAGTTGGAGGTTTGTATAAGTCTATGGCGAAAAACTTGTTTATGGAAATCAGTAAAACCGGAACTCGAAATCGTGAGGGAATTGGGGTTAATTTGGCTGCAAAATGGACAGGGGTTAGGCCGGTTGACGAGGAGTCACTCTAATGGTTACTAAAAATAATTAGTCGACCACATTAGTATACATGTACCAAACAAAAAGTTGCTAGTGTTGAAATAGTAGTAATTGCCGTGCAGTTAGGTTTATTGTAAAGTTAAGTACAATATGCTTCCACTTCACCCTAGGGCACGGGCCAAGTAATTGACCATACAAATTAGTTTGTAGACCAGCTAGCGGTCTGGCAAACCTAGAACATTACATCTGCCAATTGACCATGCAATACTACTGTTACTTCGACCAATTCGAATCGAATTGCAATGTTGCAACGTCCAAAGGCCTATCATTGACAAGGCCTATCAACAAATAGTAGGGTATTTCCCAGTATATGTCGTATGTTATTACGCTGTATATATAGTTTCATAGCTATTATTATAATGTTTATCTACATTTGGAGAAAAGTAAACACGCTTTCATTGTATTATATAAGATTATCGGTTTCAATCAGACTGCAGGGGGATATTTGTTGATCCGGGAGCCCACTTCGGATGTAAGACATCGAGTCTGGGATATGCATCCAAATTACATACGATTGCAAATCCTCCATCCTATATATCAATGTATCCCTAATCCAATGTCTTCAATATTTCCCATATTATACCATGTTCAAAGAGCTTACAAGAGTTACCACTAGAATACTAGTGACCTGAATCCTCAGCCTTGAATCAACAGACCCCTCACCAACTGCATTGGCAGGCAAAGCACTGTTGACTCAAAGTTTTGCCACCAGCTATTTTGGTGGCAGTGCAAGGGAGAGGGGAAACGATCAACCTCTCCGGACAAGGGATGGAGGGGTACGTGTCAGCTTCGTGCCAGAAACTAATAGGTGGGAGCCCGCTACTCGGCTCCTACAGTTGAGAGAAAACGAATCATCCCTTTCCTCTTCGATGATGATATTCAAACGGCAATAGCAGCCTGTGAAAACCATACCAACCACTTTCACTTTTTCTATTTTAGTAGAACTTAATAGTAATTACCCGCACTAAATTCAAACGAAGGGGTATATTATAATACTATTATTATACAAAATACTTTTGGGATTCAAATTTAGATATATGAAAGTCCTATATTACAATTTGTTACAACCTTTGTAATATTGGTCTATACTTCCGACATTGACTCTTACAGTATATTCAATAGTTATTTATAATGAATTAGTATCACTAGAAAATGTTATAACACGAGCTACATCCTTATACGTGATACGTACCCTCTCAGGATACCACTGCTAACGCCCGCCAAGGAGAAGTCCTCATGTTAGACGGTCAAGCTTTTGTGCAAAACTTTCGCTTTGCAGTATCCAGCAGAAGCATTGGTCAGACTCCATGGTACACATCCGCATGAGCCGCCAGCAGGCCGAGGCTCCTGGGTGCTCACAGGAACGGTTCTAGGCCAGACTGGTACCGCACATAATACGCTGCTGTTTCCGCATCTCTCAGCACTGACTTGGGCAGAGCCACAATCGACGTCCATCCTCACGAGAAGACTCCCAGACTGGCACCTTTCATTTTATGGCAAAGTAAAGCACGTCTCTTCCACCATGGCCGCGTCCCTTCCAAAGACTTACAAAGCTGCCTCCTTCGAGACGAGGGGTGCTAGCCTCACCCTCAAAGACATGGAACTCAAAGAGCCCGGCCCCGGCTATCTGCTGGTCAAGGTACTCGCATGCGGCGTCTGTCACACTGACGCCTTCATTCAAGAAGGCAGCCTCGCGGACGTGTTTCCGCGCGTTCCGGGACACGAAGTCGTCGGCGACGTTGTTGCTGTCGGCGAGCACGTCACGCGCTTCCAGGGTGGGGAGCGTGTCGGGGGTGCCTGGCACGGAGGTGAGCCAAACAGCCCCAATGCTCGCAACGGCTATGCCCTTCGCCGGCCGCGGCCGGCCACTGACACCGCGTCGACCAAGGCCACGACGGAGCGTGCCGTTCCTGCCAGCGGGGCTTCTTCCAGATGTGCGACAACCTGGACATCAACGGCGTGACCAAGGACGGTGGGTATGCCGAGTACGTGTACCTGCGCGCCGAGGCCGCGGTCCGGGTGCCAGCCGACGCCGACCCGGCGGAGACGGCGCCGTTCCTGTGCGCCGGGGTGACCGTGTTCAACGCGATGCGACACATGGGCGTCCTGGCCGGCGGGGTCGTGGCCGTGCAGGGGCTGGGGGGGCTCGGCCACCTGGCGCTGCAGTACGCGGCCAAGATGGGCTACACGGTCGTCGCGCTGAGCAGCGGGGGCGGCAAGCGCGCCTTCGCGGCGCGGCTGGGCGCGCACCACTACGTCGACGCGAGCGCCGAAGACCCCGCCGCGGCGCTGAAGCGGCTCGGCGGCGCCGACATGATCGTGTCGACCGCCCCGAGCGGGCCGGCCCTGCGCCCGCTGGTGGCGGGCCTGGCGCCGCGCGGGAAGCTGGTCGTGCTTGCGCCGGTGGGGCCCGTGGAGTTCGACACGGTCTCGATGGTGGCCAACGGCACGAGCGTCCACGGCTGGAACTCGGGCCACCAGCTGGACTCGGAGGAGGCCATCGCCTTTGCGCACACGCATGGCGTCAAGTGCATCATCGAGAAGTTCCCGTTCCTGACCCAATATCAGGAGGCCTTTGCAGCGATGGCTAGCGGCAGCGTTCGTTTCAGGGCCGTCCTGACGATGTAGAAGGAGGCATGACGAGCAAGTCCACGGAAATTGGGTGACGGACGGAATCTCCTAGCAGGGCATGTTCAACCGAAGACGAGAATCAAGCAGCAGTTGATGCAGACTTCCCACCAGGGATGAAGACCAAGCAGAATCATGGAGGGTTTCCAACTGTGGTTGAGGATGGAGGGCCCCCACGGTAGCACCACCCGAGGCTGGCCACATAGCCGGTCTTCTGCAGCAGACGGCAAGGGCGGGTCTTGTGGTCTTGTCGCGAAGTAGGTTGGCTAGCAAATACCCTAGTCTTGGTTGTTCGTAATGCGGTATTTTCCGGCTGTTGCTGCTGTGCTTGTTCCATGGATGGAGGGCGGTAGCGTCTGCTGGTCCGTCAAGGCTCCCGATCGAACTGGCCAGGGCGCTTGCCCAACAGCCCGGCTCTGAACCACTCCGTGCGACCCTTCCGGTCCATGACCTGGGCGAAGTCCAGAACCGAGGCCGTCTCCACGAAGGCGAGTCCGGCGGACGCGGCGGCCTCGGCGGCGTCGACCGCCTCCGGCCTCCAGACGCACTGGAAGTCCTTGTACCGCAGGGCGCGCACCGCGCCGACCCAGGAGCTGAGCGAGGCCGCGTCGGGACTCTCCCCGTACATGAGGCCGGGCCAGCCCCCGTACCGCACCAGTACGAACGGAACGCCGCACTGGGCCGCGGCCTTCTTGACGCGCTGCAGCTTCTTCCTCGACGTGACGTTGTGGGTGCGGATGAGGGTGGCGAAGACGCGGGTGCTGCTGGCCGGGCTCATCGCGGTGGACGTGACACGTCGTGGGCACGGTACTGGACAGCTGTGGTGCGGATTCGGGTCTGAATAAGCGTCGCGCCGCCGCCCTGGCGTTGAGTGAGGCTATGCGGCGTGAGCGAGACGGAGGAAAAGGAAATGAAGTGACGGGATTTGACGTGTGATATGTGATGCGTGATGCTGACGAAGCAGTTTTGTCTGCACTACAAACACGGGAGTGCCGGGCTATTTGCACGGGCGCCATTGTGATGACCAGAACCAGGGCTGTGTTGACTTGTAGAAACCCTGAACACGACAAACCTTCCAGTGTCTTCTAGTATCTACCGAACATTCTTCGCGTATAAACCTAGCCATGGGCCACGTGCAGTCACATGATCAGGAACAGGTTCCCTACATACTTGTGGTGTTTATGCGTGGTTGGCACGGCGCTATGCCCCAATTCTGGCCTGAATAGAGCCTCGATTCGGCTTTTGGCGAGGAACTTCAAGAGACGACTCAGATCATGCATCAGATAGCAAATCTGACGACTGAGTTCGAAAGGATCCCTAGACAGCTTCTTAGGATTAGCCAGTTTCCACCTCTGCTGAACTTGGAAGCCAGCAAGCAGCTTTAGGCCCACGACAATGTCAGCCCCGGACTAGCAAATGCTGTGTGGGTAACTTGGTATCTACTTAACTTGTCTCGCGCGGACATGACATCGAATCCAACCTCTGGATCTCTCAGGACCCGTTCTGGCTGGTGATCTCGGATCTGAGAAGTATGCAAGTCGCCGAAAGAGGACCCATGATGTTGGGTGTCTTGTGGGCATTCCAGGTAGTTGTCTTCGCCCTTTTCGGCTTGCGATTCTACGCGCGACTTGCGGTGGTACAGAAGTACGGCTGGGACGACCATTTCTTTGCCGCCTCCGTGGTAAGATGTTCGATCAAGATGTTCGATCAAGATCTTCGATCCCAAGACACAGTCTGCCACATGGATCCACGGCACATACTGACTGACCTGACCAGGGCCTGATGCTGATATACAACACACTTATAACGGTGGCAGCCACACATGGCCTGGGACAGATGGAGACCAACACATCAGTGGAAAACCAGAATGAGGCGCTCCTCTACACCAACGTCGCCCAGACCGTCCTGGGCTTTGCGACCATCACTACCAAGTCGTCCATCGCGTTATTCCTCTATCGTCTGGTGTCCTCCAACAGGCTGCTGAGGACGACCGTCGTGGTCCCTGCCGTCGTGTTGGCGGGCTTGACTCTTGCGACTATTGCGGTCCTCTGGTTCTCTTGCTACCCCATCAGTTACAGCTGGGATTTCTACGTCGAGGGAGGCCATTGCAACGACAACCTGCAGTTTATCATGGTCATGGCTGGAGGTGTAGGGGTCCTCTTGACCGAGCTTTTCTATTTAACCTTCTCGTGGTATCTCATTCGCGGGCTTCAGTTGCCTCGAACGGAGAAAATGGTCATCGGAACATGCATGAGCATTGGGTATCTGTGAGTTTCCCTTCCTGCTGCACTCCGTCATGCCATTCGTCTGAAGACTGACCTTGTTGTTCCTGCAGCTCGGCGGTGTGCAGTACATTGCGGCTCGTTGCCTTGCTGAGGATGACAGTCTATCTAGGTCCCAGTGACAGCGATCTTTGTGAGTCTTCTGACTGGCACTCTTTCCCGTTCAAGTGCGATATCATCTGACTCTAGTCTCTTCGCAACAGATGTCATCACGGATGACCTGCTGTGGGCTGCAGGCGACATAACAACACAGCTTGTTTGCATAACTATGACAGTCTGTCGACCACTATACAAAGACTGGTGTGAGTAACCTTGACCACATCACTGACACATCCACGCCTGAACCAAGCCATAACCATGCTGAAGCCAACTTTTCAGTGAATAAAGTGGTCAGCAACTTGAAGACGACGGTAGCAAGTCATTTGTCGTCCAACAAGAGCTCACGGGAAGCCTCCAATATTGGCCGCCGCACCGATTTCAGCACCATGGCGCTGCAGACGATCGGAGGAACGTCACACAAAACGGCCAAAGCGACTGGGAACAAACTCAAGTCCGGGGGCGTCAAGATAGAGCGATCCTGGAAGGTCGAGTCGAACGAGAGAAGCGTGCTTTTCCCTGATGACGAGAGCGAGGAGCACATCCTGATCATGGGCTCCTCTGGGGTTGCTGAAGGCGATGTGACGCATACAGGCTTGACGCACGATGCTTAACATGCACAGGAAAGCCGGAAAGAGGCGTGGCGTGGCTGCGGTGGAGGACAGAGCGTACTCGCACACCGCAAGGCTGAGACCGGAGCCAAGGGACATAGATGAACATAGTGTGCTTCCCGCTGGGAGTCTTGTTGATAATTTGCTTCTCGCTAGCTGTTCAACGTTCGAGGTTCGAGGTTCGAGGTTCGATCATGCATCGATCGTCCATCGGTGCTGTCTGTTTTATACCGAGTTAGATAGAGCTTCCATATGATGTAGTCCTAGCCAACTTGAGTTCAATGGCCCATCGCCCTGAACAATGCGCACTACCCCTGACGAGGCTGACCTTCATATAGTCCTCGTCAACAACAACGACCCTCCCTGGAGAACGCATGATTTTCCCTGGAAAGTTCCCAAGCGACGAGAGATGCATTGACAACCATCACAGAGGCCAGACAGCATGTGCGTTGGTGACGTGGGCTGCGGAGTGCCAACGCATACCTGTACTGACAACCAGATATAGTACAGTGTACAGCATATATATAGGTTTTGGCTCCCACAGGTCACAGCAAGCAAGGCTGTACATCATTCCATTTCCCTCATCTAACCAACCCAGTGATTGGAGGAACCACCAACTCCCATAGCTCGTGATCCTATACACCTTACGCAGGCTCCCATTCCACAATCCTGATCGCGGCTCACTTCAGCTCCTGCTCCTCGACCGCGCCACGCTCCCCAACATACAATCCAAAATGGCCCAAACCCAGACGGCACCCACCACCACCGCCGCCGCCGCCGCCGCCGCCGCCGCACCCACCGCCTTCCCCGGCGACGCCGTCCTGCCCGACGCCGACACCGTCTGCGACCAGCGCCGGGCCCTCCACGCCCCCGCCGCCGCCGTCTGGCCCTGGCTCGTGCAGTGGGGCCGCGGCCGCGCCGGCTGGTACGTGCCGGCGCGCTTCGAGCGCGCGCTGCCCGCGCCGCTGCGCGCGGCCGCGGCGATCGCACCCCAGTGGCAGGGCCTCCAGGTCGGCGACCGCGTCGCCGACTACGGCCTGCCCGGCGCCGGCGGCGCCAGGAGGCGCACCACCACCACCACCACCACCAACAACGACGACGACGACGACGACGACGACGACGAAGAGGGTGACGAGGCCGCCGCCGCCGCCGCCGCCGCCGCCGACGTGCCCCAGCTCGAGGTCGTCGTCCTGGACCGCAACCGGGCGCTCGTCTACAAGGGCCGGCGGCGCGGCCAGGAGTTCACCTGGGCGCTTCTCCTCGAAGACCCGAGCGGCGCTGCTGCTGCTGCTGCTGCTGCTGCTGAAGGGCCCCCCGGGAGCGCGGCGGCCAGCACGGCCCCGGCGACCGAGTGTGTCTTGCACCTGCGCTTCCGGTCGAGATCGCTGCAGACGGGGTGGAAGGCCAAGGTCGCGCAGCAGGTCGGCAAGGTGGCCGACGGGATGGTCGCCGCGGCCATTTTCCCTGGCATTGCGGACCGGGTCGAAGGGCACAAGGGCACAGCCGTCGCGGCCTGATCCGTGCTGGACGAGGAGAGCGTGCACACAAATGTGGATCGCCAGCGTGCGCCGACTCGCGGATGTAGTCTCGTTTTCTTTTTGTGTGTGTGTTTTGTTTCGGCTTGTCTTTCTCGCCGCGTTTCTGTGTCCTGCTACCATACCATGATATCCTTCGCTGTTTTTATTGTCGTCTGCGTGTCCCGAGATTGGGATGAGGTGGCAGGAGTGAGGCCCGGCCACTCACGAGGCTTGCCCATTGGCATGAGGGCATGAGATGTAGGCCTTTTGATAGAGGTCGTTTTGCTTTAGGCACACGAAATATACACATAGTATGATAGCAACATGCACAAATACTCGAACTGCTGCACAGGAAAGGGAGGGTTGGATATTTCTCTGGCCACTGTTCTTCAGCTAAGGCCTAGGTTTTTCCATCCGTTAAATCACAATATGTACGAAATAAGGAGACAAAATTTCCAAAGTATACATGAGGTCGATCTCACTTTCCGACTTTTTTCATGATTTAGTACGTGAAACTACTTAATGATGTTCCAATTTATGTAGTATTAGGCGAGGTTTCCTTTGAATTTAAAGTAAACTTTGAAATTATAATAGATTTTTCAAAATGAAGAGCAATTCGTTAAATAAAGAAGGTAATAATCTACTGTTTAGTTGGTAAGGATATTGGGAAATAACGAGTTAAAGTTTGGTGATTTAATCTTTATTTAGCGGCAGATGTGGAAGAATAAGCGTAACTTAACGTTGAAAGCGTTGTATAGCTAACTGTTATACTTTTCTTTTCCTTCTTAGATCTTAACGAAAGTTGTAATTACCATATAATTCGTATTTATTATAGGGATATTTCGAAAGAGACAAGTGATGTATTAATTGTAGGGACTTTTTGGATTTTTCAACCGGTGTTGTGGAAGATGTTGTTAATAGATATGATAGTTACCTTTATTGAAGTATGGAGGGAAAAAGCCAATAGTTGTTCTTCTAGTAGGTTGATACATGAAGCGGCTATTTTTAAAATTGGTTTGCTAAAATTGAACGTATTAAGGGGTTTAAGAATATGAAAATTGAGGATTTTCGCAGGGAATTTGATGATAATTCTCTCAATATTAAAGAGTTTATCTTTTTTGTTTAATTGATTGATAGACTGAAGGATTTACTGTATTTACATTAATTGACTTCTTATGGTTGGTGATTTAATGAAAAAGATTTGAAGAATTTATTTGGGTTTGAACATAACCTTAGAAACGTATTTGAAGGCGTTAAGGAATGTTATTGCTAGCGATACCTTTACTTTTACTTTCATATATCTATTTAGAGTCTTTATTGGTGGCGTATTCGTATAATACGTTTACCAAGTTTCCTCTTTTCACTTTCCTATTAGGAAGGTTAATACTTAAGTTAAATAATTTAATCTTTAGCCTAATCATATCATGTTTATTTACCATTTTCCACATATTCAAGGTTTAGTTTCTGAATTACTTTTAAAAATCATCGAGTACTTTAAAATTATTCCTAGTTATTCTATGTTTTTAATCAAATATATAGTATCCGATTAAGTTGATAAGGTATTTAATTAATGAATTTTCGTCGGCATTCGCAAACTAAAGGTCTTTATCGTAATATTTTGCAAATATAACGTTGAGGTTTTCAATTGCCTGCTTTTTGGCGGGATTGATAACGGTGTTAGTTTTATCGTATTTTGAAGCTATCGTGACGAAGATCAAAAGGTGTAAAAGGAAAAAGAGTCGTATAGGAGTATAGTTAGGCTGTAAGTTAGTTGCTGTTAAAGTCGTTGTTTGTAATTGAAGGTTTTAAAACTTAATCGCTTTTGCGATTTGAAATTTTTAATAGTATTATTCGTAATAATAGTAGTCTTCATAGTATTGATTTAGCTGCTAGCTAACTTGATAATCTATGAGACTTTTTGCAGGTAATTTTAGCTCTTTTCTTCTAAGACTATTCCAATTAGGTTTTTTTTTTTTTTTTTTTTTTTTTAGATGATGACGATACCATTGCTACTTTTAAGTACTTTTGAATTGCAGACGTATTTTAAAGGTCTTTCTCTTTGCTACTTGTGAACAGTAGTCGTAATAGAAGGGGGATCTTTGCAATAATCTTTCTTCTACCTTTCTTAAACAAAGTGTAACAACCAAAAAATAGCTTTTTCTTGTACCTAGATTATCTTTGCTTAACCTAATAAGTACTGATAAGTGTTAGTAGGACTTTATCATTGTAATATAGTCGATTCGAATCTCTGTGGTTGAAGTAACTAGTAATACATTGAAAGTAGTGATGTGATTACTTCTAGGTTTATCAGACTGCTACTTAGTCTTCACACTAATTTGTATATCCAATTGCATGGCCCGTGCCCTAACCTGAAGTGGTTACCTACTATATTTGACTTTTAATCAATATATTCAATCCTACAAACAACGATTAATTTGCAGTTAGTATGATTAACTAATTGTAAATATAGTTAACTTCATTGTACAGCAACAAACTTTTATTCTAGCAGTTATTCGATTAAAGTTAAATTCGCGCTAGTAATTCTTTAATGGGTATCTTCGTACTTTTCCTAAGAAAAACTCAAAAACAGATCACGTTTTAATATCGATTACAAACGACATAACACTTTTACAAAAACCTATTAATATACTTTTTTTCCTTCTTAAAACCGATTACCAATATTTTACAAGTTAAATAATTTATTAAAATAGACGTTAAAACCGCTTTTTATAATTTTTCATCAAAGGAAATGAATAAAAAGGTTATTCCGCACTTGTTTTCGACTTTTCGAAGAATTAATTACTTATTTCGATTTTTTCAGCGTATCAGCCACTTTTCAATCATATCTTATTAACTCGTTACATTAATTTTTCGATATCTTATTTTCGGTTTACTTCGAAAGGAGTTAAATATACTCAAATAACACTCTTAACAACCATAACCTTCAAGTTTAATAGGTAATAAATATTTTTGTCAGTAAGATTTCTATTACATTAACGTAGCAGAAAATAAAAGCATAAAGATTAGTGTAGATTGAATTAAGAAAGGATTTCAAAGGAAGACGAAACATTCGGAGAGTGCACGCCACATATGAGAGGTTATAAACCTCTTATCTGGGCAGTGGCACTTTACCATGCAATTTTCTAATCTTCCTTCTGAGTCGGGCTACGTATGCACTCTGCAAGAGTGCAATCTGTAGCGTAACACGTTATCATATACTCTGCAAGAGTGTACCTTGTAGCGTAATTTACTACCACTTAACCTATGTATACTAACTATAGTGATATATAATAATATCTATACAGACAATCTTGTCTTTTCTCTTTATACGTTTCGTATTCATAATCCAGTAGTAATAGTATAGTTATAGTTCTGTTCGTATCCATAATCAAGTAGTAACAATATAGTTGTAATATAGTCCGTATTAGTCGTTCAGTAGCGATAGTAGTGTAGATTCGTTTTTATTTGGTAATAACTGTGGTATATGTTATCGTTTCAAGCAAAACTTCTCTTCATTTTTTTAGGTGACGTGACTTTTCTCCTTACTTTGTTTATAGTTATAGTTATGAAAAGCACCGCATATATTTTAAATACATAATCTAAAACGTTTTACGTGGATCAAGGTAGTGGTAATACACATTCATAGGCGTCTTATCCTTGTAGGAACGATTTTGATGCGATTTTTAAAGCGTTTTGTGTTAATGGGAACGCTTCTAAGTTGTTCGTTATAGCCGTGAACCATAAGGCCATTTCCAACGCGATATCCAGAGAGCTCGTTGTATTCTGGGGGCCAAGGCCTAGGATGCTATTGTGGCACGTGTTGTTCGCTAGGTCGCGTTCCGAAGTGTCATTGCGGCCCATCCGTTTGTTGAATTCCAGTTGCGTATAGAGTATCTCTCTATTCCTCTTAAAGGTGCGGCCTGAATTTCATACTCGGCTCCTCCTTTTGCGAAGGTACTTGTTGAGGCCGAGTTTCCAATGCTGCTTTTTTACCTATTTTCCTTCGAAGGCGCGGCCCAGATAGAGTATCCATCACCTTGTTTTTTAAAAAACGCGTTTCGAAGTACACTTTCGGCCTTTTTTTTTTCGGAAAGCGCGTTCTGGAATAAGCGTTCTTTCCCCCTTTTCCTCCAGGACCTGGCCCGAATAATGTATTTATATCATTCTCTTTCTATAGGTGAGTTTCAGACTATTTATATAAACCTTCCTTTTCTTAATCCCGCGCTTCCCACAATGTTTCTAGCCCTTCCTCCTCTAAAAAGCGTGTAAAATACAATTTTAGCCTTTCTTTTTTCCAAGGGTACGGCCTAAATTGTGTATTTAGACCGTTAACTATCTAATGATACGGCCCGGATGTTTTACTCGGCCATTCCTTCTTTTAATGTTCTTTTTTTTTCTTCAGGATGCAGCCCGGATTATTTATTCAAACTTTCCGTTTTTTAATCCTACGCTTCTAAAAATGTTCGTTGCCCTTCCTTTTTCTAAGGGTATGACCAGGACTATGTATTCAGGACTTCCTTTTATTAGAGTAAGTTTTCTTGAGGCTGGGTCTCCAATGATAATCCTGGGCTTTTCTCCTGATTTTAAAGCTACGCCTCTAACAATACTTTGTGTTCCCTCTTTTAACCCTCCTTTTTCTGAGGTCTTGACTCGAGTCGTTGATCCTAACCTTCATTTCGTTGAAGGTACGTTATTATTGACGTATTTGTGCCGTTTTTTCCCTAAAGGTGCGGCCTGTACTTCATACCCGGCCCTTCTTTCTCTTACAAGCTTTTTAGTTCTCAAGACTACAGCTCATGTTCCCCATTTAGACCTTTTTTTCCCTAAATCAACGGTTTGGACTATAGATTAAGGTCTTTTGAAACTCGAGTGCCGGTTAGATCTTGCAATACCTTTTGATAAGTATATAAATATTCCTTCGACACTTTTATTCTTTGGAGGCAGGAAACTCTTCTCTTTTCGCCTTTCCAAAATAGTACCTCGCAAAGTTAACCCGTAGCAAACAGTATTGTTTTATTATTTCAGTACACTCTACGAAGTGAATTGAGTCCTCCATCTCGTAACTGCGTGCCAAATTCCCTCAAAATCAAAGTATCCATCGATCGCCATATTTTCAACGTCCAACTCTGAAAATTATTTTCAAAATCATTGAATAAATCAAATGTAGAAAAATGAACTTCTCGAGTACGTGTATTACAATATTAATAAATAATATAAACAACATACATATTTGAAAATTAAGGGTAAATGTTTATCATAAATGCTATTATCTCCTTATTCTATAAATTCAAGTTAACAAACTTTAAAACGTTCTTTCATAACATATTATATTTAAAAAGAGTTTATATACCTGCTAACTTTAACTAGGTTTAGTTTTTACAAAGTCATAGTAAAAACCAAACAGTGTAAACGGTAATTTGGAAATTAAGAAAATAGTATACTCAAACTAAATAAGGTACTAGAATGGGTCTGAAAAGTATATCCAAATAATTACGAAATATTAAGAGCGGTTTAGGTATTGAAATTTGGCTGCTTTTAATGTTTGAAAGCGGTCTGTTCATTAAGTTTAGGGTGTGTATGGTTATAAAGAGTCCCAAAAGGTGCTTTCTAGTCGCTTTTGGATTTCGACTGCGGTTTGAATGATGCGCTCATGTTGGAAGGGTCCCAAAGAAGGGTTTCAAAACTTGGTAGGTTTGGTTCGCGTATTTTTATACGTAATAAGACGCTTTTTAAAAAGTTCCCGAATACGTTTAAAACGACAAAACAAGTTAACGGATAACGTATTGGGGCTTTTAGTAAACAAAACACCAACTAGTTAATAATATCGTATTAAAGTAGTCTTCTTTAAAGTTACTTAGAATCTCATAATTTTGTTATATTTCGGGTTAGAAGGGCCTTTTTGATAATTTTACAATTACGTATGGTTTTTATAAGTCGTTGTGTCAAAATAAAAATACTTGGGACCAGTACAGCATTTTATTATAGGTATTTAACTTCTATTAGGTTTTTTTTTTTCTACGTTATCTGTAATCAATTTAATTAGTTACTAACTAGTGTCGTTCAAGTTTATATCAAGTTAACGTAATAAAAGACAAAATTTTAAGATTAGGGTGAATTAAAATAAAATAAGATATAAAGAGAAAAGAAGTATTCGAAGAGTGTATGCTACAGATAAGAGGTTATAAACTTCACATCTGGGCAGTGGCACTCTGCCGTGTACTCTCTCAATATCTGTTCCGGGCCGTGCCATGTATGCACTCTGCTAGAGTGCATTCTGCAGCGTGACATGTTATCATACACTCTGCAAAAGTGCAACCTGTAGCGTGAAACATTATCGTGCACTCCGCAGAACAGTATCTTGCAGCGTAATGCACTACCATTTAGCCTAGATATACTAACTATAGTGATATATAATGATATCTAAAGTTTGAAACACAATTGAAAGAAATTTTAATATATTAGAATACGAAGTTAATATTCAAAAAACCAAATATTGAAAACTCTTTACCTAAAGTAAGGTAGATGTACTAATAAATCCGGAAAAGGTATGCGTTATCCAGGAATAAAAAGTTCTATTATATAAAAAGAGTGTAAGATTGTTTTAAATTCGTCAACTTTTACCGTTAATGTATTTGAAATTACTCCATAATAACTAGACTTTTAATTTGACTAATCAAAAAGGGTATAAATTTTCATTAAAGTCCTCCAAAAAGATACGTGTAAACAACTTGAACATATATTACTTTTAACACTTATTGTTGCCTAATCAAAAACCAAACACAAAACCTTTTCAGAGCAAATTATTTAGTATAACGTTAAGATATTTTTAACCTTAACGTAAAAATTATAGTACTCTACTCACAATAACATATAACTTTCATTGTTAATCACCAGCTGAATAAAATTACGGAATTTTTGTAATGAAAACCTTGAAAATAATAAGTTATTTAAATATAATAAACGCGAAATACAGGGATACGACCCGTCCGTTGACTATTATTATAAATCACAAAGACACGAAATACTTTATAGCTATTCGACGTCTTTTCGAATAACAAATACACTTATTAGATCGATTTTCCCAATTCTGATTGAAATTTACTTCACAAAATTAGAACCGAATAATATATGACTCGATAACCTATCACAATAAAAGTAGAATATACATGAAAGCCTTTTCAATGCTTATATTTTAAGCCAAAAACTACGGCTTCTTACCCCTAAAAAATCGCTTTTATATCGTGTTATGGTCCAAATTACGATGGTAAGCTAAGTAGGTGCCAAATGGAATTTACTATTGAGGTGTGGAGGAAGATTTAAAGAGGCCACTGTGGCCCGACCCACCTCGTATTAACCCTTCTTTTCGACGTTTACCGGTTTTCGCCATGCTTTTTACCGTTTTCCTCCTTTATTATAGCTTAACTTCGGAGTTAATCTTAATAAGGCCACTAATATTAATAACGCTAATATTCGTTAAACTCAGATAAGGATGATAATAATAAATAGATGAATTTTCGTCAAAATATGGTAAAAGCCGCCTTACGGTTGAATATTATCCGAAATAATCGGATAATATCTATTCAACCCTACCTAATACATTATAACCTAGTTTAATAATAAATTTTCCTTTTTATTTACCAGTAAAGTATTATTCCGGGAATGTAAGCGATTTATTTCGCGTTTGTCGCTTAGTATAAGTTTGACGCCGTCGTTAAGATACCGGGTTACCATAAACCCAAATATCTACTTATTCCGTTTCGAATTTATGTAAGGTTATAATATACTAATAATTTTCTAATAATTCCTATTTGGATTTATTATAGCTCTTTTACTTAACCAATACGTAATAAACCCCGCCCTTCTCCATTTTTAACGCGAGGATATTTTATATTTTAAATTCCTCGTATTTACATTTCCTTATATCGTTTATCACTAAGACTGGTCCCTAGCAAGTGTCAGATAAAACCTACGAAGAAAGGGGGTTCGAAATCGTACTTTTAATTAAATTTATATAAAATACTAGATATTTATTCAAGATATTTAATATAATATTTAACGGGTTCGGAATACCGACCACCCGGTACTAATTATAAATCTAATCGAGTTTTTAACCCGATAATTAGTCTTAATATTATAAAAGCTTAGTTGAACCCAGTCTCCTACTTTATATCGCTCCGCCGGACGTCGTTTACAATTTATCGCCGGTTTTATTTATTATTAAATATAAACTATTATCTCTTGGATTATTTTCGTCTCTTTGTATAAATAAGTTAAACACGTAGTAATTCGCCTCATTCAACTGGCTAACAACTTCGTATATTTATTTAACTTCGGAATAGATCATATTTCGGATTTATTTATTAAACGATTCGAGTTAAACTCAGTAACTGTCAACTTCTAGTTATTTAAAGTAAATTAATACACGGGTAAATACGAAGTTTAATTATATTACGAAAAGGCGATAACGATACGTAAATAATTTTAGACCTTATGGTTTACCCAATCAATATCGATATATATTCATAGGTAATATGTTGTAAATGAAAGTTATTCGAATTTTATTAGTACATAAAATGTTGTTTAAAATATGTTTACCTAATTCGAACCGCAGTTACTAAAAATGGAAATTGGGAATTTATAAAATCGTTATTATATATCCCGAAAGCGCTTCGCGTATATATCCATAATTATAGATCATATAGCTTTTAACCAAATAAATTTAGAAAGGCGATTTGTAATAACTAGGAAATATCGAGGGCCGTTATTAGTAATTAGTAGGTTTACTATTAAGTCGACCGAAATGTACGTTTAATGCCGGTCGAAAATGGGAAGAGGTTAAAATAGGCCTTACTGTAAAATACGACGAGGTTTCGTCTCATTATATAATATATATATTTGATATAAACGTCGAATATTTACGATTAACCCCTTTTAGTGGTAATCTAGTTAGAAAACGCGAAATGAAATGTTTTTGTACAGATAACCTATAATAGTCGAGTTGTAGGTTTATTATATTATCTTCGTTATTAATAGTTTTCAATTCGATAACTATAATCAATTATGGTAACATAATACCTTTCGCGGTTTAATTTTGTAATTTATAATTTTTATTTATTATGTTACCTTAGATGGGAAACGCTCAACGCCTTTGGAAACCATTAAAAGGCAAATTTTATATAACGGTTTACTCGTTATTCCTTAGTTTTATAATTTCGTTAACGTATCCGGTTTGAAAATAAGGGAATTACTCGAAGCTAATGATATCGGCGGGCCTAATGCGGGCCGGGACCACGGTAATACCGCCGACGTCGTTGTACTAGAATCCCCTAATGTTATCCCCGATAACGAGCCGAGCGCGAGTCGAGCCCGAAGCGGTACCGTTTTTGGCGGCCCTTCGAAAGTTCCCGACCCCCCCTTTAAATACATGTTATCGTAATTCAATATTTAGGCCGCCGTTTCGCTAAACTGCTTAACCTAATCCACCACGATTCGAATTTTTTAAAATATATAAGTTTAATAATACTACGGTTAATATAATAATAAAAATCGGTTAGAAAAACCGTATACAACGTTCCTTAATCTCGGGTTTATCTTGTAACTTACGAGTTAACGTATTTAGGCAAGCGCCCAAAGTTATAGATGAATATGGTAAATGGTATTGAAAAAAAGAAAAGACTTTAGCCTATTTAACTTAATGTTCCGAAATTAATCGTGGTAGAGAAAAAATTTTTAATTCCTTATAATTCGTTCAAATCGTAAACGGTATACGAATATGACTTGATTTAAAAGATTACGCTTCTAAATAAGATATTATAGCGAGGAGTTATTTATCGTAAATATTATAGTTACGTTTCATATTCGTCAATCGTACGAAATAATAAGCTACTGGTTTTAAAATACTATCCTCATTACGTTACGACAAACACCCTTTTAATTCTATTCCCAAACAATTAATGTTCACTACTATTAGCCGATTTAGATCCTAATATACCAAAATTGAGATTATAATAAAGGTATCCTTTAAAGTTTGAAATGATTGTTTTTTTCGTTTCGTTTAAGTTTAACAAATACCTTATTTCGTTAGGTGAACGAATTAATCCGCCAACTTTTAAAAAATAGTAATCAAATCGCGATAAAAGTTGTCAAAACCTAAAAAACTTCGAATCTTCCAAGCCGTACGTAGTAACTCCCACTCGCGAATTACCTGGACTTTCTTGGGGTCGACCCGAATACCTACTTTTACCGTTACAATAAAACTCAAGTATTTCATCTCTTTAATTACAAAGTCACAATTTTTTATTTCTAAATTCAAACTCTTATTATGAAGACGTCTTAAAATCACGTAAACTATCACCATATAATTCTATTTAATACCAAAAGAAAAAAACAAGAAATCGTTTAAATACGTAGTGACGAAAATGTTTAAAATATCCGTTATTATATAATTAATATATCGTTAAAACGTCGCTGGGGTTTTTGCTAGCCTAAAAAAAGTAATTAGTTATTTAAATAACCCGAACCACGTTCCAAACGCCATGAATTACCCTTAATTGTGTATTACTCGAATACGGTAAAATACCGCTCGAATATCCAACTTCTTAAGTTATATAGACTCTAATAACGTACGAAAGATTTCATTAATTAAAGACAAAGGAAAACGGTTCTACTTTATAATTTTATTTAGTATTTGATAATCGATATCAAATCGTTATCCCCCTTTCGGTTTACGAATCAGTAATACCGACATTGTTATCGATAAGGAGTTTACATAAACCTAACATTTATTTACCAGCTCCGTAACCTATCATTGGAGTTTAAAAAGTTGATTTTGTAATATCGAATATAACGGCCTCTAAAGTTGTTTTAGTAAAGATTTATCTTCTTTCGGTTTAATATAAATATAGTATTCGAGTTTTCCCTTATATAAAGGTAAGGTTGTAACTTTATCCATCTGGAATAGGTCGTGAAATACCATTAATTCCAGTGGAAGACGCGAATAATTCTTTTTTTTCTTAACCGTAATTGTCTTCATTAATTACAAAATCCGAGTTATTTCATTAATGTTTATAATATAAGCTATTCGGGACGGGTCCTTTTTATGTTATATCTCTCACTACGAACGTTACGTTAACCCGAGGAAAACTAAACCCATCACGTCCTATATATTTTCTCTTTTAAAGCGTATCAATATTACGTCGATGAATAAACCTCCTTAACTTCAAATTATTAAACAATTATCGACTGTATTCAAGATTATATACAAATATAGTGTTTTAAATAATACAGAAAATTTATCCCACGTTATTCCGAGAATAATATATATTGATATCGGGTTTCACTATTTATTAATATTTATACGATATTTGGCTATTTAGGCAATACATTTGGTTTACCGTAACTTTAATATAGTTTTCAAATTTAACAGATATAATAACCGAATTTACATTTATCTTAACCGTTATACTAAAGCCTTATTTATAACATAATAGTAATTATATTGAAAATCGACTTATATATCTAAAAAATAGGTATTATTAAAAAGTATAGGGATAAAAATAATTTTTCATTTATCCGTATTTAAATTAAATTAAACTATTTTTACTCGATTTTTAATTACATTGTTAAGGTTATATAACTCTTAAACGAGGTTATATCCAAAAATTACACTTCTCTCGTCGCTATTAATAAAAAACTTTTCTTTAACTTTTTAACTTAATCCGTATATACCTACGTAAAAGGTAATACCGGACGAAGGTCGTAACTAAGTTAAAAATAATTTAGTAAAACATAACATATATAACGCCCCGAAATAAACCTAATTTAACGTTTCTCATTATAGTTTACGTCGATTTATGTCCCTAGTTTTAAATACGTATCGAATAGGTTTATTCAAATAATTAACTGTTGGAATAGTATTGCATGTAGTGTAGTAGGTCAACTTTACTCATAGTAAAGTTGACCGTACTGCAAGTGTATTGCTTTGTGCGGTAAGTCTGCGGACCTACCGCATTAGGTGTAAGTCGAGTGCAGTACGCTGCACTTTACTCTAGGGCACAGGTCAAGCACTTGGCCATACAAATTACAGTGCAGACCGGCTAGCGGTCTGCTAAACCTAGAACAATCCATCCACCATCTGACCACACAATACTACTGTTACTTCGACCAATCGAATCGACAACGTTGCAACGTCTAAGGCCTACCAACATAACCGCGGTATTAAAAAGATTAGCCGCGATTACTATGTCTCCTTAACGAAAGTATTTAAAAGGCGTAAACTTTCGTTATAACCATATTACTATCTAGCTATAAACTTTAAATGGATTCCGCTAATTAACGATTAAAAAGTCGCTTTAAATTTAAAACCTTTAACTCGTCGACGAGTTCGCAGTATTTCTCTAAAGCTACGATATAATCTACCCGGTTAACACCTACCGTAATAAACTTGTCATGGATATGTAACGATATGCGAAAGCGAAAGTAATTGTATTTTATGGCCGAAGGCCAATCTAGGCCGCCTGCTTAAGTTAAAAGTATCTCGAACCTAATAGTAAATAGTGCTTACAGGTCCTTATTACTTATAATTAAGCTTTCGAGTTCGACCAATACTTTATCCGCATGGTAATGGTCATCGAAAGCTGTTTTGATATAATAGAAAAACTTCCCTATATTATACCTACCCTTGTATCTTCCGGTTTAGTAATAAGTCGTAACCGTTTACTTTACCGCCGCCGTATAATATCCTTATACATAAAGGAACGGGTACCGACTTTTTCCGATTTATATTTTATCCACTTTTAATATAAATTCAATCGTTTGATGCGTTGTCGTCTACGTACAGTAAATTCATTAAATTGCGTTTAGTTATGTCGTTTTCGTCTGCTCCTAACTAGTGGAAACCCAACGCGAGTTGCGGATAATTCGGTTTCGAATTATTAGATTTTTGCGAGGACTCAAGCAAAGTCGTACATAAGGTCGATAATTAAAATCGATTAACTTGGTTATTACAACTATTTAACAGCCGACGCGATATAGCCTACTGTATTTTATAAATAAGAAATATCGGCCTGAATAGGCCTCGAAAGAGCCGAAGGTATATCTATAGAGGTAAAGGACTAGGTATTTGCCAATGGCCTATTTTCTTCGATAACGCTAAAGTATAATACCCAATTATTAACATTCATCATCGATTAGTCTATTGTAAGTAATATTCTTTCGAAAAAGATAAAATTAAACCTTAATAATATATTATAGTTTAACCTATGATAATAAGCATAATAGGTGCCAAATAGGATTTACTATTAAAGTGTGGAAAAAGACCAAAAAAGGCTACCGTAACCCAATATACAGGGCCCTTAGGCAGGGCCAATACCCAGCCCGTTACGTGCCCTTACACGTTCCGTACACGGACCGTAAACTATCGGTATACGGGCCGTGTCCGACCTATACCCGGTTCGCGCCTGAGCCGGATCCAGGCCCATACTATTACGTGTACAGTCACGTAGCCTATAGGTTCAATGGCCAATGGCATGAGTCCATGACATACCGCTTCTAAACTCGTACGTTTCTAAATTCCCCATTAACCACAAATATATTCAAAAGGTTTTGAATCATTTAATTAACGTTGACCTCTAAAATAATTCAAACGCCACTATCAAACAAAATATTACTTACTCTCACCTAATCCATCTAATACGTATAAGTAACCGCGAGTTTTATATTAATACTTACGTTAATAAAAATCAAAAATTTAAAATTACCATCACTAGATATTTGATAAATGATGATAACGTTGTGAGATTCTGTAATCAGATTTGGATCCCCCTTTACAAACCGGTCACTACTACAATAATCCAAGTTACACATTATTCGTTTTTGATTACCTATCCGGATCGCAACGCTATTATTGCGATATAATTCAAGTCGTATTTACAACCTAAATTAAATAGCATGATTCAACGTTTTCGTCACTATGAAAATATTTATAAACAAACAACTTCTTAATAATATCACCTGAAAAAACATCTTAACCCTCTAACAGTTTCAGAACAACTTTAAAATAAACTTTAAATCAACTTCATAATTAATCTTCTTTAAAAGTAACCCAATGACTTACAGTAGTTTATAACTATCATAGATCGTGTAGAGAAAACCATTATCTTAAAATTAATAAAAACTATAAATATTATAACTTGCGCGAAACGATTTTTCAACTGCCAATTAAATTTTATAGTTTCTCTAGTGATATCATTAACTACCGAAATTAAAATTCGATAAATAAGTTTTAAAGACGTCTCTAAAACTTAAAAGGGGTGGAATAGCGCCTATATACCACATTTAGCCTTGAAACAAATAACGTTATTGAACATACCAATCAAAAAATTGTAATGTATTGATATTAACTTATATTTTGTATTAAATTCAATTAAAACAATCTTTTTTCCGACTATTTATTAACGTTGAATAATAAAAATACAATTAATATTGATTCTAATCTTCTACCTAAAATCAACGTTTTCCGTATGAGTATACATACCATTTTGTTAACAAAAGTTAGGGGCCTACATTATAGACTTCAATAGTATCTACCTTTGAACAAAATTTTCTTATTCAGTCACATTCAATACTATCACTTTACAAGTACCTTATCTCACTCCAAGACTACTAATCGGATTTAATACTACTTGAATATCTTTTGATAATCTTTTTTTGGCTATGAAGATCGTCGTTGGCACAGCGTACCGAAAGCGCAGTGGTGTATTCAGAGAATAGCTCTTATAAACAATGATTTCGTCTCTCATTACTTGTGGTAAAGTTGTTTTCTAAACTTAAACTTGTATTACGATATAACTAAAATCTGGTTACTTTTGAGTTTTAAGTTTTTAAGAAAATATCTTTATTACAAGCGTATATATTTGAAGGTTTTATCTACTTTTTTAATTTTTTCTCTCTTTAAACCTCATTATTTATGGGCGTACCACATAATTAGTGTGGTATTCCCCTTTGACTATACTTTGGATACTAAGTTATCTCCATAAGACTTTTCTCCGCATATTACCCGCTTAGTGATATACCTTCTTTACGTTTTCCCCCCACTTTTTGGGTTTGCGGCTCGTGGAAGAAAGGTGGCTCAAAAAGTATTTTTTCCGAATCCCGGAATTTCGACAAAGTTATATGTATTTTATAAGCCTTTTACTATTTCAGGGCTATCAGATATTTGATATGAGTAGGCGTTGAACAGAGACTGTGACAATCGCCTAATATAAACTGGTCAAGGCTATAGGTTTTACGCATGTACAATGTTACGATTCTTTACATTATAGGGTACCTTAAGAATTCTTTTGGAAAAATAACTTGTGGTTCGATTTCGGGATTTTTTTTCGTTGTGATTTCGTTTTACAAATTGAAAGTATTAATATAAGGTGATGGTCTTTGTTTTAAAAGTATGTTTGGTTGAAATCTTTTTGGAAATACCTACTCATATCATCTCTATTTTATGTGATACGTGGATAAACTTATACATATATTATTAATATTTGTAAACTTTTTTGAATTCATTACATATAGTAAGTACTAATACAGTTAATTATAAAATCCTATAAGTATTTAACATATAAATACAACCTATTGTATAAAGATTTCCCACAGTTGTATAAGATTAAGTTTTCAACTTTGTATATTTTCATAATTAGGGACAAAACTTGGATTTTTAATAGTTTGTTTAACAGATAATATGACATAATTTGGAAAATGGAATTTACTAATAGGGTAGTTGTGATAGGATAGGAATACTTAAGTAGTAAAACTTTCCACCGGCATATGCATATTTTAAATAAGCGTGTGCTATACTATAGTGTCTATATAGTGGATACTGCCCAGTGATACTAAAATATAAAATAAATTGCTTTCGATATCAACCATTTCTTTATAACATATAACTATCAAATTGACATTATACAAATTATCTAACATTTAATTATTTAGGTAATACAACTTTTTAGAAAAACTAAAAACTTCTTCCAATATATTTAAAACGTTACTAAATTCGTATCAATCGCAATAACTACCACGTAAAAATGCATTTGAAAAAGCTATGTTTAAACAAAGATTTTTTTATAACGATTTAGAGTGGAAAAAAATGTTTAACATATTTGTAGAAACGATAAACCAAACTGATTTTTAAAAAAGTTTCACGAACTTAAAATAAAATACCGTATTATATGAATGATAAATTCTTATATAGTTAAACTTATTATTATTAATACAAAATACCTCAGATTCCACATTAATCGATTGGTTTAAACTACTTTTGACCCGCTTCTAAACCAATATATTCGTAATTAACAGCCACTCTCTATCATTATTATTAATAATAATAATGAAATCGAACCTAAATATCAGGTTTTAATTATTTAAATGCTCCAAATTAATCTTTAAATCAATCGTCACGGTATTAAAAACTTTTTAAACCGATTTTTTTAATTCAATTAATATGTTATATTTACACGATCCAAAAACCATTTTCAAAATTTTCCGATATCATAACCCGTAATTCTTGACAATAATATTCCAATTTATCATAAAATATCAACCAAGCATCACATATAACCCCTGAAAAAACATAATTTGACTTCTCACCAATCATAAAACTACTTTCGAAAAGCTACTTAACTAATAATAAATAAAATATATAAATTTACATTTCTTTTCCTTCTGAAGGTTTTACATTATATACTTATTTTTGCGAATACCATTATCAGAAATCGAATACAAGAATTTTTCGGTTAATTTCTTCTTTTTTATAATTATTAATTTACTTGAATTTCCCTTAATAAAATTAATAATTTTAGCCAATTCTTCAATAGTATTGAACTAACACCTTTAACCGCTCGTTAAACATAACATTTCAATTCGATATAAAAATACTTTTATTACCTCAATTATATGTTTTTCAACTTCAATTATACAATGAGAAGACCGCCTGAATAAACAGGTGGCAACGATATATTACTACCGTTAACTTGTTTATTAACACTACACTATATAACGCGCCAAAATTTAATACCCTTCTTTACGTCAAACAACTTAACCTTCAAATTATATTACTGTTCATTAATGATAAAGAAACGATAAGAAAAAAGAACTCCTTACGTTGGTTCTAAATATTGAACGCGAGGAAATCCTTTATTCACTCCTCAATAATCTAATTAATATAGGGAGTTGAATTAAAAATTATATATATAT
The DNA here is from genome assembly GCA_038502455.1 of Anisogramma anomala. Lineage (NCBI taxonomy): Eukaryota > Fungi > Ascomycota > Sordariomycetes > Diaporthales > Gnomoniaceae > Anisogramma > Anisogramma anomala. Next base: position 9,970,401 of record JASMMZ010000002.1, on the reverse strand, counting down.
ATATATATATATGACTGAAATTACAATATATAATACAAAAGGTACAGAAACAACATCTTGTGCTAATATTGAATTACTCGTTAACGCATTACCAACCAATATTTATAATATAGACTTACATATAATCCTCTAATAGAAGTTACAAACGCTATAGATAATACAATACATACTTAAAATATATCTATTCATGCATTCTATTGGAGTACATATCGATAGATAATATATAAAAACTGCCTACTTGATCGATAAGGATAAACCACTCTGAAACGGCTAAATTTACATTCTAAACAACTTTATTAACCGCTGCAACCAAACTAATATTTATTGTGATAATTAAAGAAAACAAACTAAATGATGTCAAGAAAAATTAGATCAATAGATACGGAAAAAATAGTGTATAAAGCGAAAAATATAATACTATACTAAAACTAAATGAAGTTGTGAATATTATTATATATTACTATATTTAGTATACGTAGGAATTACCTTGAAGGGCATATAACAGTACATCACATTGTAAGGTACACTCCTGCAGAGTGCATGATAACGTGTCATGCTGCAGTATGTAACCTTTATGCCACTGCTTAAAAGGGAGATTAGCAAAGTGCATAGTAGAGTGCCATACTCTGGATGAGAGCTTATAATCTCTCACCAAAGGCGTGCACTCTCCGGATATCTCTTCTCTCTTCCATCTTATCTCACTACTATCATTCAATACCAATCTTCAATATTAATCTTCTACTATGTTAACGTATGTAGGCCCTACCGACAGAAGTTTTAATAAAAGAGGGATTTTTGATTTTAGGTACAACGAATGAGATTATTCATTCAAAAAAAGACAGGACACTAATACCGGCACCCTCTATAGTACGTCAAAACAATCTATGACAAAAGACTTTTATACGTTTCCACAACATTTTCCATCGCCCGTGAATAAATATTTCGCCTCCATAGAAAAAGGAGAGTAAAATACCTTTCAAACCGATTCACGAAAAAAAAAAAAAAAAACATATATATATAGTTGCAACGTCTCACCTTGCTAGTAAATAAATAGCTCGCAATTACCATCCCTCCAACAAATTCTACCACATTATACAAAGTTCTGTGACGCTTTACGGGCCGTAAACGCCTTTTAAAACTAAAACCACCCTTCCCTGTAAGTCGGGCGTAATAGTATAGGCTAATACCTGAGCTAATACTCGCAGGAATTTAACTCTAGAAATTACCATACTTCTACAGCACTTTCCAGCCTCTCATAAATGTACACACACTATGTGATCAATTATATAACCGAATAACTCCTTTCAACTAGCTCTATATAAGCTTATTAATAGGAGTTTCACACTCTATTTTTCATTGAGGATTATGGATAGTACTTAAGCACCTTGAGTGACAGCTTGAGCTTAATCCCTTTACATATAGAAGAAAAAAATGAATATATATGGTAAGGTTAATGGTTTTTCGCCGTCAAAGTTGTTGTTTATTATAAGGGTTTTAGATTTAACGATTTTCAATTGTAATAATAGGAGTAGTGATTCAACTATTTGTTGATTACAGGGGTTTTAATAACTTGATAATCTCCCTTTAATGATTTGAGACTGTTGACGGTGGATTTTAATGCTTTTTACAAAAAAAACTTAAATGAAAATTTCTTAGTATTGTTAATAGCGATATTATTGCTACTTCTAAACTGTAGTGAAAACTAACTTAGTTCAAATGTCTTGTTTACTTACTAGAATAATAATTGATGCAGTTTGTAGAAGCCTTTTAAAAAATATTTTCTATACCTCACAAATAAGTATTAATTAGTATTGATAGGATATTTGTTGGTAAGGCTTTAGACGTTGCAACGTTCTCGATTCGATTGGTCGCAGTAACAGTAGTATTGTATAGTCAAGTAGGCAATATATTGTTTTAGTTTTGTCAGACCGCTAGCCGGTCTGCACAGTAATTTGTATGGCTAATTGATTAGCCTGTACCTTAGTGTGAAGTGAGTGCATACTGTACTTGACTTGCAGTTAATACAGTAAGCATAAACAAAACAAAAAAACTTTACTATAAGTAAAGTTGACCTACTACATACTACTATTCTGATACTGACGACTCTTTATTTTTGTGCGCGCACGCCTGTATAGTCGACTAATCCTTTCTGGTTACCAGCAAATTATATCCTCGTTATCTGCCCAAACCCTTATTAATTCCAGTTGATCTCTATACTTAAATTAACGCTAATTACCTTTAATTTTCTTACGGATTCGAGTCTAGACTTTAGTAACTCCCGTATATAAGTATTTTACTGCAGTTTTTCTTGTATTGATATATTATCATCATTGACTTATTTAATCTACGAGGGTTAATTCATGTACCTATTTAATTAACCTATATTGGTTAATTTAATTACTACCACCTCTATATTGTACTAAATTTAACTGTGTAAATAAAAAAAGACGTTTTAATAGTCCTTGAATTTTTAAATATATCCCTATTTACTAGTATGTTACTTGAATTTGCCAGGTGGCTTATTAACGTTGCCCTCGATAAGTATTGTTGATGAGTTATTAGGCCTCATTAGAAATAGTCTTATTATACTACGTGATTCGTTTAGGCATATCGTCGTTATTGTTAAAATTTTATTCGTCCTCAAAGTTTACAATGTAGTTTAAATAATTTTTCCCGAAAGCAATAGAGTACCAAATATGGTATGTTACCTATTTGTTATCACGTTTTAGCCGGAGAGTAACGAGTAAACCAATAGCTGGTTTCACTACAAATCTAACACTTTTTACTACTATTACGATGATAATTTTTGCGGTTAATAGATCCGTTTGAATCTTTCCTCTGTTAACGCTACTTTAATCATTGTTATAGATTTTATTTTGGGGGTCCTAAACTAGAATAGTAGGTCATTTTTTTCTTACAATTTATATAATGCGTTATTATATGTTTTTTTCATTCAATTGCGGAAATTATTACATTTGGAATATATGTTTACCGAGTTCGCTATATGGGCTATTAAAGTCGCGAGAGAGGACTTCAACTGGCTAAAAAAGCCTTTATAAGTGGTTTTTAAATGCTACAAGACGTATTAGAATTCGCCTACACTCGTAATTGCTATCCTTATTTACTTGCGGAGTGTAACTTCATTAACATAGGGTTTTTCTATGGCTTATTGGCATAACATCAACTAATTCAGCATTTAATTCAGGATATCTATTGGAGCCTCCCCTTTTTTCTTGGTAACTATCATCGTTATTACCTCATAGTTACCCAATCCGTGTAATATTACGTAAAATAGACGTTATATTTTAAGTGATTCTTTATGTCGTCGAAAATTTTACGGAGAGTTCATACTTTTATTAAGAATATCAGGTAGTAGCCCTGGGCGTAACCTGTAAGAATTTCGGGAAATAGTAAGTAAAATCTAAAGGAAGGGACTTCCATATAGTTATAGATATTTAAAATGGGTATTATATTCGTATCGAATAAAATATTAGGATTTTCATTATACTTTTCTACGTTATTTAAAATTTTGGTGAAATTTATAGAAAGCTTATAGTTAATGTTGACTATTTTAATAAGTTTGACAGAGAGATCACGATTGTCGTCCTATTTGTTGATAGTATTTCCTAGTGTTTTCGAATCGTAGTGGGAAGAGTAATTATTAGTCGTCTGGCTCAAAAGGTAAAGTCATATGGTAAGACTTGTAATAAGTTCGCGTTTGTTGTATAAAACTTCGCTTTAAGGTACTTGACAATCTTAAGGGATGTTTTGGAGGATTTGTGGGAAATGAATTTTGGGGTTTTGGTAAGGGATTTGGTAATAATTCTTTTGGTGTTAAAAGGCTCATCGAGGTTCCTGTATGATTAACTGGATGACGTTAACGTCAATTCCTCTTGCCGCGTTGACGGCCCCTTATTTACACGCTTTACCGTTGTTAAGAGTATATTCCGCGCTGCTATGTAAAGATACTAGACTGACGAGTAAATGAACAGGTTCCTTTTTATTAGCGCGTAAAAAGGCTTAACTTAACTGGTGTTAGAGGGGAGGTTTCCTGAAACGCTTATAAGGTTGTTAAAAGTTTTTAATACTCTTTCCTTTTAGTTTTAAGTTTTAAAGGCATTCTTTAAGTTAAATCAGGTTGAAAAGAGTCTATACTAGTTTAATTCAGTTTTTTTTTTCTAATACGTAAACTCCTTTGTCTTTAACTTCTAACTTTCACTTAGACTTAACTGTCTTTTAAATTACTTTTTATATATTTATTATCCAATCGTCAAAAAACTTACAATATTTGTGAAAGGCGCGGTTGCAGCGATTATGTTATTTTTACCACTGTTTTACTCGAGGATATAACTGTTAATAAAGTTAGTTAAGCTTTCTTTAGTTGATTTTTCGTCAATATATTACCCCCAAAGATCGTTAATGTAATGTTTAGTGAAGAGATATCTAAGTGCCTATAATGATCACATTAAATACCCGTGAGTATGTAGAAGGTGTTCAGAGGGTTTATGTTAGCAGTAAGGTAGCAGAGGTAACAAAAGGTGCAATATCAAGACTGTATTCGTGCGAGTGATAATCAGAAGCCGTGAGGCTATTCAGGGTAGACTGAATACTTAGATTGACAACTGAAGAGCTATGAAGGAAATACTATCTATCTTGGTAATGAAAGTGTCCTTATATATCCGCGCCTTCATACGTCTTCAGTGTAGGCTCGATTGGCTCGATACCGAGTCCATCGAGTCTCACACCATGCTGACCCTAACCCTTGTGTACGGTGTGTCTGTTGTGGATCCCTGGTGCCTGCCGAGAGGCTGTGTCCAACCGATTTCCTTCGTTATCTGCTGCGGGGCTGCCGCTGGTGCGTCCTGCAGATGTTGGGTCATAACAGTGCCTTGATTGCTTTTATTCTGGTGGGGTTGGCGATGACCTTAAAGTAAGTGTTTGCGGCAGTTATTTTCGTGTTTTAGTATAAAAGAGGTAGAAGAACTTAGTAATTTAGCGTAAAGTCGCACAATATAGCTTTTCCAACGCGACTTGGTAATTTTCAAAGTTTTCATTCAAATTGCAATTTGAACATTTCAATTAGCGTAAAGAAAAAGGAAAAAACCAAGTGAAATAAATATCTATTGTAAAAAATAAGATAGGAGGTCGTTTATTATTATTAGTAAAGGTTGAAAGTTTAAAGTTGTAAGCTTTAAAAGTTAGTTGTTTTTGTAGTAGTAATATCTGTAGTAATACTAACTTATTTGTTTGCTAACTTATCGTTTAAAACTTTTAATAGTTAATCTTAACGTTTTTTTAAAAGGATTTGTAAAAGTTGTTTAGTATTTTTAATAACAATACCATCGCTATCTTCAATCTGCCATAAAAACCGATATAACTCAGAAGTTGTTTTTACTTATTGCCGTAAAAACCGACGCAATTCGTATGGGCTTTTCGCAAAAATCTTTTTTTTATCCTAACTACCGTTATTAATGTAGAACGTAACTGGAAAGTAGCCTTTTCTTCTACTTAAGTTATCTGTCTTTAACCTAATAAGTACTGATTAGTATTAGTAGGGCTTTAGACGTTACAACGTTGTCGATTCGATTGGTCGAAGTAACAGTAGTATTACGTGGTCAAGTGGTGGATGTATTGTTCTAGGTTTGGCAGACCGCTAGCCGGTCTGCACAGTAATTTGTATGGCCAATTGCTTGGCCCGTGCCCGAGTGTGAAGTGGGCGCATACTGTACTTGACTTGTAGTCAATACAGTAGGCCTACACAAAACAATACACTCAACTTGCAGTCAGTATAGTTGACTTTACTGTAACTAAAGTTGACCTACTGCACTGCAATTACTACTATTCCGACAATATTAGACGTTGCAATGTTGTCCATTCGAAATATAGTTGAAGTAACAATAGTATTATAATGCTTAGGTGGCAGATTGTTGTTTTTCAAAGTTTGGCAGACTGCTAGCCGGTCTGTAGACTACTTTCTCTGGGCAATTGCTAGGCCCGTGCCCCACCTTGAATTGGGCACTCTACTGCAATTGACTTGTAGTCAGTGCATTCAACTTTGACGGCACTACACTTGAAAGCTATTCCAACATTCGCTGAGATTAGACCCCTACATAATTGTCGTGCTTATTGGAGATTGATCTGACATATTGGACTTCCCGCGAAACTCACAAATATATCCTATGATATGTATTTAATATCGATTATTTACGCGTGAAAAAAGTAAGGATTTGTTTTCTTGTTCAACCTGGACTTTGAACTTAACGTAATACGATAATGATAAATTTTAAGTTGTAAATTGAAAAACTAAACGTATTTTAGATAAACGCTCTAATCGCCGGTGTCGCCCTGGTTAATAAGTGTAACATTTGGTTGAATGAAAAGGTTTCGAAAGCAAAGACGATAAATGAAAACCTTGATGGATTTGGAATTGTACAGAACTTGTGGAAGAGTACGAGGAAGGATTGAAGTATGGTTTTTACAAGAACTTATTTTTGTAAAACGGGTTACTTACGAGTCTTACAATAAGGACATTGATATCCTTTTTCGTTGGGCCAGCATTTGTTGTACTAGCCTAGGAGGTCAGTGCAACTGACTGATGGCAAGGATACCAGCAAGTACTGCAGGTGGTCTGTGCATACTGTAAATACTTAGGCTTTCTTGTTTGTTTGGCCCCGCAGGCCAAACTCGAACTTATTTTTATTTTTATTTTCAATTTTTTTAATACTGTCTCTGGGCAGTGCCATCTATAAAGTGTAACCCTAGTTGCTACGAAATAATCTTGTAGATACCGGCGGGAGGGATCGAAACCCGGGTCCGCCGTGGGCCTGTAAAAGGCCCCCCGAGGCTCCGTGCCATCCCTCCAATCAAGACCTTACTTAGGGTGCCCTACAGTTTAGAGAACCATAGGCGTGTAAACTGTAGCCCTGGTCAGGCCATAAAACGCGGCCTTCTCAGTCCCCGCCCGGCGCCTGCTTGCGCCAGGGATGCGATGTAATGACCCAAGCACGTTGGCGGGTCAGGAAACAGGCCAGCATGCAGCTGAGCTACCGAGAGCCTGAAGTCCAACACATCAGGCGGGGAACATCTCTTTGTCAGCACCAGACTAGGCAACCCTCCAGGGTTAGGGCTATCTAGATCACAAGTGCTCACTGAGCCTCAGTGAGCACCGGTGAGCCTCAGTACTGAAGATGGTATGAAGGCCATAGGATATAAGGACACGGTCAGCACCACATAGATAGTATTTCCTTCATAGCTCTTCAGTTGTCAATCTAAGTATTCAGTCTACATAACTGAATAGCCTAACGGCTAATGATCATCCTACAGCACGAACACACATCTTCTTGATATTGCACCTTTGTTACCTCTGCTACCTTACTGCTAACATAAACCCTCTGACACCTTCTATTTACTCACGGGTATTTAGTGTGATCATTACATGCGACTATATGGGCCCTTGATAAAAGGGCTCCGTAAAGCATGAATGCAGAAAAGTAGCCCATGTGAGGGCGGAAGTGAAACGCGTAAAAAGTGGCGCGTGCCCGGCTCAGACTTCTCTTACGCTTTCTACTGCAATTGAACACTGCCATACCAACTCTTTGCCTTGACCCTATACACTACCCAACAACTTTTAACGGTTAATCTCAACGCATTCTTTGAAAAAATGTTTAAATGAAGATCTCTTAATGGTCTTAATGGCGATATCATCGCCACTTTTACACTGCCGCAAAGTCTGACGCAATCCAAGAAGGCTTCCCTACTTACTGTCGTGAAAAACCGACGCAATTCGTAAACCTTTCACAAAATTCTTTCCTCTACCTGATAATGCAAAGCGTAATCGGAAAATAATTTCTTCTTATACCTAACTCATCTGTGCTTAACCTAATGCAAAACAATCAGTATTGGTAGGACTTTAGATGTTACAACGTTATCGATTTGAAGTGTGGTCGAAATAACAGTAGTATTGCAAAGGTCAGGTGGTAGATAGTTGTTACTTCTATGTTTGGCAGACCTTTAGCCGGTCTGCACACTACTTTGTATGGGCAATTGCTTGGCCCGTGCCCCACATTAAACTGGGCACTCTACTGCAATTGACTCGCAGTCAATGCAGTCAACTTGCAGTCAGTACAGTCGACTTGACTGTAATGCAATTGACTGCTATCCCAATCCTAGCATAGCTTATTGGCCAGGCCGTCAAGTTTCGACTAGGTTTTCAGTCTAGTGAAGTTTTCAGTTCCAAGTTCTACAATGTATTTATTCATTTACTAGCGGTACCCTCACCCAATATGTAGCACAGGGGTTGGGTATAGCATATTACTTTGTATTCAATTTCTTAGTTTCTCGCTGAATCGAGGGGAACCACTGTATGCGGATGTACCCATAAAACGTCATGTACTAACTAGTCTGAAGACGGAGTACATGAAGTCGAGGCTGCTCAATAACATGAACCTTTCCCACTCGGATCGCATTTGGTGTAATCGTAGATGACTGAAAATTCCAAGCATCCATGAAAGAAGCTACCATATTTCGAGATAGAAAAAAAGCCCATCGTGTGACCCCTTTTTATGCTCCGAGCCGTGCTAAAGCCTACCTATCACATTACCCTTGCCATCCTCTGAGAGAGCCTCTACCAACAGGGCCTAGCATGGGGATATTGTGAAGGAAGGAAGGCCCAAAGGACGGCAAACATATACCGTACATGAAGAAACGCATGCCGCGGCCCGGCAAGCGCCCTCTAATCACATTTGCCCCTGAGATCATCCTCGTCCGCGAAACAGGTGCCCTTGCCATCGGCGCACGGAAAGCCCTCCTTGGCAGTCGTCTTGATCGCGTGCGTCCACTTGTTGCCTTCGATCAGATTGCCGCGCTTGGACGTGCAGCGACCTGTGTCTTCTTGGTATTGGACATCCTGCATCGTGGCAAGAGAACAGGTCAGAGACAGTGGGGGGGGGGGGGGGGGCAAATATAAAGAGAAACAGCTGGCCGTGCTAGACAGGGCTGAGGGGGCGGACTAGGGGCGACGGACGAAGGGGTGCAGCGTGGATATATATATATATATATATATAAAACAAAAATAAATAAAATAAAAACGTACGGCCTTGTCCACGGTTGCGAGCTTGACACACGCCGGCTGGGTGATTCGCCAGTTGTAGCTGTCGCCGTTGTGGGCCGTGCAGCTAGCGTGGTGCGATGCTAGACTGCAAAAGGGAGGGAAAGAGGAGGGAAAAGGCGGGAGGGTTAGCTGTGGGGTTGCGAAGGGAAAGGTGCCTGTTTCTGGGCGGAAGGAGGCGTCGTGGAACTCACGCGAGGCTGGCAAAGACGGCGAAGAAGGGGATGACGAAGGGGAACTGCATTGTGAAAAGGCTAGTGGTGGAATGGAGGGTATCTTTGGAAACCAAAATAGCGTGGTGTGTGTGGCAGTGGCAGCACATGTACAATAGGGTCGTCGAAGAGACTGGGTGGGCGGTTCGATATGATGGGCTGGTCTTTGTGTAGAGAGCGTCAGTGGATGGCATGATTTATCTGTTCTCAGAGGAAGTGCCACGCTCCCGAACCTGGTTCTTGTCTGATGAACTTATAGCCTGCATCCGGACTGAGTGCAAGATGCTTCTTCCTACACCAGGCCTGGTCATCCATCGTCCCAGGCCCGCAGACCCCACTCACTTCCCCTGCCAGTGCCATCGAATGCTTGCAGACGGTCATGGACAGCCAGGACAGGATGTATCGCGATATCGCCAAGATGATGCCTTCAAGTTGACGACATGTATGCGGTGCCCACGTGCCTCCGCTACAAATCACATGGCGCTTCTTCCCCCTCTTCGCCCCCCTTACATGAAGCGCCTGGTGGGTACCCGACCAAGGACTTGTTGCGACGTTGGGTTTGAGTACGGCGTTGATCCTCGCACTTAGCATGACGGTAGACCTGGTTCTGGTTCCAACAAGGGAATGATAGGGCAGATGACCATCCCGGAGTCATTCCACTGCACGAGAGCACGCCTTGTTTTTCAAGCCGAACAGGAAGACTAGTTCATCCACGTGCCTTGCATCCAACTAGGCCCCAGCCCTACGAGCACGCTGGATGCCAATGAAGAGTCCGGGGTAGAATATAGGCACATGGAACAGCACAGGTATTCTGTAGGCAAGCCTGGCGTCCTATATGATCTACTTTAGTTGCGCATACTTGACACAAATTTCCCGTTGTCAGGTACCTGTGGCCCATGCGTGCACCAAGCTCACCAACAATCGTTAGAACCCACAACCTGGCATGGGAGGTCTTGTTTATTGCCCATGCCCCCAAAGTACATCGTCTGACCAGCAGCGGTCTCGATGTTCCTATTCTTGACTGGATTTTCGGGGCCACAGTGGAGTCTCGCCAGGGCACGTGGAGTTTTTGTACCGGCATATCTTATGCAGCAACTTATTTTTGGGACAAGCCGTGGTGGAGAAAGGCTGACCCACAACTGCGAGTCGGGGCCCGACCGAAGTATTTTCTAAAGAAATATTTGGTGCCCAGGGGTTACATTCCACAGTTTGGTTCTTCCGATGGAGTCTGTGGAAACATCCTGAACGCGGACCATCATCGGCGGTCATGGGTGCAGTAGCAGAAGATGGGCGGGGGTCTCGCCGGGAAGAATCGCAAGGCTGGTCGCGAAGGACGTGAGGAAACGGGTTTCGAAATCGATGCGATGGGCACCTGGGGCGAAGGGAGCACGCCGCAGGTCCAATTATGGTGAAGCAAGATGGCCATCTCCGGCCAAAGGCTGCGATTGCGAATCAACACAGCATCGTGCCCAAGGCAGGCTGCTGGCCCAGCCCAAGACCCAACGCTTATTTGACACGACGGCCTCGCACGAAGACACGCTGAATATTGCGATCATCGCCAGTCATAAGAATCTTGTCAAATACAGTCTTCAGAGGGTCCTCCGACTCGACCATGGTCATGACTTGGTCGTCCCCAAGAGTCGAAATCACGCAGCCGTCCAACTCCTTGCCGACGGAAGAGTGGCCAATTTTGTTTTCGAACGAGCAGACCCCAGCACCTCCAAGGGTGGCCAAATAGAACAGATCGTCCATGGACAAGCCCCTGTCCGTGCCCTTGGACATGGCCTCTCTGGCGTTGCTGGCGATCGATGCCTGGCGCATGGCATCCAGAAGGCTGCTCGAGAACCCGCCCCCGGAATTGGTGCCAAGCCCGACGTTAATGCCGCGCCGGACAAACTCCCTCACGGGCTCGGCCATGAACCCGCCTCCAATCGTCATGATTGACACGGGGCAGTGTGCGATGCCACAGCCGAGTTCTGCAAACCGCCGGAGCTCGTACTCGCTCATGTAGCAGCAACGGGCCAGGATGGACGGCGGCCCCAGCAAGCCGTAGTGACGGCACAGGTCTACCTCACTGGCGAGAGCCGTAGTATGACGCGGTGGTGATGCCTTGCTTGAGGAGGCCATCGATGCAGCGCCCGTAGACGCGGCGGGCGTGCTCCGGGTCGGCGAACGTGGCCTCGTTGGGGAAGGTCACGCAGTCCAGCCAGTCGAGGATGCGCATGTCTTGGCCGAGGCCGCGCTGGGATCACTGGGGCGTGTGGTGGTGGGTGTCGACGAGGCCGGGGACAAGGAAGCGAGCTGGTCTGGGATCGTGACCGCGTTCTTGTCGAATGCCACGATCTTGCGCTGCGCATCGACGACAACAAGCGCGGACTCGATGATGTCCAGCTCATCGGGTGCGAGCTAGTGGATGACGGCGCAATGGAACAGGAGGGGCCTTTGACGGCTCATTGTTGATGCTGTCCAGAGTATCTGCGAGGGTTGGCTGTCTTGAGCATTTGCGAATCTTCGTGAGGCTGGGCGTGGTCGAGCTGTGCATTGCGCATGCTGGTGCTGACTTATCAACGACCTCATTGGCTTACCTAATCAGCCTTACCTAATCGCAAGGCTGACGTGGACATGTCTCCACTTTTCTTCTTTCTTCTCTTTCCTGTATTCCTTTCCTTTCCATTGCTTGGAAGCCCTTGCATCGCGTCAAGATGGCGTCCACCGTTCCCAAGACCATGAAGGCCTGGATCGTCACCCAGAACGGCGAGCCCAAAGACGCCCTGACGCTCAGAACCGACTATCCCGTGCCAAGCCTAGTTAAGCCCGGCAACATCCTCGTCAAGGTCGACTACGCCGCCCTCAATCCTGCTGATCTCAACTTCATGGGCAACCTCCCCAACTGGCTGCCCTTCAGGCGCAATCCCATTGTCGGACTCGACTTCGCCGGCCAGGTCGTCCAGCTCGGCTCCTCGGTGCCCCCAAACTGCGGTCTCTCCGTGGGCTCGGAAGTTGCCGGCGCCTTCAACGTCCTGTCCATCGCCATCGGACGCGGCAGTCTCGCCGAGTACGTCGAGGTGCCAGCCACCAAGGTCGCACGCAAGCCGGCCTCTCTTCCCGCGAGGGATGCGGCTGGTGCCCTGGGAATTGCCGGCCAGACTGCCTACGTCGTCCTGCAGCAGGCAGCCACCAAGGCGGGCGACCGCGTGCTGGTCAACGGCGCCAGCAGCGGCGTCGGCTCGGTGCTCGTGCAGGTTGCCAAGGCGAAGGGCGCTGTCGTGTGCGGCGTCTGCTCGGGCGGGAACGCCGCGTTTGTGAGGGGCCTCGGGGCCGACGAGGTCAGCATCCAGCATCCGGTGCCTTTCACGGCTGCACCTCCCGCGGATGGTGCTGACAGAACGCGCAGGTCGTCGACTACACGGCCCATGACTCCCTGACCGCGTACCTGTCGCAGACCGTTTCCGAGCGCTCGGAATACTTCCAAGCGGTCTTTGACTGCGTCGGAAGCGATGAGCTCTTCAGGGAGTGCACCGGCTACCTAGACACGCATGGCGTGTTCATCAACATCGTCGGCGGCGTAGGTGCAGGCCCGATCGCCCGCAGTAAATTTCTGCCTGTGGCTCTGGGCGGCGTTCCGCGAAGGTACAAGCTCCTTGCTTTGTGGCCCGACGGCGAGACGGCGGCGCAGGTTGCGAAGTGGGTCGAGGAAGGCTCATATTCCCAGTTTCCGATCGACTCACATTACTCGATGGAGGATGCAGTCAAGGTAAGGAATCCTCAACAGTGCAGCGCGCCATTGTTTCTGACTACTTGCAGGGATACGAACGAGTTGCCAGCAAACGTGCTCGGGGCAAAGTCGTCGTCAAAGTCTCCCAGTAGATAAACACATGCGTTCCGAAGAAGACCGAAAGACGCCCTGTGCTATCCACTGCCCTTCTCGAAGTCGTCGAACAAGCACCGACTGTCGCCGGCACCCCGCCGACACCCCGTGATTCGGCCAGTGGCCACTACACATTTGTGCATGCAACCGCCTGCAAATTTCTCCTAGGTCCACATATCATGTTCCCAAACCTCGTCGCGGTCTGGGTGATCTGATCAGAGGCTCTCCATCATTAATGACAATTGCAGTACGTTACACTGCCAGACGTCTGGCATGGATCTGTCTTGTCTGCCACGCCATGATGATGGTAGCCCGTGGCCAGACAGACCAGTGGTTGAGTCCACGCCCTTGTCCACGCCCGTACATTGCATTTCGGCACTTGGTCCACCGTCCGCCATACCTCTGCGCCCCCGATCAAGGCGTAAACTGAAAATGGTAAAGTCCAACTGGATGCACAGATGCTAGACTTTTTAATTTTATATATTACGCTACGCAACAATGTTCATCATTCAACCGAAACTCTTCTTTTGACCCGTGGCCACTGAGCAGTGAAAACGATAATATGACAATGCAAACACACCAAGAACACTCTTTACAACTTGATCAAGAGCTTGTTCGCAAGATTTTCTTTTTGTAGCTTTTCCTTGGTACTGGACTTGTTCCAGAAGAATCTGTTATCTGAAAAGGGTTGTTATTTGGCTATGTGGACACGAGAATGGTGTTGAAAATGATCTAGCCATTAGCTCTGTTCAGCTCTGTCAACTAATTTATAACTAGCAAATCAGCCCAAATAGTGTGGCTTGTGATTGTTCAGATCATCTATAAATAAGACCTAGTAATCCTATCAACCTTCATAGTTTTTGAATACAACACACATTTGAATCCTTATATTCCACAAATGGATAACCTGAACTTGGAAACCAGTGTAGGCCCTAAAACAGCTACTGTCCAATGTTAGTAGAATGAGAGGATGTGTATTCTTAGATGCGACTGTGCACACACTGCATAACATACATGTCCGATACCCTTGTATCTGAATAGTTAGCAGTCCCTACTAGTATCTTGTATATACTATTAGGCAGCATACACGACCTGACTGGTCTTGTATTCAATCAAGACTAGGACTCTTCCAATATGCCTCACTGACTGGCTGACTGCCCATGCGTGCCATTGTCAGTCCTATGTTGAGCAAGTTCAACAAGTTAACTAACGAACAAATACGTATTTTCTATGCAGCGTGTGCAAAGCTGTATCCCAGAACACACAAGGGATTATGTTGGGCTGATGTTTCGGCCCTCTTTGCAAGGGACGCCTGGTCGCGATGGACTTGGTGAACATCACAACAACAAAAGAAAAGAAAAAATTAGTCACAATTTCCTCCACTTGGATGACTCACTTGTACCTAAGTGATACAAAAGTACTTTGATCAGCCTGCTTCATAAGCCTTGGGTTTGCATAAG
>JASMMZ010000002.1:9757051-9955675 GCA_038502455.1 Anisogramma anomala | reverse complement strand
AACAACAAAAAAGACCTTTCCTAAAGGGGTTGCTTGCACATCCTGGCTTTGTTAGCGAGGCCACAGTATAGACTTTGTACTCTGCAGCAAATTCCACCAACGTCAAGGTGGGGCGTGCATGATGCAATTTCAGACACTGACTATGTCTTGCCCAGAGGGTATTTGCCAGCATGCTCCGAGATTTTTGCGAATCTACACAGCAACCTCGCTAACGTATCCGGACGTGGAGGCCCACAGAGTGTATAACCAACCCTGTTGGTGAAAGATTGATGAATCAGGAAGGTTGTTATATAAACTAATATGAAGTACACTTTGGCACACCAATGAATTTGTTGACCACCCATCGGCCTATTCACAGTGGCACGGTTGCTAATAAGCCTCGGAGAAAAAGATTAGACATTTCTAATGAGTTAGGTTTCTGGTATGACAGTAAAGGTATTACGACAAGGCAGGTATGAAGAAAAGCAAACCATATTCAATAGTACTTCACAAGATTGATAACTATGTACAGTAAATAAGGCCGACTGGCGGCGACCAAATTTACTACAATAGATTGGACGTACATGGCCGATTGTGATAAAACGACTCAAAATCATCGCAATATTTGTTATACATGCTACGTAATTAGTACGACTGTTAAATATTTTGCTACATACGCATCTACGACGAGGGCGACATAAATTACGTATAGTATGGGTAGGTCTTCGTCTACCTACGTTGTGGATTCGAATTGTTGTCGAAGTAACAGATATAACATTGATAAAGTAGATAATAGGCTCTAAATTTATGGAAGAGCCAATCGGTTTCCACCTAATTTGTTATAAGATAACATTCATCCGTGCCTATGGGGTAAATAGAGACTTAACTAAATATATCGGCGTACTACATAACCATCGGTATTGTATTTCTATTATCATTGTACTAATACAAGCGACTTTTTCATTGGGAATATATATTATAACTAACGTTACTATATAAAAGTGAAATATAAATACCAATTAATGGGTTACATCGTCAATCTCTTATATGTTTTAATATGAAGGGAAACGTGAAAACCAATTACCTAATAAGAATATTTTTGTTTAAAGTGATAATAGGTTTTAATCGGGTGTAAGGATGCCAGAAATTCAATTTTGTATTATTATTGAAACCCGATATTAGTAGTAAACATATCTCTTGAAATAAAAAAACTTGAGTATATTATGTTTAAATTTGCTCGTCAATTAAAATGTGATTTTATCATGAAATCTTATCGTTATATTCACTTTGTAACGTTATAATAAAGATATTTTTATGTTATAGTTGTAATTTCCAATATTGGTTTTTATGCATTAGATCGACAGTATGAAGGATAACATTTCATTACAATTGATAAAATATATAATAAACATTTTTAAGATAAGCTATTTTCGTTAGGAAATATTGTAGTGGATCTCAAAGTCGATTTTAAAACGTTACATAACATTTGGCAGTCAAAAATTTAAAACCGCTTATGGTGATCTTTTTTATTATAAATTTATTATCTTTTCATATAATTAAAGTTTTGTGTTTTAATGTAAAAGTGTGTCTTAACTTTCCATCTTACAATTTTTAATGCTTAATATCAGTATCGGCTTCATTTCTACCATTACACACTTTACAGTTCTTAAAAATATTTTTTAAGATCTTATTTCATGCATGTGTTAATTAAAGAAAAACGTATTAATATCGTTGTTGAAATATCTTCATAAATTGTTACGTTTAATATTAATGTATATAATTCAATATGTGTCGATAAGACTTTACTTGTGAGGTATGTGAGTCCTACTATTTTCCCTTATTAGTAGGATAGTATAGTAGAACCCAATGCAAATCAGAAGTATAAGTCGAAGTCGATAGTATTGAAAGAGACTGAGTCAGGCCACTGCTAGTCAGTAGCCCAGATATTTATACTTTTAGACGCTTGTGAAGATTACCCTTTATGTTGGAATGGTAGTAATTGCAGTGTAGTAGGTCAACTTTACTTACAAGTAAAGTTGATTATATTGACTGCAAGTTGAGTGTATTGTTTGTGGGCCTGCTATATTCACTGCAAGTCAGGTACAGTATGCGCCCACTTCATACTAGTGCACGAGCCAAGCAATTGGGTATACAAATTACTGTACAGACTGGCTAGCGGTCTGCGAAACCTAAAACAAGATATCTACCACTTGATCACTGTAATACTACTGTTGCTTCGACCAATTGAATCGATAACGTTGCAACATCTAAAGCCCTGCTAACACTGATCAGTGCTTATTAGGTTCAGTACAGATAATCTAAGTAGAAAAAGAAGTTAATTTCCGGTTACGTTTTGTAAAAGACCAAGGAAAAGGAAAAGTTTTCGCAAAGAACCTCCATTGCTACGTTGGTTTTCACGGTAGTAAGTAAAAAAGACTTTTAAGTTATGTTGGTTTTTACGGCAGCTTAGAGGTAGCGACAATATTATTATTGAAAACACTAGGAAATTTTTCCCAGATCCTTTTTAAATATGTTGTGATTAACTGACAGAAGTTTTAAAGTTTGATAAGTTGGGAAACGGCTAAGTTAGTACTACTACAGGTGTTACTATAGTAGAAACGACCAAGTTTCACGCTAAACAATTATAATAAACAATTTCGCATATACCTCCTACATCAAACCTTTACTCCTATTTTACTTTTTTCTCTTCTCTTACGTTAATTTAATCATTTAGATCGTTACTTCAAGCAAGAATACCAAAAATTACTCAACCGCGATAAAAAAATCACGTTGCGCGACCTTATACCAAGTCGTCAATTCCATACGCAACTTTATGTCAAAAGACCAAATCCCTACGTTCCCAAATCGCCAAGTCTACTATACGCTACACTACCAAGTTTTACATCAGCCAAAACATTTGAATAACTACTGTAAGCGCTTACTTTTAAGCTATCACCGACCCCGCTTAGAAGGAATCAATTAAAGCCTTTGGAACTGTTTTCGTCAACGATTACGACGAATAACTCTAGATTACGGGTGTTGATGAGACTTTAACTGGGGTTTATCTAGCTAATTACGTTGGCTTGTATATCCTCGACACGGACCTCAGCGACGATTACAGCCGAGGTGCCCGCGTTTTCTAAAACTTTCGTAAGTTTTTCAATTACGATATACTTGATATGTAGAAGATAATCCAGCGTATGATTGAGGTTAAGTAATAGAAAGAGGTTGTTCGTCGTTGCATTTACATCTCAGAAAAAAACTTATGGAATTGGCTAAAACCTTTTTTAAATTGGCATAACGAAAAGATTCTCCCTAAAATCTTAATCTTTAAGATTCTCGAAGGAAAGGCAAGAGTATTAAAAACTTTTAACACCTTTGTATGCGTTTTAGGGGCCCTTTCCTCAACCTCTAATTAAGTTAAGCCTCTTTAAATACTAACTATAAAGAACTTTTTAATCTGGTTGATAATTTAGTACCTTTACGTAAAAATGCGAAGTACGCTTTCAGCGGCGGTAGAGAGTATAAAGCAGTAATTATTAACGCGGCAAAAGGTATTGATGTAAGCATTATATGGTTAATTCAATAAGATTATCAAGTTCCACAAAACTCTTCTTATGGCTAAATTTTCATTGACCTTTAACCATTTACTTAAAATCATCAAGTCTCTTAAGGTGAAGCTTTCCATAGTAGGTACGCTTATATGAGTAAGCCTATTACATGTTTTATTATAGGACTTTATCCCTCGGGTTAAGTGACTAGCAATTACCCTTAATACTGCGACCTAAAGGCTTTAAGGTTAAAATTGTTGGGAAATATAAACAAAGATTAGGACAATAGTGGCGACATTTTTCTAATACTGATGAAAATGGTTAAAATTAACAACAAGATTTTTACTGACTTCGTTAAGATTTGGAATAACGTAGAAAAATATGACGGAAAGCCTTACAACTTTGTTGATATAAAGATAATACCGTTTTTGAATATTTGCAAATAAATGGAGGTTTTCTTTTTTGGTTTTTACTTATTATTTTCCAGAATTCTTATAGAGTATATAATTGATTATTACCTGACCTTCTTAATAAAAATAACAACTTTTCTCGAGATTTACAATAGTATAGATAGCTATTTCGAATACAATATTTACTTTGTATAATATTATACAGATTGAGATACCAAAAGGTAAACAGATATAATAGCGAATAAGAAAGAGTTGGATACACCAATAAATATGCTAAATGAAATGCTTAACAATCTTTTGCTTCATTAGTAAGCGGTAGGGAAGGCTTGCGCTAGTAAAGCCACGTTTTGCAAACAGGTACGGGTAGTTGTTACGGGCGTTAACGAGTTCGAATACGCCTTATAACGCCCATATTCCACATACAAAGGCTTTTTTAGCTACTTGTGTTTCTCACTAGCGATCTTAATGGCGCGTATACTGAAATTCGCTTGATATATACCCCTAAGTTAATTATTTCCGTGATATAAATTAAAAAGACCTCGTGTTAATATATTATATCGATTGGAAGTATAGATATGAACGTCTTTAACGTTCAAAATCTCGGTTTATAACTTTGAATTTAAAACGACAGATACATTATCGCTAACGAAAAAAAAATTTAAGCGGACCTATTAACTGCATGAACTATCGTCGTGATAGTGGTTAAAGATATTAAATTTATAATAAATCCGGTTCTAAGTTTCCTCGTTATCCCTTTACCGAAAGTAAAAATAAATAGGTAATATATGATATGTAGTGCCCTACTATTTCCGATGAAAACTACTTGGACCATATCTTAAGTATCAAAGGTAAAAAAACTGTTAACAGCGATAATACCTTTAATTAAATTAAATAACATGAAGATATTACTTTCAATACGGCCTAGTAACTATCCAAATACGCCTTTTTATATGTTTTAAGTAACGAAAACCCTTATCTTTACTCTAATCAAACCCATAACCCCTTATATAACTTTAATATTTGCAATTATTACGCGGACTATACGTTTCAAGATATGATACCAGACATTGAGGAAATAGGGTACTTAATAAGAGGTTATTCTAAATACGTGAAATTACGAAGGGAAAGTACTATTGTTACCGAAATCAATCGTTAAAATGTTAAAAGAACCAAAGTCAGCTTTGGTCTGGGCGAATAACTATCGTTACTAGGAGTAACAGTAGTTTAAACTGTTGTAATATCGATTAAGTTCTATATCCTTAAATACCTTACCCCTTCTTTCCTATGTTTGAAGGACATGAAGATCCTCAAAGTTAACGTTGATGTTAATAACAAAGAGCTAGTTAAAACAACTAAAGGTTTCCCTTCGTTCACAAGTAAAAGTATTTATAGTTTTATTTTCAAGGCCTAAAGGTAATGATATTAAACCTGCGGAAATTAGAGATACGTTAAATACAACATTGCTTTGATTACGCTGCCGTTCATAAGATATAAAAAGTTTCAAAGTTCGTGAGATATTAAAATATAAAATACTTAGCCCTAAAAACTATTAAAAAGTTTGGTCATTACTCTCAATCGTATATACAAGCTACACGAAGATTGAAGTTTATAAAAAAAGACGACGAAAACTTTATCTTAAGGTTTCTATTGACATGTTTTACTTGAATAATAAACCTGTTATTGACGTTATTAACTTCACAAGCATTTTTTACAAAGTCAAATTTCGAAAATCTCTATCGGTAAAAGACATATAGGAAACATCAAGGATGCTATGGATTAACACGTATTTAGGCCCACTCCACGTCTTTGTTTACGATATTGGTAACAATTCTGTGGCGATAGAGTTTCCAGCAAACGCTAAAAAATGGGGATGGAGTGTAAATAGGTATTTGTAAAGGCTTACTAAATCATTAGAGAGGTTGAAAAGGTACACGTACTACTTCGCCGAGCGTATAATATTCTTAAGTTAGAGATTAGAAGTTTCACGGACTAGAAAGCATGCCTTTAGATAGTGGTGAAGGGTTTGAATGATATTGTGAGCTTAAATGGCTGAGTGTTAATGTTACTAGTATTTAAAACGTATCCACGCCTAAAAAGTAAATCTCCACTATTAACAAGTACTCCAAAAAGAGCAGGCGCTAACGGTAAAGCACTAAAGGGGCTACGGAAGAAATTGGTACAAAGTTAAGATAATAATACCTTTAACACCAAAAACGGCCTTGTGATAATCGATGTATTTACTTTATCGTTAAAAATTAAAGTCTTTATATGGCGAAATCTAGGCAAATATGATAGCCTATATAAGAACTCAAGTATCTCTAACTCAGAAATAGTTGATAAAATTGTTAACGGCTCCATAATGTTTCGTACCATGTAAGAAAAACACTATATTAGAGCAACTAATGATAAAGAACTTTAAACCAAGCGATTAAGTTAACATGACTCTTTTCCACCTATTATCAATAAACTAATGAAACGCCACTAGCGTGGACAACTACCAAAAAAAAAGGAATGCTAAAAAGAAGAAACATATATCAAGTCGAACTATAATACTAGCTAGGTAACCAAAAAAAAAAACACCATGAAGACTTAACATTAAAGCTTTATGTACAAAGTATTAGCAAAACTTCCGGTAAACTCTTTAAAGAAAGTAATGGAGTTGAGATTAATGGCTTCCAAACTCGAAAATCCGTACAATTTGAACCTAAAACTGACTTTAATCTTCAAAACCCAAATATCACAATATATAGGTCGAGTGTTATACAGGAGGTTAAAGTTAAAACCACGGGGCGGCCATACGAAACGTTACGTTTAATTGTTTGAATATATAGTAATAAAAACAAAAACTGAATCTTTACTTAGTCGCTAACAATTTAGAAGATTAGCTAGCTCTTAGTAGATGTTATGATAACAAGTTTACTAGTCAAAACTAAAAACAGGTTTATATTAAATAGGCGGGATATAACGTAAATATATATGTAATTGGTTACAGATTCAAAGCAGATAATATTACTGAAGTTATCATAGAAATTACGTGCTATCTACCTACCAGGAACGATAATACGGTATATTAAGTCATTATAAAAACTGGCCATAATAGGCATCTGTTAGCTCCTAACCTATTAGTCGTTTTTCAAGTTACTTGTATATTTAATGTCTTTATCATTCGATTTATACGTATTATTAACGTAAAAAGGTACTTCAACCTAAAAAATATACAAATTAACGATACAATTTTCTTTGAAATTATTAGCTTTATAACATGGAAATGAAAAATGATTAAAGACTTTAAGTTTAGAAATTATCAGTTAGTTACGACTTTGGCGACAGGTAACCAACTCTACTTCAACAAATAGTCAATCCGTACATTTGGTATTAATGCTAGCCTTGGTTTTCGCTATAAAGGCAACAACTTTAATTTAACTACGAATTGATGAAACTCACGTAGCTAAGGCTTAACTTTCTTCGGAATAACGCGACCATAATAATTTTATCGCCATATTATGCCAACCGAACGCCTTCTACAACCCATCGATCACGATACAATTACAAAACCTAATAGATAAAGACTTCGACCAGCTAAATAAAAAGTTCAAATAGTAAATACGAAATTTAAACTGAGGGATTAATATAGTTTCTAATAACCTGTTCAGGGCTAAATTAAGTATATTTATCAACAGTTTCTTTCCAAATAATATCGAAATATTTTTGTTGAATCGGCTTTTTTAAGCCACTCGTTAATAAACATAAACTGAAAGACTAATTTGATATTATTGACAATCTAATTTAGCAAACCTTTGTTAAATGTAACAGGATTATACGAAAAGTATCAAATTTATACGTTTATGGTATAATGGTTAACTTTAATATAAGTATCACCCTATAGGGAACCCCCAACGTCATTGCCAGATAGCCAAAAATTCTCTTTATGCCAGTGGTAATTTATATCAATTCGAAAAGCCTATTTGAATGCTTTTTAAAACTAGAGATCACTAGTGTAAAATTCTAGATAATCGATGTAATAGTACTTTATAAAGTCTACGAAGACAGGAAAACTGAGGAGTTCCATTAATTCAATGGGAAGGATAATCCTGCTAACGTTATGACGAAGACATCGCTAAATAATACCACTAAAAGGTTTATGAATAGTAATAGGCTAATTATAAGTATCAATGATTATGTTAACAGGTTATCTCGTAAAGCCAGGTTACGTATTAGTGGACAGAAATGTGTTGGAAAACTAGAAGAGCTCTAGGGGAATGGTGATAGCGACTTTATTAATTGGTATGGCTAAGTTAAAAATTTACATAATTTTGTGGCAGAAGACTTGTTTTTGGGAATAGGTGAAGTCGAAACTTGGAACCATAAGTCAATCAAAGATAATTGGGGTTAATTTAGATGCAAAAGTCAATTAAAATTTACAGGGGTCTGACCAATTCAAGAAAACGTAATTCCGCAGTGAACGAAGAATTTAGTCGACCATACTAGCATGTGCCTACATAATAAAAATGTGTTAGTGCTAGAATAGTGGTAACTACAGTATAGTAGGTCAACTTGACTTACAAGTAAAGTGGACTATACTAAGTACAAGTTAAGTGTATTATTGAAAGGCCTACTGTATTGGATGCAAGTTAAGTACAGTATGCGCCCACTTCACACTAGAGCATATACCAAGCAATTCACCATACAAATTACTGTGCAGACCGGCTAGCGGTCTGCCAAACCTAAAAAAAGACATCCACCACTTGATAACTTCAATACTACTGTTACTTCTACCAATCGAATCCATGACGTTGCAACGACTAAAGCCTTACCAATACTTTACATAAATGATTGGTTGGTATGTAACTAATTGGTCGATGTGTGACTCATTGGTTAATATGTAACTTATTTCATATATATATCAATTAACTTGTAACTCGTGTTCCAAATGACTAAAATCTAAGTCACATTAATTGGTATGGAATTTGACTAATATAGTTGGTAATAGTCAACTATATTGCATTGCAATTAGCAATAACTGACTAAATTACACCGTAGTCAATATTATAATAATTGCCATTCCAACACTATATATTAATGTCGTTGAAAAGCGTATAAAATTAAACAATAAAAAAATACCGTAATAGTTAAAGCTTAGTGTAATGATCACACTAAATACCCGTGAGTATATAGAAGGTGTCAGAGGGTTTATGTTATCAAGATGGTAGCAGAGGTGCTGAGTAAACAATATCGCAACCGCGCAAGTAATGATCAAAAGCCGTGAGGCTATTCAGATGTGTAGACTGAATACTTAGATTGACAACTGAAGAGCTATGAAGGAAATACTATCTATGTGGTGCTGACCCTGTCCTTATATATCCATGCCTTCATACCGTTTTCAGTACTGGATCCCTTGAATCAGTGCTGAACCCGCTGATCCTGGATCACTTGGATCAGTACTGATCCCACTGATCCTAATCACGTGATTGGCTTAGTCATTTCCGCTAACAAAGAAGAGGTGTTCCCCGCCTGATGTGTTGGACTTCAGGCTTTAAGTGGCTCAGCTGCACACTAGCTTGCTTCCTAACCTGCCATCATACTTGGGTCGTAACACTTAGCCCATACACAAGCAAATATTATTATCATAAACGAATTCTTAACCGATTTACATTCTTATGACCTCAATTATATTGTTTATCATTGTTGAATATAATGTTGTATCATTCAATACTTTATATGTGATATATATATATACATACATATATATATATATATATATATTACAACATCATGTTATATGTTTCATATAGAGTTGGAAGAGTAGTTAATTGCAGTACAGTTAAGTCGATTTTATCAACGGTAAGTTGACTATATTAAAGGTCAATTGGTTGTATTGATTGCAAGCTAATTGCAATGGAGTGCTCAGGTAACGTGAATTATTAACTTGTTATTAAGAGAAATCAACTATAAAGTCGATTAAAAGTTTGCTTTAAAACCGGTGAAAAACTAGTAAGTGTTTAAAAATTCCTTTTAACGATATCATTAACAAGTAAATCATTTATAAATATTGTAATTTCGGTAAAAACACCGGATAGTTCGATATAAATTTGATAAAATATACGTTTTGAATAAAATAACGATGATAACGTCGTGACCCAGGTGGCTGGTAACAAAATAATCGTGTGTAGCTTGGAAGACAGCGATAGCAAATGGCTCGTTAATGGAAATCTAAATACGGTTACGGAATTTTAAAATATCATTATCATCTGTTAAATATTTCGAGGTATAAACATTAAGTATCTAGCTTTCGTAAAAACAAATATCGATAGGAAAACCCCGGCTGCCAATGTATACCACGCAAACCAGATGAAGGTAAGTGGTGTTCCGAGTAATAACGGTGTTCTTGTTGTTATGGAGGTTGATATTGATAAAATTTGTGTCTTTCCGTAATGAACTCTTTAACAATAGTTAACAGGAAGACATATACGCATAAAAACGGCTTTAAATCGACTTGTTCGAGGAGTAAAAGTATAGTTCCCGGCGGAAAAGACGGGAGTCAAAAGGACTTTTAGATATATTCCGGTTTTATCAAAATAATATAATGAGACGAATGTAATTTACCATTTTATTGTTTATCAATCTAATATAAAATTGGGAACGTAGTTTAGACCAAAGGAATTATCTGTTGGCAAGTCGTCGAGTAACTATAAAGTTTTCCAAATTCTCATAATTCGTAAGGATAATAAATAGAAGGGTCGTTCTGCAAAGCTTTATATTTTATACTTTTACGTAACTCATAATCCCTAATAATTCCTTGTCGAGGACTTCGTAATTATATTTGATAAGAGATGAACGACCAGAGAAATACGTTATTCTCCTTAAAATTCCGTGATCGTATCGTTGGAATAAATGGTATTTGAAAGCCTAATAGAAATTGTCGGCTTTTAAAAGTGTTTTTTTGGTTAGGTTTTTATTAGGCGAAAACTAATTTATAGAAAAGTGAAAGCTTCAATTATTGGAAACCCATTTATTTTCGAGATTCTAACGAAGTGCGTTCTTTTTCTTTACTAACCGAATGAAAACGCTGATGATGATAAAGTAATCCCTAATAAATTACCGGTAGAAATTAGTGAACATGCAGAGCCATCATACCCTTCATACTATATTGAAAGTATCCTATATTCAAATAACACATAATTCCTTCGAATTTATACGTATTCCGTTTTTCTTTACAATAGAACACCTTCAATATTTAATTTTGGAAACGCTGAATTAATACTTTTATATATCGAATTTCAATTTAACAGTATTTAAGACGTTTAATATCATTTCAACATTAACGTTATAATCTTCTGTAGTGTTATTCGAATAAATGATAATATAGTGAAGGTAAATGAAATGAAAAACGTCGACAAAAATACCAATTCATTATGAATATATTGTTTCAAGATAGTGTATCAAATGAACCGAGAAAAATAATTAGCCGTTCTATAAGTATAAATCTTATACGAAACGGAATTATATATTCGTGTCTATCTTCAATATAAATTTAATAAAAATCGGTGTTAATAATGAATTTGGTAAATCATTCAATTCGTAAAATATTGGCGAACTTCTTTTTCCTTAGAAAAAGGGGGTAGCGGTCGTTTTTTGTAATAGCGTTAAGGTTTCGGTAATCGACACCAAAGTGGAGTCTGTTTCTGGATTTCTTAACGAAAAGCACGGGGGTATCCGTGAAAAAAAAATGTTAGCGCGAATGTATTTTTAATTTCTCAATTTAATTCATGTTTTTCGTAACATCAGGCGCGTTTTTTGTAATAAACTATATAATGAGCCTCAATAAAATTTCAAAAGTCAACCTTAATTGTAGTTTGAGACAATAATTCTGTAATTGGTTTCAGAATGGAAAGGAGGTAAATTATCCTCTGGAGTTTTGTCTATTAAAAGCGGAAATCTTTCGAAGGTATTAGGAATTTTATTGTCAACGCTAATGGGTAGCCTCGAGGTTAACAACTTATTTCCATCTTCGAAAATGACGTTAGCGAGTTGCATAGTAATTACTATGTCCCTCCGGATTATACAGAATATAGAAAAGAAAACAGCGATACCAACGATTGTATGTAGCTTTTATACCGGTTCGAATCCCCTACTTCATTAGCAATAATTACCTTTTTTCATTTAAAGTAATATATAATACAAAAGAAATTAACTTACCTATTTGTTTTTCATTTACAGTTTCCCTAAAGTAACGTTGTACTGAAAATGTAAAATAATATAGACCTCAATTCGGTGCGGGTATCCATGGAAGTCAACATTCAAATAAGTCATGAAAGACAGCTGTAAACTAGTTTAAAGTATATAACGAATGGTTTTGTTGAGTAAGTAAAGTTAAATATTAATACGCAATAATAATAATCGATGTGTAAACTATTAATTTATCACGTTATAACGTTTATAACCAATATTAACTAGAACATAAAAAATTGAATGGAATTGTAAAATTACTTGATCATAAATAGAAAGCTATTCAAAAGCTAATGGTAAGCTACCGGATCGAAATAAAATCTCATCAACTTCTATTCGCGATCATGTAGAAAAATTACGCTTTTTACTTTTAATGACTGATAAGGTCGTCAACATAAGTAAAGATGATACCTATATTAACCTTGGTAATAAAGTTATTCGGACGTAATGCGGAATTTTGAAGGTAGATAAAAATTCAATAACCATCCATTTTGTATTTTAAAAATAAATCAAAAATTTCACCCTAGAAAATCTTGACGTAGTTAACTTAGTAAATGCGACGTTTGATATCAATGAGAAAGGCGTTTACACCGATCATAATAATATAATTCTTACTATCGCGATTGAGTGTATTGCCGTTGCCACTCAGGTTGCGAATAATACAGAAGTCACTAATATTACCAACTAAATTAATGTTACCATATCGAATACGAAATTTATGAAGTAGTTCATCAATAAATGAGGTGCGGATGACTTAATTATTATAATTTACGGGTATATGGAAGGAAAATAATACGTTAATTAACGTATCACTAATAGGCTCTTCAAAAATGTTGGTAATAATGTAGGGTGGCAACGTAACGTTGAAACAGTATAGTATTCAGAGAATAGAAAAGGAATGAACTAAAACTAGAACTAGAACTAGAAGCGGAGCTCAGTCGAGTTGAGCATATAGTAGAATTAGCTGCATAGGCAGATATTTTCATGTATACCTTCCTTCACTATCTATGTATGTATCTCCCACATAATGTACATCAAAGAATGGTGAGTTTAACTGCGAATTACTAAGCCATATGAGTAGTTTTAGTAAATATGGCCTTTTTAACGTGTAAACAACGTAGAGCCGTTTTCGAATTCTTCATTTTTAAATTGTAAGCCTGATGATAACGGCTTTTACTAAGTTTATGTCTTGATAATGAGAGTAAAAAGTTACTATAAAAACGTTAAGGTCGTTATTTCCGCCATCATTACCGCTCGCATAATAAATTTCGAAAAATATTTTCGTTAGGTCTTATTATTCGGCATTAAAAGATCTATATTAATATATTTACAATTTCTACGTAATTCATATAATAATTTAACCTATTAATTATGTGGTTTACATTTAATTTATTCATTGGTCACATTGTAACGTTGGACGTTTTGGCGTAGTCGGATTTGAAAATGTTCGGGTCGATGTTATCATCCAGTAAATTGGCTCGGTTCCCGGTAGAGATCGATACAGTAACTATATCGTTTGTAGATAATGTGAGAGAGAGACCCATTGAGAAGGGAGCTTTTTTTCAAAAGCTTAGCGCTTCATACGTAAAATTTAGGTAAATCGTTCGAATTTTACGAGTAAATAGTCGTATTATATTACTAAGGCTCCTTAAAGCTGGTCCCACATATTCGCGTTAAGGAATTACTTTAAAGCCTTTGAGTTTAGGTTCAAAGGGTTTGAAGACATATCCCTAAGTTAGAATCTTTTATAAATAATAAAAATACCATTGGTAGGAAAATATCGAGGATTATGTGTAAAAGAACTAAATTAAAGCTGTTGTTTAAAGCTTTTGAATATTATTTATAAATGTTGATGAAAATAGGAGGAAATAAACCCTGTAAAGGAGTTGCTATAGAGTTATAGAAAAGGGGTGGCCCGGTTACTTGATGGGTGTAAGAGCGTATTTAGAAGAAGCTCCACATCATCGTGAGAGCATGGCAACCACAAGGGCTAGATCCCTAGTAACTACTTACTCAGGCACCAACTCCTAACAGAATCCTACTATTTATATTCCTCGTAAAATGGTACAGTATACCCAAGTGAAATTGAGAAGTCAACAGCATCAAAAGAAAACAAAATAAGTTACTGATAGTCAATAGCTAAGATATATATACTTTTAGATAGTTATAAAGATTAAATTTTATGTAATGAGATAGTTAGTTATTAAATGATAAAAATTAAAAATATTTGCCCTTTACCTAGCCTTAATTATCAGACAGCAACTGAAGTGACTAGTTTCGGCTTAGATAGCTAAAATTGTGACTTTCTTAAATCACAACTGAGTTAACCATTATTGACAAACTGCTCCAATACAATTAAATTGCTAATATTATAGTACATTTAATAGATAATATAAATTGGTTTGTGTGTTGATTCAGTCAATGTACAGAAACTGGAGACTTTAAATTTATATCGTATGGATGTGGAATTGCACCGGTATTCCTTGTGTTAGTTAATTTTTAAGTTAAATAATAAGGTCAACCACCCCCCCCCCCACACACAATTTTGTATGCCGTGCACCTACAATTGGTTTCGAAAAGTCCGCAAGAATATGAAGATAAGAGTCTGTATTACCGCCAAATTTTAGTTTATAGAGTAAAAATCCGCCTCGAAATTTCCTAACTTAGTTATATTATATACGAATTACGCAAAACTTCAAATTTTGGAAAATAATAAGGTTATAAATTAAGTTTACTTCGATAACTAATATAACCACTATTGTTAATCTCCTTTCGCCTTCCAAAATTACTATACGCAATTTTTTTTGGCATTCACACTACGCAATTAGTTTATGTTATTAATTCTCTTATTAGTTTATTTTATATCTACTGAATTAGTTCATTATATTTATTATATTCACACCACTTGATCGTTTTATATATTGTATTCACACAGTCAAATTATATTCTTTATTACGTCCACATAGTTGGTATACCATATATATCTTTATAAAAGAACAATGTTCTGATGTATACAATCACAATAAAATGATTTTTGAAAAACCTAGAGTTGGTAATTAATACCTTGTCTATCGCCAAAAAAGTATCATTTATTCTTCTTTGTTTGTCGTATATTGGCGTCATATGAAAGTACCCTTCGTTTCTCCCCCGTATCCGGTACTATCTTATCAATATATCATGATTATCTTTGATCATTCTTCGAAGGTATTAATCAAGCCATAAATATATTTTATTCTTTAATAACGAAGTTTAAAGGTTATTAAAAAGCGTATTATCGTTATTAAAATAGTAGAAAATCATCTTTGATTAGAGAACGAAGATTATGGTTATCTTTAACGCGTATATGGAGTGATATAGAGTTATTTAGCATCATAGATGGCGTGTTCAAATTTTCTCTAGTTAGGTAATAAAAGTACATATTTATCTAGTATTAAGTATAAGGTTATCTTAAAATTTGCAAAATGATAGGGTTTGTATTTAGGTAACCACCATCAAAATATATTAGGTATTTTCTTTGTTTAAAGAAGCGTTTTTTTTCGTCCGTCAATTTCATATCCGGTTCTTAGTTTGTCAATATAACTTTAAATACTAATCATCAATGTATTTATACCAATGAACTTTTTCAAGTACATTTTTGAAATATATTTCGTTTTTACGTGAATAATATCATATTTTCTAACAATACATTAGAATTGATAAAACTTTCTGGTCTCATATTTCTCATAAAGAGTTATTACATAAATTCCTAATAGTTTTTCATCAATGGTACTAAGTTTATGAACACTATATAACACGCTTTGAAAATTTATACAATCGATACCAGACATAGAAACTAATCCGAAACGTTTAACAACTATATTTATAATATTAATAATCACTGCAGCAACGTAGAAAATTGTTGCCACACCGTAAATTTACAGGGAAAAAACGCTATATATCACTCTCATACATTTCACAAATGATAAATACAAAATATTTCCCTTAATGATAGATGGATTTTACTTGTAAGTCGCTATTTTGTACGCAATTATCATTATAAATTAAATTTTCGAATAGTATTGGTAGTCTTCATTCATTAGATGTATATGAATGTAATTAATTCAGCAGTTTTGATGTTAATATATACTAAATTAAGTCTTTTATCTATTTTATCTATTTTTCATTAAAGATGATTATTAAGTTTGTCGATATTATTATTTGAAACATTTTGGGTTTTGACAGCCTTTCAAAAACTATGTCAAACTTTTAATTGACGTATAGTCGTAATAAAAGCGGTATGGAAACAATATTGAACGTATTTTCATATATGTTCGGTATTTATTCAATTGATAATATCTCAATTGTCTCCTTTTGAATCATGTTAAAGGTTAATATATAGCCTATCCGTTTCAATATCTTCATCTAAATAATTTGTCAAATTGTTAAACTCCTTTGAATCAAAAATGGCTGGCGTTATATTTCTTTTTAAGTTCGAAAATCGTAATATATTCTTTCCGTATTGTTCTTCCTTAACGAACACATAGATTCCCATAAAAATTATATGGTGAGTTTGAATGCGAACAATTCCAAAATCTCAATGATTTTGAAATGAAAATCATGAGTTAAACTGTAAAATTCCATACTAAGTCTTTTTGTAAAATGGTTTTGATATATCACAAACCAATAAATGATAACTGCTGAAATAACTTACAATCGTTTCATATAGTTCATCACTATATATATTAAATATTTGTTTTGAGGGTATTTGAGAAGTTGTTATAGTATAATAAGTCAGTGGCTTATAACTAACTTTATATAGTTTTCCTATCTCTATAATGCAAATGTTAATAATTGAGATTTATTCGTTAAATGCGGACTTACTTCTAGAATATACGGATTCGAAACTAATCCTTCATATCCGGCTGTATTGTGACTTTCTTTGAAATCCATCCATAAAATATGTTCTTTATTTATTAATTTGTCAATTCATTTTGAAGTATCTCATTTACTGAACGAAACAATATATGAGCCCCTTTCAACTTCGAAATACTCCAATAAACCTCAACAAAGATATCATAACAATCGATCCACATGATATTAACGTTTACTTACAATTTTACAGCGATAAAATTTGTTTCAACATCATAAAAATACAATCTGGTACTCCGATATATATTATAATCTACATATTACGTAAAATAAATCATAAATCATATGCACCCATCATTTTTATAAATTTGCAATTATAAGGATATTGTTAAGTCTATAATATGAAGTACTAATACTTCATCTACGTAAATGACTTGAACAAAAATCTTAAAGTTGAAATCCAAATAGTTGTTCAGCTTAAACCTAAACAATGGTGGGATTGATGTATGAATTTGACGATAGTAATAGTTTTGTTCCATGGAATCTAGGATGTAGCGTACCACATTAATATATTTAGCGTTTTGACAAAGTTTTTACGGGTTGTTTGAGTTTAGGTAATTCAATGTCTGATTTAATAGTCATAATTCCACTTCTATTAAATTCAGAATTTCCTTTTGTCGAATTTACAAGTTCAATCATAAATGTCATCTTTTATAAGTGAATAAAAAACGTTTTTTTTTTTAATTATCTAGTTATTTCTAAAGTTCATAATAATATTCAAATTTTTCATATAATCTAGACAAAAAATCAATGGTATAAATGTTTCTAAGATATAAAACTTTATTCATCCAACAACTATAAGAACAATTGTAGTAACAATCGAAAATATTTCCTTAACTATTCTAAAACCAAATTTGATTGTTTCGGCTTTACCATTATCTAGGCGCGTAGCTGAATCTGTCTGTCGTAAAACAAAATACTAAAATTAGCGTCTAATCGAGTTTTTACTTATTCAAATATCAGATATAATTCCTTGGAAGTTTTTGTTATTATACTTGGTCTCAACCCCCAGTCTAAATAGCTAATAATTATAAGAGTTTGGTTTATTCGTTGTAATGAAAATCTTTTCCGGTAATTTTCACAGGCTAGGCTTTTAAAACTCATCATAAAATCGTCCACAAATATTTATTATAATAAATCCATAATTCTTTAACACGTTTTTTTACATTGATATATGATTTATAATCACTCAGTTTCGTGGGGGCTGCCATGTATAATAGGGTTTTATTGTTTTCATCATTATTAATTCCCACGTAATCTCCTATGAACTAAATGTGTTCCTTTTTTTAACATCGCAATTTTCTATCAGGAATGTTTGTTAAGCTTTTTGGTGTTCGTAGGTTAGGCACTTTATAAACCAATATTCATATTTATCCTAAATCTAGCACTTATTGTGGCTTAAATTTCGTGAAAATTTCACATTTTTAATACTTATCTTCTAGCCTTATATTTTATTTGTCTTTTTAAAACTGATATTCCTGATGTTTTGTTTTTGAGACTAGAGTGCGCGGCCCAATGTACAAAGCAAAATATGCGTCGGGTTCATTGTCTTGTAAATATATAGCTCTGATAAAGATATATGACATGACTTTTTCATGTAATAATATAAAATTACCTATAAATTCCTCGTATATTCTTTTTGTTATTTCAAGTGCGTTTTTCAATTATCGAATTCATATAACTTCTGCTCAAACTTACGCATAGAATGTAGCATATATAAAATGAGATAATAACATTACTTGCTAACACAAAAATGGTTATCTAGTATTTAATTTAAAACATCCGATAGTATTATTATCTCCTTCTTTATTGCTGGCATTGTCGCACACCGTATTGTAGCCTAATGAGTTTGGTATTAGGTCAAATGTATATCATTTTCTAAATATTAATTCATATTATTATACCTGTCGCGAAATATTGGGTCAACTAATAGTTAAATCTTCAAGTGATAGGCTATTTTTTAGATTAATAACATGAAAAAGAGTTAAAGGTCAAAGGGTTAATTATCATTTATCGAAGATTTTGAAGGTATTTTATAAGTTTAACGTCCTCGAAATCATATTAATCTCTATTATACATTTTGCGAATATCCATAATTTATATAAAGTCGACAATATATTAGTAATTGACGTTTTGACGTGGGTATTTCATGAAGAGCCTTTCGTATATAGGATTTGTATCCGGAGATTTTATCGTTGTAATTGAATTGTTGATGGTTAAGTGGTTAAAAGTTATATAAATAATCATATCATATATTCAACCGAGTGCCTATATGTAATTAAAGCGGTTATAAGATGCTTAATATATCTATGTCTCTCTTTTTATTATCAGAAAGTCTTTTATTGATTTATGTATTGTGAATGAACGTATTGATTAAAATGATGCCACGATTTTCGAAAATATCCCTCGAAGTATTGTCGAGCAGTTACAACTTGTAGATTAACGTTAATATAGTCCGTATATTTGTAGGCAATTTATCTCTATTTTTAGCGAGCTTCAACAACTTTTCGTTTTGATATAAGTGTTTATAGAATTCGACGTTCAATTGGTATTTCTTCTCATTGAACCCATTAATGTGTAAAATCATTCAATAAATCGGTTTGGGCTTATTAGGTGGTATAAAAGATTATTTGGACGATTATTTTAATATTATTTCAAATCTATTCAATAAATTTCATTTTTATAGTAACGATTAAGTCTTAATTATCCTTTTCAGTTACCAGGGTATTTTGTTTTATATCAACATAGAAATTCTAGATTTTCTATTGTTGTTTCTTTCGTTTATAATTTCTATCAACTTACCATTGGACTTTACCGTTTATCCTTCTAATTATCTCTCTTTAAAGGTATATTCAATTATATTTGTTTTGGGCTTCTGCGTATTGAATATCCGTTATCAATAACAGGTGAAGCAAGATGTTAATACCTATCTTAATCTCATGAATTGAAAAGGATTGACTATTATTGTATATATCAACGTATGAAACATCGATTGATTGTTTCTGAAATTCCTTTTTGAGTTTGGATTTTGTGAATATATAGGTTTTTTATATATCATTAATTGAATACATAAAGGTATCTTGGAATTCCTTGAAATCTGAACTTCTCCAAGTATTGTGAATACCCTGAATGAATCTTTTAATATAATTTATCAAATGATTCTATGTGGATTGTTTTATTATATTAATAATTCACAGGTAATAATCTCAATATCATTTGAAAAAACATAAAATATCAATATTACAAATCACAAGTTATACATAGATTTCCAGATCTCCTGAAGTTCGATATTTACGGTTTTCAAAAGTGTTATCAATACATTTACCGCCGTGGAAATTGTTTCGGCTGTAGAGAATTCGTCAGATATTCAAATTGACAACTGATTTTCCGTATAATATATCCGTCTACCTAATGTATTTCCGGTCCTTCATTCATTTATCCATTTATCATTTTCGTATATAAATTTGTTACTAAGGTTGTCTTGTAAATTGGAAATTATTGTGGATCACTTACTTACTTCAAATCCTAAAATATTATCCTCATCTCTGGATTATTCCTAATCTTTGGTAGAAAGAAATACCAAGAACCAACTGTCTCTATTATCCAGTATTTATTGTGCTTTTTGTACTTTAAACACACTCTCGGAATATACTATCAGCTCAATGAAAAAAAAATGAATAGAAGTTGGAATAAAATAAAGGGTAGAGTGAAAGTTAAGGGAAGTGTATTGTAGATTTGGTATTTAGTAGATATAAAAAGTAAGAAGACTCATGTAGTCCGATTTGAACCGATAACCTTCACAATAGTCTTTTGTTAATATCTTAAAGTCTACAATAATAATCACTTTACCATTTAACACCCGTAATATCACAAGGTAATCTAAAATAAAAAAGTCAATGTCCCATTAATTTGACATCATTTTACCTCCAACAAGCTAAGATTTTACATCATTAACTCGTTTTTTCCCCTCTACAGTAGCTTTGTTAACTAAATAGATAATTGTTTATCTATAGAAACCTACTTGATATATATAGTACCACATTTCATCTCATTCGTAACAAGGTGTTTTACATCGGAAATATTCAATATTCGTTGTTTATACCTTGGGTTCTTCAAAAAATCGATGGATCCATTATTATTGTTATAGTATGTAGTAACGTTAATAATGATACGTAATTATGTAAACAAGTTCCTTATCTAAAGAATGTATTAAACCATTTTTATAACATCTATAGATTCAGCACCTACAAAAAAGGGGAATACTCTGCATCTTTTCTTGGATAAGAAATGAATCGTAATATTAAAGATTGAAATTGTGTATCTATATCTCGACTTTTCAATAGTTTTATTTTCCTTTCAATCGGAATTATACATCTGTTAACTTGAAGTCTATAGGAATTTTGATAATTGTTTTTATTAAAGTTTCCTTAGTTTTGATGGGGTGATATTGAAATTGGTTTCTCCTTCATTTGGAGCCTATGGTTCTTATAGATTCTGGAGTATCTGAAAGTGTAACTAACAAATGTGATACTTTCACGTCAAGGGTAGTTTGAGAAGCGTGAATGGATTGATATGAGAAAATAAATTTACAGTCTAGTCCGGTACATGACATAGGTAAAACCCCCAATAACTGCTGATACTTGTTCGTGAATAATATATCATTCTGATCTTTCGAGAGCAAGGCGTAAATAAACGATTGAATCGAAATGTGAATATAAGCATGGTGTTTATTTAATACTTCCATTTTAATTTTCAATACTCCTTCAATATAGGCGTTTTGGTGTAATATCATTATATGTTTTTCTTCATTACTAAAATGAAGTAGCACCAGGATATTCTCTGTGTGGCTCAGGTTCTTATACTTGAAATTCCTTGTTATATTCATTTTGAGGGATTTAATATCCTTCAAGTTATGATCTATTATGAAGATTTTATTAAAGTAAATGTAAATAATATTTTGACAACAATATTTTATATTTACCGCATTAGATGAACTTAATCTTTCAAACTAAAAATGATTAAACAATATTATCCACTTTTTTAACTATTATATTGAAATTTTCTAAGCCCGTATAGGGATACCAGGAGTTAAAAGACTCTATATATTTTAAGGTTTAAATCTACACTATTTTCCCGGGATATTACAAGAAGAAGTTTCTAATAATGTCCGGGATTTTTATTGAAACTATTTTTCAAAATATTTCGTGAAGGAAGGTTAAATTAACCTCGATTTGATTAATATTTTCCATATAAAAAGCAGTGAGCATAACTAGTATTCTTTATATGTGAAGCTTTCTTGTAGCGATAAATGGTTTAGTGTCATTAATATTTTATCGTTGTTGAAATCATCGTATAACGATTTTGACATATTTATCAATTTAACCGTTGGTATCAGTCTTAACTATAGTAACTTCTTTTACGGTTAGGGAATGACGGTCACAGTTTTTTTTTTTTTTTATCGATTTTAATACCTGAAGAGACAATAAGCTCTATATTTCACTATAGATGGCTTTCTTTTAGTGTTTGACATTTGTGATCTCCTAAAATTTCGTTATAGTTAGTTTGTTTCCTTGTTCGATGACTGAGAGTATGAATTAGACTATTTAGTTATCAATGACAGTATTTTCTGGCAAGATGTTTTCTATTTTTATTGCTATTTGATATATATTTCTTTTCGGTTTGGAATTTGGAATAGCTGTTTAAGTATTAAAACTAATACTTACTTCGGTAGCATTTTCTTACCTTATAATTGTAACCTTACAACATCTTGTAATAGTTATTTGAAAGACTATCAGAACAGAGGAGTAAAAGATTTTACTGATCGAATTCCTGAGTCGTTTTGGAAATTAGAATGTGAATATATGATAGGGTGTGGTGATATTGTAAAACTACCACAAAATAAGGACTCCCTTTTTTCCTATTACATCAGTTTTTGATACTTTCCTCGGTTTATTGAGGGAATATTAATTACAACAGAAACTCCGAAATTAAAGGCACAATATTAGGTTTGTGATTTTCATATCCTTTCACTTTAGAGTAAAGGCCCATATGGATAGTAGTATTCTATATTTTGCTTTTATTAATGCCCGTTAAGTTGGTTATAAGAATAGTTGTTTGAAGTCGATAGGGCTGCAAATGTTGTGAGATTCTTCCAACAACGGTTAATGTCCGTATCTTTCACAATATTAGTTTGTTAAGGCGTTCTAAATTCCCGTGTTCATTACAGATGAGGAAAACTTAAAAGTAAAAGCGTAATTTAAAGAATTGATTTTGACTGAATAGTCAACGTGTTTATTGCCTTTGTAACGGATTCAAAAGTTAATATGATATTTAATTACATTGCACATACAATAAACCACTTTTGAGACCTTAAATGATAAGATATTAGTTAATTTACTAGTTCTGAATTTATATTTGATCTTAGTAATTATTAGGCTTTAGCGTTTACCTCTTGTGCTAGCAGTGGTTTTCAGGAAGTTGTTAACAATTTAAATGGATATTTATTTTTCCTGGCTTTCGTATTGAAAGTTGGGTCGCTGTCGAGAACTTTTAGAAAGTGTATAAGAAGCGCAAATAAAATCG
This sequence comes from Anisogramma anomala, assembly GCA_038502455.1. Lineage (NCBI taxonomy): Eukaryota > Fungi > Ascomycota > Sordariomycetes > Diaporthales > Gnomoniaceae > Anisogramma > Anisogramma anomala. Next base: position 9,932,019 of record JASMMZ010000002.1, on the reverse strand, counting down.
AAACGTTGTTTTTATCCTTTTAAGACTCGACTAATTCCTAAAGTGATTTCTTTTCTAATTTTACGATAGGTTGACCAAACCTAAAATGATAAAGGGAAATGTTTAAGGAATTTAAAGGAACTGTGTTAATATTGTGATATTGCAACTGTTTCTTATATTTGATAATTATATAGTGGCTAGTTTCTGTAGCGACTATTTTCTCAGTTACTAAGTTCACCAAAAACAAGTCCCTAATTTGCATGCTTAAGTTGTAAAACTTTAAAGGGCTTATCAAAATTAGAATTAACTTCGGATAGTAGATATGAGTGTGAAAAGTTATGATATAGTAGCCTTTATCGAGTTGAATTAATATTTGTACTATCTTTTATCCTAAGAATTAAACTATAACACCGCCTAGTTGTAATCCGGGAAAGTCGTTTCCTTACATTTGGAATTAAGAAAACAATTTCTCGACGTTTGAAATATAGAAAATGAGTTTTAATCAGCTTTTACAGTATCTAAAAATTAGAGCTTATTAATTGAAAAACAATATAATGGTGCACAAAATGAAGGGAAATCAATAAAACGTAAAGTTAAGATTTAATAGCTTTACTTTGAAAGTGGAGCCAGTAAGGCGGTATTATCCGCTTTCAGTACGTATTCTGATTAGTTGTTTCGGTGGATTAAAGTAGAAAATAGAAATTTGCACGCTAAAAGTAGAGAATTTGACCTTGAACATAGATCCCCTAACGTTAGAAGTGGATACCCTAAAGCGAGATTACCCGGGTAAAATACGGGTTTTGATCAGCCCATAATGCCTATAGAAGTTTTATAGGTAAACCCACTAATTGGAATATCTTACATATTTGGCAGCATCATAAAATTTTAATACAGCTTGTGGCGGGTGTAACTTTCGCCGTTATCAACTGTAACAATGTTCGTTTTCCATTTTTTTAAACTGACAAATGATTTGTTATTATTTTGTTTTTGCTGAAGGATGATTTTCGATTTTGATGTAAAACCTAATAATCCTGAGTTGCATTACTTTTGTATGATCCGGAAATAAAATCTTTCCTAAAAAAACTGAGTATCTGGTCCTGAGTAATCGGCTGGTTCTTAGGTTTGTCTTTACAAATGGAGTTTGCTATTTTTTTCGTTCGAAAAACTATTGTTTTTTCACAGTTCCAATTGTAGTTTACGAGGTATTAAGTTAACAGCTTTTCTAAATTTACGTCTTATACGATCCATGAAAAAAGAGAAATCGGACTTAATTCAAGTCAAAATTTGAAGGGAATATTTAATATTCTCATCCTAATGACCTTGGTGGATGAGGCATTTTCTGGTGTTGGCAAAAGCTATCATAAAGAGGGTAAAAGTGCAGAGGTATGAAGGACGAAGGAAGAGAAGTTTTTTAAGAAGCTCTTGATAATTAATCAGTCCAGTACTGTTGGTAAGAACTCAAGCCTATAATATTTAGGTGAATATAAGGTTTTTGACGAGTAATCAGAGTGATTGGTATTACAGTAGTAAAGATAGATAATCCAAGAGAAGCATCCAAAGGTGTACGCCATAGGTGAGGTCTTATAAGCCCTCCAACCATAGAGTACTCCTCTGGAATACTTCTTCTAGATCGATCTACGCATTGCCGTCAGCCTGAAATAGCTATCCCAAACCGATCCATGCATAATACACTTTGCGTCTTATAAGATTACAGCCTACAACGTAACAAGTTACCATGCATCCTGAAAGAATACAACCTGTAATATAATGCATTGCCTTTTGCCCTATATATACTATTTGTAAGGGTATATAATAATATCCACATAGGCAATCTTTTCTTTCTCCCTTATATACTTCGTACCTATAGCCCAATAGTAACAATTTTATTGTAGTATTAATTACAAAGAGTCTAAATTAACAATGGTAATAATATTATTGTCGTATCAATCGCAAAAGATCAAAATTAGTAGTGATAGAGTTTTTATCGTATTAATCGCAAAAGGTTTAAATTAGCAAGTTCGACTAGAATTAGCACTTAGCCGAGGTAATATTTTAAGTTCGGGTACGATTAGAAAAGACTGGCCGAAATAGTATTTATAGTTTAGGCCTGGTTAGTATAGTTAAATGGAGGCGATACGGTTAATAATAGCGCCTTTTATTATTTTTAGTAGGGGTAACTGCGTGGTAGTAGTTATGTAAATGGAATTACGTATATGAAATTACGTAATCACGTGATAAGTTAGTATAGAAAGATATATCACCACCATCCTAAACAAAACTTCCTTTTTTTCTTTTTGCCAAAGACGCGCAATTCAAGCTAATACAAGTCCCTAATACAATTCAACTTTTGGTCCACCTAACCAAACCAAGCCGTCTAAATATATAGATTACTTAGCCTACACAACTACTAACCTATTTTCCGAATAAATACCGCGTAAAAACAGGATTATAAGGCGCCGTTTAACGCGAAAGCATCGGTGCATCGCCGCCGCCTTCGCCGCCGCCTTCGCCGCCTTTAATACTACCACCAGCAGCAGCAATATCCTACTCTAGTCGGGATTAATCTCTTTAATTGCTACCACGCCGCCCGCCTCCGCTACACCGCAAATGCAATCTAGCGTAATTATACTAAGGTACGTATATTCTAATCCCCTTGTTTATAACCCTTTCATTCACTTTTTTTTTATAGATAAATAATATGAGGCGGATCTCCTCCGTATCGTTAAGGTACGTCGTAAAGAATTTTCAACACGTTAAACGTTAAAGCGAAGTACCTGTGTCCGCAACTCTAGGCTAATAATAGAGACGCCCTACGTATCGTATGTCGCGTCCGCGGCTGCGGGTAAGTCCGTTAACGATTGCTATGAAAGCGAAGGCTTCTCGGCGCGCTGTTAACATTACGAACGGACTAACAACTCGTAAGCCCCCGTTTCTATAGTTTTGAGGCCGTAGGCTGGGGCTAAACTACGTGCTTGCCAGCTCTTTACTAAGTTTAACCCGAATTTCAAAATTACTTTTAGCAAAAAATATACTTTTACTACGATTCGAAAAAGCAAATTGTCGTAAATAACTAAAATCAACCGATATTAATTAGTAATAATCGCCAATCGTCGGATTAAGGAGATGGCAGCCGCTGTTGCTGCCTGGAAAGGTAGCTTACGAATATATTGCATAAACGAGTTCGACGACATCATCGTACGTCGCCATAAGGAGAGTCATCCCTACAATATACCTTTACCTAAAAGTATAACTAGTAAGGTACAAAGTCATATCCTCGATAGTGTTAATAATATCGTTAGTGGTAATAGCGGTACCGCTAATACAAAGGGGAAAATCGATGGGGCGAATATTAGGAACGCGATGGTATCACCCTTTCCCTTTAATAATAGATAAATGCCTCCTGGGCCGGGCCGGCGTATCCGGCCATAATATAATACACTATATAGTAATTTGATGGATCTCCATAAATCAAATATTAAAAGCGATAATCGTAATATAAAATGTAAAACAAAAAAGGAAACGTGCCAAAATCGGTGTATAAAATACCAAAAAAAATGTAATGTGCCAAAATCAGTGTGAACAGTCGTATCTAACAGAGGCAGAAATTGGCGGTCGGAGCGAATAGCTTGTTGAAATAAAAGAAAGTCATGAATGGGTGCGAATAAGGTAGTATGAGCCGATTTAAATAGGGGAAAGATTGGTTAAACACGCTATGAGGGACGTAAAACCCTTTTAATAACTCTAACAAATAATATATTTGTCGATATAAGTGATTTTAAAACGCTGTTCGGTATTAGCTTTGTTTTTAATTTATTACGACGATAAAAAGATGAAATATTGCCTTTAGTTGTACTATAAAGGGAACCCAAGCGCCCCATATACTTCAATATTTATATTCTTCGGTTTATTTTGCGTTATCTAAAGTAACTAGGGTAACTTTGCTTAGTTGCCTCTTTTACATAAAAATCAAAATGCCGTCCCAGAGGGTAATCGTGGTACTATTAAAGTCGATTACGTTATTTTCTGTTAAAAACGTCTTAAATTTGACTTTTAAGTCGGCTTTCAAAAGTTTCCTCTCCTTAGATACAGAAAACGAGGAGTTATACAAGGTTAAGATATCGTCTATTTATATACCTGTTAATACAAAACCCTTCTAACGGGCCGTTAATATCAAAAGGCATGGGTCGAAAGTGGAACTGGTTATTTCGAGCCGTTTATTATAGTTCTTTTGGTAGGTGTTGTACCAGTAAACACCAGTTTTGTCTAAGCCGTAGAGTGGTTTTCAAATACGTAAAATCGTCCTAAGTGAGTGATATTACCTAAGATTTTTAGGTATGTAGGCATAAATACATCGTTATAGCCGTTTTTCGGATTGGATATATGTTTGCGTTATATTTCGAAGTATAATATATAGGTTATATGGAATTTTAACGGAGGTAACTAACGTAAGGATTAGGCGATGGCTAACCTGTTGTAATATAAGTGAATAGGTGATAATGTCTTTTTTACCTTTGTAATTATAGCCCTTTATACTCAGGCGAGTCTTTTTGTAAGGCTTTCCGGCTTTATTTTTCACTTAGTAGATAAAACGGGTTAGAAAGATTTTATAGGTGCCATAAACAGTTAGATTAAAACGTTTTAAGCGGAATACGCCTTGTTTAATAAGGGCTAAGATTTCCGTTTGGGTAAATTATACAAATTGAGTACCTAAAGTAATAATAATATCTTCACGGCGAAGCTTTTAGCTAAGCTCATAGTTTGTCATTTCCTTTTACGTAATAAAGGAGTTCGTTGCAAAATTCCTAGGTCGTTTTTTGGTTTTAAAGCCGAGTAGGCGTTTTTGGCGTCGAGGTTTTAGCGGGTTTGGTACAAATAGACCGATTTCGTTTGATGTAGTCGGGTTGAATTCACGTTTTAGGGGTAAGGTTAGAATTAAGGTCAGTTTAAATTCGTTGTTGTAGTTAATATTTTATAGGCGGTTTTGTCCGTTTTACGCGATCGGACCGTTTATTTTTTACCTTCCTTTTATATTTCCGTGCCATTATTTAGCGCAACGAACTTATTCCGTTCGGTAAGTTAACCTGAATACTATAGCCCATTAATCTGTTAATTTTTTAAAGGACTGTTCATTCATTCTTCGTTTTCTAAATTAATACTTTAAATTTCAATAGTAAATACAATACGCTCGTTTCGCGTAGGCCATTCCTTATATCTAACGCCCTTAATATATTAATCATTACTAGAAATGATTGCATGGCCGTTATATTCTTGGTTATAATATTGGACTTTTGTGCTGTGGATAATAACAAGGCAGAGTTCATATAAATCCTCGGATAGGAATTAAAAATAAGGAGCATAGGAATAAGCCCATCCAAGCTAAAAGTATTATTAACGGCGCTAACCGCTATTTAAAGGATAGATTTATTAGAATTAATATCCTTCTGTTTTTTTTGTTAATACGGTTTACGTTTTTTTTAGTAGTTTATAGTATCTTTTGCAATTTTTAATACCCAATTAGTCTTTCACTAGAATTTGTTTACACTCGTTACTGGTTATCCAAACTTTCATACGTCACTAGGTAAAGTTAAAAGCCCAACCGGCATCGTATATAATCCAATTTAGAGGGCCAAAAAAAAACGTTTAACTAATAGTTAACTAAAACATCCTAATAATCTGAAGTAAAAGCGTTTCGTATAAATTTGGTGACTCAAAATAATGTAACCATATCAACAACATAGAGGACCAGTTAACTGTTTAGATATATAATATTAATAACTATTTCGTAGTTGAAATTTAAATCGGTTTAAAGGCGGAACTTGAACCCTTATGGAGCTTGTAAGTAAAGCTGGTACTTATATCAAAATCTTTCGATAGCCTTAAATATGCTTTTACCTATATCTGTGTGGCCTACGGCGAAAGGTAGGCGTAAAAGGCGTTTAGTAACTGGGTATCCGAATCGTTGGTGTAAAGCTTATAATTTTGGCTGAGTTAATTAAATAGCCTCGATTGTTCGCATTTACGAATAAAAATATAAGGTTGAACTTAAGCCTAAACGGTACGGATACGTTATTTAAGGTCAGGATAAGCTGATTGCTTGTCTTCCGAACCTTAAATAAAAGTTTATTTATATTGGCCAATAAAAGCAGAAATAACGTTTTGAAATTTATCACGTAAAACTTAATCGGGTTATAACGCGTATTTACAACGACCGTTTCGAGCGACGTCACCTTGCCTTTATAAAACATAACTTTTCGGTATTATTCTGTCCGGTTTAGCCGAAACTTCGGAAATTTCATTATAAGTACGTCGAATTGTTTTTTCCTGGCCGTCGAAATCTCGGTTACGTTAATATCAGGTATAATGCCTTGAAATATGGTTTCGTATCTGTTAAAAAAGATGAATTACGACGTTATATTGGCGTTAAGTAGAAAGGAGGTATTCTATAAACAGGTAAAGATACGTTGTGCGTTTTTATTATTGTGGGATGACAGGTAAACATCGTTTCATCTAAGGTCGTCTTTTCCGAATATATTTTTATAAGGATATACGTCGAACCCGTCATTTATACCTTCGTATTTGGTTATATATATTACAAAATAGCTTTTATCCGATATTTAAGATTACATTCGGTTTAAAATTGTCTTTTAATCCAAATTTGCTTATTGGCGTAGTGGTTTGTAAACCAGCAACCGACTTTACCGTATACGATACATCGCTTTCGTAAACTTATAGGGTTCCATATGTCCTTTCGCATGTATTACTGTAGTTTTGGAGCGTTTCTTCCATTTTTAAACGATCTTCCCTGTCTCTTATTACTAAGGTTTCTTCCTTAGTATTTGTACTTCGGGCCCTCGTTTTACTTTGGGTACACTTTAGATTTCCGGTCCTAAATATAATGGATTGTCTCGGCAAGGTCTGCTTCAGTAATTTGGGCCTCGCATTTAGTTTTATTAGTTATAAATGCTAATTCGAGGCTTGTCTGTCGGCGTTCAATGGTTTAGAACGATATTTTAAAGCTTATACAAAAGGGCTTTAAGTTTTTTCCCGACTCAAATAGTATAAAGTCAAAATTTTGGTTTTTACGATAGGTTTTAGTTACTACTTAAATAAACAGTTTATCGCCTTAATATTTCGGTCCGAGGGTTACTTAATACTTTCGGAACTTCGTTAATAAGGCGGTAAGGATTTCTTAAGGGTTTTTATCGGTATTTTCCTTCTGGTTTTTTACTGATTCCTATGTCGTACTGGTTTAGTTTTCATCGTATTAATTGTAATCAATCTCGGTATTGAAGCGTGATTCAAAGCGGTTGTAATACTTTGCGAATATATCAACTGATTCAAAGTGGTATATATACTACTACTTAGCTTACTTGAAAAGTATATCAGGTAAAATAACATGAAATTATAATAGTTTATTATTTAGCCTTTTGTATATGTTAATTATAACGCGTATTTTGTTGTTTAATACGTAGTACGACTCGCCATTATAGTTGTTTTTCCTATTCCATACCCTGCTAAAGTTAGTTAACTTCGTAGGGTCGTTTCTATTCGTAGGGAAGCGATGTGGTGGGACGTCGTAGTAGAGGTCGTAGTTAAAAAGCATTAGTCCGTATGATAAGTATTGGCGTTTGGTGTTGCTTATTATTTCTTGGGTCGGATTATTTTCTGTATTCCGGCTGATTATCGATTCGTGGAGTGGGTTGTTTTTTCCGTTTCGACCGATTTCGCTATAGTTGTTCGGGTTATTTTATGTATTTCGGCCGACTCCGTGATGGCCAGTTGAGTTGTTTTATGCGTTTCGGGAGTGCTTAGGTGTTTGGTTTCGCGGTACTGTGTAAGCCGGTATAGGGATATATTAAATTTGTATGGTTAATAAGGATTGTGATCGTTATTCCTCCTCGTGGTTCCCGCTTCGGGCGTGGGTTATAGGACTATGTCGTTTTACGCGTAGTCCCCCTCGTTTCAACAATAGTTTTTTTTAGTTTTGCAAAATAGTATTTCTTTCTAAATTTATAAGGTACAAATCTTTGTCCTCTCAGTCCAATACGTCAGTAAGTTATGTTATTTCGAATAGAATCTTTATAAGGCGCCTATTTGAACCTCCTGGTGTATTGATTCCTTTTGTTCGTAGTTGGATCCGTAAGGCTCTAGCAATGGTAGGGTTTACCCTTTACCATATTTTCAACGTCTAAATAAAAAAATTGTTATGGAATTCGTTTAGTAAGTCTGGTCTTTGGATTTGTTCTTCCTAGTAACAGTATATAGTGGCCAAGATATATGTATTTGCGATATAGGGTATTAATTCCTTAACTGGTGAATCGATGGTGTTGTTCTAAAGACAAGTCAATCTCCTGTACTATAGTCTTTTTGATTTCCATATGTTTGACTAGGATTTCAAAGGAAATGCTAACTTCCTTTAGTATTGTTAGATTTGTAGCAATAGTTGCGTTTGTCCAGGAGCGTTTGTGCGATATGTTGAAGTGTATTAATTTCGTGTTATATCTCGTTATATCTAAAACTTAGGTTAGTATGGCCAATATAAAACGAAAGAAGTAATTAAAGCTATTAAAATATTGTTTATTAGCGTTTATTAATACAAATGATTTCAAACGATACGTAAAAGAGGCGTGACTAGAAACTAGTTAATAGTTCCGGATTAGTTTTATTAGTGTTAGTAATACTATACTAGCCAAGCGGTTAGGAATACTTAAAACGTTATAGGTACTAAATTTAAAAAATACAGGACGAATGTAGGAAAACTTAGGTTAAATAGTACGGATATAGTAAATTGGGTAAGGTAAGGGAAATATCAAGTTGTTATATGTTTTAGGGTGCGGTGGTCTATCTGTATCATCGTATTAAAACAGAACTTGGTAGTTGAAGTCGGTTGGTTACTTGGTATGTAACCGATTTTAGTAGTGCAATCGGGTTATTTGTTTGTGTATAACCGACCGTAGGTTTACTGTAGCGAGTAGTTCGTAAAAAAATATCAAATGGGTTTCAGCAAAGGGTCCAAAACTTTGTTGTTTTAGATTACATGGCCTGGTGCGTGATAGGACGCTTTTCAAAAAGTGTCCGATACATTAAAACGCCAAATAAAGGTAAATAGTGGTGTAACGGGACTTTTAGCAGATAGACCGCTAAATAAGGGTTAATGATATCGTACTAAAGTTTTCCTTCTTTAAGTTATTTAGTCTTTACAGTCTTTATACATGTTGGCATATAATTTTTGTAAAAACGAAGTGTTGGAGTATAAACAGTTAAAATCGTTATAACATCTCATTATAGATATTTAACGTGTATTTATCTCGTTTTTTCTAAGCTGTTTGTAGTCAACCGAGTTGACTACGAATCAGTGTTGGTAAGGTCTCAAGCCCATAATATTCATATAAATATAAGGTTTTTAATGAGTAATCAGAGTGATTGGTATTGTTGTAATAAAGATAGATAATCCAAGAGAAGCATCCACAGGTGTACACCATAGGTAAGGGCTTATAAGCCCTCAACTTAGAGCGTACTCCTCTGGAATACTTCTTCTAGACCAATCCACGCATTGCCGTCGGCCAGAAATAGTCGTTCCAGACCGATCCATGCATAATACACTTTGTGTCGTGCAAGAGTGCAGCCTGCAGCGTGATACGTTACTGTGCACCCTGCAGGAGTACACCCTACAATACGGTGCACTGCCTTTTAGCCTATGTATACTATCTATGAGGGGATATAGTGATATCCGAAAGTACTTTAATATATGTTACGCGAAGTTGAAAAGGTTCTACGCGGATGTTTATACCAATGATGATGATAAGAAGAATTGAAGTAAAAAATGAAGTAATTACTTCATGGCACTAGATTCGTATGGATAAAAAGTTCAACATTTTTTCTATATTAAAGTCTATAAGTGTAAACAATGAAACATAATTTGATTTCGTAATAACTGTATTGATTTTTATTTTGACGTTGTCTTTTGAAATATCAGAATATATATTACTCACAACACATCTTTTGACTGCTGTTTTCTCTATACTCATATTTAAAATGGCCAACTTTTCAAGGTCTTTGAACGATTACAACTTAGGTTTTCAGAATAGCCTCCTGTATTTAACGTTAAAAAGGGGAGTTTTGGTTTTTTTTTCTATTCTTAGAGTGTAATTTGTGGATTCTATAATTCGTTCTGGCGTTGATATACAGGGAAGTTATGGATGTATCATAGGAGTTTTCTGAAAATTAATTAATAATCTATTATATAAGTTAATAATTAACTCGTTTTTTTTTCCGATTTCGGTAATTCAAAGTATATTAGCAGCTTCAGCTTCTAATTTCTCATCGGTAAGATTATCTGAATGAAAAACTTAAAGATCTAGTTTGGCTTTAGAAATATGGGCCTTATAAGCTGCCTTTAACTTATTGATCAATATGTCTTTAGGGTACAAGGCCCCTAAGAAAACAGGAGTTGCTTCAGATCGAAGGAAGCAAAGAGATAGCGATTTAATTAGAGGAATAGAAGTACCTGAGGGGCTGGAAACAATGACAGTTCGCTGAGATGAAGAACTTTCATCACTAGTACTTCCGCATAACAAGTTTGGTAGTGGGTACAAAGATTTACGTGGTGTTAGGGATGTTTAACCTAGATTATCTTGAAAGGTATCAAGAAGTCCATCAAAAGTAAAAAATTTGATATGTACCTTATGGGAAAATATTAAATTGAAATTGGTAAAATATTAGGGCACCATCGTACTGATAATGGGTTGAATTTATTATTCAAGAATATATTAAATAGGCCCATAGGCTCTGGAATACGTATAATCTACGTAGAAAACTTACTAATATATAACCAAGACAATTATTATCAAGATCTCGATCATCACGATCGGGACGCTGTACTAGTAAGTATGAGCTCCCCTATACTAATACATACTGATATACAGATGTCATATCTATCTCGATCCTCCATACTTTTCAGTACTAGTACCTCATATTAGTAAGTACTATTATCCTGTACTAATAAGTATTAGTATACGGGTATCTTATTTATCTCGTTCTTCCTTTACATTATTATACCATTCCCTAGTCCCCTTACTAGTATTCCTATTCGGGCTCCAGTAGATATCCTTGTCTCTCGAGTATTCCTCATCTTTGGTATAAAGACGTTCCAAGTACGGGCTGTATCTATTGCTGAGTAAGACCTATTTCTTTTGTATTTTCAATACTTACATAATATCATAACCATTGAAGATGAACCTACCGCTAACATCTGTAGTCAAACTAACTGCAAATGAAAAAAAATAAAACACTAGCTAAACTTCTTAATTGTAACCGATTAAGTTAGTATTTAGTATTTACTTTCATTATTGTATTCTCAATAATCAACTTTAGCTTTTAGTAAAAACGGTCTATAATTCTTCCCTTCCCCTCATATCCTATTCTTCACTTGAAAACCATTGCGCCTTAACCTTCTCATTATGCCTATAAAGCAATTTGAATTAATTCACAGGTAAGAATTCTATTATCCTTGACTCGGTCACTTTCCTTAAAAGACTTACCCGATATATTAATAATACTTTTAACACGAAACTTAATGACTATTTTATTATCAGACTTTTACTTCTAAAATAATAAAGCCGTTGTATATACTTTGCGAAACCTGGAGTCCTCGTCGTTATCGCCCCCTTCAATATATATCCTCATCTTAAGTAGTTTTTCACGCCTTCTTCATTCCATCGTATTATTAACCATCGCTTTGAAATGGTTATATTAGCTAATTTGCCCTGCTAAATAACCTTCATCGGATTTCAAATGACTTCTATACGGTTTATCCTAAGTAATACTAATTTTAATAAAACAGTTTACTATTTGAAGAATTACATTGAGATTAAAAATACTAAATATTGTATAAGGATAATCCTATGTACCTAGCTCTCTCCAAGTAATGACTTCATTCTCAAAATGTAAATATAATACGGCTATGATCAAAGATCCGTTCCTTGGATTGAAGGTGTCTTTCATCTAGCAGTCTACGAAATTCATCTTCAATTCTTTGAAAAAATTAATATATGACACAGCTTCATTGTATGTTCGTAACAATAGTTGCGAATCAGTAATTATATGTAAATACTAACTGAATATTAATAAAGTTGATATTGAACCGTTAGGACGAATAGTGTCATTATATCTTTGAATCAAAATTTACAATCTTATTTTCAAACCTGTCAAACTACTAATTTTCAAAAGAAGTATATGGTAAACTTTATTCAAAAGTACGTATACCATCTCAGCCTTAATAATATCCTAATAATATTCAATGGAAACTTAGTTATATGAGATCCCCATAGGTCTAACACTCACTTAAAATTTTATGATGATAAAATCAGTAACAATGTTGCAAACTAATACGTCTACAGGTCATAATTACATATCAATCCACAAGGTAAATAACTACCTTCATATTTCTTTTGCCCTTTTGTTAATTAATTCGTATATTAAAGCTTTATTTGTTTATCATTATTTATTTCAGGGTTTAGTATCTTTAAATGAATGATTCTATAAAAAAGTATAAATTTAAAAAAGTACCGAATGGTATTTATTATAGTTACTCCTAAATATTCCAATTAAATTTCTTCATGCACCAAGTATGTGTTAAGGACTCATATCTTTGGCTTTTGAGTCAGTAGGTTACATTAATGTGCATATAAAGAGATGTGAAGTACCTGGCACAAGCGCAGTCCGAACGAAGTCCACAGTTATAAGGTGCGAGGGCACGTGATGATCCGTGCACAAACTATACATATAAGTCCTGTACGAAGGACCTCTGTAACCATTTTTAGTTTTATTTTATATCTCATTGACTAACTTTATTTGGCACATATTTGGTGTATTCTCGTATCTTGAATCGTAACGTTTAATAAATGTCTATTTTCATATTTGTAATAAGATATCCCTTATAATAAATGAATCGATAGTCATTATCAATTATTTTACTGTATTTTATAACTTCATTGAAGTAGATAGTCTCTCAGCAAATACCTAATTTTTCACCATTGCAAATACGCCTTATATTTATTCAGAACGGACTTACGCTGATATAGTTCGCCTATATAGTAATGTAAATTATATCGAATTTACCTTAAAATAAATGTAATGATCCGTTAATTAATTTTTACGCTTAATCATATATTCAATTCCAACTAAATAGTGACTTGTAATTAACAATTTAAAACCAACTTAAAGGTTACTCGAATTAGTTTTTAAATGTTCAATAGTAGCCGGAATCGATACGAATAACCATAATTCGATAATTCGACTTTTACATAAACGGCAACGTGTTAAACGATCAAATTTGTATTCAAACAAGAATAAATTTGAAATGAAGTATGCTGGTATACCTTTTCTTACCAATAAGGTTATTCTACGCCGACTGTAAAAGAAGTTCATACGGTTTATTATGAGGCCAGCGAATACGAGGTAATATTTGTTACTATTAAGTTTCTCGATTATATTAAGCTTATTTTAATGACCTTTCCTATTTGTTTAAGGCTTTAATCAATCTAAAAGGGTTATTTATAAACTATGAAGACTTATAAACACCATGCGTTTTTAAATTAGAAATATTATTCATACGTGCGAAATGTTTCAATTAGCATTTAGCCGTGAAATATAATCACTTCCGTTTCCTTATTTTTCTATATATTCCAAATAAATTTAATACTATAAACGTTAACCGTTTAGATTTTATTTCGGCTTTAGCGAAATACCGTAAATTTGGTAACGAATTCAAATTTTTGAATTTAAAATAACGTTTTAGTTGATAATTATCGGATCCCGTATGAATACCGAGACCAAATAAAGATATAGCTATAACGGAGTGTATAACGTCCAGTTATTTTTTGTTGAAAGGTCGCGGTAATCGCGGGCGGCTGTTTTAATAAATCTAATTAAAACAAGTTTAGGATTATAGATGCAGGGTAACGTAGATAATAGCGAAGAAACTTCGGGTTAGGTAAGTTATTAGGCATTGCCTTCGTTATGGTTTTTCGAGTTATTACTAATAGGGATGTGGATTTTGCCCGACTTTTACTTCGATGCAGATAAATCCGATTGAAATCAAAAAGACAAATCTGAATTTCCTATTATGGGCGACGGACAAAAAACTAATTTCTTAATACAATCTCGTTTCAAAATTATGTGTTGGAATAGCAGTCAAATGCAGTATAGTCAAATCAAGTTTACTGCAAGTAAAGTTGATTGTACGTACTGCGAATTGACTGTAGTTTATGGGATTTGAATTGACTACACTGTAAGTGTAGTGCAATAGGTGCCCACTTCAAAGTGGGGCATAGGCCAAAGCGTTTTGCCATACAAATTAGTGTGTAGACCGGCTAGCGGTCTATCAAACTTAGAACTTACAACTAAGAATTTCAACAAACATCAATGCAGTACCAGTTACTTCGACTATAGTGATTCGAATAGACTAAGTTGTGACTATAAAGGCCTACCAACACGAATCGATACTAATTAAGTTAAGTACATATTGGCTAAGTAAAAAAAGAAGCTTCTTTCCTATTGTTACCCTTTATTTAGGTAAGATGAAGGAAAGATTTCTGTAAACGATCCTTATACGTTGTGTTAGTTTTCGCGGCAATAAATTAGAAAAGCTTTTGGATTGTGTTAGTTTTCGCAGCAACTCCAGAAGTAAGCGATGGTATAGTTACTGAAAATTCAAAAAAAAACTTTATCAATCCTTCTTGAAGGCGTTGAAATTGACCGCCTAAAAGCCTTGAAAATCATCAAGCCAAAAAGGTGATAATTAGCTACGTAAGTACTATGGTGGCTACTACTGCGTTTATTTCTACTGCAAACTTTAAATCGAAAAAACAACTAAGTCATACGAACTTTAACTTACACCAAATTTAATGTTCAACCTACAACCCATTAGTCTACACCATCATTTCCCCCCCCACACCTTCGAATTTTCCTTACGATAGTTTTAAAACACGGCAAAATTGAAACCGTTATCGACGCCGACCGAACAAAAGGAAACAAAAAACTTAACTTCATCTATGAAAAGTATTATAACGGTAACATTTATTTTATAGAAGTCGACGAAAACTTTTCTCTCGAATACATTACCAACGTGATTAGGCGCTATATACTCAATAAAAATACTATTAAAAACTTTTAAGAATCCTAAACACTCGATAATTTCCAAAAATGTTTAGGGACTAGACTTTAAACATGTGAAGAAAGGCAAAAGAAAAATAGAGTAAAATAAAGCTAAAAGCTAAACTACACAACCCAGGTATAAATATCTCCGCGCAAAAAATGAGAAAAAAAAATCTTATATATATCCTCTACTAATAATCAACCGGTTAAAACCCTCAATAAATTAAGGCCCAAGGAAAAGATATCTCTAATAACGTTATTCCTCAACACCATTACACACGATCGAAAGGACTTTCCCAAACCTTAATAATCTTTTTACACTTAATTACTTAGGATTAACGATCCAATATCACCGAATATAAAACATTAATTAACTTACGAGCCATAATCTCTCAAATTCAATTATTAATTAAACAAGAACCTCGACGTATCCTATAATTCTAAAAGAAATATTACCAAGTCTGTGGAAACCTTCAAGCACATTTCCATCAACCTAATTAACACGTCCAGTTTTAATAACCGAATTAAAAGCGAACTAACTTCAAACATAAGTCTATTATAGGTATGGCTACTAGATTTTTTCCTTCAAACTCGGCTAAAGGTAATTATCCTACCCACTAATACCAACCCTAGTACTAGCAGAGAGATTCATCGGGTTCCTACAATCAGTACATCACTCTTACCCCTCGACACGTCCCTATAATGGATACGGATTACGCGGTAATAACCAGCTCCATTAAGATTTGGAAAAAAAAAACGAAAAGTATAACGGTAAATCGTATAACCACCTCAACATTAATTTATGCCCTTTTCTCAACATTTACCACCAAATAATAATTTAATTGTCAGGTTTTTTCTCGCTATTTCACAGTATCCTTACCGGATAAGCCAAGGATTCCTTCTTCTGGTACCTGACTAATTGTTTCTCCTTCCGCGAAATCTAAGATAGCCTAAAAGGTTACTTCGAACACGATATCAATCCTCCCTAATACCACACCGATTGAAATATAATTAAGTGATTTTATAGATTGGATTTTAAGGAAGAGTCGGTAAGTAAGATATACTTTTTTAATCAAATACTTAATAAACCGATATTTGGCCAATAAGTAATAAGATACGTAAAAGTTGACCAAGGTATCTTATTGAAACAGGTTCGGTATGTTTTTACGGGATATAAAAAGTTCGAATACGCTCTCAAATTCCGTAATGTCACCTGTAAAATGTTTTTTAACCAGTTAATTTCCTCGTTGACGACCGTGACAACTCGAGTCCCCAGCTCGACTATTATGCACCCTTAAGCTCCTAAATTTAGTAACGAGGAAGAAAACCCTTCACTCACGTATTATATAGACTATAAGTATGAAATTACCAGCTAATATGATTAAAGGAAGGCCTGGGCCGAAATAAATAACTATGCTATCCACAAAGAGAATTGTTCACCTTACTTAAGGTCTTTAATTTAGTCAAATAAGTATACTTTAAACACTAAAATATATTTTATTTACGACAAGTAAAGATACTAATCTGCACACCACATTATAGCTATATGTAAACACAATCGGGTAAGGTACTACATGAAATTTTCCTCCACTCTTTCTAGTAACTACCTTAATACCTTCGAAAACCGTTAAAATAATAAGGTCAAAAAGAACTAAAATAAACCTAAGCCAATAGGCTAGAAAAGAAATGCTGGCACCGGATTGAAAATAAGGTAATAACTCGCCGACCACGCCTTTTTATACCGCCTGACAAGTAAAGACCCTTACTGCCGATACAACGATAAGAATCCTAGCTCTATAAACATTTTTACCATTGAAAACCGTTACGAAAAACAGATCTTTTAAGGTATTATACCAAATACGTAAACAATATAGTATTAAATAAAAGACTATTCGTAATACAACGTATTACCAAAGAATACTAATACGGTTACAAAACTTAATCACACGGATACTAACAAAACTAAGGTTAGCTTTAACTCTAAAAAAGAGCGTTATTTGCTAGGATAGACTACGGCTTAGACTATTATTAGCCTTATTTTTTTGTACATATTCGAATACCTTACACCCTTTCTTCTTTACCTTAATGATATCAGAAAAATCAAATTTAACGTTAACGTTTAAACTAATAGGAAAATACAAGTTTAAGATAGTAAAATGTTTCCACTTAAACTTAAATAAAAAAAAACTCCAATATCACTTTCAAAGACCAAAGGTAGTAGTATTAAACCTTCAAAAATTAGAACTTCGTCAACTATACTGTAAATTTAACCATCTGTTGACTAACAGGAGCTAGTCACGAAGATATGAATCTGCTTGTGCTAAAGGAAATTAAATGACTTTACAACCACTTCCAAACGTATTCAGAACCCCCTCTCTAGTTTAAATTGAGATTTTAACTTTAAAGTCTTCGTAAATTTGTTTTATTTGGACGGAAAGCCAATACTATACGTTGTAGACCTCGCTACGGCTTTTTACGACGTTAAGTTCTTCAAATTAATTACGGAGAAGGAAACGTAAATATCACTACACGTTTTGATGATTAATATATACCTTAGGCAACCAAACGTATTGGTTTACGACGCTGATACCAACTTTATTACCATAAAATTCCAATCTAAAATCAACTTAATAGGGATTTAATATAAACAGGTTCCCGTTAAAGTATATGAAGGTATTAATATAGTCGCAAGAGTGTATAAACTTTTACAAAAGACCTACAATATCCTTAAACTAGAAATCGAAAGCTTTATAAGCTAGGAAACACAGCTTCAAATAACGGTAAATGTATTTTAGGATACTATTTGGCTTAACAAATTTATGTCAAATTTGTTAGTATTTAGCACCTACTTAATATAATAACTGAATCGACAGTATCGCCAAATATCCAAAAGAGTGTTAAAGAATATAGCAACACCCTAAAGGAATTATTGAAGAAATGTGTACGTCGTTAGGTTAACGATGACCTTAATACTAAAAACGAACCATCAACAACAGATGTAACATCTTTACCCCTTGAAAGTAAAGTGCTTACGTAACGTAAGTTAAGTAAATGCGATGAGCCGTATAAGAGTTTGAATATTACTAATTTACACGTAATACTCAAAACTGTTAACGGTTCAATAACTTTACTAACCATACAAGTCAAGCTGTATAAATGACTCCTTACCTCTAATTAAAATTTTAACGTCGATAAGCTCTGAAGCGAACGGATTAGCTAATGAAACCCTTTTGAGCCGATTGTTAATAAGCTCAAGAAACATCGAAGGCATAAAAAAACCTCCTAAAAAGAGAATACACGTTAAAGATAAGGATAAGAATAAGAACTACAAGTCTGGAAAGGCATATAAAATGGAGATATTATTATAAAAGGAGAAGGCTGGCGGAAACCTAATCATAAAGCTGCGTACCAAGGGTATTATGAATAAACTTGGCAAACAGTTTAGATAAAGCGACGAAGTAGAGATTAACGGTCTTTTTTCACAGATTGTTATACAATTTATGTCTTTAACGTATTTTAAAAGACAAAATGTCACTATCTTTAAGTTGAATATAGTTTATGATGTCAAAGGCAAAACTATAGATCAGCTGTACGAATAGTCATAGCTAATCGTTTAAGTATATGATAATAAAGGTAAGTATTAAGTCCTTCATTAATCGCATACAATTGAGAAGATTAGCTAACATTTAATCGTTGAAATTTCTGCTAATTTGATTACTAATGTAAAAGATCAATTTACACTTAATAGCCGAGACATTTCGCAAATGTACACGCAATCCACCTCATATCTATAACGGATTATACTACTAAATCTACTAAAAGAAACAAAGGACAAGTTTCTATTCGATATAATAATACTTTATATTAAGCCCCTATACGGATTGGCTGAAACAGACGTATATTAGGTCCTTATGTACGAGACATACGTTAAAAACTGGTTAAGTATAAAAAATTCAATACTTAACCCTTATCAGTTAATTACAAGTGGAAAAGACCTTAATATTGTAGGACAGAAAATTAACAATGCCCTCTTCTTCGGATATACTGAGTTTAAAACGGCGAAATAACGTGCCATTGAGAATCTAAACCTCTAAAAGTATAAGCTAATCAAAACATTGCCTAATGGTATACAATTGAACTTTAATAGATCGTTAATCTTATTTTAAATTTTGAAGTCCTAAAACGGCACTTACATTAGCCTATGTCAAAAAGGAAAAGCCATAAGCCTGATGATTATCAATAAAGTCGACGAGGCAAAATCATAGAGATACTCAAAGCAAAGGGACTGTACAACCAATATCGCCACGTTATACTTACCGAAGGCATCGTAAAGACTTTCTATTACGACACATGCATAGAATTCATAAAACGAGGACTTTCATAAACTCAATAAAAGGATTGAGCAAGAACTAAATTACGTGAAAATATAAAGTAACATAGTCTCTAAATCTAACAATGACGAAGTTAATAATCTTTTCCAACGGGTTATTCACCAACAATACTAACCTTATGTCGCAAATAGGTTTTTTGATAATACTTATCAACGAAAAAAGGTTTAAGGAGTAGTTTACAATCGCTAGAAACCTTATATACTGAACATCTGTTAAATACAAGAGTATAACATGAATCGTGCTAACTTCAAAGGTTTATAGTATAATGACAGGCTTTGACATCGTCATGGTAACTAACATCATACTAAGAATCATCTCCAGATAGCTAAGAATACCTCCGATACCTGTAATGATATATACTAATTTCCGGAGCCTTTATAAATACCTATTAAATCTAGGAATAACCAATAAAAAAGTCTAATAATAAACGTAATGGCTTTAAGGAAGGCATACAAATTACGATAAAGGAATAAGTTCCGGTAAATTAACGGTAAAAATAATCCCGCTAAAGCTATAATCAATGCTACGTCCAATAGCACTCTCATAAGGTTTGTAAACAGCAATACGATAACTATACGAATCGAGGGCTACGTGGACCGCCAGGTACGTGACGTGGAGGAATAAGGTTGCTTTGGAAAACTTAAAGACTGTCAAGATAGTGATATTAATAGCAGAGGTGGTAATAGAAATTATCTGAACTATTGGAAAATGGTACGAAATTAGTGGCGTATTTAATAGGTACAAGTCTGTGGCGAAAAAACTGAATACGAGAGTTGAGGAATAGAGGCCTTAAAAAGGTGGAAAAAAAGAGCTACGAAGGGCCGTAATTAATATCATTTGAGTACAGATAAATCTGAATAAAAAGGGGTCTGTCCTGTTAATTGCTTGTGAATTAAGGAGGGATTTCAGAGGTTGCCACCGATAAATGGCAAACTATACTAACATGCTGGCACAGAACAAAAAGCCTCTAGTATTAGAATAGCAGTTAAAGGCAGTACAGTCAAGTCAACTTTACTGCAAGTAAAGTTAATTCTACGTACAGTAAATTTACTGAAGTTTGTGAAATTTAAATAAACTATACTGTAAGTAAAGTGAAATAGGTGCCCATTTCAAAGTGAAGTACAAGCCAAAGCGTTTGGTCAAACAAATTGTTATGTACACCTGATAGCGGTCTATCAAACTTATAACTTACAACTAAGAAATTCAACCAACATTAATGCAGCATCAGTTACTTCGACCACAGTGATTCGAATCGACTATATTGCAACGATAAAGGCCTACCAACATTATGAAACTTTATCGGCGTAAAAGTAATATCGAATAATTATTAATTGAATTAAAATACTTAGAAACGAAAATCTTTTTTTATCCTTATAGTTGTTAGTAATACCTACCTTTTCAATATATGTGTCGATTCAAACTGTAAAAATTCTTATGTTAAAACCTAAACTTAAATATAAAGGATTATAATAAAAAAAATTCAGCTGTTATATCATCTAATTTGAGGTCTTATATTAGGATTACGACGAAATATAGCTATTACATACATAACCAAGTTTCTTGTAAATATAAATAAATAGTCGAATCTCATATTGGTATATATTATTTCCGCAATAACGTGGGATATATGTTTCATCATATTATCAATACCATATTAACAAGTAACTTCATACGGTAACAAAAGTTATTTAATAATTCATAATTAGGGAACTTTACTAGTCGAAACGGTAATATTACACTTTAAGTATGTTAATACTTAATTTGTTATAAAATTAGTTGTCATTATTTCAAGAACCTAATTCTAATGAGAGGTATAAAATACTGGAATTTAATTGTAATTGGTTTTTGTGTAATGATCACACTAAATACCCGAGATTATATAGAAGGTGTCAGAGGGTTTATGTTATCAAAAAGGAAGTAGAGGTGCTGAGTGAATAATATCGCAACCGTGCAAGTAATGATCAAAAGCCGTGAGGCTATTCAGAATATACTGAGACTGAATACTTAGATTGACAACTGAAGAGATATGAAGGAAATACTATCTATGTAGTGATGACCGTGTCCTTATATATCCGTGCCTTCATACCATCTTCAGTACTAGATAGCTTATATAGCAATATATCCAACATATCTTATGCTTCTGTGCGTTAACCCTAACCCTGGGTTGCTGACATAAGAGATGTTCCCCGCCTTATATGTTGGAAGTCAAGCTTCTAATGGCGCAGCTAGCCGCTGGCCTGTTCCATAACCTGCAGTTAGTTATTGGTCATAACATTTTATTGTAAGGTTTTACGAAATAACGCGAATTTTCTAATCGACGGCGCCAACGGTCGTAAACAAGAATAAAGATCAATTTCGTTTTACATACGAGTGAATGGAGTTTCGCGATCTTTTTAATATAGAGAAAGTAAAAGTTTTACCCCTATATTAGAGAAACTTCGATTATTATATTTTTCTCAAATAAAAAAAAACCGATTCTTGACGGATACATGATGATAACTCTCATATTTGATACTGCGAAATTGACCTTGCAAAATTTGGCGTTAGATTACCAGATTAATAGTCAAGGGTTACCTTAAAACTTTTTTTTGTTGATTACAACGCCAATATCATTGATTGTGGAACTAAGGGGGGAAGAGAGACGGTTTTACGTCAATAACAGACCCTTAAATGAAATTATCAAACAAAATTATTTTCTCTTATCTTTAATCAATGAAATCATACTTTTATTATTTAAATCGATGCAAATTACGAAGTTCAATCTTAGAGAAGCTTTTTTTCGTATCTTGGTTATATCAGGATAAAAGGAATTAACTGCTTTTTATATTCGTTTCGGATTATTGAAATGGTTAATTGCCCCTTTTAAGTTAACGGAAATACGAACGGAGTTTTGATGTTACATTAATTATATAATAGCAAATATTTTGAATACTTTTATTGTTATTGATTTAAGAGACCTTTTTTTCCTGTACACAATAAAATTACACAGCCACCGGTTACGCGGTTAGAAAACGTCTTTATGATATTAGGTCAAATTAAAACCCCAAAACTGCAAATTTTTTAATGGAGGAAGTAAAATACCCTAGTTTTATTGTAACTGTCGGCGTAAAAATTGAGGCTGACCCCAAAAAAAACTAATTATTCGTGAATCATAAATTTTACGTATTATTCAAAAGGATGAAACCTTTTTAGGATTCATTGATTGTTATAAAAAATTTATTAGTGATTTTTAAGAATGAATTCATTGCCTCTCTAGATTTACAAAATGGAAAACCTGTTGAACTTAAATGGATGAAAATCATTATATATTTTCAAAATTAAAATATGTATTCGTTAATACGTCAATTTTCGTACATTAAAACCTAAATCGGATAATAGTAATGGAAACCGACTATTCAGGGATAAATTTACAAAGCTAACTTTTATAAAGGAATCAAGACAGTATTTTGACGCCGATAGCTTATTATATAGTACGATTATCGAACGCAAAACGTAATTACACTATTTATAATAAAAGGCTTTTCGTAATGATATCCTGTTTAAAAGTGTGATTATTGGAATTACGGCATATTCGTACTCTATTTACTATTTTGACCGATTATAAAGGACTAAGGTTTTTTTATTACGATTAATCTCGCAACGTTAGGCTCGATGGGTTAAAATCCTTTGATTTTTCCAATGTTACTTACGTCATTAGCCCGCGACCTAATGCTTTCACCCGAATATATTAACCCGAAGATTAAAAAATGAACCCAATGTTAAAAAATGCCGTATACAGGGTTTTCAGCTTATTTTTATAGGTGTTTTAAATTTAATAACGCTTAATTCTTATATCTTATAAACATATATTACGGCGGGGTCTAAAAAGAAATTTGTTGAAACGAAAGTCTAATTTCTGTATAGAGATAAATAAGTTAAAAGGGAGAGTCGAAAGACACCGAGGCGTCGACAGTTACGGTATCGCCTTGGACCCAGCCAGCGTTAATACTATCGACTTTGGTAACTTTGCAAAATACTGCGGCGCTTATGGTTACAACACTACTTTGGGACCGGTCCGTATTAATATCGCCAATTTCCTTAATGCTGGGAAATTGATTTTTTTCTAAGCTGAATACGTAGATGAAGTTGTAAAATCAGGGTATAGTAAACAATCTATTATATGCGGTTCGACTATTAATAGTTACTAAAATCGTTAGGCGTTTTCTGATTAAGGTGAAATACTCGAAATAGAATACTAATTATAATGCTAACCCTGAAAATGTATTACGTTACCAAAATCGTTTATAGTTACTGAATTGAAAACTATTGTACATTACTTGGGAGGGCACATAGATAGAAAGGGAAGGAACATGTGCTTGCCTGTTCAGGTACAGCTCAGCTCTGCTGCGCTTCGCATCTAGTTTTAGTTTCTTCCTCTTCCATCGTCAGAATACCATACTGTTTTAACGTTACGTTGATACCCTTCACATATACCAACAATTGGTAGCTGTAAGCAAAAAAATTAAAAAGTATCAGACCTACCGTTCACTAAACTAAACTAGATAAAACGAAAAGATTGTTATCAGTTTTATTATCCCGTAAGAATAATTTAATAACCCCTTGCTCCACTAAACCTTTTATTTTACCTTTTTTCCTTCTTTTTAGCTTCGCGTTCCTCAATGTTTTCTCTACCACTATCATTACCAATCTTTATATTTACCGATCATTTTATTCTCTTCGGCGTCGCCATCATTGTTTAAGTCGTCGCCGCCGCTTTTTTATACCGCTGCCATTAGCTGCTATGGTTAACTTTTTACTTGACTTCGCCACTTCACCACTATTTCCTATCGTTCCCACCACAGGCGTTATCAGTTTCTCTATTAACGTCGCTTTATTCGCCTCCTTCCACCGCTTTCTAATAATTTCCCATTTAATTTAAGAGCGCACGAGTTATGTACCTTAGCCTTAAATATTATAAAAACACTTACTATCTTACGTTATACTCGTTACACAATTTACAAGCCAATCAAACCGTTAGACTATAATGAAGTTATCAAACCAGCCAGACCTATAAGTATCCCGCTAAATATTTCAGTTCCTTTATCAGTTTCCTCTCTGAGTCGTTATCGTGTTATCATAAATCTCTCCCGGGCCAAAAAAAACGAGAAGTTTAGAGTAGTAAAGAACAAATATAAAACCAACCTTGAATAAAAGACTTAATGTTATTAATAGGGGCCACTAATAGCAAATGGAGGATTACCTGATAATTACGTCAAGTTGTTTTAGGGCCTTTACGCGTAAGAAAAACAAACATGCTCGCCTTCGTATTCCTCCGCCTTATCCTTAAATTCCTCGTCCTCGTTCATAAAAATGTATACTTCGTCCTTAAAGTTCACGTCTTCGTAGTAATTGGGCTACTCCGGTTTTTTAATTCTTACTCATCAACAATTTTCACCGTTTAAAGTGAACGGAGACAGGTATTTATAACCCAATGTAATACGATCTTTTTAAAATAGGTATTATTAATGTAAGACGTAACGTTATCTTTACTAAAGTTTAAAACTTTTAAGCCTGTTTAAAAAGCTTTAACAAGTTAAATACCGAGGTAAAAATTTAGATTGTATTCATATTTGTCATTTTGTTCTATAATTTTCTTTTTTGGGTATAGAAAAGTATTTTCGACTAGAAACAGCTCCCGTCAACTTTTTCAAGTTTGAAAACCATTATAGGTGTATTAAAGTAACGATTTTAGATATATTGATGCAAAATTACTAAAGAGTCAAGAAAATCAACCTTAACTTTATGAGATCCTACAAAAGAAAAATACGGCTTACAAAAAATATTCAAATCAAACTAAGGTACGTACGGATAATAGGCATTTTAATCGAAAGAATAAGAATTAGTATAAATTTATGATTGACATGTACTCATCGTTAAATCTAAGTAATCGATAAACTTTTTACATACCAAACCGTTAATTAAATCTCCGAGAATACATATATTAAATCAACAAGATTATTGTTATTTTGCATATGGTCTTTAACCATAAATACCAATATTACAACCTTTCTATCCAGGATAGCCGTGAGAAGTAGAATTATAAGCATTTTTGTGAAAAAAAAAAGAAAAACCCCATAGTATAAGAATGCCAACTCGTATAAGAATAAAAAACTATAAAAAAGAACCTGGTAAAAACGGCTACTGTATTAACACGTATGATGGCGGACATTGTAATCGTAAACGTAAGTTTCATGAGGCTCAGGAAAATCCTCGAAAGATACATTCCGAAGATAATCGTCGCGACAACCGAAATGGTCGCCATCACGATAGTAATGGTCGTCACGAACAAAACCGGCACCGCGGAATTGGTCGCTAATATAAACGAGTTGAAAAAATTTAATCGATTTTTTTTAAAATTATTTGGACGAAAATTATTACGAGTATAAAAAGTTCCCCTCTCCTTTTTAAACCAGTAAAATAAGCTTTATAAATGAAATATTGAGCCTCCTTAACGAAAAATAATTCAGTCATCGGATATACACCTATTATAAATAAGTTTACGAGTTTTATTGAGTTCTTATTAAGTATTTCAAGCTCTTCTGACAAATGAACACCTTTTCCTAGTGATTTATGAGGAGACGGATACGTTATATAGATCACTTAGCGTCTAACTTTAAAAATATCGTTTGAAATACGGAAAATTTGAAAGTTGTTCTCGCCATACGTGGCTATCGTTTCCTATATGTAGCTGTACGTAATACGTGTTTGAAGTCAAATTCTACGCTATATCTGAATATAAGTATAAGCGAAAATCTCGTCGATCAAATTTAGTTAAATAATTATTTTTATAACTATATCTAAACTAACATATTATAAACTAAATGCTTAATAATCTTAGACGTTATTGAACCATTCTTAAGACTTATTAACATAGTTTACTAAACATTTATAGC
This sequence comes from Anisogramma anomala, assembly GCA_038502455.1. NCBI lineage: Eukaryota > Fungi > Ascomycota > Sordariomycetes > Diaporthales > Gnomoniaceae > Anisogramma > Anisogramma anomala. The sequence continues at coordinate 9,905,561 of JASMMZ010000002.1, read as the reverse complement.
GGTTAGCTCTAGATTTGATAAAACGCCTTACGATTTTTCAAAAAATAGGCTAGATTTTTGATAATAAATCGCCTAAATACGAACGACCTACTATCCCATAATTATCTAAAACCTTGTGAAGAGGACACTTTTATAGTAAAAATATTATTAGCTTGTAAAAAACTAACTTCCAAGTACTGTTTTTAATTTACAAAAAGGTTACTAATCCAATAATACACAAAACTTTAACCAAAGTTATGGTTAATTTTTTTTTACCTAGGTAAATGGTATATTTTTTAATTGAGTTTGTTAAAATTTTCAAATGTTGTTTAGTTTCATTCACCACTTAGTTTCTCTACGTGTTAAACATCATTATGGATGTTATTACGCTTTACATTATTTAGCATTAAAATACTACTGCAACGGCTATCATTATCCCTAAATATAAGCGTCTGGAAAATATTACGAAAATGTAAGAATACGGCCTATTTTTACATTACGTGGAACGGCGCCGTACAAGCGTTATCGTAATCAATCGGAATCGGAAACGTAACCTTTGAAATTATTCACCTTACCAGTAAGGCTATTGAGAACTCTTTAATAGCTCTCATTGTCATAAGCAACTTGAGCTTCGAAACCACAGCTATGGTAGCCGAACTTTGATTAAAATTCTATACTACCAAAATATCAAGAATAACGCAATCTCACATTTTATAAGAAATTCTAGATGACCCACAAGATGATACGTTATTTATAGACTTTATCTCTAGATTGATTTGAGATCCGGCCTGAAAATTCACGGATATTTAACGAAAATCTATAAAAAATACGAAAAACACAAATATTGCTAATGAATGTAATACAGCGCGATTTATAACCTTTCCTACTTTTTTCGTTATCGAAACTATACGTTATTTACAAATATTCAAAGCCAAATACAAAGCTTACATTAACGTAACGAAAGCGTTTAATGTTTTTATATTCGTCAAATTTTACAATAAATTGCCTGATATGGAATAAGTTTGGGCTCATTAATCTCCCTTTCGATAAAAAAATCGAGGTTTTAGTTTTAAAAGGATAAAAAAATATAGAACTTAATCGTTATAATTACCTAGTTTTTCTACTTAAAGAAGATTCTGTAAACTAATGGTTCAATGATTCAAATCGCTATATTCTTATGAAATTCGTAAACTATATATTACCATTTACGTCACCAGTTTTCGTAATTTGAGGGAAACTTTGTGGTATCAAAAAAGGCGCATGGTAGTTGATCTTTAGTCCCTGAATAAATAAATTATTCCTAATACATATATATTACCTTTTTAAGCCTATGTTATCAATTCCTTGCGAGGAATTTAATCTATCTGTGTAAAAAAAAAATATTACTCGTATATTTCAATTACAGAAATTTGTTTACTTTTATAGGTTATCTTAAAATTCAACGTCGTAAAGTAGAACCAATAAGCTTGAGAAATTCAATTGCGTTGTAAAGAAATTTATAAACTGTATTGGTAAACTATACAACTTAATTTTTCGAATTTTATTGATAATAATAATATTTTTTCTCATAACTTCAAAAATTACCAAAACCATTTCAGCTGAATTTTCTCTATATTCGTCAAATTCAGAGTCTTTTGAATTTCTATAAAAATACTATATAAGATTTTAGTCTATAAATACTCGAATTTTACGTAAATATTTTAGGATCTATTCAACCGTTAAACGTATCCAGACATTTCGCGATATTTCGTGTCCAATTACTTTTAAAACGTTGGAGACCTATTTATAAGCTTCTAGCTTTTACGTCTAATAATCCCCTACTTTAAATGAATGTCTTATTTCTTACAAAAGTTAAAGACTTAATTGCTGGCTATCATTCGTAAATTCGGACGAGTCGAAAATAACAATCGTGAAAGGCGAATACATTATATGCAAGCTACAAAAATTTTGCTACACAATTGAAAAAAGGCGTCTTTCATCGCGTTATAGAAGTATGTATATAAAAAATAACGTTTGTATTGTATAAAACCGTTTCGGCCACCTATATTTTTAAGTTTATAAAAGCTTAAAGAAGCTTTTCTTATTATACCATTCGAATTCACACCGTAATATATGTATAACCGCGTTAAATAAATTCTCATTAACATCATTTCATTCAATATTTTTTGAATAAATACATTATCAAAGTAAACCTCAATAACGAACCTTGGAAATATAATTTAGTCTGCCACGTATAGGCGTATCAACTATTTCAAATACCTTTAGTTGGAAACCCGCACCTAATTATCTTTTTATGAATAAGAAGTCTTGTATAGATATTATTCATAAAACCTTACTGAATAAAGGTTTTGTGGATGGGGTAAATTAAAACCTAATTAATATTGTCATTCACCACAATATATATAATTTGAATGTTGGTTGTTGTCCTGAACAACCTAATTTGGTTTTAAATACTTCATTTCCACTTTTAACGCCAGTGACTGAAAAGATACGTTCATTAAATAAGATACCGATATTCTATTCAATCTTCAATAACCTTGGTATAAAACTTAATAAAATTAATTTTACATTATACATTGCGAAAGTTGGTTTACCGAAAGATCTACACATCAGGTTTTAATTATCATATCAGGAAAAAGTAATATAATGTATTACTTATTAATAATGTTAGAAATAATTATTGTGCTTATTTGGTTATTCGCCTCCTTGAAAATAGGGACGCCAATAGCCGTAAAAGACTTTTTATTTCTACCAAACTCGTTTCAAACCTTTTCATAATATTCATAATAACAGGTATTCTTTTAGCCTGAAACGTAAAATAGTTTTATTAAATCGTCTTTAGTTTAGTTCCAAATGAAAACTGGTGGAATAATATTATCGGTATAATTTTTGTTACCTTTTAATACGTAATAACAGCCAGAAACATATTCGACGCCTTTAGCTTATTCATATATTAAAGGTACCTATATATACTATTTGTATGGATTTTATTACGGGATTACCAATGATGACATTAATTGGTACCCTTTAGACGTTACCGAGTAATGAATAATTCCATATTACTATATTGGTTATCTATAAGACATTAAAATTTATTTTTATTACTTAGGCATACTACATATATAATAGCTTATTAGGTGGAAATTATGAATTGCTACTCATCATTGTTAAATTAGGCTTACCCGAAAAGAATACTTTAAATCGCAAGACAAAGTTTGTTTTCGCTTTTTAACAAGCCTTAAAAAAGGGATTTGGTACCAAGTTTTATTCAAGGATAACTTATGATGTTAAAACTTATGAGAAAGTTAAAGGGAAATATCAATGGGTTGAATTTGTATTACGTTATTATATCATTGAATATTCAAAATAAAAGTGGATTAATTGTATTCCTATATTATAACAGAATATTAATAACGTATATTTTCTGGTTATCAATATTAGTGTTGACGAATACCTATCCAATTTGAAGTTTCGAGTTCTGATCAACTATTTAAACTCCTTCTTACATTAATAATAGGAAGAAATTCGCTTTGTAACAAAGTATCCTTTCCATAACGTTGAACAAATAATAAACGTTGTTATTTACAAAGAAAACCGGCGTTATAATAGATATTACCATTTCATTGAATTGAAACAAGGTGATCTCATATAATTTCGGACTAAAACAATCGTCGAAATCTTTATATCGGTAAGAAAAAATATTACCTTTACGTCTAGGCCTGTTTACTAAAGTCAATTATGCGAAAAAGCTTATATATATACTTAATTTTCCCACCAATTTACGAGTTTAGCTAATCATTAACATTGAATACCTGACTTTCTACGATAAGCCTAAAAATAATTTTTCGATTACGTACTATTACTACCTCACACAATACGATACGAGAAAACTTCCGATCAAGATATATAGGAAATCGTAAAAATCGTCAACAAACGCTTAAATCGTCGTCACTGGATGAGAAACGAAATTCAACATTTAATTCGATAAAAAAAAAACTATACTTTAAAGGATGATGAATGGAAAACGGTGAAGAAATTGGAATAATGCAAGGAACTGATTAAGGTATACGAAAAAAGTATCCGGAAAAGTCTCCAGAAGTAAGTCTCACGTTTCGCTTCTTGCGTCTCGCATTTCGATTTTCACGTCTCGGGTCTCGCGTCTTACGCCTCGCGTCGCGCTTCTCATATCTCGAGTCTCGCGTCTCGCGCCTTGCGTCTCACTCTTCGCTCCTCGCGTCTCGCGTCTCACACCTCGCGTCTCGCTTCTCAAGTCATACGTCTCGCATCCTACATCCCGCCTTCTATCATATATGTTATGCCTTAAGGATATTGCATTTTCTTTTGGTCTCGGAGCCTTGTTATACATTACTTGGGGGGTACATACATGGAAAGGAGAGGAACAGGTGCCACCCTGCATAGGTACGGCTCAGATCCGCTGAGCTGAGCTTCTAGTTCTAGTTTTTTGCTCTTCTATTGTCATAATACTACACTGTTTCAACGTTACGTTGCCACCCTAAACGGGTACCAACAAAACCTATTAACAACAAAAATCGTATAACAAACCTACGATTCGCCAACTATAAGTTATTTAGGTAAAAATGTTTTATTTCGTTTCCTTTAACGGGACTTACACTAAAAAGGGAAAATTGAAAGTATTGAACGTTTATATCAAATATATATATATAATACAACGATACGAAATCATATTATACCTTAAAATAAAGCTTCTTTGAACTCTTATTTCATTTTAAACCGTTACCGATCTTATATTTCCGTCAACATAATAATAAATCTATTTCTTAGCAATAATGGCCTACGATTCTTTTAGTTTTTATAAGCCATAAGTTTCGTTCTATTTCATTTCGCGTAATATGATTCATCATTATCAAGGTATATATGGAATATTTTCGGGATATAGAGCAACGATTTTCCCGATTTTTTTCATTTATTATTTATAATTGCAGATGAGATTACGGATGTATCTTTTGAACGACCATATACCTTTTGATGGGATGTAAACAAGTTTTATCGAAGTTTTACCATTTATAAATTAATAAAGGCATGGCATATGTAAATTGAAAGGTTGAAAAGTAGTTGCAAATCATCATTCATTTCGCCGTCTCATTAATTATTTTATTTTCTTACTTATTAATTCGTATTGACCAATTGGAAGTTGACCGCTATCGGAATTACTTAAAATCGGCGAGTAAGTAGTTATGACATATCCCTGATCATTGAAGTAAACGGTGATATAAAATCGATAATTCATTTAGAGCATCTAGCTTTTACATTTTTAACGTATTTAAGTTAATTTATGAAATTAATTTGAACCATTATGGTATATATTTAATAATAGATAAAAATGTTGGTAAGCAGTTTGCGGCGTTTAACGAAAGACTCCAAGGTAAACGATTGGATTGAACTTAATTTAGGTAACATTGAAACCCATTATTTAACTAAAAAACTCGATTAGGAATGTAATTAATACTGTATCATCGACGTTTCGAATCCTTCGAATATTATTGTCAATATATTTGGTAAATATTTTAACCTTCACGTCAATTCGTTTAAACGTGCTATTTCGAACCCTTTTCATTCATTTGGTTTGTTCAATATACGCCTGAGAATGATCCTCATTGCGGATAATATATGTTGAAACGAAGATGGAGTGACACGGTAGTACTCTACCCACCTTGATTTCTTATGCTTATTGTTGTATATATCGTATTGCAAACTTTATAGTCATCTAAACCGAGTTTCTTTCTTCTTCATCCGTCAATACAGAGAAACTGCATTACTACTATTACAATACAACAAATGGTATTTATAAACTACCTATGAATTTAACACTAGACGTTTACGCTGTTACCAGAGTTTATTGTTGTTAAAAATACTGTTACCAGCTACAGAGGTTTACCCTACAACAACCAAAATACCACCTTTCCTCTTTCCTTAACAATTAAATCACCAGTTTTTCATCTCCTTCATTTTTTTAGCTGTTAATTAACTTGTTTCCTTTTGTGACCAGTAGGTAATTACAAGCCTTACAAGCTGATTAGTTATTAACCATTACTCCGCTACGTAAAACAAGGCATCAACAAGTTTCTACCCCTACTTGTACCTCACCTCTTACTCGTACTACTACGTTATCTGCCAGTAAGCTATCAAAAATACCTTTTCCCATTCCTTTACCAGTTTCAACTCTTCTTTATAACTTTTTTCATTCATAACGATAAATAATATCGTCAGCTGATACCTCCAAAAAAGGCGCATCTAAACTTACTATTACGGCAGCTTTAGCCGCTTCTACCATTTAAGGTAATAAATTGATACGACTTAGGTAAATGATGAATTAACGCTTTAATAACCTCTAAAATCTTGTCGAAAGCCTTGTATATCGTGTTTAATCATCTCTTCGAGAAGCTAATAGTCTTTGTCGACGAGAATCACCTTAACGTCCTAAGCGACAAAAGTTTCCTTATCGTTCTTAACGGCAAAAATCGCCTTATCATCCCCACTAGAAGATATCACTCTATCTTCCTCATCGGTAAGAATCGCGTCCTCGTCGGCAGGAATCGCTTACTATTCTTTTCGTGAAAAGTTCCGCCGTGTTTACGAGAAAGAGTAAGGAGCTCGCGAAGCAGACCGTGATATTCGCGAGAATAACCAACAAGCTCGATAAAACAAACGCGACTTTCACCGAAAATACCCTCGCCTTACCCGAAAACCTTTCCAGATTATATCTTAATACTAGAACGGAACTTGTCGTTTAAAATGAAAAGACATGGGATTCTTTAACCCGAAGTACTCCGATCCTACACATTTAAATATAGTTATTATAAGTCAAGATATTATATTTACTAATTTTGAGTTTTTTTTTCGCAAAGACTCGAATTGTTTATGGACCTAAATTCTGCGACTAAGGATAATTGAACGAAATGGTTTCGATCATTTTACAAAACTTAGCGATATATTGGTAAATATTCAAGTTAACTCTTTATAACTATCGAAAAACCTTCTCGTCATGTCTCTCAAATATTAGAAATGCTTTAATTACCAGGTTCACTATAAGTATCGGTCGAATGATCAACAAACATTATACCTACATCTTTTGTTTATAGGATTCTTTGAATGATAAATATGGTTTAAGCCATGTTCAAACTAAAATAAGGTACGTTAATATTATCGAAACTTTAAACCAATATAATGACAATTAACAAAACGTTATAACAAATATTTAAATTTAGTTAAATGTTAACATTGAATAATATTTACCTCCTCCTTATTCCAGGAATATGATACGAAAGTATATAGGAAAAATCAGAGACAAAAATAAATTTATGAGTAGCCGCAGATTGTAGTTTACCGTTTCACCATCTTATAATTTTTTGAAATTAAATTAAAAACCGTTACGATTTTCATTAAGACCGTGAAGATACTTGTATAAGATATAACAATACTCGATACGTTTATAACACTTTTTATTATTTTAAAAATCAAAGGTACGGTTAAGGTTAAAGCAATAATTTCTACTAAAATCGACAAAGACATAAATATCAGTAAATGCGGTAGCTCCGCGAGGATAATTGTTGCGTGAAAGATCGAAAACAAGACTATAAAAATCGCTAGAAAAATTATAAATCCCCTTGACTAAATATAAATCGATAACGTAACCGTAATCACCGATGTGACCATAGTCGCCATCGTAACCACAATCTCTAACGGGATCGCAATTACAACGTTAATTCTAAAAATAATAATAAAAAAACCTTATAATTCATGAGAGTATTTTTAGGAAGTTCCTTTAGGTATATACCAAACGCTTCTTCGTTGAATGCTCAAGGTTTCGTAGGTAATTAAATCACGTTACTTCATTTTAAACTTAACAAAAACATTTACTATTATTACCAAATTTTATTCGACTCGAAAAATTAGCTATCTTTATACATTTAAACTTACGAAACTCGATACTAGATATCTTCGCGAGAAATATATATTCGCTTACGATAATTCTATATACGTATTCACGAAAATATGGTAAACGAAATTTAATCTTTAGACGTTGTAATTGTTTGTAAAGATAACAATACAACAGCTCTAGCTATTAAAACCTCAATACATGAAAATCACCGATTGAAAACGCGAGGAGGAAGCCAAAAAACACGACAATATAATAATATACCTCGACACTAACGTAAAAAAAAACTTAATAAATATTTTCTTCCTTAAAAACATTTTGTCAACTTATTCAAATTTAAGGTACCATTTCAAAACAAAAAAAAAACTGTTGCTAGCGTTATATAACCGCTAATTTAATTGACTTCGAAGGTTAAATAGATGTTTTAGGCTATCAACTCCAATTTAGACAGTATTTCAAAATTATTACGTAAAAAATTAAAGGCTTGTGTTACTAATCGTTCAGAAACCAGTACGTTTTTCATAATCAATTAGCTAAAACCACGTAAAGCTGACGTTCTTATATCCCAAAACGGAAATTCATTTCAAAACAGTAAATTAGACGTATTATTTACTATTTATAAACTTAAATCTATGCTAATAATCCGTATATTTAAAATTCTAGTTATCACAATAATATTATTTGGCTAAAGAATTGAAATACGAGTAAAATATATCGATTTTCCTTAAAGAAGATCCTTTATATTAACTTTTAAATATCCTAACGTTTCAAATGTTATTATAGGTTTCATAATACTACATGTTATTTAATCATATAGCTCCATCAAGGAAATTGAAAAAAAAAAAAATCTAAGCGAACCAAACTAGGCACGATAACCGAATACGAGGATTCGGTCTATTTTCAAGCCCATTAGAACGACGCTTTCCAAACATTAACTTGAGCTGATAGGTTGTCGATAATCTCTTCATTAATACCACGGGCTTTTAAGGTTACTTTAGGTTATTATATGGTAAACTTTACGTCTTTTGGAAGTTTTAACATTAAGGCTCCAATCCCTAGGTCTAAAATTGAATTTAACTTAAATTCTTACGTTATTTATACAGATTTTACTTCACTTACAAGCTTTATCCAAGCTTTCATTGATTCTTAAATATTTACATTATTAATCGACACTATCGTGTACCTATTATCGGCTAAATATAATGTTAACGGAACTTAATAAAATATATACATTTCTTGCACATCACCTTATTCATTCGGCAATAAAACTCCTAATGATATACCAATAATTCAGACGTTTTAAGGTATATATATTAGCGTTATTTATAAAAAAAGCCTTATAACTTTAGTGAATCTGGAAAAATTCCCTAAAGTACAAAGGGACAGAAGTTGAGTAAAGGTTTCGGAAAATAAAATAAAAAAGTTAACGAGGATGAAAGCTTGGAAATATATTGAACCAAATCATTCGCCTTATTCGGTTTTTAAACGAGATAATAACTTCTTGACTAATATTTTGGCAAACTTCAAAATCAAATCGAATGAAATACTCAAATAAAATCTCGCCTTTTATAATATCAGTTTTCATTATTTAGCATGTTTTATACAGTAACTAAAAAGGACGAGTTGTAGTGATTTTTAAACTACTCACTAAGTAAAATGTTTCGGATAACTACCCTAGACTACTTCAAAACCAAATTATCGAATCTTTACGTAAAGACATATATTTTTATAATAAATATTTCGAAGTTCGCTTTTTGAACTATTAGTTTAATTTAGGTATCGAAATCGCTTTACTATAATTAGCCATAAACGGTTGTAACGTTTTAAAATCGCTTTTATAGGTTTTACAAATTCAATATTTTACATATAACAATTAATGGATCGTACTCTTAAGTATTTGCGCAGATTCTGTGAAGCACTTATTGACGACATGGTTATTTTCTCGGATACGTTTGATAAGTATCCTGCACTTTTAAGGCAAATAATCGTTCCATTTTTTATTCTAAGACTTGTTTTTTTAGCCGATGAATCCTATGTTGAATGTCAGTTTATGTAATTACTCGGATTTTACGTCGATGGTTTCGGTTTCTCCATAAATTAAAAGGGTATTTAAGGCTTTCGTTAATTATCGTCCCTATCAAACTTAAACGCATTGAAATCCTATTTGAAAGCAGTTGAATATCTCAGGATAATAATACCATATTTCGATTAATTGTCGAATACCTTACAAATACTTAAAACTGATTTTCTCAGAAAATGCCATTATAAAGAATGTTACAAGTTAGGAAATCGTTCAAAACACCAATGTTTTACACAATCCACGAAAACCGTTTTAATTTCTAAAGAATAATATTTTTCGACGAAACTCAGAAATTCTCATGTAACTGCTTACACCTGTATCATCCTGATTTTAATCTCTCTTTGTTCCCACGAATTGATAGTAGTTTCAAACGTGATTTTAACGTTGAATTTTCCTAATTAAAAGTGATTATATTTAGGTGCCTGACTAATACATTTCAGTTACAGGAACTAAGCCTATTTTATTCCTCAGTCTATATCTTACTAAATCCCAATTACATTATAGTCTTTCCAATTTGATATGTTATACCTAGTATAAGCTTATAGACTTTTTTTATACAATTTGCTTCAACAAAACATATACAATTATTGGCCATACGAATTATAAATTAACTGAAGAAATTATGAATCATATTTGATAAAGATAGTCCTTACAAATAAATATAATAAAATATCAATTAAAACTTCTTTTTCATTTTAACGTTTGAAACATGGAAGTTATTTATCTTCCTAAACGTTTGAATTCTATTCCTGATGCCTTACCAAGGTTACTTAAAATGAGGAATGAGAAAATTTGTACTTAAAAGAATCATCCTGTTCTCAACCAAATATTGAACGACTATTTAGTAATTTAGAATAAATCAAGTTTGGTGATACACTATGTTAAAGCAAAAATATAGTTGTATTATGGTTATGATTCTAATCTGCATTCCATACTTACTCAGTCTGGAAAGATATTTTGTATACATTCAAAAAGGATAACGGAAACGAAAATTCTCTTTTAATATTAAAACTCGACTACCGTTTTATAATTTTGATTTTTCGTTTCATAATCTAGATTTATAGGTTTGTAAACGCCTGGTTTTACTTTAATATTTCGTTTAGTAATTTCATGCGAACACTCAGAATAAACGTTTTTATTAAGGTCCTTAATGTATAATAGAAATATTGAACGACTTTCATATTTACTTCAAAAGTAAGATTATAGAATTTTACTATCGAAAATACCTATAATATAGTTAATTACGAAACAATAATTAAAAGCCCATCTGCAAGCTTTAGTTGATTTAGACCCCTAAAGAACCCATATTTACCATTTACGTTGATTTCATCGACGTTTCATTAGCTATTTCTTCATCTAAAACGCCGTGAAGTCTATCTGTACAGAAAGAATTTAATGCTATTATACCCGTTATTCATGAAACTTACAATAAGAAACTTTTCATTCCAGGGTATATTATTTACACTACTGTACAATGGGATGTCAATTTCCTAGGGTAACTTTAATTTTATCATTCGATTTGTCCGCGAATTATTATTTGCAATCGAAATCCTTAAATACTGTTAATATTCAGACAAGGTCTTTGAAAATTCTTGGGCATGAAGTCGATAATAATAACAACTTATCATCCTTAAACAAATAGTTAGTTAAAAAGAAGAAAAAAAGAAGTTGTAAAGATCGTTTTACGATACCATGTATCCGAATATCGTAAATAATTTTAAATTCACTATATTTTGGCCATATAATATCATTTTAATAAATCTTATTTTCAAGTACTTAACGTTAGTATATATAAGTTTTTATTCAGGTAGAAGCTTCGCCTTCTAATCAGTTATTTTATTCCCTTCGTACTTTGCTAATTCGTCTATATTCGATTTGTAAGTAATTATTTAAAGCGGGATACTAAATTAACCATGAATATTATAATTTTAAAGGTCAAAACAAAATACGACTAAAAACATCGTTAATATGATTTCAATGCCGGTAATAGAATTTGGCTTAAAACTAGCGGAATATATAAGCCTCCTTGGTGTTAAGGAAAACTAACTCCTCATTGCTTAAGCACTTTTACTATTGTAAATCAAGCTAGAAAACTCGCTTTCACATTGGATTTCCCTCCAAACTTAAGAATTTATTCCACCATTTATATTTTGTACTTAAAGACTACTTGGGATAATACAATCTTTAAACTAGTCGCTCCGCTTTTAAAGTTTTTCAAATATAACGGCGTCGAAAATTAATGGGAAGTTAAATCAATACTGAAGAAAAGGTTTGATCAGCGCCATCAAATAGGTAAACAGGTAGAATATCTAGTAAGATGAAATTAATTTACAGCAAAAAACAACGAATGGGTGAGCCTAAAAGAACTGGAATATTGCAAGGACTAGATTAAGAACTTTGAAAAAACCGTAAAATAAGGTATCTCTACTTATGTGACGCTATTTTCATTAGTATCCCTATTCACGAGAACATAATTTAAGTACACTGTTGTTACTTCATGATGAATCATCTTTATAATAGGAATATCATGATTTTTTCGGTCTCTTAGCAAATTGTTTGACCAAAGGTAAGGTAGCACGGCAATACCCTACTTTCTTTACTTACTTATGCTTAGTGTTATACATACCGTACTGAAAACTCTACTGTCGCCGAAACTGGGTTTCTTCTACCTTTATTATTAAACACAGAGATACACCATTAGCACCATCATGATACATAGATATATGGAAAGATATATACGAAAAATTCAAAATTCAGGATATTTTAACTGCGAAATCGGTACGAAACAATAATAGTTATATATTAGTTTATTGCAAGGGTTATAATAACTTTAAGTAAAAGTAATTGGAAAAGTGTTCGTAGGTTTTGGCCTTCAATAAATGTCAAGGGAATAAAAGGTATATATGGATTTATAACGACCGAGTGTTTCGATGCCGACACCGGATACATCGTAAAAATTATATATTAAGTAAGTCATCTATATCTCGAAAATAATATACTATTAATAAAAACGTAGAAAATTCTATCATTATTATTTACTAAAACGATATATAAGGCCGAGTATATATTGCCCAGACTTTTCTAATAGATATTAGACCGCGAAATAGTTTTCATCGAAAGCCTGCTAAGGTTTACTTATAAGATATTATTATTGTAATTATAATCCTTCGAAAATTACCGCTGAAAACGTTCAAACCATTATTTCTATTAGCCCTGGAAGTTGGTAAAGGCCGATAGGAGCGGGCGGCGCGAAATGGAGCGGGTACTACACGTCGTCGATAAAGGCAGCTCGTATATAACTCAGCGGGTACTAAACGAAGCCGATAAAGGCGGATAACGTTAAGAGGCGCAGGTATTGGAAAAGGACCTAAAAGGTGAAGAGCTTAGGGAAAGATAGGGAAAGCGTTTTTTTAAACGGTATATAAAAGAACGTAGTATGTTAGTTTATACTATGGTAATGTGATCGATACGAGTACGGCCGTCAACCCATTTTCGGTTAGTTTATTCAATCCGGTTTTGTATAAGGTTAATAAATGAATCGAGCGTGAGAAGAAGCCATTTGCGGTTAGATTTAAGATATTGTTTGTTATATTTTGCACTAGATAAATAAAATTGGGTATAAAAGACATACCTCACGCTACCGTATCTTGATTACAAAGATTTAAATCATAAAAGTGTTTACGACGGATATAGACGGGGATCTAGATAAAAATATTTCGAGTTAAAGTAAGATTAGTAAACGGCGTACAGTTGCGATAAACAAGAAAAATGATAAAGGGAGATAGGGGCGTTTTTGGGAACAAAGAAGTCGGAAAAAAGGTTAAGACGGGAGCGTATAAATAAATGTATGGTAATTTGTATAACCGGAATAATTGGGATGCCTTATGCCAGGTGATATTACAATGCTGAAAAAACTAATTAACCAACTTAAAGAGATAAAAACGACAACAGGTATATAGCTTAAAACGTTACCATAAAATTAACAGTTAGGTAATAAGATGCAAACGTCTTTTTCAAAGGTTACGATTAATATCCATTATAATGTACATCAATTGAGCGACATCACAAGAAATTCATTTTTCAAACAGATTATAAAAGCAGTTAATAAAAGGTTGTATTATTCGAATAATTACCTTTTATAAAGATTTAATCATATATTTTGTATTGAACGTATTATTACTAGGTACGGTCAATACTAATATACATTCAAAACATTTTCAAATTTAACAAAGAATCAATATAAGATATATAGGTTCTTTAAGTTATCAAAGGAGGGAATTCAACCTCTTATTTGTCACTTTTAAATAAGAAAAGATGACTTATAACATAATGGAACTATGTGATATAGTGAACGGTAAAAGTATTAGGGTATAAAAGAACGTTATATTTAATTACTAGGCGAGTTATCGGTATCAAGTATACAGTTTATCGTATAATTTATTCGCAGATAGTTTAATATGTAGACTATTATAACAGAAAACCAATATTGGTAAAAAACCGGGAACTTGAGAATAAAAGTTACAATAAGAATTTTTAAAAAGGATCATAACTTAAGTTATTGTTAAATAATTTGAAGAGAATATGCGGTCGAGAATAAATTATTGACAGAGAAAACAAAAAAGAGAGAGAGGTTCTGCAAGTTATGGTAAGGGTCGTTTTCGTAAACGTTGGTGAACCGGTATTGGCTAGATTTATATTTTATATGGCGCGTTGGGAAGCGTATTATACGATGTAAACGGTTATGAATTAGTAAAGTTCATGTGTTATACGATGTATTAGGAGGCGCGTTATACGATGTAGGTGTCCTGTAATTAGTAAGTTGTATCCGTTATAGGGTGTGTTAAAAGGTGCGTTATACGAACCGCGTCTAGTTTGCGCACGGCCTGCGCCTTTTGCGGAAACGGCCTGTATTTATTATTCATACGGCCTAATACCATAATTTTTGCGGTTTTAAATGAAATAGAGGGGAGGGGGTGTGTATGTTATAAACTTAGGTTATTGGCTATTAATTCTATAAGTTCCGTACCTGTATACGTAACAAGATATGTAGTACCCGGTCCGGACGCGGTCCGGGCGCGATCCGCAAATATTACGTGTAAAGGGACGTGACGAACTGTGTACAAATAGTGTATATAAGTCTTATATAAATGACCTCCCGAGCCTTCTCAAGTCTTCCTCTTTACCTCAATTGTTAACTATATTTGGCACCTACTTGGAATTCTTTCGTAGGTCGAACCAAACAGTATGCAATAAGTTTCTCATCCAATGTATCAAGATAATAGACAAAGAATATTCTCCTTTAGGTTTAATGTTTCATGTATTGAAATCGGTTAAATTAATATTAGGTTTATCGTAAACTCAATATATTTATTATTAGTATATATAGGGTAATTTCAGGTATTCAATACAAGGGTATTGCTCCATTGAAGATCGCGCTTCGAATCAAGCTTGTAATCTGTAACCTTTTCGCTTTACTTAAACCCTCGATCCCTAGAATCGATTCAATACTCTATTATATTATTGTTATTATTTTAAATATCTAGTTGTAACTAACTTTACGATGATCAATGAACTAATCACGTTCATCTTATCATAACCGTCGTAAGTAAAAAGCTAAATCGATTCAAATTCCTTTATATAACGTCTCTTATGCTCAAAAATTTGCGTCAAAAATTAATTACGTGATAGAATCCTCATCAAAATCATTCTGGAATACAAATTATCACTCACAAAAGTGCCAAATTACTCACTAATATAAGAATAACTTATCAGTCATTTTATTTTGGAAATTTATTGTTCTATTTCTTTTGTACTTGCTTACTATTATTATTACAAGTCTGATTATAATTCAATCCATTAATTACAAAAATCTATGCATGTCCTTCTCAAAGTATTATTTATCACATAGTATGAGTATCCGATTACTGCGGGTATGAATATATATATAAAGAAAAATTACAATATAAACGTTATGAAAATGTATAGGAATAATGAGTAAAATAAAAAACAGTCAACATTAATTTTGTAACAAACATGAAAAATGGTATCATTTAGTAATCGAAGAACTTATCAATCGTTTCGTTGTATTTTTCGGTCGTTTCCCATGAATTTTATCAAATGGAACAAGCATTAGGAAATACTTTTCATGAATGTTACGTATGGTAATTATAAGGTGATTTATTTATCGATACACAACTCTAATGATAAATTACGAAAGTTGAGGTTAATCGAAATTTGGAAATGTATTAGCAATGTCGGTGAAACACACTATTATTATTTAATTCAGAGGTTGAATTTTTTTTTAGTTCGTACGGTTGGTTTTCTCGTATTTTTCCGTTCTTTTGAATAGAGGTTTATAAGTTATCTGAATCAAAAACATTCTTTATTAACGTATTCACATATTTGAATACTTGCATAATCATAATATTTTGTTGACGTATCTTTAATGCTTGTTACATTAATACGTCGTGCTGGTCACTGTCCAAGGTTTATCCATATTTCGTTTTCAATAGCGATACACTATTCATACCGTTATTTGGCTTTGTAGAACCATTCAGAAATCCTAGAAATTAATATATTCATGTTGAAGTGTGTGTAGTAAACATATATATTGGTTTCAAATCAATGAACTGACTGTTTTCAGTTTTAAAACACCCATTTCCTGAACGTTTGACAATGTTAATTTATGAAACACGTCCTAAACAGATAAATTTAACATTTTGTCTCTTTTTAATTATAACTGTTGGTAGAACTATATCGTTTAAATGTATTCGGTTCGAATCGTGGTTGGATTAACAAGTGTATTGCATTGAAAGAAGTGATGTGTTACTTTTATGTTTGGTAGACCGCTAGCTAGTCTGTACAATAACTTGTATTGGCTACAGCGTAGCCAATGCCAAAAATTGAACAAGGTACTTGACTTGAAGTTGATTAGAATGATCAACTTATAATTAGTATAATTAAATTAACAGTACTGAAATTAACTACTGTCTCATCACTATTAATTTTTTTTTTGTTCGCATGCAGCAATATAGTTAATTACTAATTATAGGTATTCATTAAACCTCTATCCATTCCTATTAGCAGTAATATTCCAATCCAAGTCTGCTTTAGATCAAATTTCATTCCGATTCCAGCCCTTTATACCGCAGTTCTAAACATTCACTTACACTTTTCTTATACTAAAGTTGATTGTTTAAAACATACACGTAATAAATTTTATACCCTTAGCCAATATGTGTAGGTACTCTTTTTTTATACTATTAGAACACTAGTCTAACGGTTTTCTAGGGTATTTGTCTTTCTCTTCATTACGTGTCAGGCGTACCGGTTGATCTACGTATAACTTAATTCGTATTATGAATTCATTATTATCCACATACCTACCAAAACGCCTTTATGCGTAGCTTTATTCATGACATCAGTAAGTTTATCTTTACCATTAATTTACCTAAGTAAGTTGATAACCTTAACTTAGTATAACTCCTGCCGTACCGTGAAATTTATAATTAAAAACCTCGTTTGAAACGTTCTGAACTTCCCAAAACACTTGTATAAAATTCAAAAATTTATATAAACGACTACCGGTATCTAAAAAGAAAAACCCCATTTAAATATTTATAATCGTTGATACATTATTCATATAACACCTACCATTATACCATTAACTCTAAATATAAAGATATTACATATGACGTGGTTATATCGAATAAATAACTAATATAAGAGGTAACTCATATTCATGAATAATATATAGAGTCTTTTTGTGTTGATTACAATCACCTAAATTTAAATTTATAATGTATAGTTAGTTTTATTAAAAAAGAATTCAATCGTAAAATTATTCGTTTATCGTTTTTATATTCACTGATACCATATTACTACCTTTCATTCTACTCTTTTCTTTGCTATTAAGCAGGTTTATTGACTATATCAAAACGCTTCGTTGATAGGTCTTTATAGTTGTAAAGTAGTAGATTCGAATCGTAAAACAGTCAACTTAAACCATGTTACACTTGAACGTTATTTCAAGATTAACTGATTTTAATTAGGATGTGTTAGTACGTTTTCTTGGAAAGAATTTCGGAAACGTAAGTGTTTTTATACACCTTTTACATTGCTATTTGTATAGAAATTTCACCTTTTACCACCTGCAATCCTAGAAATAAATTCCATATTTTTTTTCCATTTCAAGTCTTTGATTTATATATAACTATAAACTTAATCTACCGTACCATTGAATTAAGTCATTTTTGATGACACCCTTAGCAGATTCACAGTATTTTAGTTGGCTAGGGTACCCCCAGCTCCCTCTTTATTAATCTTTACATAATACCCTAATAGGTAGCTTTTTAACATAGCAGTTTATTCGTATGATTAACCTATGAATGTCTTCAAAACTTTTCAAGGCTTTCTTCGGTATAGCTTTCGCTATAATATTGATTGTATTGTTATTGCCGTCAATTTATCGGGATTCCTTGATTACTTTGCTTTTGTAGGTTTTGAGGAAAGATATTACGTCGATTATGACACGTTGTTTATTATTAGTTTTGATCTTGAAAAGAAATTCAAATAGGGGTTTTCAATCGAAATATAACGACCTGTATTAATAGAGGTTTGAGATGTTTATTTACGAAATTAAGGGTCTTATACATGGATACTCCAATATCGAAATCGGTTATTATACCGTAAACTTCGAGAGCAAGTAATTTATGTATCACTCGTTTGAACTAAATATAGGTTTAATGGACCAGGTTACTGGTAAATAGTAACTGATCATCCTGTAATTTATAACTATATAGCGATTGTTAAAAGGAAATTGACTGTAATGATAAGTCAGTATTTTTTTTAAAGAAAACCGGTCATAAGAATCATTAACTTCGCCTTCAACTGTTTAATAGTAACCATACTTATCCATTAGTCTCAGTTGTTTTTAGGCTATTTTGAATATTTATTTTATTTATTGTAATCCTTATGAACTCAATTTTAAATTCGGAACCAAACTAATATATTGTATAATGTTTTTGATTTTTATAGAATTGAAACATATTTTCCGCCACGAAAGTTTATTCGCATGAATATGCACACGCACATAATCAATTTTACGCGTTTTACGCTTTTACCTTTCACCTTTTACACGTGCTTTTTCTCTACTGTTATTCTTTTTAGTACCTTATTTTCAAGGGAACTAACAATTATATTCCTGGCGTAAGTAGACGCTGGGCGGGGACTGAGATGGCCGTATTATGCTGTCATACTAGGGCTGCAATCCACACGCTTACGGATCTCTAGATTGCGGGGCATACTAAGGTCTTGATTGGAGGGATGTCGCGGGGTGCTGTAGGCGTATACGGACCTCAGCGAAGCCCACGTTACAATCCCTCCCACCGGTATCTACAGGACTCTTTCGTAGTAGCGAGTGTAACTTTTGCAGTTGTAACTATCAGGTGATAGTAAATTACAAAAAAAAAGTTACTGCGGACGCATTATTTCAAATATTTTTTATCCTTTACGAAGGTAGTTTTATTGATGTTAGCTACGCCAATATTTTCGCTTTATAAATAGAAATTGAATTATTTTAAGTAAATTTCATGAATATCATCCATATGCATTGAAAATCCGTTGAAATTTAGATACCTAATTTTAATTAAAGTTGCGATCGGTTTGTAATTCCTGAATATCGAGTCTGAAATTGTATGTTATTTTGCCATTTTTTCAGTTTTTTTTTATATTTCATATTCATCGGGCGGTGCCTACTATAAAGCCAGTATAATACCCGGATAATAATGAACTAAGTGGAAATGCTGACGAGAAGGCTTGAAACTTCAGTTTTATTACCTTATAACAACTACTACTCAATTAAATTCATTGCTTGTAAGTTATACTCCTTAAACTGTTGAACGAACAACTAGATATCTTATTATATAAATACATGAATTTACAAACGTATCTTCCACACCCGTGGTTTATTTCCGTGTAATATGCTAAGCATAGATTTTGAATTCCGATGAAGCCTTATATTAACCGGATCTGACCTCATTTCGTGGTATAAACCTAACCGTATTACAAATGTAGATCTAATTTGTATAACGTTATCTATATGCCTCGTGAAAAAACGACGTACCACTAGATACCTCAAATAGGTTTCTGATCCATTCTACTAATATCAGAAATAAACGAAGTTTTTGCTAGTAAAATACATCAATGGGTCAAATTTTTAATGGGAAACCGGACCTTAAATCATCCTTCCAAACAAGGCCTCAATGTACCCTATAGTTTAGAGACTTGTATAACGGGCGTAAAACTAAAGCTTTAACCGAGCCGTACTACAAGGTCGTAATAATTCCCGTTCGATGCCTACTCGTAAAAAGAATCAAATAGCAGCTATAAAAGAGAAAAATGACCTGTAAAATACATATGCGCTAGTTGAAATCCCGTGGAGATAAGGAAGATATATTTTACAACTAGTTCTGTGAGTAAACTTTGTATTATGGGCGGCAAACCTTGGGATTGAAAAAGAAGGTAAAAGAGTAAACATTATCAAGCGGTTCATATATGAAGAATCGTTATCTGTACATATCCAATGGTATTCAAAAATAATTTGAAAGGTCAAACCCTAATAAGCCAGCACAGCGCCTGTATAGGTAATCACGATTCGAAAAAAAAAAATTGAATTAATCAATAAATCAATCGAGTCGTTATGCATGAGACTTCATAATGAAGGCTTTTGAAAACATTAAATCGTAAAAAGAACACCAGAATTAGTTCTATGGTAATGCAAGTCTGGAGGAACACGTTGATACAAGTAATGAGGGATATAATCGTTGGTTGTGAGGGCTGTTCTCTGGATATATCGCTGCGCGAGTAGAGCACCAATCCTACGACGATTTTTATTGTTCAATGGTAGTCGACAGAAAAAGCTCAAGTGGTGGTAAAACCGATTAATAATGTAGTGGTAGAATAGAGTGTATGTGAAGTGAAGGTGTTGAGAATAACTTGACTTCATTTTTTTTGGAATGTGAGTACTGTTAGGGTTTACAGTTCAGGCCTCAGACCTTCTGAATCAAAATGGTCCGTGCACTCATGCTAAAAAAGTTGGTGTGAGATCGAATATGGTTGTTTTGCTATTACAAAGCAAGCAATTTGAATAATAAGTAAATCATTAATTTATATACCTAATATAACGAAGTTTATATACGTTTCGTTAATTGATTGAAATAGGACGTTAATTATGGATTCTATGACGATTTTGAATTCCACGTACGATTGACAAGTCGAAAGTCAATAAACATTTACTTTTGTTTTGTCTATATAGTAGTTTAATATACCGTATAAATGTTTTGAATTTGTTCTTGTAGATTTTTAAGTAGCTTCATTAAAATAATATTTTGTAAATGTGTCACTGATTGCATAACCATATAAGAAATTTGACAGCCGTTCAAATGGAACCGTCTGTTAATAGTTGTTACTCAATATACTACTGATACGATTAATAAACGTTAACTGTTTTTCTAGACCATTGGCGATTTCGTGAGAATATAATCTTTGCCTTTATTATTATCATTTTTTATAATTTAACATGATTTTGCATTTGGCTTATCGGTGGCTTTTGCCTGAATTTTGTGAATAATTGGGGATTGTTACGGTTTAGATCATATTTGTGTACGAATTATATAAATTTTCATATATAGTGTCCATAAATTTCGATCATAAAGTTTTTTGAAAGGTTTACCCAAGATTTTAAGAATATTTTATGTTAACTTTGATAAACAAGTTTTCATTATGTTTTTCTTTTTCAATTATCCAAGTAGTTATATAAATTCGTTACTATATATACTTACTATCATTTTTTTAGATGGTTTTCT
The DNA here is from genome assembly GCA_038502455.1 of Anisogramma anomala. Lineage (NCBI taxonomy): Eukaryota > Fungi > Ascomycota > Sordariomycetes > Diaporthales > Gnomoniaceae > Anisogramma > Anisogramma anomala. The sequence continues at coordinate 9,883,720 of JASMMZ010000002.1, read as the reverse complement.
TTTGAGTATTTGGTTGCATCACCGTTATTTTATTAGCTAATCATTATAAAAAGGGAGAGATAGAGGAGTGGAGCGTTCTATTGATCATTTCGCTTGTTCAAGGTATCTTTATCGGTAGTTGTCCCAGAATAAAATTTCATTTGGGTTATATCAAATATCTTAGACCTGTTGGCAGTTTTAATAACTACTTTTGTGTTAGCTATATTGAAGATATTAAATATTATATTTTCTTTGTTTTTATTTCGCTATATAAATACCTTAGTTTGTAATGTTAAATTCAATACATTAATTATTAAGGGAACATTTCAAGTGTTAAAAGAATTATCGACTTATCGTCTCATATATTTATTTCGCAGTTCCTTTCAAACTTCACTGCATCTTTTAGCTAGTTTCTAGGTGTTTTTAAATGTAGGCGATTACCTTGTTAGACGAGTATATGCTCGAAAAATAAGTAGCTTTGGTATTAAGCCGACAGGGCCTAGAGTATTACTCATATTTTTCACTGAGATTAGAAAATGTGTTTTCTGGTACGTAAAGATTGAAGTCACCGATATAATAATGTTATACTCTCATTAAATTATTGTATATGACTTCATAATATTGCCAATATTTCAATGTAGCTCGATAGGTGTGTGTTTGTTGTCAATTACCACTATTGTGGAATTAGTCTAGAATTTTAGTGTGGTAAAATTGGTGTTGACTTTGTAATCGATATCATTTGGTTGTCCTAGATACGAATTAATCACCAATATTCCTACAGTCCTCCAAGTTTCTTTCGCCGACAACGAATTAAGAATCTTAATGTTATGAAAAGATATTACTCAGTTCACGATATAATGAATGATTTTTTGGTCTATGTAAAAGACGTCAACTATGATATTTCAATCAAAATCCTTGTTTTCATTTAAAGTAAACTCCAAATATTGAGAAACTTAAACATAAATTTGGTAGTGGTAATAAATCTTGTCCATAATTTTCAAGATAAAATATATCACAATTTCAAACCGTACGAACTTGTACGTTTTTTGAAGATTTTTGACGTCTGGGTCATTCAATCGTCAATATAACTAAAGTATATTGGATTTCGTCGAGTTTATGACCGTTGCATGTAGTTTATGAAGTTGAAATTATAAATGTCGCGATTTCCAAACGCAAGGAAGCTTTCGGTTTAATTTTTATTCTAAATACTTATTAGAGTTCATATTAACGTTACCGTCGAGGAGTCTTATGTTTTTAAAGTATATTACAAACGCGGTAGAGGATGTAAAGATATCGAAGGTGGTTAGCTGAATTACTATTTGTATAATCATTTAGTCTAGTGAATATCGTTTCGTAACCGGGTCCAAATCAATTTTAACTTTTCGGCGTTTTAATCATCAATCTTCTTAATGGTAGTATTTTTCTATCATTACGCGATATATTACAAACATCTTCTTTTCGCCTACATTGTTGCCTCGTATTGTACATAATGTTTAAAAAGGAATATTTAGCGTGGAAATTATAGAGTTTAAAGGCGTGTAAAGTGTTAGTCGTTTGATTGTTATAACGAAAGTATGAGGTTTTGCTTGTCAGGCGGTATCAAAATATATAGTCAGTTATCTATTGTATTACTTTAGAAGCAATATATTTACGTTAAGCTATTTCCTGGAACATATTATTTGTATTTTGTAATGGATTCTAACATTCGAAATTTACATCGAAATTTAAGCAATCCTTTCCGAAAGAAGTAGAGCATTGGATATAATATATCACCTTTTATTTATGAAGTTTAGTAACGGGGTTAAGATTTGAATCGCAGCAGGATTTACCGAAAATATATGAGTTTTTGTTACCATGACAACGATTGTGGTTATGGTTACCATATAAGCTTAAGATTTGGATACGTTGTTATAGTTATTGTGGATTTTGATTCAGTGACTTTAGACCAGAATATGAATGCGTGGACCTATCGTATTTGCGGTTTATGTAATACGTAATGAAGAGGATTTCATCGTCTCAGTTACTGAAATTGTCAATTTAGGGGTACATATTAATTGAGTTTAGTGTACATCTTATTATAGTTGTGTAAGGGTATAATAATTGGATACAAAAGCCTTTATGGGTAGCATTTGAGCGTTATAAAGCGTATTTAAACTTGACATCGGCAGTGATATTCGTTTCTTCTTAGTTACAATTGTTTTTAGTATACCTTAACGATTAGATGTTAATATAATATCAGCTTGTGAAATATTTGGTTGAAGACTTTCATATGTATTTCCGCTTTTGTATTCAAAGATATAATTGTCGTTCATCGTATTAAAACCTAATATATATGTCATTATGAATGGTAGATGTTGTATTCGAAGTAAAATTTCATTCAATTATAGATTTAATAGATAGTTCCTGTTTCGACTGCAATGGTCAGGTAATAGTTTTTATCGTAACTGGTGCAAATTCTGATTAATATTCATTGAAATCTGAAGAGCGAACCTCAATTTAGTTGTCAATATTGAAAACCAGTCTTATTTTCATCTGAAAAACATTCTAAGGTTTTGCGTTATATTTGTTTATGTTATTCTAATTATTGGAGCAATCCTGAAATTGATTGTAATCAATATTTATTATTTTGACCAGTTGAAGACGTAGGTTGCGGTGGTTGTCTCAATCGTTGGTGGTTTTTTTTCCATCAATTTAAGTTGTGGGTTTTCAAAGTTACCATTGTATATGTGATCATTAATCATATAGTTTGAGGTGTAAATTTTTATCATAGACATTATAGTGGGCTTTCGTATATAGTTATATCTTCTTAGATTCTGTGTAGTCGTGCCAAACGTAGTTATATTATCAGGAAATTCTTAAGTTTTTTGATGATTTTTTGCAATGAAACATTGGATAGTACCGACATCAATTTAATGTATGTAGTTAGCTGCCGTTGATTTATATGATTTTCCATCGCCGAACGCATATTGCGTATTGCTATGGCAGGTGGCGAAATTCAGATTACTTGGTAAATTATTAGGTTCTTTATTGTCGAGGTATAAAAGGCTAATACTTAAAGGGTTGTTGAACTTAATTGAGGATCAAGGAGTAGTTTTTTCAATGTAATGTTAATGCGTCAATAGTTTTTAGTAAGGCCTTTCCATTTTTCCGCGTGGTTTAAGGATTAGGGTTATGATGAAAAATCCTCATTTGTGATCATTCGATAATGATTCCTCTTAATCAGTTCGTAGTTTTTCCAGGAATAAATTATGGGTTTAGAAATTGTTGATTAAAATTTAATTTAAATGGCTTTTTACATAGATTTGAGCACGTTAATTGTCCACTCGTTCAATAACTTTGATAGTTTTGAAATATGAGGGTATTACAAGTAAAAATTTTGTTGGCGTTCGAGTTGAGGATGTATTAACTAACAAAGATGGTCAAATTCTTTTGAATCAAGGTTTGGCTAGTATTTCTTCCCTAGAGATTTTCGTTATACTGTTTTATGAAAAGGGGTTTGAAGGCTTTAATTTTATTTATTGATTCTTGGTTACTTGTTATGAAATAGTTTGGGTTGGAAAATTGACGTTGATTTAAGTGAGGTGGAGGTTTGGAGATTTAGGAGCGTTGTAACGTGGCTGTTTGTTGTGATTTGAGGATTTTTGATATTTTCGTTTAGGTTAACGATTGTTACCAGTTTTTTTGAAAATCTTAAGAAGTATGGGAAGTATAATTAGTGTATGAAGTAAGGTTTGAGTTGATGTTTTATCGTTGAAGTAGTTTTTCTTAAGGTTTTAGATTCAACGGTTTTCGATTTTAGATTTTGAGTAACAGTAGTAACAACTTAGTCGATTGTGAACTATCGGGGTTTTTGGAACTTAGTTTTCGTTTTTGGACCATTTAGGACTGTTACCAGTTAATTTAAAAGTTTTGCAAGAATGGTTGATTGAAAATTCCTCGGTGTTTTCAATTGTGATACGGTTGTTATTTCTAGGTTTCCGTAAAAACTAGCTCCATCTAGAAGTTTTTTATGGTTTTTGATGTGACTACTGACGTTGTTACTAGAAGCTTTTCGCAACAATATTTCCTTTACCTTGTAATAAAAAGAATAATCAGAAAATAACCTTTTGTTTTACTCAGTTTATTCGTGATTCATTCACTAAGAATTAACTAGTTTTTATTGGTCCTAGAATATTCTGCAGTTGTTAATTTGAAGTGTATTTGGAACCATAGTAGTAATATAATGATCAAATGATAGGAAGTTGATTCTTTTAAGTTTGGTAGAATGGTAGCTTGTCTCTATACTACTTTATATAGATAATGGCTTATCCTGGGACCCGCATTGAATTGAACACTCCAATGAAATCGACTTGCAGCAGTTTAGTTAACTTTGAATGCAATTAACTTGAAAGCTATTCGAACAGATAACCGAATAAGTTTTGATAAAAATTTGTTGGTAATAAATTCCTATCGATTAAATATTGATGAATACTTTCATTTTTATAGAGTTCATACGAATAAAGTAGACTAGCATATTTGGTAGGCCAAAGAACGTGTTAATTCAATGAATATGCAATATTTCAATATTTCCTTTATGGTAATGATTATAAAAACCTTAGCACGGTAAATTTTCTTTACCGAAAAAACAAAGTAAAACAGAAGTTTACCTTCTAAGTAAAATACATGGAAGAAAATGAAATTTATGATTTAAATTACCTTTGAACGTTAACTTAGACTTGAAAGGAAGTTATAAATTTAATTAATAAAGGTGGGCAAACTTCTCAACCTATTTCAATGCTGTTAAATATACATCTCGTTGATAATTCTTTAAAAACATTATATAACCTATTAATTGCATGTTAATTAAATCTTCGGTATTATTAATGAATATTATACTTCATCAAATTCAATACCATTGCTTTTAATCGTTCACAGTCAAACCACCAATATCCTGACTCTAAACTAAGTAAGAAACCTTGAGCTATTACCATATATTAGTTATTAAACTTCAACATGAATGATAACGCCAAGAATTTTAAAATATTTGAAATGAAGAGGAAAAAAATGTGGAATTTTAAAATGTTGAAATATCACGTTTTGTTGGAATGGTAGTTATTATGGTATAGTAGGTCAATTTTAATTACAATAAAGTTGATTATACTGAATTCTGGTTGAGTGTATTGTATTGTGGGCCTACTGTATTGGCTACAAATCAAGTACAGTATGCGCTCAATTCACACTAGGGCACTGGACAAGCAATTAGCTATACAAATTAGTGTTTAGATTAGCTAGTAGTCTGTCAAAACTAAAACAATACATCAATCATTTTCAATACAGTACCAGTTACTTCGATTTATCTAATTTACTACATTGAAACGATAATGTCCTACCAACAAGTTTAATAACTACAGTAATAATAGTCGAACAAAACAAGTTCCTTCACAAGTGCTAATCCAACTCTAACTATATAGACGTCGGTACAGTTAAATTGTATAATGGTGTTAATATCCCTTCGCAGTGGTTGTTTTTTGTATTCATTGATTGGTACTTGTCAATTTCTCTGTTTTCTTAGGATTTTTAAGCGCTATTATATCAATTATTAGTTGTTTTTCGTTATCGTTAGTAGTTCCGAACTTTGAAATGTATTTGAATGGGTTTTTTGATTCGGTAAAAATCACTACCAGAGTAAAAGGAATCATTAGTAGCTTAGTGACGTGTTTAAGTATTTTTCATATTGTTTTATCTGTATCGAAGCCGGTTATTACACTATAAATATTTAAAACCAATACATTTCGTGTGATCCTTTTGTATTTAACAGATATTCAGTTGATTAAGCTTCCGGTATTAATAATCGAGTCCTTTTGTATATCTTTATTAACTAGTGTCATCAGGATACCGATATATAACGACAAGTCTGTGTTGTTAATAAAGGAGCCATTCGTAAAGATTATTACTTTAGCCCTCAACAGGTCAATTGATACCATATCAATCCTTCGGTCCAAGTTTAGTATCTGTTATTCCAACATTTTGATTAATCGGTTAAAGTATTTATCCGTTAGGTCTTGTTTTTATACCGTAATAAATAGGTCTTAAATGCTTTCAGGTGACGTAAGATAGCGATATAACTGCTATATATACGTTTTTCAAAGTATCTTTGAGCCTTTTTTACATAGATCTTATCAATTGAAACCAAATTAATTATTCGGCTCCTCTGGTTAGAACTGTGCCCAAAATTAATACTAAAAATACGGATTAATTATCTGCTAAATTTGAATTACTTATATTTCACAAAGATGACAACTGGTTTAGTATTCCAAAACATTAAGCTTTTAATTGCTTATTATTCCGTTACCATAAATCCAATAATTTTAACGCAAAGTGTATAGTTAATATACATGTTTACCAAGGTGAGCTATTTCTATTACTTTATCAATAAGCACAGGTCGTTGGTTATAGATGTTATTCCTAAATGTGACTAAAAGTACAATTGATAAGTTAAAAACCAATAGATTTTTTCTTTAGCTAGTTTGTATAATAGATTGATATATCGTATTACCGTCTCCGAAAGGTACCTACGACGTAACTATTATTATAACTCCAGCAACACGATCCGCTATAAGTCGGTTGCTAATTACGTATATGTTCACATTATATCGGAGCTATCAAGAGTACACTTTTCTCTAGTCTTAGCTAAAAAACTTACTACTAAAGCGACCATTAATTTCTAGTTAATCTTATGAATCGATGGCAACGACGTAAATATCTAGTCTTTGTCTTTATTACTGTATCTTTAGGAGATTAAACTTGGTTATTCGTACAGCCGCCCAGTAGTCTTACTCTCAACCACGTATATCATTCTCAACCTAAAAATTTTAACATTCGGATCTTAAAGGTTGAAGTTGGCTTTAAGCACGAACTATATAACTTATCGAGTTAAAAGTACGTCAATCTCAATCCTATCGTTTTTCTAACAAGGTCTACCAAAAGTTTTAATTATATCTTATACCAGAAGCGTTACAACTAAGTATTACAAGTTCTTTGTTTCCCTAGTAACTGAAGTAATATTATAGATCCAGCCAGGTATATATTTCCCATCCTTCATGTTTCTCCTTTTTAGTAGTCGTCCACGTCGAAATCCTTTTATTAGCTTTTCGATAATTGAAGCAAAATAGTTATATTAACTTCTTCGCTTAATTTCCAGATTTTCGTTTCTATCGCTTGTCGCCTCAATATACAGTTAAATTTGGGGACTATGAAAATTTATGAAGATCTCAACAGTTTTACCAACTACTTTAAGATTAACAATTCTCCACGTCTCATATAGCCAATCTCTTTACCAGGCCCCAGTCTCATGAAAACTGCGCTTCGCAACAGCAAAAAATATATCGATCATCATAGGCCGTTGCTGGTGTTGAAGAAATCATTAACTTAATGCTATACCAATTCCTACCGCATTATTTTAAATACTTTACTGTAATGTACAACTCCCTTTTAAATACTGTGTAATACTATAAATTCACATGTCAGGCGTAAGTACGCCGTAAAGTTCAATGTAATTAGTACTAGGCTCTTAGTGTTTACAATATCATTCCAGCGTTTTACCGCTGTTTCAAACTATACCTCCTAATCTGTAAAGCTTTCAATATCCATCGTAAGTATATCATACGCTTTACGAAGTAACGCGTGTACCCTTTCGACCCGTTCAATACTCTAGTAAGCCTTAACAAACACCTATTTATACCGAATTCTCATTATCTTAACGTTTACATAAAACTCCGACATCGCAAAGTGAATGTTAAAATCGTAGATTACGACGTTAAATAGGTTACAGACTTTTAGTTATAGATCAGCTTCCTGATGACCCTAATTAATAAAGATAGGAAAAAGAACCAGTTTAGTATTAACAGAAGCTTAATCTATTAGATCTCTGTGAAAGGAGAATTACACGAAACGTGTTAGTTTGAATAGTTGACGGTATAATGGCTGGCTTCTACGAATATATAGAAATATCAAAAATATTTAACATCTTTACTAAGAAACTAAAGATTTCTTTTATCCCGGTGATGATTTGTATCAACTCGAAAAACCTATTCGAATACCAATCAAAGTTCGAAACTACTAGTGAAACACACGTAATAATTGATTCATTATCACTTAATAATTTTTATAAAAGCAGGGAAATTGAAGATTTTCGATGAATTAATAGTAAAGACAATCCCTTTGATGTCATAACAAAGATGTTGCCAAATAAGGCCCTTGCAAGATTTTTAGACAGCAATATGCTGACTATACGTATTGAGGGTTATAGAGATATGCTAGTAAATGTAGTAAGCGATAGCGACTTTTTTAATTGATATGGTTAAGTTGGGGGTCCCGTATTAGTCTATGACGGAAAACTTGTTTGCGGGGATTAATAAATTCGAAACTTGGAACTTTGGGGAAAATAGAGGAAATTAGGGTAGATTTTACTGTAGAATTCATCGGGGTTTAACTAGTTGACGAGAGCGTAATTTAGTGGAAACGGGAAAAGAGTTGTGAACTTAATTATCGTACGAGCATAAAATAAAAAGCCGCTAGTGTTGGAATAGTAGTAATCATAGTTTAATAGGTTAACTTTACTTGGCATAAAGTTGACTACACTGATTGGAGATTGAGTATATTATTTTCTAGGCCTACTATATTGACCATAAGTCAAGTACAGTATGCACCCACTTCACACTAGAGCACGGCCCAAGTAATTGGCCATAGAAATTAGTGTATAAACCGGCTAGCAATCTACCAAACCTAGAACAATACAGCAACCACTTTCAATGCAGCACCAGTTACTTCGACCAATCGAATCGACTATGTTGCAACGATAATGTCCTATCAACATGTTGAGTAACTACAGTTATAATAATCGAACAAATAAAACAAGCTCCTTTATAGGTCCAAATTCAACTCTAACTCTATCGAAATCAGTATATTTAAATTGCGTAACGGTATCAATATCCCTTCGAAGTTTAATGTACAATGAATAACCCGCGCTTGCATGTTACTTTGCCCTAATATTCTGTATAATACCATCAAAACTATGTTCTGAGTAACTATTACAAATTATCACTAGATATAAAAGACTGGAGTCGTTGTCTTTATAATGATAGCAGAGGTATTTAACTATTAGGCAATACATAAAGACGAGGTGAGCTAGTTATTATCATGCTTTAAAATTGACATCTTTGTAACAGCTACTAGACTAAGACGTTTGATACTTAGCTTTCATATCTATGACTTTACAGTATTTATCGCATTTAATATATGTAAAATTAAAGGCGGAGGGGTATTAAATATAGCATATGACCTACTTCGATAAGCACTTGATAATATTATAAAGAATTAATTTATTACATTATATATCACTAATCTAACATTTCGTTACTTTATTTTAATTGGAGGAGTTGTGGGGCCGACTTAAACTTGAGTCAAAGTATTTTTCTCCTTACGTATATTATAGATCAAACTTCTAATCCACGTTTTTTACCTTGCTATTTGTATAAACATGCAATATTTACAATCAATGTATTTAATACACTCGGGGTATTTATCATTGTTCCAATTAGCGAAATCATAATCTAAAAAAATCATATTAAGTAAGCTATGTATCCGTGATGTAATAATTACAAACGAGAGAAGAATTAAGCCAAAAAAACAACGACCTATAAGTAGCATGAAAACATTATAAAACGTATTGAAACTCTTGAACCCCCACGATAGCACGGTAAACTTATTAATGTAATATACGCCTTTTAACTCCCACATTACTTATGACTTAGAGGTTAAACATCAACCTATCTTTCATTTGATTAAGGAGGTCTATATTCATATTCGACTCTTTACTATATTGCAACATGAACAATTGCTTAATAATATTCAAGTTTATTCAGTATTAAAAGCAATGAATATTGTATTCGAAATAAATTTTGAAATCACCATTCATATTGTTATATAACACGAAATTCATTCAATTAGGAAATAATAATCCCCAGCTTATTTGGTCGGAATATTTGAAAACAATGAGTAGTAAATTGGTAACTTAATTATTATCTAACAGTAAATGTTAAAAATAGGTCGCAACTTATTATCCGAAAGGTTATACATCTTACTTTTATTCTTTTCTTATAACGCAAATTTTGATTTAAATTGTAATATTTACACAATCTATAAATGCCATAGAGATAACTTGAGGGGGAAGTATATTATACGGGTGTTATAGCATCTCAACATTTATTAATGGAAAGTGACGGTATTAATAAGGCGGGTATCTGTCTCTAACAAAGTTTGAAGGGAAAAATCTAATATTTATACCCACCGTATGTTTGCTCCTAAAACCATTACTTTCCTATTATTGGTAGTTTTGATGTTTTTGGCGAACCTGCTGGAAACGGAGGTGCGAAAAGGGTAGAAAGATAGGGTGATGAAATATATGTTAAAGATTGCTGTAAACCTAGTAATGTTTTCACTGGTATTAAAGAGCTCTTTCGTATGGTTTTTTCTTAATCGATTCGTGAACTTAAAAGTTTTCCACGTCAAAATAAATTAAACGTTTTTCGTCGCTAACAATCATGAACTATTGGGGTACAGGCGAAAAATGATTTAAGGAACTTATCTGGGCTTAATCTTGAACATGCTTTTACGAACGTGTATGTAATCATCAAAAGTCGCTATCGCTAACAGAACTTTGACTCTTACCCTTTCCGTTTTTAAGGATCTTCATCCGTAGTATATTCGTAAAGTAAATTTACTAGAGTGCCCTCCATCCGTCTTATTATTGATTAGTGAATTATTTGTTTCTATAGTTTACCCTTGGTGGTGAATTTCATGTTCACCATTTCTCACATGTCTATGGTTCTTAATTAAACCATTCAAACAAGTATTTGAAATCGTTAAATTCTTGGTCAAATCCAATTAGGTTTACGTTAAAGATAAAGTAACCAATATAATTAGTCACCTTTTCCAAAGTATAGTCTTTGTCAACGTCCGTTTGCCATAAATTTTTGTTAAAATGTTTAATAAACGTGCATCCGATTTTTTGATTACTTTTTTGCATGAAAAGATTGGAAACGATATGAATGTATGGTCTGTTTGAAGCAATCTTAAGGCTCGAATGCCTATTCACTTCTCTTTCTTATAATAAAAGTAAATATTAGTGTAAAATGAGATGTTATACATTGTATGGTGGTGTTATTTGCCACTAAAGTAGGTTTAAAACTTAGTGGTTTGCTATTCGAAATAATAGTAACGAATTAGCCGTTTAATAACTTTAGAATCTTAATAACATTTGCAATTGTTTCTTTATTTGAAAATTATAAGACTTTAAATACTTAAAACTTTGCGCGTACAATCTAAACGCTTATTTTCAAAATAGGCTTCATAAAATTATCTCAATCGTTTACCGATACCGTCTCCACTTGTAGACTGGTGTAAGCTACTGCATGGTTTATAAGCTCTCCCTAATTGCTGCCGAAAACCACTGCATAACTTATAAAGGCACTTCATAAGAGTTTTTCTTGAATTTCGCCCAAATAAAGTATAACAACCGGAAAATAACATTTTCTTCTACCTAGCCTATCTGAATTTTATTTAATTAGCATCAATCTGTATTAGTAAGCTTTTATCATTAAGATATCCCCAATTCGAATCATGGTCGAAGTAACTAATGTATTACATAGAAAGTGGTAATATATTACTTCTAAGTTTGGCTGACCGTTAGCTAGTTTATATACTAATTTGTATGACCTATTGCTTAGCTCATACCCTACGTTGAATTTAGGCACTTGAATTCCAGTCAATCCAGTCAACTTGCAGTCAGTATAGTTAATTAAGCTGTACTGCAATTTACTGCTGTTTCAATACTAACCTTTATAATCTAAATCTTTGGGTTTCATGTAATCTTTCAGTCTTTTTTACAGTTTCTTTGGTTTCTTTTTATTCTCTACTCAATTCACGATATCCGTCATTCCATAATGATAAAATAGTTATTTTGGAATGCAGTTAAGCGTGGAATGTGTATTTAATAACGTTGAAATTCGTACACTAATTGTGTTTGAACATCTGAATATACTTTTACCTGTATATCCTTCGTTTAATTGTGATAGTACATTTGAAACTATTTAAGAATTATCGTTAGATATCCTTGAGTCTTTGTTTTGATATAAAAAAATGTGCAATATTGGTCGTTAAATACTATTCAAATATACTTTGCATACCATTTTCGAATCGAAGTTGTTTTTAGAAAACCATTGGTTAAAATTAACGTGTTTTTAAAGGGTTTTTATATTCATTACGACTTTGACTCCGCTATTAAACTTGGTATTAACGATATTGAATATAATAATAATTTTGTGTTATTTTATTGTTGGGATTTATATACTTTCAAAATATTTTGAAAAGGTTCTATGATTATGAAAAGTTGCGGTGAAGCATTTGAAACCATTTTTTCCATTTATCGAAATATATACGTGGAAGATTTCGATTTATTCATATTCCTATTTTTTTTTTTTTTTTTTTTTTTTTTTTTTTTTAAAAAATTTCTAGCAGTAGATTAAATAAATATTCCTTGGTTATCGATAACATTATCAATGCAAAACCTTTTTTGTAACCACTTATACTACTAAAACGTTACTTGCGTTCGTTAGGTTCCGTAAAAATATTGTATTCTTTTCCTCCAGAGAAAATCGTTTTTTACCGCTATTGATACATATAAATTTTGACCTATTACTACTTGGTACCTTCAAAATATCATGTTTTTCCAATTCCCAACTTGACTGTATTTAAGCTAATTAAACACTGATTATTGTGGGTAGGTTTCCGTGAAATTATGTTATCAATTCAAATTTTCTTCGAAATTAAAAATATACTATGAATAAAGTCGATAATAGATTTTAAATTCAAGAAACCGCTTATCGGTTTTCATTCAATTTATTGCTGTATAACATTGGTCCATGCCAATTGGGTACATAGACACCACACTAATTTTATGCACGTAACACCAGACAGTTGGTATTGCATTAGCCAATGCAATGTACCAACATATGGATCATGACCTAAAACCAATATGTTCAAGTTTTTTACACACGATATCATTCGACTATAAGTAAATATCTATGTACCTATAGTTTATGCGGCGAACTTACCGAGTAACAAACTTTGCAAACAAACTCGTCAGTAGGCTCGTGTAGCCACACAACGTATAATCCAGAGACGCCAATATTATCCAGCCCATGCTTTTCCCCTTTATATTGATTCTTCCTGACAATGTGTTCAGAAAGTTCCTCCTCGCCTCTACCAAAAATGACAAATCTCAGGATCCACCAACCATCTCCAGCATTTGGGTTAACAAACGTTAAAATCATATAACGACACCCCCAGCAGCCTTAGCAGGTTAATCATTACATCAGAACATGCCAAATGACTGGTATATGACACTTGAACCATGAATCATTTTTTTAAAAGAAAAAACAACATATATTGAAATACATAGTACGTATCCCAAGTGAAATTTGACGCGAGTCACAAAAGTTTGACGTTTTCATCAAACTATTGTAATAGGTGAAGTTTCGCCGAATGGCATACCAAGCTAGATTAGCTGAGTATGTGCCATCTTGGTACTGTATGGTACATAGTATGAGATTCCTAGTAGGGAGGTGGTGGCAGGGGCGGTCCGTTCTAGGCTGCCCAGGCGTGATGAGGCCGGCATTCGGGTCCGTGAACCTTGGCTTAATTCTCATCCAGTGCCAATTCTCGTCGTGATACATTGCCACTGCTGACAAGTGCCACTACAATATGCAACTACGGATAAATTTTACTGCCTTACATATAGAAATTCTATAGCTTTATTAATTACCATTTGATCAGTTTTTGATCCCGTGGATCTTGAATTCTCAATCGTATGAATCATGTCTTTCAAGACGACGCTTTTGTACACCGTGCGAAAAGTTGAATTCATACAAATTATGAAGTTTGAAAATTACTCGTTTTCCTTTTTGCGAACAGTCGAATAGTCATACATGTAAAGATCAATTCATCACCTTCTGAGCAAATAATCATCCCTTGGCGTTTTGGCTTCATTGGAAATTAATTGATATTGCAACAATGTGTGTGTATTCATGCAACGGGCTGTACAGTTTCTTGCGTTAGGTACTGCCCCAGATGTTCCCGTATACCTGGTTAGCTTATCAAACCTACAGACTATTATATATATTTGTGGCCGCACAGCGACCTTTTTGATGTATGTTACGATTCCAGCAAGCCGTCTACCCTACCAATCTACCCACAACTGTTGATGTGTTCTTACGGGTTCTACGTATTAGCCAAAACACAATTCATCGGATCACACAATCCCAATTTGACACAGTTACTATCACTTTTCACCATCGTCTATTCATTGATAAACGAATGCACTGTCGTTATGGATCTTCAAACCCTTCTGTTCCTCCTTATTGGGATTCACCTTGCCCAAGCACTCCCAGCTATCTCTCTTCGTGGCACCGAAACCCACGTATCCAAGCGCTTCCTGTCGTCTCGAGCCAAAGGAGGATCTGTAGCCGCACTCGCGAATCCACCATCATCAGGACATCAGACTCCACAAAACTACGAATTCAAATTCCGACTGCCGCCCAATCGTGGAGTTGGAAACGCCGTAACGGGCACATTCTTTACCAGCAACCTGATCGAACTTTTCGTTAAGGCTTATAAGAAAGACACCCGTGCGAAGGACTATTCCTACCTTCGGGATGCCGAAATTGAAGTACGGATTACATTTGATTCCAGTCAGTCCATAGCCTACGATGCTGTTGCCATGTTCAATGTGCATATTGGTAGTGTGGATTTTGGAAAACACTATCTCTATAACATAGAGGACCAACGTGGGATGACAATATCTCTTAGTTCCAACCAAGTGGAATTATATGAAAGAAATCTGATACAAATTTTGGGTTATAACCGGGACGAGCCAGAACTTGAAATGATTGAGGACTAGCCTGTATTCTAGATTTTCGACAAAGAATAGGGATGAGTAGCTTTTATCGTGGTAGGCAATTCGAAATCTGGTAGTTGAAGGAGGTAGATAAAATATTGAAACTGTTGCACCATTCTTGAGGCATTGCATGCAAAGTAATATCAGTTTCTTTTGCACTGTAATACGAATATGTGTCGCTGTTGGTAGGTCTTTATCGTTGCAACATAGTCGATTCGAATGTCTGGTCGAAGTAACTGGTGCTGCATTGAAATTGGTTGTGATTTTTTTGTTGTAAGTTCTAAGTTTGGCAGGCCGCTAGCCAGTCTGCACACTAATTTGTATGGCCAACTGCTTGGCCCGTGCCCTAATATGAAGTGGACATCTACTGTACTTGACTTGCAGTCAATACAGTCAATCCTACAAACAATTCAGTCAACTTGCAGTCAGTACAATTGACCAACTATCAGTATAGTTGACTTGACTGTACTACAATTAACTACTGAGCCAAAACGAGCGACTTTTTGTATTATGCGCTCACGCCAATGTGGCCAATCACTAATTTGTGGTAATGCCTGAAGTCCCTCTTTGCTCCGTCGACCAAACCCCTGTTAATTCCAATTTATTTTACACCCAAATTGACTTCAATTACAACCCTTTGCCCTACATTTTCGAGTCTCGACTTCCTTAACTCCCGTACACAAGTCCTTCATCATACATTCACGCACATTGCAAACTTATACGTTACCAATTGCGTACCTTTAAACAAGAAATCCGAATATGCTTTTCGTACAAACTACCACTACCACTATTACCTCAATATTTTTCCAGTTTGCCAAGGTATCCCTATTTCTTCACGTCACGTGCCGGGTGGTATACGTAGCCCTCGATCCGTACAATCAGCTTACTATTATCTACAAACCCTTCTAAGGTGTTATCAGACGTATCGTTAGGTATAGCGTTAGCGTAGTAATCTGAACCGTCAATTAACCTAAATTGATCAATTTCTTGAGCTTCGTATGCTGTCCTTCAAGCCATTACGTTTCTTATTCATTTTTTTGAGTTAATTATTCCAACCTTGAAAAATATCAATAAAGGCGCTGGAAACTACTACATACGACTATAGATATTTGAGGCAGTCCAAATTATGACGTGATAATCCTTAACGTGTTATAGCTTAATATACCAATAAGAAAGTTAGTTATTATATCGTATAGGTTCGATACTAATATACTTCGTGTTATGCGTTTCAATTTAACAATGATCCAGTATATAGAGTTGCTCGTAATTGTAAATTACCTATTCATTTTATATTCATTAACGGATATTATAAGAGATTCGATTGATAATGTAAAGTAAATATTATTTTTGAAACAGTACTTTATTGAAAAAAAAATCTGATATTCAATTTACCGATACCATATTAATACCTTGAACCGAATTATGTAATTGCTATTGAATATATTTATTTATATTGGAATAGTACTACATGCAATATAGTAGGTCAACTTTACTTACAGTGAAATTGACTATACTGAACTGCAAGTTGAGTGTATTGCTTTGTATAGACTTAACGCATTGGGTGTAAGTCGAGTGCAATACGCTGCACTTCACACTAGGGTATGGGCCAGGCAATTGGCCTTAAAAATTACAGTGCAGACCGGCTAGTTGTCTGCCAAACCTAGAACAATACATCCACCACTTGACTAATGAAATACTATTGCTAGTTCCACCAATCGAATAGACAACGTTGAAACAATCTAAGGCTTGCGAATACTGATCAGTGCTTATTAGGTTAATTCTAGATCGGCTAAGTAGAAGAAGAAGCTGCTTTACGGTTACGCTTTGTGAAAGACTAAGGTAGAAGAAAGATTTTTGCGAAGAGCCTTTATTGTTGCATCGGTTTTCACGGTAGTAAGTAGAGAAGACTTTTAGGTTGCGTCGGTTTTCATGGCAGCTTAGACGTAGCAATGGTATACTTATTGAAAAACACCAAGAAAATCCTCATTAATCTTTTTTAAAGACATTGAGATTGACTGTTAGAAGTTTTAAAGTTTGGCAAATTAGCAAACGGATAAGTCAGTATTACTGCGGGTACTACTATTGTAAAAACGTTTAAGTCTTATGGCCAAACAACTACAACAAATAACCTTCACCTTTTACCACCAATAACTACCTTCGACCTTACCCTTTACATCCAATCTTTATCTTTAATACACTCTTTTTAACTTACCCCACGCCAGTTCAATAGTCAAGTTCACTACTCTGAGCAAAAACACCAAGTTACGCTGAGAAATCTACTTTACGCAACTCCACGCTAAATCGCTAAGTTTCTACGCAACTTTATGGCAAAATACCAAGTCCCCACGCCCAAGATCACCAAGTACCTCGTTCGATGCGAGCTATACAAGCTAAATCGTTAAGATGGCTTTAACTGAGGTATATATAAAGAAAGTTGAAGCCCTCGGAATAGTTTTTGTTAAGCACTACGACTAATAACTCTAGATCACAGATGTTGACGAGACCTTAATTGAAGCTCGCTTAACCAATTAAGTTAGATAGTATATTATCGAAACGCATTTCGGTGATGACTACGCCCGCGGCGCCCGCGCTTTCTAAGATTTTCGAAAGTGCTTCAACCACTAGACTCTTAACATGTAGAAGATAATCCAGCTCTCGGTTAAGGCCTGGTTGAAGAAAGAGGTTACACGTCGTGGTATTTAGATTCTTAAAAAGCCCCCAGTGAGATGAGCGAAAACCTTTTTCGAACTGGCTTATCCAAAAGATTACCCTTCAGACCCTAATCCTAAAAACCCTTAAGGAAAAGAAAAAGGCGTTAAGGGATTTTAACGCCCACAAACACGTTTGAAAGGACCTTCACTTTACCCTAAGCTAACTTAAGCCTCTTTACGCTCTGGCGATAAGGAACCTATTGATCTGCTCGGAAGTCCAGCACCACTACGTAATAGCGCGGAATATGATTTTAGCGGCGATAGGGCATGTGAAGCGGCGGCCGCCCACGCGGCCAGGGGTATTGATGTTGGCGCTTTACACCAGTTAATTAAGCAAAATTGTTAACCATTTCAAAATCCTTAGGTACCACTAAACCACCAAGCCCCTTAAGAAACTTTATCCTTTATATTTGTCTACGCGCGAGAGCTTATACCAGGTTCTATTACAGGACTTTACCCCTCGAATTAGGAGACTAGCAATTACCTTTAACACCGTGCCTTGGAAGCTTTACTACTTGAATTACCAGGAAATATTATTTAACACCGGGATTACTATCACGACCGTCCTCCAAAACCTGTTAAAATATTTAACATTAATTATAAGTTGCTTATAAACTTCGACAAAATTGGAAACGACGCAGAAAAGTATGATAGAAAATCCTATAACCTTCTCAACAGTAAGATAATTCTTTTTTTAAATATTTGTAAATGGTTCAAGGTTCCCCCTTTAAGTTTTCACTTACTATTCTCCGGAATCGTTACAGGGTACGCCGATAACTAATACCTAACCTTCCTTACTAGAGGTGCCTCATTTTGCTAGATTTACGATAGTATAAGGAGCTACTTCCAACATGACGTCCACCTTATGTAATACAATACAGATTGGGCCACCTCGTGGTGAACTACAATGATGGCAAAAAAAAAAGAATAGGAAAAGCTAATAGATTTTTTTAACTAAATGTTTAACAAGTTGATGTTATGCCAGAAAGTAATGAGGAAAGTTTAAGTTAACAAAGCCACACTTCGCGAGTAGGTATAAGTAGCAGTTACGGGTGTTAACTAGTTCAAATCCATTTTACAACACCCAGATTCCACCTGAGAAGGCCTTTTTAGCCAGTTGTATTCCTCATTTTCTACCGCAATAACGCGTATACCAAACTCGTTTGGTATGTACCCCTAAGTCGGTAACTTCCTTGATGTAAATAAAAAAGATTTTATTGTGGCTAACTACGACGACCGTAGGTATGGTTACTGGTATCTTTAACGTTTTAATCTTGGCTTACTAGCCCCAAATTAAAGGTAGTAGTTACGTTAACGCTAATAAGGCTAAGATTTAGGCCAACCAGATAACCGTAAGCATTATCGTCGCAATAGTGGTAAAATATGATGGATTTGTAACAAGTCCCACTATTAGTTAATGCGGCACCATTTCACTGATTGTAATAACAAGAAGGCAGTATATTACGCATAATACCCTACTTTTTTTGAACAGGTTTACTTGGACCAAATTATGAACTTCGAGGGTGACGAAATAATTAACGGCGCCAATGCCCTTAAATAAATCAAGTAGTATAAAGATACTACTTTTAGTACGGTCTAGTAATTAACCAACTACGCCTTCCTGTATCGTTCGAGTGGTGAAGATCTTTACCTTTGATTTAACTAATCATCTACCCCCTTATACATTTTTAATCTTTGCGATCGTTATGCGGACCATATATTTTAATGTTTTATACTAGATAGAGGGGTAATAAGGTACTCAATAGATAGCTATTCGCTATATATGGCGCTACAGAGGGAAAGCACTATAGTTATCAAGATTAATCGCTACGATATTGTTAAAATTAAAGTTGGTTTTAAATTAGGAAAATAAATATCGTATTAAATGATAAAGGTAGTTTAAATTATTATGGAAATAACTACCTTTAATAATTTTAAGTCCCTTACCTCTTTTTCATTTGGAGGATACAAAGACCCTTGGCGTTAACGTCGATGTTAGCGTAAATGAGCTGGTTAAAAACGGTCAAAAGTTATTATTTACTCTTAAGTGAAGGTACTAATAGTTTTATTTTTAAGTTCTCATGGTCGTTGTGGATATTACTATATACATTCACAGATAGTATACATAGGCCAAAGAGCAGTGCACTGTATTGCAGGGTGTACTCCTATAGTGTGCACGGCAACGTGTCACGCTGCAGGCTGCACTCTTACAAGACGCAAAGTTCATCATGCATGAATCGGTTTGGAATGACTATTTCAGGCCGACAGCAATACATGGATCAGTTTAGAAAAAGTATGCCAGAGTAGTACGCTTTGGGTAGAAGGCTTATAAGCCATTACCTATAACGTACACCTTTAGATGTTTTTTCTTAGATTATTTTATTTTGACTTAATTTACTATAATACCAATCATGTTTTAATTACTTTTTTACTTGCTTTGTTTTACATAAACAATTACCTAGACCCTACCGATACTGATCAGTAGCTAACTCGGTCGACTTCAGATAGCTTAGGAAAAAAGAGACAAATATACGTTAAATACTTATAACGGGATGCTGTAGCGGTCTTAATTGTTTATGCTCTAATACTTTGTTTTTATAAGAATTATAGGCCGACGTGTATAAAGACTATAAAAAGTAAGTAACTTAAACAAAGAAAACTTTAACACGATATTATCAACCCTTATTTAGCGCTTTATCTGCTAAAAGCCTTGTTACGTTACTATTAACCCTTATTTGGCGTTTTAACGTACCCGTGCACTTTTTGAAGAGCGTTCTATCACATACTAGGCTACGTAAGCTAAAACCACCAAGTTTAGGAACCTTTCGTTGGAACCCATTTGATATTTTTTACGAAACATTCGTTTTAGTAAAGTCTCGATCGGTTATATATAAATAAATAACTCGATCGCCTTATTAAGATCGGTTACATACTAATTAACTAACTAATATCATTTATCAAGTTTTGTTATAACACGATAATATGGATAGACTACTGCACCCTAGAGCATATAATAACTCGATATTTACCTTGCTTTTCCTAGTTTTACATATCCGTACTATTTATTTCAAGTTTGTCCAAGTTCGCCCTATGTTTCCTAAATTTAGTACTTATAACGTTCTGAGTTTTCTAGCCGTTTGGTTAGTATGGTACTACTAGCGTTAACAAAAATAATCCTAAACGTTTAACTGGTTTGCGATTACGCTTTGTTTGCATATCGTTTGAGATTTATCTATACTATTAAGCGTTGGTAAGCATTATTCCGACCGCTCCTATTACTTTATCCGGTTTATATTTGCTAAATTACCCTGAGTTTTATATATACTCAGACACATTACGAAATTATTATATTTTAACATATCGCTTAAAACGCCCTAAGAAAATTGTAGCCATGGCCCCAAATCTAATAATATTGGAGGACGCCAGCGTTTTCTTTGACATTCTAGAAAAACGTATGGGAATTAAAAACTTAATAATATAGAATATAGATATGGGTATTTGTGTTAATACTATCAATTTACCACTTCAGGAATTCAAACCCTACATTGTAAATATATGCATCTTGGCTTCTATGTACCGTTACTGAGAGGAATAAATCCAAGGACCTAACTTATTAGACGAATTCTATGACAATTTTTCGGTTTGGACTTTGGAAATGTGGTAAAAGGTAAACCTCACCATTATCAAAGCTTTACGAATTCAATTACGAACCAGAGGAATTAATACACCAAGAGGTAAAAATGGACGCTTTATAGAAGCCCTATTCGTAACAGCATAACTTACCGACGTATTAGATTAGGAGGATAAAGATTTGTATTTTACGGAATTTGTTAAAAGGTATTACCTTACCAAATTCAAAAGGCTGTTATTAAAACTATGGAGACTACACGTAAGACGGTATAGTCTTATACCTTAGGCTAGAAGCTAGAACTATGAGGAGAAAAAATGCCTACGATCCTTAAATACTACATAGGTATAATACACCCCTATATTGGTTTATACCATAGCGTAAAACCGAATACCAAATTATTCCCTAAACGTAAAAAATAAAGCAACCGGCTATAACGGAATCGGCCGAAACGTAGAGAATAACCCCACCGGTTATAACGAAGTCGGCCGAAATATATAAAACAACCCGACCAATTAAAGCAGAGTCGGCCAAAGCAGAGAGAACAACCCGCCCAGAGAATCGACAATCATCCGGAATGTAGAAAATAATCCGACTTAGTAAATGAAAAGTAGCGCGAAACGCCAATACGTACCATACGGACTAATTACTTTCAACCACGATCCCCACCGCAACCTCCTACTACATCGCTTCCCTACAAATAGGAGCAACCTTACGAAATTGACTAATTTTTCTAGACTGTGGAATACAGATAATAATTATAACGGAGAGCCGTACACCATATTATATGATGAAATACGCGTTATACTTAATATAAACAAAAGAATAGATATTAAACTATTACAATTTCACGTTATTTCACCTGATATACTTCTCGGGTAAGTTAAAAAATGGTATATATATTACCTTACACAAGTGGATATATTTACAAAGTGTTATAACCGCCCTTAATCCTGCTTTAATACCGAGATTAATTATGAGTTATACTATAAAAACTGGACCGATACTATATAGAAATTCGTAAAGAATTTGTAGGAAAATTACCGATTAAAACTATTATAAAATCCTTACCGCCTTATTAACAAAGTTTTAAAAGTGATAAATAGCCTTCGAACCAGAATACAAAAGCGATAAACGATTTATTTAAGTAGTAACAAAAGCTTATCGTTGAAACTTAGATTTCGACTTTACACTTTTTGAACCGGAAAAAGATTTAAAGGCCTTTTTTATAAGCCTTAAAACATAGTTTGAGACCTTTTTACGCCAACAAGAAAGTCTCGAATAAGTATTCGTAACTGATAAAATCCAAAACGAGGCTTGGATTACCAAAGGAAACCTTGCCGAAACAATCTACTATATTTTGGACCAGAGATTTAAGGTTTATCCGTGGTAAAAGGAGGGTCTAAAGTACAGATACTAAGGAAAAAGACTTGGTAGTAGAAGACAAGTAAGATAGTTCAGAAATGGAAAAAGCGTACCGAATATATAATAATACTTTCAGAAAGATATACGGCGCTTTATAGGTTTATAAAAGTGGTATATCGTATACGGTAAAGTTGGCTATTAGTTTATACAACACTCTGTTTACGAGTAGATTCTGATTAGAAGATAATTTCAAGCCGAATGTAATGTTAAGGATCAGATAAACACTAATTGTATAATATATGTAGCTGAATGTAAAGCTATAGATAACAGACTCAACGTTTACCTGTACGAAAATATATCCGCAAAAGACGACTTTAAATAAAACTATTCTTTCCTATTAGCCTAGAACGATAAAAACGCCTCAAGTAAATTTACCGGTTCACAAAATACCTCTTTTTTACATATTACAGGCCTGAAATACGTAAAAGTGGTGTTTAAAATCAATATGGAGTCACAATTTACGTTTTTTAATAAATAAGAAACCATATTTCAGGGTATTATACCTAATACTGGCGTAATCGATATTTCGACGGCCGGAAAGCGATAATTCGACGTACTTGTAACGAAATTTCCGATGTTTCGGCTAAACCGGATAGGAAAATACCGAGAGGCTCTGTTTAATAAAGGCAAGGCGACGTCGTTCGGAACGGTCGTTGTAAATACGCGTTTCGGATCGATTGAATTTTACGTAATGGATTTTAAAATGTTATTTCCATTTTTATTAACTGATATAAATAATCTCAGAATTAAGATCCGGAATACGATTAATTAGCTTATTCACGCCTTAAATAGCATATTCGTACCGTTTAGGTTTAAATCCAACTATTTATAGTTTTTCCCAGAAGAACTAACAATTTAAAGTATTTACTTAACTTAATTATAATTACGAATTTTATACCGACGATTCGGATACCTAGTTGCTAAACACCTTTTACGGCTGATTCACATCGTAGGCCATACAGATATAGATAAAAGCGAATTCGAGGTTATCGAGAGGTTTTCTTATAAGTATTAGCTTTATTAATAGGCCCTACGACGGTTTAAATTCCACTTTTAAAACGATATGGACTTTAACTACGAAGTAATAATTAATATTATGTACCTAAACAGTTAACCAGTTCTTTACGTCATCAATACGGTTATATTATTCTAGGCTGTTAAATTTATACGAAGCGCTTTTGCTTCGGATTATTAGAACCTTTTAGTTACCTATTGGTTAAACATTTTCCTCGAGCCGTTAAACTGGATTATGTACGACGTCGATACGGCTTTTAACTTTACCGAATAGCGTATGAATGCTCGAATAACCGGTAACAAATATAAATAAATCATAGTAAAAGCTATATAGGGTATTGGAAAGTGTAAACGATATTATTGACCATTAAAAAGAGAATATATATTATTGGTAAAAGAACTGAAGTTTGCTAGTTTTAAGTAATATATCCTTTAAATCGCGGTTAACGCCGTTAATAACACTTTTAGCCTAAGTGGGCTTATCTTTACGCTCCTTATCTTTGGTACCTACCCGAAATCTCACACGGATTGTACCTCATTACTATTTACAATGTAGAGGGTTAATACTATATCCAAGGCTATGACGGCCTTACGCTTATTACGGGTAAAATAATGTGTTCAGGGCGTTAGTTACAAGGAATAGTCCACGCGAGACTGGCGTACCAAACCTACTATTGTAATTTGATGTTTGGGTTTCGAAAACAAAAGATAAAAAAACTGGCCTTTGGAAGATTAACGTATTTAGTAGTCATAATATGTTCGTTAACTGACTTAAAGGAAAGAATTCGTTTCGATAGACAATGGTACGGGAATATAAAAAAAAAGGTAAAAAGAGACGACCCGAACGCATAGAACGAGTAAAACCGCTTATAGAACTTTAGTTAAAACGACTAATTCAAACCGACTTTAGCTTTAACTTTATATTTGAAACCAGAATTTAATCCGACTACGTTAAACGAAATCGGCTTGTTTATACCAAACCCGGTAAAACCTCTACGCCGAGGACGCCCCTTCAGCTCTAAAACCAAAAAAAAAACCTTAGAAACTTTGGTAAGTATTCCTTTATCACGTAATGGGAAATGGTAAACCATGAGCTTAACTTAAAACTTTGTTGCGAGGATATTATCACCACCTTCAATACCTTATTCATATAATTTACCTAAACGTAAATATTAGTCCTTATCGATTAAGGTGTATTTCGCTTTAAATGTGTTAAGTCAATCGTTTACGACGCTTATAAAATCTTTTTAACCCGCTTTCTTTACCAAATAAAGGATAAAGCCGAAAAGCCATACACAAAAATTCACCTGGTTGTAAAGCGTTATAACTACGAAGTCAAATTAGATATTATAACCTCATTACTCATATTGAAACTGGCTGGCTATCACCTGATCCTTACGTTCTTTACCTCCCTAAGTATTTGATATAAGCTATATATTAAATTTCAAAATATAACGTAGGCCTATATGTAATATTAAAAACGGCTAAAACGACGGATTTACGTCTATATATTCAAAAACTTTAGGTAGTATTACCAAACCGAGAAAATTTTAAGTATTTTTAAACTACTTTACAGTTTGCCCGAAGTTGGTGTTTACTAGTACGACACCTATTAAAGATATTATAAAAAACGGTTCAAAATAACCAATTCTACTTTCGACCCGTTCCTTTTAGTATTAACGTCCTTCGCAAAGGGCTTAACATTAATATGTATATAGATAAACGATATCTTAACGTTATGCAACTCCTCGTTCTTTATAAAAAATAACGTAATCAACTTCAATAGTGTTATGATTATCCTTCGAGACGGCATTTTCATTTTTACTTAGAATAGGTAATTAAAAAAGGTTGCTTTCGATACCTTAGATAGCGTAAAACGAGCCGACGAATATAACTTTTAACGTATACTCAGTCTTTAGATTGCCTTTATAGTATAATCAAAAGTAGTATTTGACCTTTTTATCGCCGTACAATATGAAACCAACTTAACGGAATATGTATATAAAGTGTTTCATAAACGCTATTTACAACAAATATAAAATTTAAAGCGATATTTATAATTTATAACGTTAGATATTTGTATTATCACGTTATTTGTTTTTACTAACAGCTTTTTTACTAATAATAACGACTATAGATTATAAATCGACTTCGTCTCTATCTTCGGTAACGAATCGCCGGCCCGGAACGGCTTTACACTTTGTATGGAGATTATCCATTAGAGCTTTACCAAGTACAAAAGGGTTACGAGGAGCGTTTTCGCTTTTAAAATCTATAACATGGTTGGAGGTTTCGATTCAAGTATTACTATAAAGATGATAATTCGCATAATTATTTATAACCTTGGTTGATACACTATCCTTTTGGTTGTTTGTATAGATTTCTTTTTCGTTTCATAAATACCTAGTTCAATTAGTTATTAGGAATGAAAAACGACTAATAATCGACATTATAGCTTTACGCAAGTTTATACAAACGCCAGGAAATGAAGGAAACCGGATAAATTGATAATAAGTTAAACATAATAAATATAATAATTGATATTACGCTTAACGGAGCCCTGAAAACACTTATATAGACAAGTACGGTATTAGTTAAGGTTATTAAAAAGGTTTTACGACCTTAATAAGGTGTCTAACAATTTTTTCGTTTATTTGGATCTGTTCGCGTTATATTATATCCACCGATTTACGATTTGCCTTCATTCAAACGAATTATTCGGTCCGACCGCTAATTTTACCTTTATTAAATACGATTATTCGCGCCGATTTACGATTTTTTTTTGTGGGTTTATTTACGATATCGTAACGATATAGATTAAGTTTGCCATTTTAAACGATTATTTGTAAAAAGCCATAACATTACTGTGTAACGTACTGTATTATGGCTGGATACGCTGTCCCAGCCCTAGGGTAATTTATTAATTAATAAAAGGAAAAGGCGACGCCGTCGTGTCCTTACCGTCCTTCCCGCCGTTTTCCCCCTTAATATTGGAGTTACCACTATCATTGTTAACGACATTATTATGGATATTATTATATATCTCTATAGATAGTAAATTTAGGTAGCAGTAGATTATGCTGTAAGATACACTCTTGACTCATGATACGATCACGTATCATAATGTAGGCTGTACTCTTATAGAGTATATGATCACGTGTCATAATACAGGCTATACTCTTACAGAGTATATGATCACGTGTCATTTTACGGGCTATACTCTTATAGAGTATATAATAACGTGATACGCTGCAGATTATACTCTTATGCGTGGAGCGGTCTAGAAGCAGGTATTTCAGAGTGGTACGCTTTAGGCGAAGGCTTATAAGCTCTCACCTGTAACGTACACCTATGGATGTTTCTTCTTGACATGCACATATATCTTTACTACTACAATACCAATCACTCTGATTACTCTTCAAAGACCTTATATTCGCGTGAATATTATAGGCTTGAGACCTTACAAACAATTATCAAAACTAGTGAGGATATGACCTTACACCTTATTGGTTATGCACTTAGGAAAAAGTATAGGAAAGGGATCACCCTCCTCGAAACGACGTACGATAAACTTATTAAACTCGCCTACGTAGTATATACGTAGGCCCCGTTTTTAAGCGGCGACGGCGGCTACCGTTTCCTTGGTCCGCCGGTTAGCGTTTATTATTAATGAGTATCGGTTTATTTAAGTTATTTACGACAATTTTCTTTTTCGAATCGTCTCAAAAGTGTATTTCTGTTAAAGATAATTTTAAAAATTCGGTTGAAACTTACCGAAGAGTTGGCGCACGCGTAGAACGGCTTCAGCTTACTATCTCAACACTACAGAAACGGGGGCGTACTAGTTACTAATCCATTTGTAACGGTGGTAACGCCTCGAACAGCCTCCGCTTTTGTAATGATCGTTAATAAATTTACGTACGGCCGCGGACGCAATATGCGATACATAGGGTGTGTTTATTGATGGCTTAGCGTTACGGATGTAGGTACGTCTTTTTAATATTTAACGTGTCAAAAAGGCTTTTCAGCATACCTTGGCGATCAAAAAATCGAGGAGGCGGAGGAGATTGGCCTCGTAGTCCTTATTCACTAAAAAAGAGGTTAGAAAACATATAAATGGGAAAACTGTGATATATATACTTTGGCGCAATTACGCTAGGCTATATTTACGGCATAAAGGGGATTTTATGGGTAATGAGGTTTTTACCCGTAGGGAAAGGATAAGGTTTATAACCTTAAAGACCTTTTATTCCTTTCTTTGAGAGCTGGTGAAAGGGGAGGGAAAGGGGGGGGGGGTGGCGGCGACAGGAGAGGCAGCGACGGCAGGGTTTAGTGGGGTGGCGGCATGCGGGGTGGCGGGGACTGGCGGMGTGGCGGCGATGGAGGATATTTCCCCCGACGAGGGCGAATTGCTGTTGTTGGTGGTGGTAGTGGTGGACGTAGCAGCAGCTGAAGCGGCGGCAGCGGCGGCGCGCTGCCGCTTGCGCGCTAGATGGCGTTTTGTAATCCGGTTTTTGCGCGGTATCTATTCGGGAAAATAGGTTAGTATGTATATAGGCCAAGTAACCTATATATCAAAGCGGCTTGTTTTAGATAGGTGAGCCATAAGTTGGATTGGAATGGAAACTTGTATTGGCTGGAATTACGCGCCTTTGGCGAAAAGAAAGAAAGAAAGTTTTGCTTAGGACGACGGTGATGTATCTCGTTATACTAACCTGCTACGTAATTACGTAATTACCTCGACGTAATTGCCCCTACGTAATTATCACCGCGTAATTACCCAAGTTAAAAACAATAAAGGGCGTTATTAGTAACTATATCGCCTCTATTTAACTATATCAACCAGGCCCGAATTATAAATACCACTTCAGCTAGAATTTATTAAGCTTAATCGAACTTGAAACACTATCTCAGCCAAACTTTACTGATCCTAACCGAACTTGTTAATTGGGACTTTTTATAATTAATACGACAAAAACATAGTTACTACTATTGATTTGTACCTTTTACGATTAATACGATAATAATACTATAACTACTATTAATTTATACCTTCTACAATTAATATTACAATAATACTGTTATTATTAGGCTATAGGAACAGAGTATACAAAAAAGAAAGAAAAGATTACCTGTATAAATATTATTATATACCCCGGCAAATAATATACATAAGCCTAAAGGCAATGTACTATATTAAAGGGTGTACTCCTATAGGGTGGACGGTAACGTGTCATGCTGCAGGCTGCACTCTTGCAAGACGCAAAGTGCATCATACATGGATCGGTTTGGAATGGCTATTTCCGGCCGAAGGCAATGCGTGGATCGGTCTAGAAGAATTATTCCAGAGGAGTACGCTTTGAGTGAAGGGCTTATAAGCCCTCACCTATAGCGTGCAACTTTGGATTCTTCTTCTTGGATCATCTTATCTTGACTTCATTTACTACAATACCAATCATCTTTTTATTACTTTTCTACTTGCTTTGTTTCATGTGAACAAGTACTTAGACCCTACCAACAGTAGTCATATTAAATTTAACGGAGATGGCAATACGTTAATTACCCTAACGTTTTAATTATTTACCAATTAATGAATTATATAAAGTCCGAAAGTCCGTAAAGTATAACTATGTGGAACATTTTGCTCTAAAATTCATTAAAAGACTTTATTACTGTTACTAAACGTATACTTGAGTCTTATAGAAATTTAAATTTATACTAAAAGATGAGAATGGTTTTAACAGTGAAATATTTATCGATATGTTTTATTTGGATAGCATGCCTCTGTTTTGCATTGTTAATTCCACAAACTTTATTCACGGAACTAAGTTTTTAAAATGTATTTGGGCAAAGGATGCATGGAGAACGTTAAGAATATTAAAAATTGACACGTAACTAAGCTAACCTAACGTCGATAACCACGTTCTTGATACTAACTTTAATACGGTAAAGTTTTTTTTTTTAAAAAAAATACCAAGATAATAAGTATTTAGTATAAATAGGTACTTGTAAAAGTTTACTAAAGCATTAGAAAGGTTAAAAGAGCATACCACCTACTTCATCAAACATATAATATCCTTACATTAGAAATAGGAAGTTTTACGGATCCGGTGGCATGTTTACAAATGGTAGTAAAGGATTTAAACAATACTGTGAGCCCTAACGGCTTGGTACTAACGTTTTTAGTCGTTGGAACGTACTCACACCTAACAAGTGAATTTCCACCCTCGGTAAGTACTTAGAAACGGATTACGGATTATATCAAAGCTTTAATAGAGTTATGAAAAAAATCAAAACGTCGCCAGATTAATAAGGCCCTTAACACTAAAAACGGTCTTATAACAATCGACGTTTTTACTTTACCATGATGAAGTGAAGTACTCGTATGGTGGAAGCAGCGTAAATAAAAGAGCCTATACAAAATATGAAGTATTGCGAACTTTAAAGTAATTATTTAAATTTTCAATAGTTTCATATCTTTTCGAATTACTCAGATTAAGCTTTATATTAGTGTCAATAACGATAACGACCTTTAAGCCCAGCGATCTATCTAATACAAACTATCTTTAACTGTTATCGATAAGCTAATGGAACGCTATCGACACGGACAACCCCCCAAAAAGAAGAAAGTTAAAGAGGAGGAATATATACCAGGTTTTATTTATATTACTACTTAGGTAAGTAGGAAAAAAGGATAACGAAGACTTAGTATTAAGGTTTCCAACGTAAGTGACTGTTAAAATATTGCGTAAACCCTTTAAAGCAAGCGAAAAAAATCGAAATTAACGGCTTAATAATTCGAGGGTTTGTATAGTTTGTATGGAAAACCGATTCTTACCTCTAAAACCACAACGTTACGATTGTTGAATTAAGGATTATTTACGAGGTTGAAGATGAAATTTCGGGGCCACCGCACGAAATATTATATTAAATCGCTTAAGGATACGGTAATTAAATTAAGAACTGAATCCTCATATACTTGTTAAAGATTTGTAAAATTAGCTAGCTATTAGTAGTCGTTTTAGAAATAGATCTATTAGATGAAAGTAAGGGTAAGTTCAAGTTTAATAAGCTTAAAATAACGTAAATCTATACGTAGTTAGCAACGAATTTATAACGGATCGTATTACTAGAATTGCTATAAAAACTCCGTGCTATTTACTCTTGACATACGCTATACATTATATTAAACTATGATATGGATTTGCCAAAGAAGGATTCAATTAGTTTTTACCTAATTCGTCGTATTTTAAATTATGGTTAACGATAAAATATTGAAAGTACGACCCTTACCTATTAGTAACGTAAGAAAAGAAATTTGGCGTAATGGATATGAAAACTGACGATACCTTTTTCGTCGGAATTGCTGGCTTTGTAATACTAAAATAATAGGCGATTAAGGACTTTAACTTTTAACATTTTAAATTAGTAACGACGTTGACGGGAAATAGTTCATTTAATTTCAATAGTTCTTCAATCCGTATATTTAGTGTTAATACAGGCTTTATCTGTCTCTGAAAGGGTTAAGACCCTATTTTGGCTATAATCAACAAGACTAACGTAACTAGACCTTAATAGTACTTGGAATAACGTGTTAGAGGTAGCTATATTGTTATTCTATACTAACTAGAAGCTTCTTACAATTTATCCATCGCGGCATAAGTATAAAAACCAACGGAAAAAGACTTCAACGGGCCAAAGAAAAGGCTCGAATGATAAATTCGAAATTTGAATCGTAGAATTAATATATTTTCAAACGAGCTATTAGAAGCTAAGTAAATAATCTTTGCTGACAGGCCTTTCATAAACAATACCGACTTATATTAACAAATCGGCTTTGTAATAACCTTCGTCAATAAAGACAAAAAGGAAGACCAGTTTAATATTATCGGTAATTTGATTTACTAAACCTCTGTTAAATTCAAGAGGATTACATGAAATGTATTGGTTTCGGAGGTTGACGACGTAATAACAGACTTTAACGTAAATATAGCAACATGGGAAACCCGTAACATTATCACCAGGTAGCTAAAAATTTCTCTCATCCTGGTGATATTCTTTACCTACTCGGGGAGCCATTTAGAATAGCTTTCGAAATTCGGAACCATCAGTAAAAACCGCCTCATAATCTACGTAATAGTACTTCGTAGAGCCTACAAAAAAAGATAGATGAAGGAATTCCGATAGATTAACGGTCAAGACAATCCCGCAGATATTATAACGAAGGAAACGCCAAATAAAGCCCTGGAAAGGTTTCTAGACATTAATAAGTTAACTATACGAATTAAGAGTTACGATAACAGGCCGCCCGAAAGACCTAAATTACGTAACAGCCGATAGGGATGCGCCGGCAAACTAAAAGATTGCTAGGGAAGTAGAGGTATTGATGATAACAACCTATTTGACTAGTAAGGCTAAAATTTAACAGGCCCGGCTAAAATGGAGGCTTGTATAAATTGGTAGCGAAAGAATCTTTTGTAGGAGTTGATAAACACAGACCTTGGAGTGACGGAGCAATTGGGGTCAAATAGGGTCAATTTGTATGAAATCGAGTGTAATTCAATATGGAAGTCAACTGGAATTGACAGGGATCTAGGTAGTTAACTAAAAGGCAATTCAGTGGTAAGCGGAAAAGATTGGTTAACTACACTGGCGTGCGCGCACAAACTAATAGGCTGCTAGTATTGGAATACTATTACATACAATGCAGTAGGTCAACTTTACTTAGAGTAAATTTGACTGTACTAAACTGCAAGTTAAGTGTATTGCTTTGTACAGACTTACCGCATTGGATGTAAGTCGAGTACAATAGGCTGCACTTCACTCTAAGGTACGAGCCAAGCAATTATCTATACAAATTACAGTGCAGACCGGCTAGTTGTCTGCTAAACCTAGAACAATACATCCACTACTTCACCAATGCAATAATACTGTTACTTCGACCAATCGAATCGACAACATTGCAATGATCTAAGGCATGCAAACACAACTATAAAATCTTTTTTATTTACGTTAAGAAAGTTGCCAGCTTAAGGGTATATACTAAGCGAGTTTGGTATTCGTGCTAATACAGTGATAAACGAGGAACGCAACTGGCTAAAAAAGCCTTCGTTAATAGAATCTAAGCGTTATAAGACGTATTTAAACTCGTTAACCACCGCAACTGCTACCCGTACCTATTCGCGAAGTGTTACTCATCTAACTTATGCCTTTGCCATTGATTTCGGGTACAGAATGAACTTATTATTCATCTAATAAAAAATATCCATTGGTATTTCCCTATCTTTTTTCGTAACTATCATTGTCTCACATCTTGTAATAGCCTAATTGATATATTATTACGTAAGGTGAACGTAGTATTTGAAATGGTTATTTATAATGTTATATATTTTTCAAAACATAGTAATTTAGGCTAAAAAGGCTAGGTACTCGTCCTTGGTGTGTTCAATAAAAGTTTTAGGAAATAGGAAATAAAAACCAAAAGGGAGAGCTTCTATTTATTTGCAAATATTTAAAAAAGGAATTATGTTCGTATTGAGGAGGTTATTGGACTTCCCGTATTATCTTTTTACATCGTTCCACATCTTATAGAAGCCTGTAGAGGGCCGGTAATTAATATTAACTATCTTAACAGATCTTAAAGGTAAATCGCGATAATTATTCAAGTTTTTATTAATTTTACATAACAGTTTACGTTTTAAAGCATCTTACTTATAGTGTTAAGTGTAATTGCCAGTCGCTTGGCTCAAGGGATAAAGTCTTGTGGTAAAATCTATAATGGGCTTTTGCGTATAGGCAAACCTACTGTAAAGTAACTTTTAAGTGACTAAGCAATTCTGATTAAAGTGTTAGAGGGGAAAAGGGACTTGAAGGTTTTAAGAGGCTTAACAATCTTATTTAAGTAATTAGTATAAATCGATAACATTAATACCTATGACTGCGTAGGTAACCTCTATTTTATATGCTTTGTCATCGCTAAGGACATACTCGGTGATTTCGCACGGAGGTATCAAACTGCTAAGTAGGTTAATAGGTTTCTTATTGTAAACATATAAAGAGGCCTAAATTTGCTAAGGGTAAAGGGGAGGTCCCCTCAAACGTATGTAAGGGAGTTAAAGTTCTTCAATACCTTTTCTCCAAGAATGTGTATTATAAAGGCATTTCTTAAGCTGAGCCAGGTTAAAGGGGCTTTTTACTAACTTGGTAACGATTTTTTCCTTGCACGTAAATCCCTCATCGTTCATGTTTTACCTTTATTTTGGACTTAATGGCTTTTGGCAAACTTTTCCACATTTTAATAGTCTAGTCGTTGAATAAATTATGATATTTGTGAAAGCCGCGGTCACCGAAATTGAGTTTTTCGTGGCCTTTCTTCTTAACAATAAAGTTGCCAACGAATTTAACCAGATATTATTAGGTTAAGCCTTTATTAACATCTTACGCCCAAAAGTCTTCGATGTATTACTTAGTAAAGGAAGTTCCGAGGGCTTTAATTACATTTATTAGCTTTTAGATGGGTACTATCTTAAGGTTTTGGCCTGTATAGGGCTTGGTGAGTGAGGAACTTGGTGTTTTGGCGTTAAGTCGTGTGGAAGTTTGGTGACTTGGTGACTTGGCGTAAGGTCTCGTGGAAACTTGACGACTTGGTAACTTGATATGAGGTTGCTCGTCGTGGCTTTCTTGGCGCGACTTGGAGTTTCTTTATTTCTTTGCTAAAAGTAACGTTTTTGACAATTGATTTTTTGTAAAAGAAGTGAAAAGATTAAAGTAAGGGCAAAGATATGGCGTGGAGGGTAATGTTGAAAGTCGTTTGGTATTGTTGTTAAAGGGTGAAGATTGTTGGTTGTTTTGGCTGTAATACTTAGTCGGTTTTTTTTTTCTTGCAATAGTAACATCCGAAATAGTACTAACCTAGCCGTTTACCAACTTTCTCAACTTTAAGACTTCTGACAATCAATCTTGACATCTTTAAAAAAGATCTAGTAAAGATTTCTTGGCGTTCTCAAGTAGCGATACCGTCGCTTACTTCCAGATTATTGTTATAGACTAACGCAACCCTGAAGTCTTTTTTGTTTTCCTGCCATTAGGGACTGGCGCAGTACAAATAGAGTCCCTTCTTAAGAATCTTTCCTCTCCCCTAGCCGCTGTCTGTTGATGTAGAGCGTAACCAGCAAGTAGCTTCTTCTTCTACTTAGCTTTTCTATGCGTAACTAAATAAGCACTGATCAGTATTGGTAGGGCTTTAGACGTTACAACTTTGTCGATTCGATTAGTCGAAGTAATAATAGTATTATATGGTCAGATAGTGGATGTATTTTTCTAGGTTAAGCAGACCGCTAGCTGGTCTGTACAGTAATTTGTATGGAAAATTGCTTGGCCCTTGTCCTAGTGTTAAGTAGGGCGTACTATACTCAACTTACACCTAATATAGAAAGCTCACACAAAACAATACAATCAACTTGCAGTTCATTATAGTCAACTTTACTGTAAGTAAAGTTGACTTACTGCACTGCAAATAATACTATTCCAACAGGGGTCAATTATATACGACACGATACACTATTTCATCAAAATCAGAATATTTATTAAGGCGTTTACAAACCTTGCCTTTCAAATCTGTAACTATAAATTTCACATCTTCAATAGTTTTTTTTAAATCTCCCTCGTATATATACGTCTTCCAGCTTTCTATCAGTAAAGAATCTATTCTGAAAGTTTTTAAACCTTTTATCAACTTCGATCTTGTAAATAATTGAAATGTCGTTATTGTTCGAATCGTTATCTAAACCTGTTTAATTCACCTGATATGTATAGGCTTCAATAGTTTTTTGATTGATGATTACATTAAGGAACACCAAATATTGAAAGATTTAATGACGAAATATGAAAACGAATTACTTTAATATAATACGTTTTCATATTTATTTTTGAGGCTTTATTCATAACCCTTTTACCTCCGCGTTAATTAAAGTTGTACATAATTTTCCTTGTAATAGGAACCGAAATTGCGTCTTTATGATCGTATCATTAGTTAGAATATATTTCTAACCCTTTGACGTTTCTACCAACATCACAATATTTATGAACGAATAAACTATTAATAATATCATTGAAGGGGAATTTTTTATGACTTTAATAGTTCTGAAACTACTTTGATACAAGTTTTTAGCCGACTGTACAATCGATTTACTTTCAAAACGACTTCATAACTAATATTACCTCATATTTATCAAGAATTATTTAAAGAAAATCATTATTTTATATAATGGAACTAAGTTGATGCTGTCGCTTATAACAGGTGGATACTCTCTTTCATTTTTGATAGAGAGATAGAGAAAAAAAAACCTTTGCCAAGGAGCTACTACTGGATCCAGAAAAGGGGTGGCCGGATCACGTGATATGACGACTCCAAATTATTGTAAAATCATAGCAACAACTAAGACTTGATCCTTGGTAACCACTAACTTATGCACCATCTTGTAATATTACCCCTAGCGTATTCATATCCCCGAAACCTCCCCCCATCCCCTCTTTTTCTTTTTTTTCGTTAGCGGTTGTATTTATGTATGTAAACCCACAGACCCTTTTAACTAACGTAGGTTAAACCGCCTACTATTACCATTATATGCTTCAATTAACGAAAGTGAAACCAGCTATTACTTTACTTAGACTACTCCTAAAAATTTAGTCTATTAATATCAATATTCAAATTTACCATTTCAATTAACGTGGATTGAATTACATATAATTTATATTTAACCTACATAAGTTTACTGGACTACTGTTTAAAAGCTATCGAATAAGGTATTGAAACTATTAGGTTAATAATAAATGAAAAAGATCAAATCAAATTCGCTGGCGGATACAACGGAAATGCACGTCGTTATAATTAACCAAGTTTAAACGTAATTCGATAACTTTAGAAGCTGTGATTTTTAAAGAGTTTGAAAGTAATTACCAAGTCGCGTATATATAGCTTACTTACTTAACAAACAATTATCGCCTTCAAAAGTGTCTAATATGAGGGCAACTACTTAAGGTATGTTTCGAATTCGTAAAATATCTTCGACGTAAAATTTGAATTCTATTTCGCTATCATTTTCTATAACATTAACAACAAGTATCTAGTACACTGAGACTTAATAGTTCGAAAGAAAGTCAGAAATACTTCGAATAAGTTGTTCTACGTAGAAATGGGTATACTTTCCACCCAGAATACCAAGTTCGACGACATAAAAAATCCATAACATGTGTAACACAATATTTATCATAATGCCGGCCAAAATGTTTAGAAGCTAATATAATTTATAATTTTTAAGGAAAATCTCAACGTTATAGCTGATGCGAACCCATTTAATAATGAAACTTTATCCATTAACAACATATTCCATATATCATTACTTAATCACTATTACTATTTATATGAATTCTATAACGTCGAGAATATACTAAATAAATGTTTTATTCTTTACCCGTGATTTCGCAACCAAAATAAGTAAACTTTAAAAAAACTGCATAAAATTGATATAATACTCGAATATTTTAATAAATGGAATAATGATAATAATAATGATATCCTTAGTATTTAAAGTTCATTACTAACCATATAAATACTATTTCATTCAAATTAAACGTAAAAAATATAGGAATGTTAATACGTTCCAACCTTATAATTAATGCGTTCGGTAATACTATTTGTCCCAAGGTTAAATACGATGATTAAATGATTCTTCATATCCATTAAATAGTGAAAGCGTTTCCAAAATCCATTAGTTAAATTCTAAAATCAATTCTTAACAATAATGCGAAGGAACCCGTAAAATCACTAATAACAATTCAAAAATCGCCCCGCGCAAAATTTGAAATTTAGAAATATCAATCACTTACAAAGTAACAATTGTAGTAAAATAATACGTAATAGCTATAAAGTAATGTAAGTTACTAGCCAGTTCTGAAGGAAAATCGACTATAAAGTTAACTAAAAGCTCGATCAGAAAACGCTCGAAAACTGGTAAAGGCTTAAAAAGCGCATTTTGATGGTATCTCCAATAAGTCGTTCTCTCACAAATATCGCAAATCCAACAAAAAAGTTGAATCAAACGGTAGAACTCAAACTGCTGGAATAATATTGACTGCTATTTCTGGCAGGTTAATAGAAGTGCAGTTATTCAACTTTACTCACAGTAAATTGGACTGTACTGACTGCAAATCTGTTGATTACAGAGTGCCCAATCCACACTAGGGTACAAGCCAAGCAATTGACTATAAAAATTACTGTGCAAACTAGCTAGTGGTTTGCCAAACCTAGAATAATACATCAACCACTTGACTATTGAAATACTACTGTCACTTCGACCAATCGAATCAATAACATTTCAATGTCTAGAAGCTTATTATAGGCAAGGACTACCAACAAAAAACAAAAATTTATTTAAATTAAAATGATGATATTGAGGTCGCGATTCCCAAAAACGCTATAAAGTAAATCGTATGAAATTTCAATCATCACAACAATAAAGGATTTGTAAACAAAACCTCGAATACAGTTACGAACCCGTAAAATACTATCGTCATCCAATAAAATTACGTAATAAAAACTTCAAATATCTATTCCTAGCTATCACAAATATTGACAGCAAAACTCTAGTAACCCATACGTACCACACGAACAAAACAGGGGTAAATAACATTCACGATAATAACAAAATCCCAACCATTTTAAAGCCAGATATTGATAAAACATTCATAGCCCTCTGCAATAAACTAGATAACAACAATAAGCTGAAATATGTATATACGTGGGAGTAACTGAGAAAAGACTCCTGAAAGGCGCAAAAACTTTGATTTACAGCCTAAAACGCGAGGGTCAAAAAATTCTTTACAATATCCTAATTTCATCGAAATAAAGAATCAAGCCGTGTATGATGAACAACTTTATTATCAACCAACCTAAAATATAATTCAGAAAGTCGTTCCAACCAAAGAACCTATCATTTGAAAAGTTATAAAGTAATCATACAGTATTTCAATTTTTTCTAATCCATAAGAATAATACACAGATGGGCTGTTCCCCTAAGGTCCGCGTTTCATGCTTCCAAACAACTTATTACCCCTAATAATTCCTTATCGTAAATATCGTAGTTATATTTGATAAGTAACAAACGATTGAAGTAATACGCCATTCGGTATAAAGTATAATAATTATAGCGTTAAAACAAATAACCTTGTAAAACTCATTCGAAATAGTAGGTATCCTAAAAATGTTACCCACCAAGGTTGCACTAAGCAATAACTAATTTAAAACCAAAAAAAGCTTAAGTCGCTCGAAAAAAACTTCTTTCTCTAACTCCACACGAATATCCACACCCTTAACAATTAGACAAATTGAAAATCCTGAGATTACGAATGACAAAATATGTAATAAACTACCAGAAAGATTGAACTGAACCAAAAAAAAAACATATACTTTTAATTCTAACATAAAAGAAGCGTATTTCCGAATAATA
The DNA here is from genome assembly GCA_038502455.1 of Anisogramma anomala. NCBI lineage: Eukaryota > Fungi > Ascomycota > Sordariomycetes > Diaporthales > Gnomoniaceae > Anisogramma > Anisogramma anomala. The sequence continues at coordinate 9,844,465 of JASMMZ010000002.1, read as the reverse complement.
TACAACTTCTCTCGGTTCATAGGTATTCCGATTCCCGCTTCGATTAAAAAAAGGCAAATATTTAGTTTTTTAAAGGCAGAACTTACATTTCGTTCTATTGAAGTTCAAGCCAACGAATTTTACGGAACCTAATACGTACTTAAACTGAACTTTATAATCGTTCAAAATACTACGCGAATACACTAATATATTGTCGAAGAAGGAATAAATGAAAATAAAAACATTGGAGTAACGAATTCTTGATATATTGTTTAAAATAACCAATACACCAAATTTTTTCAAAAGGCAATTAACTAATTAAGAAGTCTGAAGAGTATACTGAATACAATATTGCACTTATCGTGGTCTTCAATAAAAAATCTATAAAAAAAACAATTCTAACGTCACATGTGATAAACTACTTGAATCATAAAATATTCAAAAATTTCTCTTTCATTAAAAAAGAGTGACAACAATCATCTTTTGTAATTACGTTAAGCCTATAATCATCGACATAAAATCGTTAGCCACTTCTAAGTTTCTTAACGAAAAATACAATAACACCTATTAAAAATATTCCCGTACAAATATATGCTCAATTTAACAACTAAGTTAAAATATTCCATAATACTCAATGCTCTTCGTATATCATACCGTACCAAAATTCCTAAAATAATTCCCAAAATTCGCACTAATTATGATTCTAGATGACGATTTCATAATCAGTCTCGAAACAGCAAGGAAGGAACTTATATATGAAGTATTTGTTAAACAAAGAATAAACTCTTCAAAGAAAACTTATCGATAATAGAAGTAAATAGATTCGAGACCAACTCCTCATTAATATCTTGGAGGGAAACGAAGACTAACCACGTAACAACAACTTAATCCTTTTGATCCTTCCGAAGTATAACGTAAAAAGTGGCAACGCTGATACTCTTAAGGTTTTTTTACGCCAGCGTAAAATCCTCATCCCACATACATTATACTCTCATTCTTCACAAAACCAATACGTACTTTAAAACTTCTCAAGTCATCAGTTCGTCCACCATTCAAGGTTTACTCAAAAAAAGGTTGTATTCCAAGTAAGGAATAACATAAACTCCAATTTGATACTGATATCTATCGAAGTCGACGTCCAAATTAATCATAAAAAAAGCTGTAAACCAGTTCCAGATGTTACAGGCTGGTGCATAGACTTATGATTACCAAGGATCTAGCCAAAGCGGTTACCATGCGCCTACAATACCAGGTTAACTATGTTCTGTACTCATAACAGCTTTTTAGTAAAGGTTTCTTTTTCATCTCGCTTTTTATCGAGGAACATCGACAGTATCAAACCATTATAAGCGATAGCTTTGGCTTATCTTATTCATATATTATCTTCAATATTTCGTTTTCTACAGTATCTTAGCTGTTAATTAGTAGTTATAGCTTAGGGTCATATTTTCTAATCTTTTAATCCAGGATCTCTAGACATTGGGGTAATTTCTCGTCATTCGCGTTAAAGATTAGTTTCAGTACGGTTTGTCAGCTTGATATGATTAATTTACTGCTTAGTACGAATGACTTACCGAGATTTCATATGTTGAGCTTGTGGAGCGAGATTACGCTGCTCGCGAATATGTTTTACGTATAAAATAACGAACCACTGATATATTAATCGTATAAACGAATATGATCTGGCAGTTTAAATTTTTAACCGGTAAGCTTACATTGTAAACACAACCCCCTCTCCTTAAGGAGGCCCCGTACTTTTATAATCTTCAAACAATGTAATTAACGTGTTGCCACTTATTGGGGTTAGTATCAACGATTACGGTAACTCGTACTTTCAAGCTTTATGTTATAAAATTAACGGTCTTTCTAATAACGCCGGTTTTAAATGAATAAAACGTTAACTATTCGATTATCCCACTATGTTTTCCGGCTTTAATTTAAGCAGTTTGTTATTAAAAGCTACAATAATACATAAATCACGTCAAAACCGTAAGTTTATCCTATTTAAAAGATTACTTTTAAAATATTGTTCATTATGAAATGACTTTTTATTAACTGTTTTATCATTTTATTACATTTACGGTAACGACGGTGGTAATAACAACCCCGATACTTTTATAACGATTCCTCGCGCGTCTTTTGACGACCCGAACGCGATAAAAGCCGTTACCTCCTAATTTCCGAGTTTAAAATAAGGGATTCATAAATAGTTTTGAAATTTTTTCAACGTTTAGGAACTTTCATTCATTAATGTGAGCCGTATAACGTGAAACCCAACCGCTAAACTTCCTATTTCCAAAAGAGAAAAAACAAGACATTAACGATATATTCATTCATATTTTACTTTCCCTAAAAATACTCACGGATTCCAACAGGTGAGTCTTGCATGCTTAAGTGATTAATATACAATTTTACAATTTCTGTACTCGGTATAGTGGTATTAATTACGTTTATAGTGCTGATATTAGCGCCATAACTCGTATCAGAAATGGAAATAGTAATGTATCCGTTTTGGATAATTAGAAGGATATTATTATAATCAACGTTATTGTCTTGCGAAACAATATTAAAGGATGCGTTATTTTCATTAACTATTCGAAACTCTCCCATCGTAAATAGTTGTTTTATTTGTATTTACCTGTTAAATTCTGAGTAACGCTCTAATAACTTTGTTAATAAAGTTATTATCGGTATATACCTTACTTTTACCGAGAACTTGATAGACTTTGGAAAGAATACCCGTAATTTATCTTTATAATAGTATATAGTAATGGAAAGAAATTTAATTCGACAGGATAAGCTACCTCTACTTTATAAATAGCTCTTTTTTATAATATTTACTTCGCAATTGCGTTAAATTTATTGAATTATCAATAAATGAATGTCAAATATTTCATAATATTATAAATACACTGATAATGTCTCTATTGAAGTTTCAGCGTAATTTAAATTTATTTCGTCGAATCGGCGAAGCGATTCACTATATACTTGAGACTAGGCTACATTGTAATTATTTTATAACTGATATGGATGTTGATCCCGATGAATATCGGCATATAATTTAGGTTTATATCATTTCTTACTTATAATACAGCGTGAATTTAGATATAATTCCGTTAAAGTACGAAGGGGTGACTTATAAAGTTTTAAAATATGTGTTATATTTAGGACCAATAGGTAACCATAGCATATAGGAGCGAGGTTTTACACCGGCGTATTTTTTTTCTTTCAATATATTGGTATCGCTACCTTTTACGCTATACGTTGTAAGATCCAAAAATAATAAGTGGTTACTACATAGCCCGTCACCATTTTCTTCGACAATATCAGCAAGGCGTTAAAATTGAAGCCGCTTGTCTCCATCAATAATAAGCTCCTCAATATTTTCAAGGACTTTTCTTCTCCGTTCGAAAAAACTTTAGCAGATAAACTGCCTCTCTATCACTTCTAAACCAATTGAACAATCTTTATTTAAAATCTCAATTAATCTTAACCTATGGAGATCATTCAAGGACTGTTAAAGGGTATATTACTAAACGACCTTTTCATTATTACGAAAAACATCAAATCATAGCTAAACCATAGTCATATCCATGCGAGTAACTCTCTAACGGGCGCCCCTGAACTTTTCGTTCACAACTATGGGGGCAGCCCACGTTTTTATGTCGATTACCGCAGGCTTAATATTATTATAAAAATTGACTGTTATCTCCATCCATTAGTTCAAAAAGCGTGTAAAGATATTTGATTAATAAAATAGTTTATTAAACTCGAAGTTGAAAAATCTCTTCATTAGTTACGGATTGAAAAAAGGAAACGAATAGAAAACTTCGTTTCGTATACGTTTTGGATTTTTCAAATAGGTAATTACTACTTTTCGTGTATCTGATATACCAGCTTCCTTTAAACGATATATCAATAATTGATTATACACGTTTCTTGATGATTTTTACTTCATGCATATGAAATAAATTTCAATATATTCAAATAATATCCTATACGATTATAATAATACAGCTGAAGAGGTATTAATCGTTCTAAACTTCGTAACGTAAAAATTCGATATATATAAGTATATATTCAGAATTTGAAAAACCAAGTATTTGAAATTTTCTGTCGAGGCGGAAATCGAAGGACTCATGCATCCGGAAAATATTCCTATCATCTGTCAATAGGTGGCTTCGATATTAATATTAAAAGTAAGATGATTTTAGGGCTCACTAAATTTTACTGGAAATTTATTTAGGATTACTTGAAAATCGCCGGCCCCTTTATTTGTTTAACAGAAAAAAGCGTCGTTTTCAGGAAAAGACCCAAATAAACAATCTATTTTCCAATGATTGAAGTTTTCTTTTGATTAAATCAATTTTCGTCTAATAGTAACACAACCGGGAAAGCATTTAGAAAGCCTACTATTGTAATTGTACTTTAAAATGCTATTTATTCCAACGGAACTATCAAAACTCCTTACACTTAGTAACTTATGTCGTTCGTCGTATGTTACTTTTCGAATAAAACTAGGATATGCACAAAAAAATTAATAGAGAGAATGAGCTTTTTTTTTTCGTAGTATAGAACACAAAACTCCAGGGTACAACTTTTTCATTTATTATTTTTACCGATTATGAAAATTTGATATAGTTTATCATTATCTAACAACTTTTTAAACGAAAAGTTTATCGTCCTGAACGACTTTTTCAATTCCGTTGTAAATTGTTTTAAGATGAAAAAGCATATTACATTCGACCCGATCATTCATCCCTACAAAACTAGGATATTTACGAGGCCCTTTTAATATCCGCCTTGAAACTAGAAATTATAACTTTTTCACTTTGAATATATTTATTGTTAACCTCCACCGCGTATACCCGTCTTCTAACCTATCATTTCTTTGGAATCTATTCCGAAAGATTATCCATGTTCTACTTACCTAGATTTTTCAATTGACTAGGACTCTTTTATTACCCAAAAAATCACTTACCCCCACTTAGTTTACGTTATACGTAGAAACAACCTAAATTTCCTTATGGGTATTAGTATTCACAACTATCGAATACTTAAAGTCATTGTTTCGAAATATTTAGTAAAAGATAGTGTTATTTTTCGATTCAATAACCGTATTTATGTTATTTCTTGCAAGCCGCTTATTATCGTGTTAATAAAACCTATACACAATTTCCCTTTTACCAACCATCCACGAAAGGATTTTATTATAGTCATTATAACTAAAACAAATTAATCAATGTTATACCATACGGTCCCACGATTTTACCAAAATTATAATATTTGTAAGAAAGGAACTTATTAGTGATATTACCAAAAAAGGCTTTTTAAGCCTTTACTAATTCCCGAACAGATTGAGAACAAACCTTCAGTTAACGATTTAATTCATCTTCATTAGAAAAAGGCTGCAAACCTACGTTACAATATAGTTATTACAGATCGTTTAAATAGAACTTTTATTATAAAAGTAATAAATAAATAAACGTTGAATCCCACGCAGAACGGTTTTAAAATCACCATTTACGATTTCGCGGATTTTCTTACGCTATTATTCATAATCTAGATTTAAATTAACCCAATAGGTTGGAAAACCCCCTTTAATATTTAACAAGTATTAAAGAACAGCTTAACACCATATTCGACCCTGAAATAACTAATGTCACAGAATGGAGTAATTGTGAAGTCTTGAAATATTTGCATTGAATTATTATTTTTACCGGACCCAAATAAAACAGCTTTTTACGTAATTACTAATTAGTGCTCAATAATAAAAATACTACCACTATGTGTATTAACTCATCTTTAATAACATTCGATAACTACAATTACTTTATACAACCTATTTAACGCTTAATTATTTTAATTACGAAACCAAACGTATAGCTTAACACTTTCGTATAATATGTTCGCGACGTAAAGCAATTCCCACAAACTGTAATAAAGGTTACGTAATAGCGTATAACGAAAAATGCTAATAAAAACGCTCTCCTTCAAAATGTTTTCATATTTGATATAATATTTAACCTTTTTAAAAAAAACAACAACTATAAATAGAAATAGGTTTCAAACGAACTAGGCCAAATTTATAATAAATACCGTATTACACGTATAGTTGATTTCCCATGTGTTTGAATTTAATACTTTAGATTAAAAATACCAGCGCTTTTATGTCGATTAACTTATAGTAGCCGTTTTGAACCTGTCTTTCAAGTAACAAATTCTCGATTATTACCTACCGGTTATCGATATTGAAGGTAATAATAACGATAACGAACCTGAATTTTACGTCAAAATTATTTTACGAATCCGCAAAAATCCTTCGTTAGAGTTCTCCTATATTTATAACTTCCTAAAACGATAACTTTTAGTGAACTAGGTAGGTTATGCGTACCTGACTCAAAAACTGTCTTTGAACTTTTTAAATACTGTGGCTTCCGATGTTTTCGAATTCCATTATAATTTAAGTTAGGATAACGATAGGCATTTCCGCCCAAGCTGTTGGCAAGCTTAATTTAATCTTTTCTTTCATCAATCAGCGTATCGTTAAGTGCTACTATTTTATAAATTTTAAACTCTAGTCTAGTCAACTAGAGTAAGTTAAGTGAAAATGATAGGTAGCTTAACCTATATTAGATACGATGTTCTATGTTAATTATGGTAGTAGTAAACCAGGTAACCTATGCAGATGAAGTAAACAAGTACGCGTCTTAACTCATGTTGGTTAAGATTGTCGGTGGTAGTAATTTACCAGTTAACCAACGTGTTATGGACCTAGGTTATTGTCCATTGAGTTTATAGGTTACGTGACTGTGAAAGTAACGGGATATGCAGTACCCGGCCCGGCCGCAGCCCAGGCGCGGTTCGCAGGCAACACGTACGTGGTTATGTGACGAGCTGTACACGGTTAATGTTTATGAGTCCTATACGAAGGATTACTATAGTCTTTCTTGGTCTCTCGCCTATGCCTTGATAGTAAATACCAATTGGCACTTACTTAAATTAATATCGTAGGTCGGACTATCACATTACCCCCCTCTTTATTAAAAGCCGTAAATACCATAGCATCCTGCCGGCTAAATGCTAAGTAAGAGCCGTATCCGTTTAATACTCGGGTCGAGCGCTAGTTGGGCTCAAGTTCGTGACGTGCCTTCTAACGTGACGCTTAACTTATAAGCCGTTTTAACCTTAGGTTACTGGCGTTGTATAACGCGCCCTTTAAGGTGCTGTAAAACGTATAGCCATTTTAACCGCGGGCCGCCTACGCTGTATAATTCTCCTTTTAATATTCCGTATAATGTATAGGTCTTAATAATTCTGGGTTATCTAATCCGTATAACGCGTTTCCCGACGCGCTGTATAATGTATAGCTTTTACCTATTTTAATCCATTTACGTTCATAAATACGGTTCTTACCATAAGTTATACAATTCTTTTCCCTTTTTTCATCTTATTAGTTCCTCCTAAATTACCTGTCCTTATAGTACCTTTTATAACAACTTTAATTATAATTACTTTTTCAATTTTCATAATAGCCTTCATTTATATGTTAACGTTTTATTTCTCATAAACTTTGCCTTATTAATATAGCTAATATCTATAACGTTCAAAGTCTAAGTCATTTTATTATTTACCTCCCTAATGTTGATAAAGCACCTGTTTGTAAGTCATACCACCCTTTAGTACCTAAATACCTCGTTATTAACTATGTCCTATAACCACTTCTCGTTATAAGCGCCTTGTTTGTATTTAATAACAGCGGAAAGAAAACCAAGCTTCCCTAATTACTGATTAAAAATACCTACATATATTATATTAATTACCTTTTTAGTCTCAAAGAAACTTTAACTTGTAAAAGCGTTTACCGTATAAAAGGGTATTATATATATCAAATGTTACATAGTAAAGTAAACCTAAAAAAATGAACTTTTTTTAAAGAACTCGATTGTATATTGGCCCTTAATATAATATATTGAAAGCGAAAACTTATTAATAATATTGAATGGCTTACGCGTACCATTATTACTATGAGTTTGAGCATTTGAAAACAGAAATTCAATCTTATTCTCTACCCGTATACATTATGGTAATATTCCAGGCTATAAACCTGTTTTCACATTTTTTCCCGAATTATATAGTCAATTTATCCGGTTTCGTGATATCGCCGAAACTTAAGGTATTTTAACCATTTCGGTGATATAAGGTATCATACCTTGAGCCATTAGTTTTCACAATCCTTTTTTTCGTGTTCGCCGTTCCAAAAAACTCTCTTATTTCCCTTTAACTATTTCTCCCGTTTACTACAAATAAAAGCCCTCGTTAAATCATATATTAATTTGAAACGTCTTTACCCCGGTTTAATTTCATACTCGTTGTATAACTTACTGCAGTTTTAACTTGAGAAGGTGAAATACTATTGTTACGTAAATATATATCTTGTATAATTAATATAAGTTATGGTCAATAAAACGTAATAAATAATATCTTAGGCCTAACCATAAAAACCTTGTATTTATTCACATTCTATTTACAAACTTAAATTAAAAAAGGCTTAAATAAATAGAACGTAAACGGGTTAATGACCGTACCTTTACCTACTTTATTATACGAGTATAAATTAATATTTTATCTGTTGGTAGTGTCGGTGGGGCTTTAGATATTGTAACGTTGTCGATTCGATTAGTCGAAGTAACAGGATTATTGCGTGGTTCAGTGGTGAATCTATTGTTTTTGGTTTGGTAAACCGCTAGCTATTTAGCATAGTAATTTGTATGGTCAATTGCTTGGCCAGTGCTACAGACTAAATAGGGCACTTTACAATTAACTGGCTTGCATTTAGTATAGTAAACTTTACTTTTATTAAAGTTCACTGATTTTATTGTAAATAACTTGCTAAAAATAGCAGTTGATATTGTTTTTACAGGTAGGGCTATAGACGTTTTGATGTTGAAATTCGATTGGTCGAATTGATAATAGTATTGCGTAGTCAAATAGTGGATGTATTTTTTCAGGTTTGGCAGACCTTTACCCGGTCTGCATAGTAATTTGTGTGTTTAATTTCGTGAACTATACCCTATTATAAAATCGTAATATATTCTACGTAAATCCAGTCTAATATTGTAAGTATTTACGAAACAATATACTTAAAGTATAGTTAGTATTGTTAACTTAAATTATAGTAAAGTTGATTTACTGTACCGCAATTAATTTTATTCCAACGCTGGTGACTCTTTAGTTTGTGCGCGTATGTCTGTATAGCTAACCAATCATTTCCGGTAAACATTAAACTACGACCTCGTTAACTGGTTAGAACTTTCTTAATTTTAATAGACATCCGTATTGAAATGTATCTATTTGAGTATAAATTAATCCTAATTGCCTTTAATTGCCCTATGCCACCGAGGTTCAATTTTATTGATTCCCATAAAAGGTTTTTCCATTACAATCACATGCAGTTCTCTACTTTAGCTGTGCTAAGTAAACATATTAATATCGTTAATCCCTTGGCATTTTTTCAGTTTTCTAACACTTTCATAACCTTTATTAGGTAATTTGGGTCTGATAGGTAGCATATTAAAGTAGCTCTCGATACGTATAGTAAACCTGTTATTATTTATAAACATTTTAAAGGCTTTTCTCGGCGATACCTTAGTTTCAAAATTTGTAGGATTGCTAGAATAATACTACATGTAGTGTAGTAGGTCAACTTTTCTTACATTAAAGTTGACTACACTGACTGTAAGTTGAGTGTATTGTTTTGTATATGCTAACTATATTTGGTGTAAGCCAAGTACATTAGGCTATATTTCAAACTAGGGAACGGGCCAAGTAATTTGCTATACAAATTACAGTATAAACCGGCTAGCGGTCTGTCAAACCTGAAAAAATACATATACCACTTGACTAATGTAATACTACTGTTCCTTCGACTACGATTCGAATCGATAACGTTGCAAAGATTTAAGGACCTACTAATACTAATTAGTGATTATTATAATAAGTAAAAATAAGCTAAGTAGAAAAAGAAGCTATCTTTTGAGTATATTTTACGGCTATAACAGCGGGTAGTGTATAAAAAAAATTCTTACCAAGAGCCTTTATTTGTATTGCGCCAGTCCATAATAGCAGGAAAACAGAGAAGACTGTGGGGTTGCGTCAGTCTATAATGACAATTGAGAAATAAGCGAAGGTATCACTATTGAAACCACCATGAAATCTTTATCCAAAATTCTTTTTAACTAATGTTTAGATTAACCGTCAAAATTCGTAAACAATTAGTTGGCAAACGGTTAAGTTAGTACTACTACGGGTGCTATTACTGCAAGAATAACCAAGTCTCACTGCTTACAAATTTTAATCTTCTCTCTTTTCTAATAATAACAAACGACTTTTAACATTACGCTTTATATACAATCTTTTCCCTTACTTTACTCACTTTAGTTCCTTCATTCCAAGTCAATCGTTAAATTCACTATTTCAAGCGAACGCACCAAAAATCGTCAAGTCGCGCCGAAAAAACCACGTTACACGACTTTACATTAAATCGCCAAGTTTACACCCGACTCCACGACAAAAAACCAAAACCCTACGTTCAAATTATTATCAAATCCTTTTTACTATACGCCCTACACGTCCTAAACAAGCCAGAACCTTAAGTTGTCTATCTCTAGCGCTTATTTTAAAGCTTTTTCCCTCTCCTCTAAGAAAGAACTAAATGGAATCTTCGGAATAGCCTTTACCAAGTAGTAGGACGAAGACCTTTAGGCGTAAAATGTTGATGAAGACTTATTGGAAAAGTATTTTATCAACTTTGTTGGATACTTTATCTTTAAATATGAGAATAGTTAAGACTGTAACTGTACTTTTTGCAAATATTTCGACTTATTTAATGATTTTAATATTCATATATGAAAAGCAAATTAAAAAGGGTTTAAGTCGATGCTTAATCTAAAACTGGATAAAAGAGGGATTTACGTTGAAGTATATGGTGTTATAAGGCTAGTATAAGCCTTTTTCGACCTAGCTTAACTTTAGGAATATCCTTAAGGGTCACTACCTAAGGAAAATGGTATTAAAGCATTTTAACGCCTATATACATGTTTTAGGGAACCTTCCCTTTACTTTTAGCTAATCTAAGCCTCTTTACTTGCTGTCGATAACAAACCTATTAACCTGTTCGGCATCGTAACACCCTAACATAATAGCGCGGAGTACGCCTTTAACGGCTGTAAATTACGTAAAGTAGAGGTTGTTAACGAGGCTAGAGGAATTAACGTCGACCGCTTACACCAGTCAATCAAACCAGATTGTTAAGCTTTTCAAAACCTTTAGGTCCCCTTAACCCCTTAATATTTTAATTAAGATCGCTAAACCTTTTAAAACCATTTTATGACAGGTTTAGCTATATGCGAAAGCCCCCCATAGATTTTACTACACAACTTTACCCCTTGTGCTAAGCCATTAGCAATAACTCTTGATACCATGCCTCGGAATTCTTAAGGCTTAAACTGCCAGAAAAAACTACTAGTAAAGACTAGGATGACTATAGCTACCTACCATTCAGGCTAGTTAAAACAGTTGATATTAATTATAAGCTTTTTACAGACTTATTCAAAACTTGAAACGATATGGAAAAGTAAAACAGAAAGCCTTATAAACCTTTCGACATGAAGATATTACTATTTTTCAATATCTGTAAGTAAATAGGGGTTCTCCTTTCTAGTTTTCACTTACTATTCCCCGGAATCCTTACAGGGAACGCCAGGTACTACAACTTAATTTTCTTAATTGGCATAATTACGTTTTGCGAGATTTATTATTGTATAAAGGGTTATTTCGAATACGATATCCACCTTGCGTAATATTTTACTGATTGTTCGATTATGGGGAAGGTAATGATGATAGTTCAAGAAAAAGAAATACTAATGAATATGCTCAACTAGATAATTGATAAATTAATGCTGTACTAAAAAGTAATTGAAGTTTTATGTTGCCCAAGCTATACTTCGCGAATACGTACAGGCAGAAGTTACGGGAGTAAGCGAGTTTAAATACGCTTTATAACGTCCAGATACCACCTACAAAGGTTTTTTTAGCCCGTGAAATTCATGAGTTATCATTATAATAATGAGTGTACTAAATTAGCTTATTAGGTACCCTTAAGGCGGCATCTTTCCTAATGTAGATAAAAAAGAGATTACGGTAGTTAATTATGTTAAGCGTGTTACAGGCTAGTGCCTGGCTAGTATTATGAGGGATCCAACCCTGGTAGTTCTACACGCTCTTGCGATGCTCTAGAGAAGGTAGGAAGTCGCTTGGGGACACGCTTCCACACTTCACGTTACCCTGAGGGGGGGGGGGGGGGGGGTTCTTTATCTTAGCTCTATAGCCGCTCCCTAGTAGGAACTTTCCATTCGCTTTTTTATCGAGGTTTATAGACAGAGTCCAACCACCTTTAAGAGATATCTTCGGCTTTAATCCCTTTACATATAAACCTCGATTTCTTTCCAACAGTGTTTTAGTTATTTAATAACGGCTATAACTTAGGGCTATGTCTTTATCCTCCGACCCAGCGAATCTGGACTCCTAGGTTCTAAAATAATTCCTCGATGCGCGCGTTAAAAAGAAGTTGTAAAACGCTTTAACGGCCTAATACGATTACTTTACGGCTTGATACAAACGTTTTACCAACGCTTTATAAACGAAACTTATCAAACGGAATTAAACCGTACGAAAACACATATTACACTTGGAATAACAGGGTACAGACGCTCTAAACGCCTTAACGAATACAATTCGACAACTTGAAGTTACCGGAACTCTTAAGTCCTCGGAATAACTTCTCTTTTAAATTCTTTCCCCTATATACGCTATGAATAATGTTAACGTTATACTCCTTTTTACTGGAAACCGCGTTAACTTTTTAAACGATAAAAACTTAAATACTTTTAACTTCGATTACGATGCTAACAACCTTTTCGATGGGAGTTAACAAATTAAACGTAAATATTTTGACTACCCGGATCTGTTTTTCGACATTGAACTACGACTTCTGATATGAAAGATTACGATGATACTTAAATTACGTCTAAACTAGCATTTTATCCATATTAAACAAGATTTGTTTTAAGTCATATTATAATAATTAAAAGACTCCGCGAAAACTGCTATATAAAGTTACTATACCCGCGAAAACGAAGGTGGTACTAACAACTCTAACGCCTTGGTATCTATGCTTCGTGCCGATTACTACTACCCTAACGTAACCAAAGCAATGATTATTCGGTTTACATATATAAAATAAGGGATTCATAAAATATTTTACGTTTTCATCAACTTTTAAGAAATGATATTCGCCAAAGTAAACAATATAACTTGAGAATCCGCTGTTGAGCTTGCTATTTTAAAACAAGCTATTCATAATATACTTTCTAATACATTACTCCCCCTTTATATGCCCGCAGATTATAATGAATAAGTTGCTCGCACATAACTTATCAACGGACGTCTTTACAATCTTTGCATTCATTACGACGGTATTAATACTAATGTTATTAGGAACACCTTCCGTAATGGAAATAACAGTGACGACATACCCGCTTGGGATAATCAGGGCGGTGTTATTATAACTGGAGTAAACGGCTTTCGTGACGCTTTGGAACGGCGCGTCACTTGAGTTAAATACTCGAAACTATCCCACCGTAAAGACCTCAGATTGAATTTACGTTCCAAAGTAAACCGTTATCGTATCCATACCTATCCGTAGGATCCGACGTAACTCCCCAACAGATTTAACGTTAAAGTCGCCATAGAAATTTATTTTATCGTGTTCGAATATCCCATCGACCTCGAAAAGGTAAAAGTGTAAATTTCATATATAATCGCGTACAGGAGTCAATAAGATTTTAATTCGATTCAATAACTTTATCCTCACTTTTTAATAGATTTTGGTTTATAATAAATTTACTGTATAATTTGATTCGTTGTATTTACGTTTTAATAAATATATATCATAAATATTATAATATTTCCAGTAAATAGTTTATCTATCATTTAAAGTTATCGCAACCTTTTTTTATCCGACGATGATTCAGCCATGTAACGTATTACGTACCCAACTTTTTCCCACGACTTATTTTTGTTATAACCTTTTTAAATATCGACCTCGATAGATATTGTTACCGAATGTAAACTTATTTCATTCCCTTCTTATAGTATAACTTTATTCTGGGTAAACCTTAAATGAAATATTGAGGAATTGCGTATAACGCCTTAAAATATATACTACTTTTAAAACGAATCGGTAATCATCGCATTTAGAAACGGGGATTCGCGTCCGTTTAGAAAACGCTGAAAGGGGCTGGCGTCGCCGCATTTCACGTTATTTTACGAAGTGCCCGCAAGGATCGAACCGCTATTACATAGCTCATCGCCATCTCTTTTAAAAATATTAATAAAGTACTTGCCCCGAAACTACTTTTCTCTTCTTACGATAAATTCCCTACCGACCTTAAGGAATTGGCCCCTTTATTCGATCAAGTCCTTAACTATATGCTACCCCCTTACGGATTCAAAGAGGATTACACAATTACCTTTCGTACCAACAACTAAGGCTAATATTTAAAGGTTATATAAGGTTCTTTATAAGGTATATCGCGTAAGAAGCTTCTTATATTACGAAAGTCGTTAACCAAACTATTTGATTTGGTCTATATTCGTACGAGAAACTCCTTAACACATACCCTATTACTTTTAGTTTAAAAACTTGAAAAGGGGCTACCTTTTAAAAACTACTACCACCAGCTTAATACTAATATAAAAGCAAATCGTTATCTGTTTCCTTTTATTAAAAATTCTCGCGAATATATTACAAGTTAATTAATTTACATAGTTAGATATTAAATCCGCTTTTTACAAAATCTGTATTAAGGGAAAAAACGAGTGGAAAACTGTATTTCATATTCGTTTCGAATTATTCGAATAACTTAGTACTCCTTATAACCTTTTTAATACCCTCGTGACTATTTAACGGTATATTAATAATTTGTTACACCTTTTCTCAATATTCTCTCTTTGCTTTACCTCCATGACATCCTCGTTTACTTTAACGTTATTTAAAATATTTATATAACTAAACTTGAATAAGTCCTTAATGCTTTAAATATCATAAAACTTAACTTAAATATTTTCAAATGAGAGTTAGACGTTTAAAAAAACAAATAACTAAGATTCGTTATCGACGTTAATGTTGATATTCGTATAAACACAGAAAGTTTACATGTTATCAGGAAATAAGCGGCTTTTACGTCGGTTTTAGAATTACGAAACTTCTTTAATTTCGCAAATTTTGACTGGTATTTTATTCGTGATTATTAAATAATTATCAAACTATTACTTCGGCTAACCTTTAAATTTGCCCCTTTTCGTTTGGTATTTAAAAAATAAGTTACTTTCGAACGATTTAAATTTGATTTTATTCGCGAACCTATACTCGCCTAATAGGATTTTAACCGCGACATCTTTCTAAAAACCGACAATTCTGATTAATCCCTAAAAATCTATCTTTTCTAGGGCGACAACAATGGTAATATACACCTAATAAAGTATTACTTCGGTCACTTGTTATTCACGAAATATAATTACGAAATTTATGATTAAGAGTTACTCGGTATTATGAGCTATTTAAAAGTATAGAACGTTGAGCTTGAAGGTGCGGTACGCTCGTTTACGATTTTAATAAATTACTAAAACTTCGAGTACTTTATGACTATACGACGCCTTTTCAAATAATAAGTTCGCTAATTTAAACGCGTTAGGTAATTGGGTTTTTTTTAATATATAATGAAAAAGTAAATTATACGCGACCCGATACGTTATTAAGACGAAACTAAGATATTCCTAAAGGCTTTTCCGATTTACTTCATTTAGGTCGAAAATTTTAATTATTACATTTCGAATAATTCGCTTTAAAACTGTTTTCGTATACATATATCTTCTGGTTAACCGTTACCGGCCAGTTTATTTCGAAGGACCGTAAACCTTCTACCAATATTAATCTTTTAAGCTATTCAAATACCGTTATAATACTCGATATTACTTACCCCTGATTAGTACGCGCGATATGTATAAGCGATCGATATTTCCTAGCGAATATCCATACCGATGACGACCGTATATTAAAGGTTACGATTTCGAAATATTTTATAGATAATAATTACGTTTTACGATTTCGCGAACTTATTTTAATACTTGTTTACGAGTTATTTCCTACCACGTTAATTTAAACTACCTACAATCTAATTTTGGCTGGCTACCTAATCTGCGACATTATTATTAGTATTTATCCTTTAACAAAAACCGTAGTTTTAACCCGGTTTCAATTACGCGATCCGTCGTTTTTACAGTAACTACGACGTTTATAGGCGTGTAAACTATAGATAGCACCTGATTAAAGGACTTTTCAAACCTCTTTCGGTTTCCAAAAAAACTTTAAACCGAATTTTTATCGACTTTATAATTAATTCATCTTAACAATATATTAACGATATCCGTTTTATTATAGTTATTAAGGATTTTTGAAGTAATGCTGTTTCATGCGAGGTTATAATTATTGTAAACGTCGAAACTTATACGAAACGGTTTCTAAAGTGTTATTAGCGATTTTATAAATTTCCGCGTACGTTTGTTAGCAACAGTAAATCAAATTGAACCGATGGGTTTCAAAAGCAACTTTGCGACCTAATGGGTATAGAACAACGTTGAAGAACGAAATTTTACCCCGAAACCAACGACGTAACCGAATACATAAATTCAAAAGTACTAACGTACCTATGTTTTTTTGTTATTTACACCTAATTCGATTAAATCCGTTTACTATCCAGCAATTAACTAACGTTAAGTAATTAATATATAACTACTATTAATAGTATCTAAATTTTTATAATATAAGGTTACTAAGTCGATCCTATACAACTGGTATAACATTTTGTCATTTCGACTATAATATTACGTACGAAAGTAAAAAACTTTACTTAACAGATTTACGAAGTTAAGAAATTCGTATAAGCCGTAATAACAGCTACGTAATAGTGTATAAAAGAAGCTGATAATAAGCGACGCTCCCCTTCAAAACATTTTCAAGTCGGTGACGACGTTTAGCTTATTTTACAAACTGTAAATTGAACGTGTTTTCCAAAACCGTAAATTAACTTTACGATAAACAACCAGTAACACGTGTAAAAAACTCCTATATTATTAAATTCGAGGTACCAGGTAGGAAGTAGTCCCGATTTTATATAAATTAATTCGTAAGAACCGCTTTAAACCTGTTTTAAACTAGTAAACTCGAAACGTTGAACCGTAAGCCGTAAATATTGTCAATAAAGACAACGAAATAAATCCTAAATACCAAGTCGAAATTATATTACAGGCCCGTAATAAACCCTAAGTCGAACGTATCCAACTTAATAACCAACCGAAACGACAGGTTTTAGTTAAATAGGTGGGTTATATATATTTCACGTAGAAACTGCTTTTAAAATTTTCTAATACCATCACATTTAATACAATAGAATCGCGATACGAATTAGTTAAATATAAAGATAACCCCTTTCACTTTACCTGTAAATAAGCCTAATATTTAAACTTCATTTTATGGAAAAAAGAAACATATGAATTATTAACAAGCGGGTAATGAATAAACGTATCGATATTGATTAGTACGAAAAGTAAACGACGACAACTACGCCTATTCTAATATATTCTCGAACTCTTGGTTTCATTCATTTCGTAAATGGTTTTTACCTATTCCGTTAAACTAGTTCAATTTAAAATCCATACGACTCAATTGAATATTAATACGATCTGAAATATTAATGAAGTTTTTTTTCTCTTTTAACAGCATTTTATAGCTATTCGTTAACCGCATCCTCCAAGTTTTTACCTTATTACGAAAAATCTATTTCAACATTACCTTTATTATTTATTAGCTAAATGACCTGTAGGCTTATTCACCGTACAGAAATCAAGGAACAAAACCCGAAACGCTTCGGGTGTCAACCTTACGCTATGTAATACGATGTACCCTTGTGGCTTATTATACGGCGATTACGTAGGTTTACACTCTTTTTAACCACTTGTAAACACTGCTAAAACGGCTTACAAAAACTTAAACTTACTCTGGTTTTAAAAGTTAAACATCAAATACGTTTTACACAATTCCTTTAAAACCTTATTTATATCTGGATTTAGGATTAACGACGTGTAAAAAAATCCAAAGTTAGGAAATATAGCCCCGAAGAAGTCAGAACGACACCGAACGCTAATATACAACCTCTTATTAGTAACTACCTTTTCACTATTGAGATCACTTACCCTTAGTCTCATGACAAAATTTCCTAGAGTTATACGCCATCCTATAAACACATCTAAAACACTTTTACTTCCGTGTCCCATCGGAATACATGTTAATAACCTGTAAGACCGGAAAATTTATACTTGTTAATAAAGACGAAACAATTTTAGAGCATGTAACCTACATTTCTAATAGCTTTGTCCACTTCGGTAATAAATTGGGGATTTGTTATAAAACCCAGCATTGAAATTCTAATGACGGAAAGGACTATAATGCTAATACTATACAGAAAAAATTGAAGGTTTTAGTACTGTATTAAAGACTAAAAGTACTGATAATAAACGAAAATGTTAAAGGTTAAGAGAAGGAAACTTTTGTTTTGAAACTGAAGTTTGGGGACTATTTATAAAAAAGATATGAGGGCACCTTCCGCATAACGTTCGGCCTAGTACGGTCTAGCACTTTTCACACAGCACCGCGACATTCTAAAAGGTTCATTTACCTTCGGTTATACTTTCCACGCTATACACAAAAAAAAAGGGACAATAAGGTGGGAGGGTCTTTGTGGAGTTTATTATAGGCTAATTTCTGGCTAGTATTACCAGGGATCCAACCCTGGTAGTTTTACACGCTCCTGCGATGCTTTGGAGTAGGGAGGAAGCTGCTTGAGGATATGCTCCCACACGTCACGTGAGCCGGGGGGGGGGGGGGTTGCTTCATCTTAGCTCCATAGCCACTCCCTAGCAGAGACTTCTGTTTCCCTTCTTCATCGAGGTTTATAGATAGAATCCGACCACCCTTAAGCGAAAACTCTAGCCTTGGTCCCTTTACAGAACATAAGTACGGTTACAGGTACCCTTAACATTTAAGGTTTAGCTCATCGACTATAGACTAAAGTTAGTAGTTACGTTAGCGCTAATAAGGTTAGGATTAAAGCGAACCTAATAACCATAAGAATTATAGTCGTAATAGTAGTAAAAAATATTAAATTTATAGAAAATCCAATTATTGATGAACTCGCCACCCCCCCGCTAAGCGAAATAATAAAAAGGTAATGTATCATATCTAGTACCCTACCACTTTCAAATAGGATTACTTAGATTAAATCGCAGACTTCGAGAGCAATAAGCTAATTAATGTTGATGATACCCCTAAACTGATTAAATAACATAAATATAATATTTTAACGCGGTCTAATAACTAGCCGAATAAGCTTTCCTGCACCGCTTGGGTAATAAATATCTTTACATTTGCTTTAATCAAGCTCTTAACCTATTATATACCTTAATCCTTCGCGATTGCTGCGCTGACTATATGTTTTAAGATATTATACCAATTATAGTGTTAATAAGATACTTAATATGAGGTTATTCGCAATACTAAATATTAGGGATAGAAAACAATACAGCTATTGAAATTAATTGTTATGATATTAGTAAGGTTAAAGTTGGTTTCGGTTGAGGCGAGTAATTATTATTACTAGAGATAATGGTAATTTAAATTGTTGTCAAAACAACTACGTTCTGTATCTTTAAATCCCTTACTATTTTCTATTTTTTCCTTAATGATATGAATGCCCTCGATATTAACGTCGACGTTTATGTGTTCAAGTTAATTAAAAACGGTCAGAGGCTTCCCCTTGTTTTTAAATAAGGATAACTATGATTTGATCCTTGAAGGCTTAAAGTAGTGGTATTAAACCTTAAGAAGCCGGAAATTTTGTCAATTATACCGACGCTTTAGCCACCTAGCCGTTAATAGGCTATATAAAGTCCTAAAGTCCGTAGGGTAGAAAGATATGGAATACTCCACCTTAAAAACCATTGAAAATCTTTATTATTACTGGCATATATATGCTTAGCTCTACCGGAAATTTAAGTTTACACTAAAAGACGATAAAGGCTTTAGTTATAAGATTTTTGTTAATGTATTTTATTTGGATAAAAAACTTATTTTTTTCGTCGTTAATATTCAAGGTTTTTTCTATTGAGCCAAATTTTTAAAGTTCCTTTCAAACAAGTTTATATGGGAAATACTAAGGATACTATAGATTAATACGTACTTAGTCCTACCTGATGTCGTCGATTACTATACCAACACTAATTTTGTGTCGGCAGAGTTCCAGGAAGATGTTAGATAATGGGTATTTAGTATAAAAAAGTATCTGTAAAGGCCCATTAGGGTAATAGAAAGATAAAAAGGGTATACGATCTACTTTGCCGAGCGTATAATATCCTGACGTTAAAAATTAAAAGTTGACAAATTTGGAAATGTGCTGTTAAATAGCGGTAGAGGGCTTAAACGATATTTTAAGCTCTAACGGTCTAGTGCTAACGCTACTGGTCTTTATAGAGTATCCACGCCTAACGAGTAAATATATGCTATTAAAAATTACATAAAAGTGTGCTACTACTTATGGTAAAGCTTTGAGGAAACTGCGCAGGGATCCGGTACACCGCTAAGTCAATAATACCTTTAATAATAAGAATAGCTTCATAAGAATCGTTGTAATTACTTTACAATTACAAAGTAAAGTCCTCGTATCGTGGGACCAGGAAAATGAAAAGGCCCATATAAAATCCTTTGTATTATAAACTCTAAGGTAATCATTAAAACTATTAACGGTATTGTATCTTTCGGAACCACTTAGGTTTCACTCTATATCAGGGATACTAACCATAAATACCACTAAACCAAAAGATTAAGCTAACATCAACCTCCTTTACCTATTATCGATGAACTGATAAAATGCTGCTAGCGTGAATAACTCCCGAAGAAGAGAAATGTTAGAAAGGTGAAATATATACTGGGCCGCATTTAAAATACTACTTGGTAAATAAGAGATAAAAAAGGACGACAAAGAGTAAAAACTAAACCTCTGGGTATAGAGGATTATTAAAATCTCCGGAAAACCTTTTCAGAAAAACGACAGAGTCAAGATGAGCGTCCAACTAATTCTAGGGATTATACAATTCATGCTGAAGGTTAATTTTAACCTTCAAATCGAGTATTATCTATGAGATTAAAGGTAAAACTACAGGGCAGCAGTACGAGAAGTCACGTCTAATCGCTTAAGAATACCGTAATGAAGGCAAAAACAAAATCCTTACGTAATTCATAACGATTTAGAACTTTAACAAACGTTTAATAGTCGCGTTAGCGGCAAGTTTGTTAGTTAATATTAAAGGTAAGTTTATGCTCAATAGCTGTACTATAATGCAGGCCCATTTTTAGTTAGTAATAAACCTATAACGGATCGTACCACTAGGCTTTCCATAGGAATTACGTGTTATCTAACCTTTAGATACGGTAATACGATGTATTGAACTACTATATGAACTGGTTCAGGGAGGCGTTTATTATTTTTTAACTTATTCATTGCATATTAAACCATAGCTAGGTGTGTAGTCTCTAATATATAACTCGTACATTCTATTAACGTTAAAAAATGACTTGAGCCTTATATGTATAAATATCAACGATACAATTTTCGTCAGAACCGTTAGCTTTGTAATATTCAAATAATAAGTGATTGAAGACTTTAAGTTCTTAAATTATAAGCCGGTAATGATATTGGTGAAAGGAAATTTACTTAACTTTAATGGATCGTCAATCCTCATGATTAATATTGATATTAGATTTAGTTTTCTCTTAAAGATCCTGGGAACTAATTCAGTTATAAGTGATAAGACTAACGTGGCGAAAGTCTAGCGTTACCTGGAATAGCGTGCCTGTGGCAGCTATATTGCCACCTTATGCCAACCAGAGGCCTCTTACTACCTCTTTATCGCGGTGTAAACACAGGATCCAATGAATAACGATTTAGACCGGTAAAATCAAAGAATTGAGTGGAAAATACGGAATCTAGACCGAAGAATTAACATCTTCCTAATCGACTTGTCGAAAGCCAAATTAAAATTCTTTACGAACGGGATTTTTACAAACGATAACAACCTATCTTTATAAATATATTTCCTAATAACCCTTGTTAATTAAAAAAGGCAAGAAGATCAATTTAGAATTACCGACAACCTAATTTACTGTATCTCTATCAAGTGTAAAAAAAAAAAAAAAACGTATTAACTTCGAAGGTCTACTGTATAATGACAAGCTTTAATGTAGACATATAATTATGGGAAACCCTTCACCTTATTACTGAGGAGTGAAAGATTCCGCTTATTCTAGGGGTATTCAATATATATTCGAAGAACCTATTCGAATACCTTTCGAAACTCGGAATCACTAGCGAAAAACACTTGATAATCGACGTGATAGCACTCTGTAAATCCTATGGAGGGAGGGAGATTAATGGGTTCTGATGAATTAACGGCAAAGACAACCCTACTAATGCTATAATAAAGGAATCCCGGAACAAGGCCCTAGAAAGTATCGTAGATAGTAACAGGCGAACTATATGTATCAAGTGCTACGTGAAAAGCTTACCCGGAAAGCCTTAGTTATGTGTCGGCGGGTAGGGATACACTAGCAAACTAGAAGATTACCAGGGAAGTAATGATAACGACTTGTTTAATTGGAACGGCTAAAGTGGAGTTTTACAAAGATTTATAACATAAAAACTTTTTGTAGAAGTTGATAAAGGCGGAACTCGCAACCGTAGAGCAATTAACAGCAATTGGGGTTAATTTGCACGTAGCTGGGTGGAATTATATACGGAGATCAATTAAAATTGACAGGGATCTAGCTAGTTGACTAGGTCGCAGTTTAGCGCTTCCTAGAAAAGATTGGTTAACAACACTGCAGTAGGGCGTACGTGTATAAACTGAAAATCCGCCAATGTTAAAATAATACTACATGTAGTGTATTTGGTTAACTTTACTTACAGTAAAGTTAACTATACTGACTGCAAGTTGAGTGTGTTGTTTTGTGTGGACTTACTGTATTGATTGTAAGTCGTGTACAGTAGGCTACATTTCACGCTAGGGCACGGGCCAAGCAATTGTCCATTCAAATTACAGGGCAGACCGGCTAGCGGTATGCCAAACCTAGAACAATACGTTCACCGCTGACCAATGTAATGCTACTGTTACTTCGACTACAAATCGAATCGACAACCTTACAATGATCTAAGACCCTACCAACAAGAATTATCTTTACAGTAATTCATCGGAATTCTTTAATTTACCTCTTGTCATAGGCTTCGCGGAGTACCATTACATCAATTATTAGGCGTCTTTCGCTACTGGTTCCTAGTGTCGAAAGGCATTTAATAGATTTTCGAGTCGTTACAAATTACTACCGAGATAGGAGGAATCCTTAGCTTTCTGGTAATAATACTAATGGTTTTCTACAGTGTTATACCTATATTCAAGTCTTACATTATAACGTAAACCTCTAACCTTAGCATGCTTTGTATAATCCTTTTGTATTGAACGGAGGTTTACTAGATTTGGTTACCGACAATGTTAAACTGGTCTTCCCGCTTGTTTTCTTTGATGAAGGTTACTAGGAAGGAAATTTGTAAAAACATCTCAGGATTATTTACGAAGAACCCATTGGTGAAGATTATTAGCTTAGCTTTTAATAAGTCGATTAAAACTTTATTAATTCCTTGGTTTAAGTTTCGTATTTATTATTTAATTATCTTATCACGCCGGTTAATTTTATTATTTGATAAAATATTCTATTTTCGCTGCAATAAAAAGGTCATTAAAGGCTTTCGCTTGGTATAATATGGAAATATATATGTTGCGAGCACGCTATTTTAGGTACCGTAAGACTATAATTACGTGAATATGGTCGATCATAGCCAAATAAATTCCTTATCGTTTTTAGCAAATATCAGGGCTACTATTAATATGGAATATGAAAATTAAGAATCCCTTAAATTTAAGTTAATTGTCTTTAGCCAACGTCGTCACCGTCTTACAATTTTAAAATTTAGAGTCCTTAATCGCCTGTTATTTCTATAACACGAAGCTAACCGTTACGATGAAAAGGGTATCGTCCGTTTGTATACCTATCAGGCCAAAGTCCTGGTTTTACGTTACCAGCAAGTACGGGTCGTATATCAAAAACTTTACGTTCAACTGTAATTCAGAATACAATTAGTACAGTGAAAACTAGTCAACAAATACGTTAATCAGTTCGTATGAAGGCTTAATATATCATATTAACGTTTTTAAAAAGTAGATATGACGGAATTCCTCTGTCAATTCCAGTAATGCGATTCGCTATAAATTCGTTACTAATTACATAGAGGCATATATTATATTAAGGCTATTCAACGAAAACTTGTTTTTAATCCTGACTAGTATACTTTTTACTAAATCGATTACTAAGCGTTAGCCAATCTTTCAAATCGTTTTCGATTACGTAATTATTTAATCTTTACCTATATTACTGTACCATTAGACGATTTAGCGTATATTTTCTTAATACCGCCCTATAGCCTTACCTTTAACCTTGTAGATAATCCTTGACCTGTAAATCGTGTTATTCGGGTCTTAAAGATTAAAATTGGCCTTAGTTACGAATTATATAACTCTTTAAATTAGAGAGCCGTTGATCCCGACTTTGTCGTTTTCCCTAAAAAGCTTACCGGGAGTTTTAATAAGACCTTATATTTCGAGTTTCAATCCCAAGTTTTTGATAT
This sequence comes from Anisogramma anomala, assembly GCA_038502455.1. NCBI lineage: Eukaryota > Fungi > Ascomycota > Sordariomycetes > Diaporthales > Gnomoniaceae > Anisogramma > Anisogramma anomala. The sequence goes on along the minus strand of JASMMZ010000002.1, from coordinate 9,819,521 downwards.
TCTTTTCTTTCCTGCTTACTTAAACAGTATCGTAAATAAGACCCGGTATATTTTCCTTCTTTTCAACGTTACTTTTTTTGGGGGGTCCTCCACGTCAGCGGAGTTTTATTGGCTTATCGATTTCAGATAAAAGAGGTGCGTATTAGCCAAGTTTCTTAGGTTAAATGTTTTTATCTTTATTAGCTTGAATATAAAGCTTAACCTCGGTTGTACGAGAAAATATAGGACCGTTAACAGTTTTAATAACTACTTCAAAATTCGAGATATTTAAGATTTTGTATAGGCCCTTTTATTTACCCGTATCCCACTATACAATTACTTTACTTTATACCGGCAAAGTAAGTACGTCGATTATTATAGGGTAGTTTCTACTGTTCAGGGTATCGTTTACCTTGCAACGTACCGATTTATTCTACAGTTCCCTTAGTACTTGTTGTACGCCGTAGCCCGTTTTATAGTATTTATTAATGGCGGAAATTCACACGTTAGGCGTAGGTATGCTTTAAATACCATTAGTGTTAATACTAGGCCGTTAAAGCCTATAATATCGTTTAGGTTGTTTACTGTTATTTGAAGGCGTACCTCTGGATCAGTGAAGCTTTCAATTTCTAACGTAAGGATATTATACGTTCGGAACAGTAGGGCGCCTACCCTTTTAACCTTGTCAATATTCCAGTAGGCCTTCATAAGCACCAATTTATATTGGATACCTATTTTTTTAGGATTTATTTCAAACTACAACGCCGCAAATATAATACTGGTATCGTAAAAAACGATGTTACATGGGTCTAGGTACTTATTAATCTATGATATCCTTCATGTTTTCTACGTATTCTTTGCCTAGAAGGATTTTAAGAACTTGGCTTCATAAAAAAAGGTGGCGGAGTTAACGAGGTGAAAAATAGGCTTATTATACAAGTAAAACATATTAAAAAGACCTTATGATTAATGTTCTTATGGTTTTCAATGTAAACTTATATTTCCGAGGGATTTGTGCATACGTTGAGCAGTAATAGTTAAGCTTTTCGATGGCTTTTAGGGCGAAGTATTCTATATTTCTATACCTTACGGACTTTAGGACTTTTTATAGCCTGTTGACGGCTAGGAGGTGAAAGCGTCAGTATATTTAACGTATATCCAACTTCGTTAGTTTTCACACTACTATTTGAGGGCCCTAAAGATAAATCATTAGTTACACTTACTTAAATTCGATGGGAAACCTTTGGCCTTTTTTAACCAATCCAATGGCGTTAATGTTAACGTTAACGCTAAAAGTCTTTATATTTTCTAAGTAAGAATAGGAGGGTAAAAGACTTGAGAATATAAAACATAATCGACTTAATCATAATTTGAATTACCGTCAATCCTAGTAACTATAATTATTTGTGTTGTCCGAAGCTAACTTTAGCCTTGTTAATATCGTAAAAATTAATATTAGTAGCCGTAGTACTTTCCCTCTGTAATGCAACATATTGCGAATAGCTTCATATTCAGTACCTTATCGCCTCTGTATCAGGTATAATACCTTGGAACGTATGGTCCGCGTAATGATAACAAAGGTTAAAGATATGTAAGGGGTTAGTAACTTAATTAGGGTAAAGGCAAGGGTCTTTACCATATAGACAGTATAGGAAGTCGTAGTCAGCTAGTTACTAGACCGTATAGAACGTACTATTTTTATGTTATTTGGTTTATTTAGGGGCATTATCTTCGTTCACTGACTTGTTGCCTTCGAAGTATATAACTTAATTTAAGCAGTCCTAATTAACAGTGGTAGGGTTTTAAATTTAATATGTTATCTTTCGTTTATTTCTCTTATCGGAGGGGTAGAGAGTTGACTTTTAGCTGGATTTGCCACAAATCTAATATCTCTTGCTGCTATTACGATAATATTCTTTAGAGTTACCAGGTCCGCTTGGATTTTGGTCCTATGAACGCCAGCGTAGCTATTACCTCCAGTCTATAGTCAATAGGATAAACCTTAGGAGTTGAGGACACCCATAGCTTTACTTAAGATCAACGTAATTAACCACTGTAAGGTTTTCTTTATACATGTTAGGGAAGTTGCTAGCTTAGGGTCATATATTAAACAAACTTGTTGAAAGTGTTATTAAAATTGTAAGCGAGAAACGTAACTGGTTAAAGAAGCTTTTATAGGAGGTATTTTGGCGTTGTAAAACGTATTCTAATTCTCTTACACCCGTAATTGCTGCCCGTATCTGTTCGAAAAGTGTGGCTTCGTTGAATTAGGCTTTTTTCATTGCTTTTTAGTTCAAAGTTAACTTGTTAAACATCTGGGTAAATATATTTATCATTTCTTCCTTCTCTTTATTTTTCGTTATTACTGTGGTGTATGGCATAGTAGTCAAATGTATATAGTATTAGGTAAGTTGAATGTTGTATTTGATGTAACTCTTTATACTATTATAAACTTCGCAAAAATTAGTTATTCTGGTCAAGAAATTTATCTAATAAACCTTGGAATACTCTAAAAACATTTCGGGGAATAATAAGTAAAAAATAAAAAAGAAACATCCATTTACTTTCAAATATTTAAATAGGGTATTATCTTCGTATCTAGAAAATTATAGAGCTTCATATCATACTTTTTTACATCGTTTTATATTTCGGCGAAATACGTGATAAATTTGTCGTTAATGTTAACCATTTTACTAAGTTTTAAGGTCAGGTTGCAATAATTATTCTAGTTTTTATTAGTAGTGTTTCCCGGCGGTTTAAGGTTTAAGGCCGCCAAAGCACGGTATTAAGGGTAATTGTCAGTCGCTTGGAACAAGAGGTAAATTCCCATGGTTGAATCTGTAATAAGCTTTCGCGTATAGGCAAACCCGCTGTGGAAAGGCTTTTGAGGGGCCTGACGATTTGGATTCAAGTGTTATGAGGAAAAATAGACTTAAAGGTTTTAAGGGATTGAATAATTTTTCGTAATTAACTGGTATAAAGTGCTGATGTTAATTCTTTTGCCCGCGTTGGCGGCTATTACTTTACGTTCCCTACTGCCACTACGAGTGTACTAGAAGTTGTCGTGTAGAGGTGTTGAGCTACCGAGAAGATTAATAGGTTCTTTATCGCTAGCGCATAACGAAGTTTGACTTAGCTAAGAGTAAAGTGGAGGTCCCTTAAAACGTGTGTAAGGGCGTTACAGTTTCTGAATACATTTTTCCTTAGAGCTTATGGGTTAAGGGTATTCTTTAATCTGAGTTAATTCAAAAAAAGTCTTTGCTAACTTGGTTGAGCTTTCCTTTAGCACGTAAATCTCTCGGCGCTTAAGTTTAACTTTTAGTTTTAATTTAACGGTCTTTTAGATTGACTTCCAAATATTAATCGTCCAGTAGTCGAAAAACTTACGATACCTATGGAAATTAAAATCAGGGTTTTCGCCGCCGTCATATTGAAGAATCTAATAGCTGACGAAGTTGGCAAATTATTTTCGGTTATGGTTTTATTAACATCATATCCTCAGAGATCGTAGTTAGAGTGTTTAGAAAAAAGGTGTTCAAGGGCCTTAATTGTTTTTTTTGCTAGCGGGGTTAGTAATGGCTTCGAAGTAAGCGCCAACGTTAGCTATTTTGACGTTTTATCTTATGTGGGACGTGTAAGGCGAGGGATTTGGTAATCTTTAAGTGTAGGGACTTGGTGTTTTGGCGTGGAGTTGCATGAGAAATTGGAAACTTAGCGTTGAGTCGCGCGGCGTAGTTTTTTTTGGCGCGACTTGGCGATTTTCATTCTTTTGCTTGAAGTAGCGAAGTTAAAGATTAAATTGACGTAGTGTAAGTGAAAAGAGTGATGAAGGGGGAAATGTTTAGTGTAAAGGGTAAGGTCGAAGTCGTTTATTATTATAGGTTATTTAGCATGGAGACTTAGTTGTTTTCTATAATAATTGCACCAGTAGTAGTATTAACTTGGTCTTTTGTCAATTTTCCAATTTTTGAATCTGTTTATAGTCAATATTAACGTCTTTAAAAAAACCTGTAAAGATTTCTTGATGTTTTCAATAACGATACCGTCGCTACCTCTAAGCTATCGTGAAAACCGACGCAGCCTGGAAGTTTTCTATACTTACTTCCACGAAAGCCGATGTAACAATAGTGGTTTTTCGTAAGAATCTTTCCTCTACCCTTGTTGCCATTGTTAAATGAAAGCGTAACCGGAAAGTATTATTTTCTTTTACTTAGCTGCTTTGTACTTAACTTAATAAATACTTATATGTGTTGGTAAGGCTTTAGACTTTGAAAAGTTGTTGATTCTATTGGTCGAAGTAATAGTAGTATCGCGTGGTCAAGTGGTAGATGTATTGTTCTAAGTATGGCAGACCGCTAGCAGGTTTGCATAGTAATTTGTATAGCTAATTGCTTAGCTCGTATCCTAATATAAAGTAGGCACATACTGTACTTGACTTACTACCAATACAGTAAGACTACACAAAACGATACACTTATCTTGAAGTCAGTATAGTCAACTTCAATTACACTAAAGTTGACTTATTACACTGCAGTTACGACTATTTGAATATTATAGTTTTTTGTATTTCGTTTAAAGGGCTGATATTCCTGCCCCATTTCGCGTTATCCTCCGTTATTAGTTTTATCTAATCCCCCTCTTGATCAACGTTATTAGACGTCATCGACTTCGTTAAATACCTATCCCACCCTTTCATAATCGCCCTTATCGACTTTCACTAATATATGCTACACCCTACACCATTCGTCCCTACCGGACTTTTCCAATATCTGAAGTTAATCGCAATAGGTGTATTAACTTTAATAACTCTATTAATCGGGGGACCGAAATAATAATAATAATAGCTTATAGGTAAAATTTAATAATATTCGGTAAAAGCCGATTTGTGGTTGCATATTTCTTCGAAAAATCCGGGTAACATATACATGACCCATATCTTGAATCTTATTTTAACTACAATAATTAATAACCTTTTTGATCAATCTTATATAAGGTGCTAAGTATATATTTAGCACTGACGTCAAAATATCAGATCATTATTAAACCGAACGTCTGTTTATTCCGCCTTAAATTTTTAAGGTTACTTAATACTAATACTTTGTCATAACTTATATTTTGACTTATCACACCCTTTTTATCTAACTAATGTATAGTAAATACCTCTCTGCCCCGTTTTATCAACGAAAATAATCTAAACATGAAATTCCTCATATATAACTATTTTCGTATCGCCCACGACAAAATTTAATAACAGGCCAATATCGAATAAAACTTACGAAGAAAACGGGTTCGTAACCATGCGCGTAACCAAAGTTATGTAAAATATAACATAGGGTTGAAAATTATTTAAAATATCATTCAACGAGTTCGAAACGTCGACGACTCGATATTAGTTAAAGAATTTATCGATATTTTTATTGAAGCGATTGATTTCAATATTATATCAATGAAACTAAACTTAATTGTTTACTTTATACAGTTTTTTTCGGCGTCATAGACTGTTCACTCATATTTTTATTAATTCTAAAATATATATCATAGTTTCTCGAGTTAAATATGAACCTTGCCGTAAATATATTCAAAACTTGAAGGCTCTCCCCGAAGAATTATGTAATGATCACACTAAATACCCGTGAGTATGTAGAAGGTGTTCAGAGGGTTTATGTTAGCAGTAAGGTAGCAGAGGTAACAAAGGTGCAATATCAAGACTGTGTTCGAGTGATGATCAGAAGCCGTTAGGCTATTCAGGTGTGTAGACTGAATACTTAGATTGACAACTGAAGAACTATCTAATGAAGCTATCTAAGGTGTTGATGACCATGTCCTTATATCTAGTTCCTTCAGTTGGTACCCATACTGGGGGTGCTCCAGTATGAGGTTTGCGGGATCACTGGTGGTGATCCAAGTGATCCAAGTGAGCCGGTGATCCAGGTGATCCAAGTGATCCAGGTCACGTGACTTCTGCTGAGTCATCCGTTGTCCAATTGCCATGCCGTACATGGGAAATGTGCTTTGTAAGCGTAGTGGGGAACATGCAGCGTCAGAGGATCCAACTGCAGTTCGTGTCATAACAAATTAATATACTACTTCATATCCGCGTTTATCCTAGAGATAAGGAATATTTCGCACCAATGAACCAGTCAATTTACATTGAACGAATCAACCGTCGACTTTTTATTATTTAATATAAATGAATAAGTACGGAAATATAATACCTAATTTAACTACACATAGGCGATAACAATCCGTAAGTATTTCCAAACCTCTAACTTTACTAGTTCAATACTATCGTCCGTTCACGAATGGTATGTTTTAGACAAAATGTATCTAATCTTTACTAAAACTTATTAGGGTTTCTCAAATATGCCTAGCGAATCCTAATCTTAATCGTTAATAATAAAATTCAGAAATCCATACCACCACTATTATATATCTCAAAAACTATTCGTATATGCTTTGTCGTTGATAAATAATATAACTTTTAATTAAACAGATTGAAAATATCAGTCCATAAAAACTAAAAAATACTGAAAACTGGTTTCGATAATCGGTAATTCTATTATTAAGTTAACGGAAATATAAAATCAATAACGATTTCAAATAGGGAAAAGTTAAAAACGGCCTTATTGTAAGATATGATTAGTTTTCGTATTATAATATTACTTATATGTTCAATTTAGACGTTCAATATTTACGAATATCACCTTTTAACAGTGACTCTGTTAAACAACTTAAAATAAAACCTTTTTACTCGAATAACTTATAATAGGTAAATAGTAGGTTCATTATAAAATATTAATTATTGATAATTTTTAAATGGACAATTATAAACGGTTATTGTAATGTAACGTATCCGTCGACTCGACATTACAATCCGAAAGTTATACCGAATGTCCTTCCTCAACTGGAAAAAATGTGATGTTTTCGGTAACCGTGTATAGGCGAATTATATATAAGGAGTCGTTCTCTACAATTTAATCTAATAACTTCGCGAAAATCATCGAGTTTTAAATAAGTCAACCACGAGATACTAATGAAGTAGGTGGTTTGAACGCGGACAGGGCTCTAAACGATACTTATTTATCAATTCCGTAACTTGCCATTTGGATTAAAGGAATTAATCGAGTAATATCGATTATAATGGTTTTCATAATTTATCCAGGAAAGGTTCATTTTCGTTTGGAAGAATATAAATATATTAATACAGCTTTACCCGTTATGAAGTTTAAACCATAATATTCTTTATTATATGAATTGCGAAACTTTACTAGTTTGGGTAAAAGATGTAACCAACTCTCTTTCTCCCGAACGATAATTAGTGTCATTAACTACAAAATCCGCTTTATCTACGTTAAACCTATATTAAAAGTAAATTAGAACTCATCCCTCGTTTGTTTTGTCGAAGGCTAAATTCGAGATATTAATCTATGAAGAACTAATATAATAATAACCAAAATAACCCCCGACCTTAAACGTGTTATAATTACGTCTATAATAAACCTGTGAAATTATAAATTACTGAATGATTTCCGTAAACGTTTTAAGTTACCTATTCATATTATGTTTCTAATATGCCAAGAATTACATCCTGTGTTCTTCTAAGGATTAAATGTACTTATATCAGGCTCTATTATGATTCATTAATATTCATGAGAAGATGAGCTATTGCGGCAATACGCATATTCCTCTGTAAACCACATACTATACCCTGTTGTTTAAATTATAATAGCAGAGATTATATTATCTTGAACGGTTATACCAAAGCCTCCTTCATAATATAATGGAAATTATCACTAAGATCGATTTCAGCGTTGAAAAATCAATGCTATTAGAATTTATAGGAAAAAAAAAATCATTCATACATATTTCAATCAAACTAATTTCATTTTCATTTGATTTTATAATTTCGCCGTTGAGGTTATGAAATTTTTTAACAAACTATATACAAAAGTTCAACTTTCTCCATCGCCAGTAATAAAAACCTTTATATACCTTTTCTACTTAAACCATCTATATCTACGTCAGAAGAAAATCTGTGCAAAATTTAAAATTACGTTAATAGTCATCCGTCGAACCACAACGTAAAAAACGCCCCATGAAATATTTCATCCGGCGTTTTTCGTTGTAATTTATCTCACCAGGCGTCATTAATTCTCAATATATACTGAATAGACTTGTTTAAATTGCTCATTCTAATTACCGCGGCCCTTAAACGAAAATATTTAAAATTTATAAAGCTTCGATACAATGATATTTTTATTTTGCTGTTATACTTATACGCGTTGTAATAATCATTAATCAAGACGTCACTTTAAATCCTAAAACTTTCATTCGTTGACAAACTCGTATTACCTCGTTAAAGTTGTTATATAATCGATACTATTGACGCCTTTGATAATAAATTTATTCTGAGTACACAAGAATATACGAAAGTATAAATTCTTACACTTAACGGCTCGAAGCTAGTTTGAACCATCTATATAAATTAATAATATCTCGAACCCAATAAAATACGGTATCCACTGGTTTTTATCATTTACAAACAATCTTTTCAACTTGATTAATGCCTTATATGATTGAAAAGGGTCGTTAAAATAGCTTTAATATGGTCGAAGAAATTATTGGCATTATGTACTTCCTCGTATCTGACGACCTCGTAATATACCGTAATAATCTACTTTATAACTGAAGAATAGTAACCTTATACTTAGAAAAACGTATATTGACTTTTCTTGTTCCATGTTCTATCTGTTTTTGATATAAATTCGATTTTTTAACATGTTGCAGCCCATTTAATTGTAAATCTGTCGAATTACGGATGGTTATATAGTTTCAGGCTACCTCTCCAAATTAAAAAAAAAAATACTAGTTACCAGTAGGTAGGTTTTCTTTTACTAAATCTTAGGAACAATCTATGCAAAGTCGTACGTAAAGTCTTAAACGAAAGTCAATTAACTATGTTTTTACATTTGCCTTTGAGTAAACGAAATATAGACTATAATATCCTATCAACAGAATATATCGGAATAAAAAGGATCCGAAAATGCAAAACATATATTTACAAAGATGAAGGACTGGATATTTACCAACAATCCATTTTCCGCGATAACGCTTAAGTATAACGCAAAACTATTAATATTTATTATATGTTCCTCTATTATCAATAATATTCTATCGAAGAATTATGGCTCCAGAGTATCGTAGAATAATGATAACTACTAATGCTAGATTTTTGTTGATTATTAGCTTAGGCACTAGCCTATACTATTAACCCCAGTATATCCCTATTGCCATAGCTCCCCCCCCCCCCCCACCTACCACTCTTTTTGTTAACATCTCTTCCTCTCAAGTATTAGTGCTATATACCCTTTTGCCCTGCCACACAAACTATTGAGCCGAATCCCCCCTTTTTCTCTTTCTTTTTTTACGTATATAAACTTGTGGATTACTTTATCTAAAGTGAATTGAGTTGTTTAATACCTTATTTAACTTACTTGATTTTACTAGACTACTGTTGCAATTAACTATATTAATTAGTGTTGATAAAGCCTTTACTATTGCCATTCAACTTACGTGGGTTAATTTTCTTACTAATTTGATGGTTCATTTCAATTAATATCGGTGAAACTGTTTACTAAGTTTATTTAGCCAACGTATGATTATTTTCTTATTATTATTAATAATTTACAAGCCTAAATTTGGATACTTATACCACTAAGTTACGTAAATTAACTTGGTCATTGTATAGGAACCGTAAAGAAGTAGTATTCAAAGGGTCTAGTTACTTTGGAAGATCAAAATTGAATTATATATGTTGATGAGTTAAGGTAGAAGACCCGTCTTTTTTTTAGTAAAAATATAACAGAATTAGAAAGTTGTAAAGGTCGCGTGATTTCAAAACTTACTTAATAGTATTTAAGTAACGTAAATATAAATTATCTATTTCACTAATATTTATCGTTTTGATGCGTTGTTAATTTAGGGGCGGGGTACTTACGGTTTATTTTTGGTTTGTAAAATGATTTTGACCTGGAATATAGGCTCGGTTCTATTATTATTATTAATAACAACAATAATGAGCGGTTTATAATCTCGGATCTTATGGCTTAGAACTGGTTGAAAATGGTTTGAATGAGTTGGTCGATGTGAAATTGAGGATTATTTTTACCCAGAGGAATATGTTTGACGATTTAGAAATAGAAAACGTATTTGATAAGAGATTTTTCATAAAGTTGGCCGAGTTTAGTTTTGAAAAGAAAACGGATTCGGTTTATAGTTTTCAAGGAAAGGTTGAACTTTTTTTTTATCAAAAATCGTTTTGAATGAAAATGTTGTTAATTAGCGGTTCGTTTTATGAATTGTTGAGTAGTATTCATTACGGTTTATGTGAATTTCGTAGGTTTGAGAATATTCCATGTAAAGTTTTTCAAATTTATGTGTGATTTTGTAGTTGGAATAAATGAATATTGGATAGTTTGAATGAGGTTCATGTATTAGTCGTATATTGTAAAAAATTGATTAATATTATTGGTAGTAATTATTGAATAATTAAACGTTTATTGGTGAACGAATAATAATTAGTTTTATCGAGTTGGGTGTAAGAAATAATGAAATATAAATATGTGAATATCGTTTGATGAGCGCACTCAGTAATACTATCAGTTTTGGGGTAAAATATAGTATTTGAATGTTATTTTACTTGCTCTAAGTCGTAAAGGCGTGTTGGAAATTAATTAGTTCAATTAGAATATTGATTACCAATAATAACTCATAAGAATTCGTAAATTCGTGAAAAATCATTTGAAAATTGTTTCGTATAAGTTTCGAAATTCACAACACTTATTGGTTTTAAAATAGAAGTTTACTTAATCGCTTCGCAAGAAATATGAGGTAATTATATTTATTGATCCGTTATAAACAAAATTCATTATGAAGTTGATGAAAAGTTCATTTTGAAGACGTTTTACAATTGGCAAAGATCTCCAAAATGTTTTTGATGGTATGAAAATAAATTGTTTGTTTATAAATGCCGTAATTTTGGTAAAAGCATTCCATCGTATTGTGTAATCCGAAAAAAAAATATGTTTTGAATTAAATAGCAAATATTATGTCGTAAGCAGATGATCGGTAAAAAGTACATCGAATAAAGATTTAATTCACGCGTGATTGCGCGATTTGTAAGTATAAACCCACCTATAGTTTTGAAATTGTAAAATGTTATTGTTGTTTACCGAATATTTCGAATTATAGACTTCAATTATTTTGTCGTTGTTAGTATAAATATCGGTAGGAAAACTCCGATTGCCTGTGTACGTCATGTATGGTAAACAAAGGTTAAAGACGTTTCATTTAATAAAAGCGTTGTAGCTATTTATAAAGTCGACGTTGGTAAAAAGTTTATAATATTTCGCAATGAATTCGATATCGATAGTGACTTGGGGGATGTATGAGTGCAGGGGCGGTATATAAGAAATATATATAAGGTTTTGGAACTATAGTTTCTGGTTTAAGAGGCGAGGTTCCGAAGTGTTTTTTGAAATATATTGGCTACTTTTAAATTTACTATAAGGTCGTATATAGTTAGCCCTTTTCTTATAAATTAGTTTCAAATTAAATCAGTAAAACAGTTCTGTTGTGAGGATCGAACATTTGTAAAATTATAGTGTCGTTATAAAATGTTTGGAGATTGCTCAGAGTCGTAGGTTAGTAAGTACACCCGTCGTTCCCCAGAGTTTTACGTATTATATTTTTAAGGAGTTCATGATTTTAATAGTCTTTTTTCGTAAATTTCGTAATTATTTTCGTTTGTTAATAAACAAGAATAATAATACTTTATTGGATATAGGGTATTGTAATCATTTCGTTGCAGTAAATAGGAGTTTATGGTTTCATCGAAATAGTAGGCTTTTAAGAAGTTTTTTTTTAGTTAGGGGTTTATCGATCAGAAATTGTGTTGGAGAGGAAGAAGAGCTTAAGTTGCTCGAAAGTCGCATTTTTTTCGGGGTTTTAACTCAAAGCGCCGTTTTTCTTTTAGGTAAATGAATGATGGGGCTGCCAATTACAAATTAATTCCTATTTGATTGTTAGTAAAAGTGAATAAAGTCGAGAAAGCCTTGTACCTTTAGTATAGATGTAAATGTTATGTATTTCCGGATAACATCTTTTCTTGAATGCATAGATATTTTGATTTCCGTTTCGATTACTCATTTAAAATATTTGTTTCATTAAACGGAGAATTTATATTCTCATTTATCGGAGTCTAGATCAGCGGTGTTGAGGCAGTTAGTATTTGTTTGATAACAAGGATATTTTTATTGAAATTGTTATCCAGATATATTGAGATATCGCCAATGTAAACGAAATAAAAGACGTCATGATATGTGTATGGTGAATTCTTAATATATTGTTAAGCGTTAGTAGGTATAACAGAGAAATCCAAACAGTTAATCAGTTATTTGTAAATTTAATAACGCATATGGAACGTAGTCTTTTACTCCTTATTTCCCTGAATACGTAATTTGCAAAACTCGCTAAAAACTTTACGTTTAATAAACTTCTGAATTCGTAAAATATTTGCGATCGTTTCATTAATTATTGGATGAAAATAACGGTTGGTTTCCGTAATAGCATTAAGTTTACAGTAATCGATATCAAGGAGGAGGTCGCCTTCTTGTTTCTTTACTAAGAGTATAAAGGTACCTATTAAGGTTTTTTTCTCGCATGAATGTAACTTTGGTTTAGAAATTCGGTTAACTTTTTTTGCAATATAAAATGTTTTTGCCTGATATTTCCTATAACGGCTTTTAAGGAACTTTTAATAGTTAGCTCTAGTTGTTATTGGAAATGATAAGTTGGTAATTAGTTTCGGATTAGTGAAGAGGCATTGAATATCCTATGTTCTTATTAAATAAATGAGAGAATTCCTTAACAGTATCTGTAAGTTGATTGTTAACCGAAAAGGGTGGGTATAGGGCTAACGTTTTATAAATAATTTTGAGGTAGATGGTAGCCAGTTACGTAAAAGTAGTTTATTATTTTCAAATTTTGCTGAGTCGAGTATAAATGGTCGCGATATAGCAATACCCTGATGTTCCTTTTATATCAAGAAAAAAAACTCTTTTTGGATGCCGTAGGTTTCTGTTTATTCTGAAGATAATACATGCTTTAAATTGGTGCAAGACATTTGGTTGTATTCTATTTGGAGTTTACCCAAAATAGCTTTGTATTATGACAAGGAAATAATATATGTTTAAATTTGATTCCAATATTCATTTATATGAAGATTTAAATACTTTATAAAATAAATTATTCATGAACCGTTTTTAGTTGTATAGTTTGTAATTTTGTTGAATCATCTTAGTATGATGAAAATACAAGGTTGAGTTAATTGAAGGGTAAATCCTTTATTGATATCATTATCGTATTGATGACTTGTATTTGATAAAACGTTAATCTGTTAAAATAATATTAAAACCAGTTCATTATAAACGAGATGTTAGTAGACCTACCTGTAGATTTAGGTCTTTCGTTATAACGTAGTCCGTTCAAATCGCTGTAGTCGAAGTAATTGGTGCTATATTGAAATGGTAATTAATGGATTTGGTAAGTTCTAAGTTTGGCAGACCGCTAGCCGGTCTGCACACTAATTTTTATGGGTAAACGATTTAGCCAGTACCCCATTTGAAGTGGGAACTTACTGTACTGAACTTATACTGCAATCCCATAAACTGCAGTAATTTTTTGAACGTACAATAATCTTTATTGTAAGTAAAGTTCACCTGAGTGTCATGTATTTGACAATTATTCCGATACTAGCAGCTTTTTGTTTTGTGCCTGCGCACTAGCATGGCTTGCTACCAATCGGTGGCAACCTCAAAAGTCTCTCCACAGTTAATAAGCCAAACATCTTTCAATTCCGATTAATCTGCACTAAAATTAACATTCATCACGGCCTTTTTGTCCGTATCTCCGAGCTCTTCGTTTTTCAACTCCCGTATACAAGTCTTTCGCTACAAACTTATAAGTATAACACATTTTACCACTTACATACCTTTTGCTAGTAGTTTAATCTATTGTTATCACCATTAGCCTCCCTACCTTAGCAATATTCCTATTTGACAAAGTATCCCTATTCATTTGGATTACGTTCCGTGCGATTTATGTAGCCCTTTATTTGCACGGATAGCATATTACTATCCATAACCCTTTTTAAGCGCCAGTAGATATAGTCTTAATTATAGCGTTAATGGGGTTATCTTTACCGGTAAGCCACCGGAACTCATTGATATCACGGGCTTCTTATACCTCTTTTAAAACCATTAAGTCTATTATTAAACGTTTTTAAATAGTTGTACCTAGATTTAATAGGTATTTGTAAAGGTTCCGGGAGTCTATACATATCACCACAAATAACGGAAACGATTCCCGTTGTTTAATAATGATTCTTAATATATTGTTAATTACTATACCAATATTAAAGCTTGCCATGATATCATGAATCTTTAAAGCAAGCACGATTCGTATCACACGTTTATACTTAATAAATATCTAGTACACCATGTTTCCATTAATTGTAAATTTCCCTTTTAACTCTTCCTCGTTCACGAGCATTTTAAAAATCCGATTTCCGACATGAGGTTATTATTATTAATGAATTAACCGTTCGTAATATTTATTGACTTTTCTTGAATTAGGTTTAACGAAACTATATTAATCTCTCGTTTGAAGTAATCTATTCTTTATTAAATGCTTTTATTCAATATATTGAAGTTTTTGTTTTATTAATCTTATACTTATATTTTTGACATTGAATCAACTTTCATGTATGGGTGCACGGACAATCTTGTAAAGGGGGGTAGGGGGCCCACACTGTAAACCCTTATAATGCTCACTTCTAAGAAAAATTTTCAGGTCCAGCCGCTCTCAATCCCATCACTTCTCATACATATTATTCCACCACAATAATACTCATCGGCTTTATCACCACTTAAATCTTTTCCAGCGCCCAATTTTTGGCCATGAAGATCGTCGTCGGCCCGGCGAACCGCCCGCGCAGCGATGTATATAGAGAACAATCCTCACAACCAACGATTTCGTCCCTGGTTACTTGTACCAACGTAGCCCTTCAGACTTGAACTTGCACTGCAACTGTAATGCAAGTTTGATTCCTTTTTCAATTTTAAGTCTTAAAAATAAGACTTTTGTTATCACAGCTTGAACTTGACAACTCTATTTATTTATATATTTTTCATATCTTTATTTATCTTTGAGCCCTCACTACTTATCCCAGCGCCCTGCCCGTTCAGCGGTGCCTTCGACTTTACTTTAGATACCTTTCTTTGGCTGTCCATAGAAGACTTTTCAAGGCATACCTCACGCTTAGTGGTGTACCCTATTTTACGATTCTTTTATATTTTCTGGGTTTGCGTTCCGTAGTATAAAGGAGGCTAGGGTCTTGATTTTTCTCCACCAACTTTATCAAGTTATAAAGTATATATTCCCCACCTCTACCGGTTATCAATCAAGATATATGTGTTTTATACACCCTTCACTCTCTTAGGGCTGTCAAATCCTCGATGCGAGTAGGCGTCGAATGGGGACTAAAACGTTCGTAAAATACGGCCCAGCCAAGTCTATATTTTTACGGTTTTACGGGTCTTCAAACTATAGAGTACCTCAAGTCCTTAATTGGAAGGCTTATTTAAGGCCCCTTTTTTTTAAAAGGCTTTACTTGATATTTCGTTTTTTAGGTAGTAGCTGTTTTTCCTATATTACAGGTATAAGGATAAAAACTAATATTTCATACACCTAGTGGTAGATGTACTCTTTTTTCGCGACCACCTGAACAAAAACTTTACGAATGCGATCTAAATTCGTTGGGGTAAAAGGCTTTTTTAGGAAGCGGGGACCTATATAATTAATATAAGGCCCCTTTGGCAGGTATTTAACAGTATATATAGCGTAAGGTTCGTAAATTGGCCACATATATGAAGGATACGTTTTGCAGTTGATATATGTGTAGTATAAGGAATAGGGTGATCTGTTCAACAAGTTTAAAGGTTATGACCTAGAAACGGGGAACTGAAGGCGGTGGTGGTTATATAAGGTGAGGACTTCAGTTTGCGAGCCTTCCTGCCAGTATATGTATGTATATTCACATTGGAGAGTGTTACACTATACTATCTGTATAGTGGTTACCCTTCGGTGATAGTAAATAAAAAAAATTCTTATATTTATATTGTGATTTATTGGTCGTATAATGCTTTTAATCAGTATATTGTTGCGATGTAGTCTGTACGGGACTTATACTTCAGGTATATTTGTCATTTTACCCTGTCGGCCTTGTCGATATTTGTTAGGTTCGTAAACTTCATTTATTTGTCGCAAACTAATATAAATACCGTTTTTAACCCTAATATCATAGATACGGATTAACCATCTACTAAAATTGAGTGATGCATCCTTAGATAACAATTTTATTAGGTTACATATCCGAAGACATGACTCGTCGATAATATAATATTTTGCTGCCATAAATCTAGTGTTTCTGAGAAAAAGTGTATTATTAGTTTATATACCTAGGTTGCCGAAATTTTTACTTTTTGTAATTAACAAACACGGGTTAAATCTCGAACTCTTCATACTTGGCCTATTTCTTCAATATGCCTGATAGGTTAAAAATCAATAAACATCTATTTTTGCAGGTCTTTGTAAAGGTTTGCTACAACGTTTTACCGTGCCGGCTGAAAACTTGTTCCTTAGGGGTTTCGGAAATTTTAATAGTATAATTCGCTAAAAATCTGTGGCACATTACGTATATGATTACGTTATATCCCTGCTATGAAGTGTAAATTGACCTGTCACACTAACAGTTTAATTAGTAACAATTGCTAGAATCAAACATTAACTGATGTTTTTGGATTATAAGCGATTAAATAAGGATTCATTATTTACCTTAATTACAATATTCATTTTCAATTAGTCGTCACTTTTTATACGATTGGTTTATAGTTTTGACTTGAATTTCGTAAACTACTATCGATTTAAAGATAGAAACGTTATAACGTTCGAGTTACTTAATTAGCGCGAATTAAATAACCCCTTGTATAACAAGGCTATCGATATCTATTTAGTCATTTTTTCCGAAAAGCTTATCTGGTGTATTAATGATGCCTTGACCACGTTATTTCAAGTTAAGTTATCTATCAAAATTTCTCGTTTAAAATATCTATACTATTGTGTATACCCTATTGAGCTTATAGTTCTCGTTACCATCCTCATTTTTAGTGTATATCTTCCTTTTTGGTAGTTTTCTCCGCCGTCGACGTTTTACTAGATCATTAACGATCAGCTCGAGAGGATTATATTAGCAAATTAATTTTACTCGGCGGTTTTTAACGTTAAAATCATTATTCAATGTAACTGTTTTGATACGTCTTAAACTATATAATTTGAAAAGTAATAGGATCTTTAGTGGTTTTTACTATTCCATTTAGTCTATTAATACTTAAGATCTTATACAGCTTATTTTATTTGCCTAGTTTTTACTAAGTAAAGACTTTAATTTAAAGGGGTAATAAAAACACGTTTATTATTAATAGTCCGTTTTTAGTATTCAATGCATCGTTGACCTGGCGGCGTACTAATTCCTTCCTTAATTCTTTCAAAGCTTTGTTAAATACCGAAGCAAGTTTCTTGGTATTTGAAAATGGTAACGACTCAATTATTATACATCTTTAGGCTAAGAATACTAGTAAAATTGTCATAAAGCCGTTAGGGTTAATAGTATCATTAACGCCTTCCATCGTTAATTAAAGTCTTTTTTTTTCACTTATGAAGCTTTCGATTTCTAAAGTCCATATATCATACTCTTTCTGTAAAAGGGCTTAATCCCTTTCGACTTGATAGATACCATAATACAGCTTAATTATTTTTAGAACAAATTCTTATTAACTTGATATTAGTTCAAAAATTCTCGTATCTAAGTAAGTACCCGTATCGTAAATTAGTAAGTTTAGTGGTTATAAGTATGTATGAATTTACAAAATACTTAATACCTTTCATATTTTCTTCGCCGTCATGTTTTAAGAAATTTAAAGTTGTAAAAAAACTTGTCATAGGTATTAACATAAATTAATAGTTACTCGTTCAGGTAAGATTCATTTAAAAAGATATTGATGTTAAAGTTTTAATGTTCTTGAGGTAAATTGAAACTTTGAAGGGGTTTGGATTTGCCTTTGGTAATATTGGTAAAAATATTTAACTACCTTTAGCGTTAGAAAATTCTTACCTTTGCTATCAGTTGCTTTTCAATCTTTCTAAAGTCTAATGATCTATTAGTATTTAAATTTACGATGTAGTTAACTAAATTACGACTTCGTTGTGTTCAGTACTACTATCTTTGTACTTTGGAAATGATATCAGAAGTACCTCTATTTAAGGCCAAGTGAAAACCTTTTATAACCGTTAACCTAAATCAGTTGATCGGTATAAATGTTAAATTTAATACCGAGGTTTTTCATTCGTTAAGGTAAAGGAGAAAAACGGTGCGGGTAAAGACGTTACTTCCTTAATTTGGCTGATGGAACTGGACGTACTAAGGGGCTTGGAAGAAGGGTATTCCAGGGTTTCCGTGCGCTTGATGATACTCTTTTTGGTATTAAGAGGTACGTTGAGGTTCTTATTTAACTGATTGGTGAACTTGAGGGTTTTCGGCGTGTAAGTTAATCAATTACCCACGGCTAGTGGTATTATAGCGTTGATCTTAAATAAGACAGTCTGAAGAACTCATTTGGGCTTTAGTAGGGCCATACGAACCTATATGAGGGTATTGAGGAATGTCATTGTTAGCGATACCTTTGCATTTAGGTTCGCTTTATTAAAGGTTTTTATCTGTAGCGTATTCATAAAGGATATATATTAAACTATATTTTTCCTCTTCTTTTGCAGGAAGGACAACATCTCGATTATATACTTTAGCCTTCGCCCTTGTCTGAGCCTATTTATCTGCCTTCGTTCATATACACAAGGTCCAGTCCCTAAACTATTTTTGAGAATTATCGAGTGCTCATGGTCCTTACACGTTTCTGGTGGTTTCGCTATCGAGGATATAACGCCTAATTGCATTGGTAAGGTATTGAAGGGTTAATTTTTTTTCGACGTCCATAAATTGAATCTTTTCATCGTAGGGGTTCCAAATAATAGAGCCGAGGTCTTTGATTACCTTTTTTTGTTTAGCGTCATTAAAATTGTTGATTCCGGCTTTTTGTTTCAAGTTATCGTGACGAATATTAAGGGATATAATGAGAAATAATATTGATATAGAATGAAGTTAAGGTGTAGGTTTATTGTTAAAGTTAGTGTTTGATAAAGGTCTTGCGACTTAGTCGTTTTTAAAATTTTAAATTTGTCGTATGAGTAGCTGGAATAGTACTAACTTTATTGTTTGCGAATATGCCGACTTTGTGATCTTTAAGACTTTTAGGCGGTAGGTCTTAACGCATTTCGTTCCAAAGAACAGAAAAATATTTCTTGTTATTTTCAGTAGCGATACCGTCGCTTAATCCTAAATTGCCGCGAAAACTGTTATAATTCAAAAGGTTTCTCAACTTACTACCTCAAAAACTAACACAGTGTATAGGAGCTGTTCGTAAGAATTTTTCCTTTAACTTGCCTAAATAAAGCGTAACAATAGGAAAGTAGCTTTTTCTTTTATCTAGATTATCTGTGTTTTACCTACTAAGAACTCATAAGTTTTAGTAGGCTAGCCTATAGATGTAGGCCTTTCGTTGCAACGTAGTCGATTCTAATCACTGTGGTCGAAGTAACTGGTGCTACATTGAAATGGTTGATTGATGGATGTAGCGAGCTCTTAGTTTGGCAGACCGCTAGCCGGGCAGTATACTAATTTGTATGGCTAAATGCCTTGGCCAGTGCCTCACTTTTAAGTGAACACCTACTGTAGTGCACTTGTAGTAGTCTCACAAACTGCAGTCAAATTTCAGTACATACAATCAACTTTACTGTAAGTAAAGTTGACTTGACTGTACTCCATTTGAATGTTATTTCAACACGAGATGTATTTAAGAAGTAAATAATCGGCTATAAATAAAGTTCTTTTAATTGGTATTTAAGATTATGTATAGAAACAAGGCTTTTACTATTTAAAAGTTAATAAAGTCACCAGTAAAGGTAATTTAAATTCCGATATTAGTTTTGGGATCGGAGTAATTCGGTCATCAAACGGGATTTGATAAATAGGTATAAATACGATAATCATTTGTAGTGTTTGTTTGGTCAAAGTTTAGGCTTTTATGGTAGGAGAGTATTAAGTGATTGACCTAGATAACTAGTCGTTTAATATCAATTTAAAAGGAGTTTACGAAGGTTATGCTCATATTTTATGGGTTATTTTTTATTTTCGTTGCGAGTCGCACCGTCGGTACCATTATTTGGAATATAATTAGCGTTGTCATATTGAGTACGAAGATTATAAAGTCGTTTATCAATCAACAAAAGTTTAATAAAATGTTTATGAAAGTAGACAGGTGTATCAAATAAAAGTCACGAACCATCAAATATATTATATTTTAGTTGTGATCGTATGTGAGAAGTATTACTATAAAGGCGTTGTTATCGTTGTTTCCGCCGTTCTCATTGCAAACGTCATAATTTTAATGGAGGTTTCTCCAGATTTTTTCAATAATTTCCAAATAATATAAAATCAAATGTTGGTTATTCTAATTAACCTTCTATTTATATATAATTTATGTAATATCGTATCTTTTTACATTAAAGACATAGTATAAAGTCGGAAAATTCAATCTTTTAGTCGAAAAATTTGCGTTTAATTTGTTCATGCGTGACGTAATATAGGATGTCATTATTATTATAGTTGGATTCGAAGGAGTTAGGGCCGTTATTATCGTTGGAGCGGTTTCTGATTGGGAAAAGACACGGTAGTTGAGTTTTTTATATGTAAAGTTAAAACGGGACCTCTTTAGGGTGGGGGATGTCTCAAAGACGTGAGCGGATTGATAAAAACTTTAAGTTATTGGATCATATTTCTTAACTTATTTAGTAATTTATGTTTCGTTGCTTTATACGTAAAGCGTGTTCGTAAGCAGTTTGATTTCGTTTAACTAATTTCGTTCGTAAAATTTCGGTAAATTGTTTTTTTTAGGTAGATAAATAGTTGTGTTTAGTTGTTGTCGCGCTTTGAAATAGGTTTTTGATACGCGTGTCAAGTAATTGTTTTCAAATTACAGGGTTTAGGTTCGAAGGATTGAAAGATACAAATTTAGGGTATAGCCTTTTAAGGGTAATTAAAACACCGTTGGGAGAGAAAATCCAGAATTAAATATAAATTAATTAAGTAAATGTTGTCTTTCAAGGTGCTCGGATATTATTTATAATTCCTCATAAAGAGAAGGAGGGAGAAACCTTTTTTAAAAAGCTGTTATGAGTTATAGAAAAAGAGTGGTCCGATTACGTAATAGGTGTAAGAGTATATCCTCAAATGGTTCCAGAACATCATAGAAGCATAAAAACCGCTAGAGCTAGATCGTTAGTAACAAATTGCCGTGGCGCTAGCATTTGACATAAACTAACAATACCTCTTTCATCAGAAATACGAGGTTTATAACGGCGAAATAGCAAGTATCAAAACTTTAGGCTGTTAAAATTATAAGCTAATGAAAAATTTGGCTAACGATACGTAACTTGATATAATAAATTCTTAATTCCTATTTATAGTATTAAGGATAGTAACAATATTCGGGATACGTATCTTAACTAAAGCTCAAAAAGATAAGTAATAAGTTTAATGATAATTAATAAAACCGATCATTAATAAAGCCGACGAGGAAAAATTCCAACGATATTTAAGTTAAATAGATTGTACCACTAATATTTGTACATTATGTTCACCGAAAGAATTATACAATTTATCGTATAAGGTAAAATTTTGAAATATATAAAACGAGAATTTTGGAAGGTAACATACGAAAATTTAGTAGTAAAGGAACAATTTAGAAAAAAGGATTGACATAGTCTCGACAAACTTGATAACGGCAAGATGAATAGTCTTTACGAAAGGCTATTTCGCCAAAAAATACTGGCCTTATATCGTCAATTAGATTCCTCATAATACTCGTTAATGAGGAAAATTCTAATAAATAATTTACGATTACCGGCAACCTTATATAATAGATATTTGTTAGGTTAAAATATATATCATAAAATATATTAGTTTTAAAATTTTTACGTATAATGAGAAGCTTTCAAATTGGTGTAATAAAGAATGGCACGTTAAGGATTATGAAAAAGATAATTTGGATTGCTTCCGATATCTATAATAGTGTATATGAACTTCTGAGGCCTTTCCGAGTACTTGTGAAAGCTAGGTATAATTAAAAAAAAACTTTCAATAATGAATGTAATAACTTTGAAAAATATATATAAAGCTCATAAAACCGAAAAAATCTGGTTTATTAACTATTGGAATAGTATTGCAATGATATTGCATGCAGTGTAGTAGGTCAACGTTACTGTAAGTAAAGTTAACCGTATTGCAAGTGTATTTCTTTGTGCGGTCTTACTGAATTGGATGTAAGTCGAGTGCAGTACGCTGCACTTCACTCTAGGGTACAGTCCAAGCAATTGGCTATACAGATTACAGTGCAGACCAGCTAGCGGTCTGCCAAACCAAGAACAATACATTCACATCAATCAACAATATCAGCGCATCACCAGTTACTTCGACCACAGTGATTTGAATCGACTACGTTGCAACGATAAAGGTCTACCAAAATTGACAGTAAAATAACCCCGCTAACGTCATAACTAAGACCACGCTCAATAACGACTTGGATAAGTTTATAAACAGTAATACGCTAACCGTATGAATCGAGGGTTACGTAGACTGACCGTTACGTGACGTGTAGGAATAGGGGTTCCTTGGTAAACTGGAAGACTACCACGGTAGTAATAGCGGTAGTAGTAATAATGTATATAAAAAGCAGGTTTGGAACTACTGGTCTGGGGTACGTAATTAGTGGAATATGTGATACACGTAAGTCTGTAACGAAAGACTTATATATGGGAGTTAAAAAACGAAAGGCTTAGAAATGTAGGGTAAAAGGCCGTAATTAGTATCGGTTTTAGTATAATTTTACTGGAATGAACAGAGGTTTAGCATGCGGATTATGAAGGGATTTCAATGATTACCACTAATGGGTGATTGGATACGATAGCATGCAGGCGCAAAACAAAAAGCCGCCAGTATTGGAATAACAGTCAATTAAAATATAATTAAGTTAGCTATACTTACATTTAGTTAATTGTACTCATTGAAAATTAACTGCAGTTTGTAAGATTAACTGCAATTCTAGTGCAGTAGGTGCCCACTTCAATGTGGAGCATGGGCAAAAGCAATTGGCTATATAAATTAGCGTGCAGATTGACTAGCGATCTGCCAAACTTAGAAGTAATAGATCACTACTTTGTTGGTCACAGTTTTGTTGCATGTTATATGCCGCTGGGTGTTAGTCTCACGTGCCTTCCCACGAGATAGCCTACTCACGAGCGCACCTTCTCATGAGAAGTTCTTGTCATGAGGTACTCATTGTTATTATGCTCTGGTAGATTCCTACCTTTAGCTTAGTTTTTGACTTCAAATACAGACCGGAATACCACCATACGTTCGCACGTACTCATAATACAACAAATGGTAACTGTAACTTGAGATTTTTCTTGGCACCAGATTAATTAATTGCTTTAAAGTAATTAAAAAGTTACCAGCGCAAACCTGTAACTATGTAGCTTTGCCACCTAAAAACACCAACCATAACCTTTCCTTTCTCTCTCTTCCTCTACCTTAATCTCCAACTTCTGTTTCACGAGTTTTTTATCTTAACATATAAGTCAGCGAGAGTTTCAAGCGCTGCACATTACACTAAATAAGCTTTAAACCCCTTGACAAACGCGCTAGCAAACTTATACACATGAGTTTCAGAAAAACTCTGTACCTGTTACGCTAAAGTTAACTGTTACTTTCCCTTTACTTTCACCCATAATATCTTCGCCTACAAATTTACGTTATTACATCCCTTCAACATATCTTTATCTACACCTCTAATTATTATGAAATTAGGAAAATAATCTTCGGTAACTAGCCCCGCCAGTAACGTTAATACCACGGAATTCGTGGCAAACCTATACCGCGAGTTTAAAAAACGCGATGCTGCAATATGTACGGAACTTAACGCCGTAATAAAGCGCCTCGACAACTTAATTGTTAAAAGCCGCTATTCTCATAACCGTAAACCCTCTTCTAATTGTTATTATCGCTAGGTTTTGCCTATTTTTATAACCTTATCGGATATTACTAAGGGCAACCGCTATCGACTTCGTTATAAAGGGAAAAAACGCGAGCCTTTCCGCAACTGCTGCGAATCCTCTCGCAGCTGCCGCAAACCTTCTTCCTCTCGCCGCCGCCGCGAGCCTTCTCCCTCTTGCCGCAACCGCGAACCTTCTTTCTCTCGTCGCCGCCGCGAACCATCTTTCTTTAGCCACCTCCACTAATCTTCTCGGCGTCATCGCTCTCGTTCTCGAACCCATTACAATGCTTTCCAAACCCCGAATAAGATAGCTATCCAATAATTAGCCGGCAACACTCACCATCTAAAACGTAAAAAAAATAAAGTGTTTAACCCCGAGTTTCGTGAGTTTTAAAATATAAGTATTATTACAATAAGCAAAAATATTTTTTTCACCGAGGTATAAAACTTTTAACAACGTTAAGATACCATTATAAATACCTTTCTAGTATTGAAGAATTCAATTGTAAAAATACACATTACTTTGTTATAGGGATCAGTTATGTATTGGTGAAACACCGAAATTACTTTATACAAACGCCATAAAATGTTTCGTCGCGGTCTCGTATACATTATAAACATCTTCGTTGGCCGCTTTATTGTAAACCCGAAACGATTTACTATAAAGTTTAGGGAAGCTAAATTTTCGATACGTGATTTCTTAAATGATAAGTATATGCTATATAAGCATATACAAACGAAGATACGATATGTAAAAGCTATAGGTACACTAATTCGTTATAATAACAATTGGTGTATCCTTATAATCAAAATTCCATTCGCATTAGATTTAGGTATTTAATTATACTTACCGCCTTTAAATCGTAAATAAATTATATAAGAATACTTAACAAAAATCAAAAAGTTAAAAACTGTATTTTTAATAATAGTAATACAGCGTTGTCCTAACCGCTAGCCTTTTTCGAAAGATATACAAAAAAGGTACGATTCGCGGTATTCTCCTAAAGATGAGTACCAATCTTGTAAGGATAATTACCAGATCCAAAAGCTCGAAAACAATACCAAAATGGACTAAAAACACCCTTCCTAAAAATACAATCGAAAGCGATATGACTACCGCTATTACGAATATGCCGACAGAAACCGTAGTCGAAATAAGCGAAAACATAATATTAACAAACGAAAACTCGACGAAAACCGTCCGCATAACAATCGAAATCGCGATTGAAGGGATAGAATCAACAATATATAGTCTAAAACAAACGATTCTGACTATTTAAATTACGAATATTCTAATTATTTACAAACCCCCTCGTAAATGAGTTCGTATTACTCAGGAAGTAAGGTGGTTTATATAATAAAGCTAACTATTACATCTCCTAATCGAGATGATTATATATGTTATAACGAAAATTGTAATTCGCGTAACATTTTATTTATGAATTTAAAGGCTTGTACCCAGAAAAATAGGTTTTCTTTGAACGATATAAAAAAACGTATACGACAACTAGATCGTATATAACTTATAAATGAACTAAATAATGTCCTAAACATCACAGAAAACCTTAACGTTATCATAACCAAGTGTGTTTACGAAAATGTAGTACTTGGTATAAGTAGCTATCACTACCTACAAATTTCCGTACAAGCCAACCCTACGGATAAAATTCATACGCTTTACCTCGATATGGGTATTAGTAAGAACCTTGTATATACGTTTTAGCTAGATATAAACCTTCCTAATCATATTATAACAAGCATTCTTATAACTAAAGGCAAGATAATGAATAAACTAATCGGTCCTCCTATCCGTTTTACTACTAAATCACGTTAAACCTTTTATACCTTTGGGTATAAGTATAACGCTACTCCTACTGTATTATAAAAGACAACGAAAATTTGAATTATCGATCGCATGGACGCTGGCGTTTTATTAATAAACTATGAGATAAAGCCTTGTGCTACAAATATACTAATATCAAGGAATATAGTTTTTTTTTTTAAAAAAAAAAATAGCTACTTTAAAATTCCATTTTTAAAATCAAAAAGTATCTTCATAACCTATTATTTATAATGTTACTTATAACCTTAAACACATTATTCAAACTAGGTAAACTATATACATGATGTTTAAATATACGACCTTTTTTAAGGGAAAATCCTTAATATTTATAATCCAATATCCATATACTCCTAATGCTCTGATCGACTTCACTACTAATTATATAATATAACTTTACAATTCTACCGCCGAGTCAATACGCCTTATTAAACATACGCGTTTGAAAACTATTACGAAATACGAAAACAATACTTACTTTCAGGCGGACTGGACGGGAGCCATATAAGCCCTTACATAAGTTATAAACGTTGGTAATATGTTCTTTATAGTGGTATGACTCATCGAAATAGCTATTGGTAAATATTAAGTTTCTTTTACATCTATTAGCGTCTTAGAAAAACCAATCCCTATTCCGGAAATTAATGTCAAATTTAAGTTTAATTTTTTAAATCTTTGTACTTTTGTTGCGCTAGCGAATACGTCTTCTCACACTGCAACTCATATTATGCATTAATCAAATACCTATCTTTTAAACTAAGTAAAGTATTTAATTTCAAAATCCAAAGTCCCTTAAGTAATAAACCTCGTTAACAAAAAAACGGATTTTGACGAACCTCGTGTTAAGCTATATTACCGAAATACTTCGTTAAATGAAAAAAGAAAACCTAAAATATACCTACAGTAAAAACCATATACAACACTCATATTAAAGCGACCAATCCTGTATAGTATATTAAGATATATCATATTTACAAACGATAACGAACCGTATAAACAGATGTCAGTCCAATTAGGATACCTGTAAATCAAATGATAAAGGTTTTACTAATTAACAGTTAACAATATACCAAGCTTAACCATTATCCTTATTCATTATTTAAAGGTAACTAAAAGCTTCTCTAGTAATGGTTCGATACTTTATATAAACAGTAACATATGAATTTCTTAACGACGTTTTGTTATTTCTATTAACTATATTCTTAGTATAGAAAACAATTTACAAAGTGGATAAAAGTCGAGTAATAATGTAATTACTACCACTTAAAACATAGGTAATTCCTGATTCATATTCATTATATTTATAAAAAGACGTTATTGAGTCTATTAGCGGCAAAGAATAAATGAATATTATAAATATTACCAAGTTTTTCTTTTGACTTTTAGTATACCGGGATTTCTACTGCCGATTTACTTTCTTTAGTTACCGCAAACTCAAGCGAAGTAAAGTTGCTACTATAGGTTTTCGTAATTTATAATCACACGCCCAACGTTTATTTAATCGAATATTAAAGGAATTTCAACCTTTTTGTCGTGTATTTATCAACAATGTTATCATTTTTTCGAATACGTTCGAAAAATACCTCACTAAATCAAAAGCAGTATTTAAGCTCTTTGCCAACAAAGGCTTCGCTTTATCGCCGGAAAAATATTATATCAACTTTTAAGTAGTAAAGCTTTTAGTATTTTACGTAAATACCTTCAGACTTTGACACACTGAAGAAAAAGCTTAAGTTTTTCAAAATCTTTCCTTTCCTCATAACTTAAAGATACTCAAAATATACCTGGGGGTAACAAGGTTTTTAAAGCCAATAATACTCTATTATATTACGTCCAATTATTAGATTTACTTTAAAAACTTCAAAAAATTTGCTGGTACAAAAACGAAAACAAAGACAATTTAAAATTGGTGACAGAAAAAAGAGATTATATTATATGCAGTATACACTTATCTATTCTATGCCCAAACAACAACGTTATTTTAAAGCTACATAAACCTATTTATGTGAATAACCTAAGTTAAATTACCTAAATTCAATACGGATTTTTTTTTAAATTAACGGGAGTATTGAACGAGGATTTAATATTATACTTTTTCATCTTAAAAAGGTTATTTCTAACAATGGGGACAATCCATTCCAATAACTGTTATCGAATAAGTAATGTTTTTAAATCTTCGCTTAATCCGAGTAAACCTTAACTATAATTCCTTCAAATATAAGGTTACGTTTATTAAATAACTATATAAACGCCTACATAGAACATCAGTTAAAAAACCTTTACCAACTATTGTTTTTACCGATTATGAAACTATTCGAGGTAGTATAAACGAAACTTTATTAAATATAATATCTACGATAAATGGGAATCTACAAATGGTGAACGCGTTAATTTGCCTTAATTTATACTCCTTAAATGTAGTTCACTTACTAGGACGGTTTGAATGAATACTAAATACCTTTCATCGTTTAATTTCCAATAAAGACTGATAACCTTAGAAAATTGATATCACGGTACTAAATAAGATTTTTAACGATTTACTAACGTTAAAGTATTATATAATATACCGTGATAAAGAGTAAGTGTTTAATAACATGCGACTTCGTTTTTGGACCATTTATCATGAAGATGCCATTTAACGTGAAATTTTACATGATTTCGCAAACAATAGAAACAATAAAAACCTATCACTTAATATTGCTATGATTAGACATTTGTTTCTATTAGGAAATCGCTTATTATACAATCGTAATACGAATAGTTGTAAAAAAAACCTATAGTTTTTACAATACTTGTATAGGAACTCCTCGCCAATATACACGAAAAAAAATAAGATTTTAGATCTAAAAAAAATACAAAACTTAAACAAAGAACATTCTCATTCAAACCGTAAGTTTGTAAAAGAATAGTTTAGAAATTACATATATTTGGGTTAACCAGGTAATAATGACAATAAACTACTTCGTCCCTTTAAACCTATTGAAACACCTCAGAAACCAATATATACAATCTACATGAATCTTGTAGTCACACTACCAACAGTAACTTTTAAAAGCATACCTTAGATATTACCAGGCTAGGAATATTTCGATACTATAATACCTATCACATATAAAACTTCCAAACAAACACTCTTAGTTCCTAACATGCGTCGTATACAGTAAAAAATCAGGTATCTATTTTGATTCGACCATTTCTGTTATACGACCAACCTAATTTACGATGAATTCTTTTGAATAAAATGATTAAATTTGTATCTGATTTTTAAAAAAGTTGGTTAAAATGAATTTAATTCGCGTTCAATAATAATGTCAGCCTATTATCCACAAGCAGGTAGGAAATCAAAAAGAAAAAATCACTTAGTTAAATTTTCTTTACGCCATTTTGTCACAAAGTATCCTCAATAAAATTGAATCAATATTATACTAGACTTACAATAAAACCTTAATAATACTTACTTACATATATTAAAGGCTAAATCTTATAAGTATTTATTCTGGTTTAAGTTTACGGCACCCGTAAATATGTTTACAACAATTTTACCTCGTCGACAAGTTTAAATTCGTTTTATGCGGGAGCACTTACGACGAGACGTACAATTATCAATCAATATCATTGTTAATAAGGTAAATGAACGTGTAATTATCACAGTTAATACCCGTGAGTATATAGAAGGTGTCAGAGGGTTTATGTTATCAAGATGGTAGTAGAGGTGCTGAGTGAACAATATCGCAACCGCGCAAGTAATGATCAAAAGCCGTGAGACTATTCATATGTATAGAATGAATACTTAGATTGACAACTGAAGAGCTATAAAGGAAATAATATCTATGTGGTGCTGACTGTGTTCTTATATCCTTAATTCTCTATACGCCTTCAGTGCTGGATCATGTTGGATCAAAACATGATCTCAATGATCCTTAGTGCGTAACCCTAACCCTAAGGTTGCTGACATAAGAGATATCCCCACCTGATGTGTTGGATATCAGGTTCTTAGTGGCTTAGCCCTATACTGGCCTGTTTTCTGACCCTCCGATGTTCTTGGGTCATAACAAAACGATACAATCAAAACCATCGTTGGAATGAATTTACAATAGGCGCCAAAATGTGGTTGAATCTGGAAAGAACCTATCTAACCCTTTCTAAAAAAAGAAAATTATTATTACCGCGAATAAGATTATATACGATTGTGAAAAAAAAATTAATAGTTGGGTTTTTACTTTGGATTTTCCACCGATTTCACGAATTTAATCAACATTTAACATTACTTGTTTACTACCCTATTATAACCTAACAAACGACATATTTAACAGAAATACGCTATCTTCTAAATTAATTTTATAGGGTGACAACGAATCAGACACTAAAAATTGGAAAGTAGAACGTATATTAACCAAATAAGTGGATCAACGCCGCCGAAAAAGGGATTAAAATTGATATTTTTTTTGTTGGAATAGTATTACATGCAGTGCACTAGGTCAACTTTACTTACAGTAAAGTTGACCGTACTGCAAGTGTATTGCTTTGTGCGGACTTACCGCATTGGATGTAAGTCTAGTGAAGTACACTAGACTTTACTCTAGGGCACGAGCCAAGCAATTTGCTATACAGATTACAATGCAGACCGGCTAGCGGTCTGCCAAACCTAAAACAATACATCTACCACTTGACTAATACAATACTACTGTTACTTCGACCAATCTAATCGACAATGTTGTAACGTCCAAAGGCCTATTAATAGGCAAAGCTTACTAACAATAATCAGTGCTTATTAGGTTAAGCATAGATTAGCTAAGTAAAAGAAGAAGTTAGTTTCAGGTTACGCTTTTAGTTAAACGACCTCTAAGGTAGACAAAAGGTTTTTGCGAAAGGCCTTTATTAGTAATATGTCAGTTTTCAACGGCAGGAAAACAGAGAAGCCTTTTTGGTTGCATTAGTTTTCTAAGGGCAACCTGGAAGTTAGCGATGGTATCGCTATTGAAAACACCAAAAGAATCTTTACTAGATCCTTTTTAAAGACGTTGAGATTGACTGTTAAAGGCCTTAAAGTTCAGTAAATCGGCAAACGGTTAAGTTAGTACTGTTTCGGGTGCTACTACTGCAGAAAAACGACTAAGTACCATGACTAAACAACAAATAACCTTCGCCCTTTACCACCTATAACGAGGTACGACATGACTTTTTACACCATACCTTTGTCTATACTTCACTTTTTTTTAGTTCCCCTACCTAATTTAATTATTAAGTTCGCTACTTTAAGCGAAAGCAATAAGAATCGCCAAGTCGCGCCAAGAAAGCCATGTTATGCTACTTTACGCTAAATCGTCAAGATCCTACGCAACCCTATATCAAAACACTAAACACATACGCCTAATATCACCAAATACCTCGATTTACATGTCCTATAAAAGCCAAAACGTTAAGATGGATACCGTAAGTCCTTACTTTCAGGCTACCATCGACTTCGTCTAGAAAAAAATGATTAAGAAACTTGGATTAGTTTTCGTTAAAAATTATAACTAATAACTTTAGATCACGGATGTTCATAAAATCTTTACTAAAGCTTATCTAACCAACTAAGTTAGCTAATACATTCTTGAATCTGAAGTTGGTGAAGAATTCGACCGTGGCGCCCGTGCTTTTTAAGATTTTCGCAAGTTTTTCAACGATGGAAGTCTTAACATATGGAAACCAATTTAGCGCACCGTCAAAACCAAAATGAAGGCCAAGGTTAACAGGTAGAGGACCTACATTTTAGACCAAACCTTAAAAGAAATGATAGAATTTGTCTTCGAGTTAGCTTATTAAGAAGACTACCCCTAAGACCCTGATATTTAAAACCCTTAAGGAAAAGTAAAAGGCGTTAAGAGATTTCAACGCCAACACATAAGTTTTAAGGGGTCTTTAACTCACTTTTAACTAAGTTAAGCCTCTTTAAAAATTAGCGATAATGAACTTATTGACCTACTCGGCAGTTTAGTACCTCTACGTAATAACGCGAAGTATACTCTTAGCAGTGGAAGGGAACGTATAGTAATGGACGTTAACGCGGCCAGAGATATTGATATTAGAGTTTTACACCAGTTAATTAAGAAGAATCGCTAAGCCTTCCAAAACCTTCAAATACCTATCGTTCCTTAGCAATTCAATCGTTAAGTCTCTTAAGAACCTTCCCCCTTTAGATTTAACTACGCGCGGGAGACCACCACAAGTCCTATTATAAGACTTTAACCTTTAAACCAAGCGACTGGTAATTACCCATAACATCGTATTTCGGAAGCTCTAAGGATTAAAACGCCAGGAAACACTACTTACGGCTAAGATAATTATCTCGACCTTCCTTTAAAACTTGTTAAGATAGTTAATATCCACTACAAACTCCTTACAGACTTCGCCAAGATTTGAGATGATATAAAGAAGTATAACGGAAAGCTTTACAACCTCCTCGATATTAAAAGAATTCCTTTTTTAAACATTTGCAAGTGAATAGAGGTTAATCCTTCTAGTTTTCACTTAATTTTTCCCGTAATCTTTATAAAGCACGTCAAGGATTACTATCTGACCCTTTTAACCTAAAAAACTAGGTTTCCCGAAATTTATGATGATATAAATAGCGATTTCGACTACGACGTTTACCTCGCGTAATATTACATAAATTAGGCTATTACGAGGTGGATTATAATAATAACAAAGAAAATGGAGGATAAAACACTAATGGACGTCCTTAATTAAATGTTTGAAAAGATAATATCGTGTTAGAAAGTAATGGTGAAAGCCCTCGTTGGCGAAGCTACATTTTGCGAGTAGGTAAAGATAGCATTTACGGGTGTTAACGAGTTCAAATACGCCTTATATCGCCCAAATACTACTTATGAAGGTTTTTATAACCAGTTGCACTCCCCTCTTTCTACAATAATAACGTGTAAATCAAACTCGTTAATATATACTCCTAAACTGGTGATTTTATTAACCTAAATAAAAAAGACTTTATGGTGGTTAATTATGTCGACCGTATGATTCTCTTTCGATAAATGATACTTGGAAAAATTTAAGGATATTATATATTAATTCGTACTAGGTTTACCTGATATCGTCGTTTACGATGCCGGTACCAACTTTGTTGCAATGGAATTTTAAAAAGATGTTAAGATAATGGGTATCTAGTGTAAATGGGTAACTATAAGATCCTATTCAAGTATTAAAAAGGTTCAAAAGTCATACGATTTACTTCGCCTAACGTACAATATCCTTATGTTAGAAATTAAAAGCTTTATAGATTCGGAGGAACGCCTATAAATAACGGTAAAAGGGTTTAACGATATTGTGGGCTTTAAAGGCTTGGTTTCAACGCTTTTAGGTTTGTATCATACACATACATAGCGAGTAAATCTCCAACTTATGTAAGTACTTAAAAACATGTCACGGCATAAAGCAAAGCTTTAATGGAATTGCGAAAAGAATCGGTATGCCGCCAAATTAATAACGATTTTAATACCAGAAACGGCCCTTAAATAATCGACGTATGTACTTTATTATTATTAAGTAAATTCTTCTTATAGCAGAAGCCGGGTAAATATAAGAGTATATACAAGATATTAAATAACGTAAATTTCAAAGTAGTTATTAAATTTTTCAACGGTTTTATATCTTTTTGAATAACTTAGATTACACCCTATATTAGAGTTATTAAACATAAAAACCTTTAAGTCTTTTAAGCCTAACGACTAAGCTAATATGATTTTTTTCCATACATTATCGAAAAACCAATAAAACACTGCCAGCGCAGGCGACCCCCGAAAAAGAAAAACATTAAAGAAGACGAATATACACCAGAGAGTATATATAATATTATTGTGGTAAATAGGAAAGACAAGGATAACGAAGACCTGATATTAAAACTTCGAATATAAAGGATTATTAAGACCTCCGGTAAACCCTTTAAAGAAAGTAATAGAATCGTAATTAACGGGTTACTAATTCGAAGAGGTTATATAATTATTGTCGAAAACCGATTTAAATTTTTAAAACCTATACGTTACGATCTTTAAGTCGAGGATTATTTTCAAGGTGAAAAGTAAAACTACGGTGCAGCCGTATGAAAAATTACGTTTAATTGCTTAGGGATACAGTAATCAAAACGAAGACTGGATTCTTATATAATCTCCAACAATTTAAAAAAATTGGTTAACGTTTAGTGTTCGCTTTGTATGGATATTAATATATACCCTCATATATAGTATACGTAGATCTAGTAGTAGTGCACTGTATTGCAGGATGCACTTCTGCAGAGTAAATAATAACTTGTCACGCTGCAGGTTGCACTCTTGCAAGACACAAAGTGCATGGAGAGGCCTTGAATGGGTATTCCAGAGCGCATGGCAAAAAGTCCACTGCTCGGATGGGAGGTATATAACCTCCCCTTCGTGGTGTGCCCTCTCTAGAATAATTCTTCTAGATGATCTATCTCTTATACTACAATACCAATCATTTTGATTACTCTTCTAAAGACCTTACCGTCACTGATTAGTAGCCGACACGATCGACTACAGATAGCTTAGGAAAGAAGAGATAGATACAAGTTGAATACCTATAGCGGGATGCTGTAAAAGTCCCAACTATTTGTACTTTAACACTTCGTTTTTATAATAATTCAATGCCGATGTGTATAATGACTATTAAGATTGAGTAACTTTAAAAAGGAAAACTTTAGTACGATATTATGAACCCTTATTTAGCGCTTTATTTCTAAAAGCCTTGTTACACCACTATTGACACCTTTTTGGTGATTTAACGTACCCGGACACTCTTTAAAAAGCGTCTTATCACGTACTACGCTACGTAGGCTAAAACCACTAAGTTTCGAAACCGTTAATTGGGATCTATTCGATTTTAGATAATCCACATTGTTTGTAAAACACAGGAGTGGTTACGAAAACAGCATCCAAACCGTTCCCTTAATTCAAAAGAGATTACGACATACTCATCCAAACGGATCGCCTCAGTAAGAGCGGTTACGTACAAACCAACCAAATCGCTCGCTTCACCAAAAGCGACCGGGATACGTTAATCCGGACCGATTACTAAACACGACTTATACACCCAATCATATACCATACCTCTCCATAATTACATTCCCTTTACCTTATTCGCTTTATACTTCCTTTGCCTTGTTCGTTTTAACTTTTCTTTGCCCTTTTTTCCTTTCTGAATTCCCCTTTCGTATTTTGAATTTAGGTTTTACGATATTTGTGTTTTCTTGGCTGCTTAACTAGAGTGACATTACTAAACGTTGACCAAACTAATTTAAAACGCCTAATTAGTTTGTGGTCACATTTTATTTACATATCGTTTGAAATTCATATATACTAGTAAGCGATAGTAAGCTTTATTCCAACCACTTTAATTATTTTATTGACTATGTATTTGCCGTTCATCTTACGAATCACCTTCAATATTAAAATTTAAATGTTACTGAATTCAACCGCGGAGCAAACTACAAGTTTACGTTGTTTTAACAAACCAAATGTAAATAAGAATTATTATTTCCAACCGCCTTAAGATACCTATAGCAATAGCCCCAAAACTAATAACACTAGAGAAAGCTAATGCTTACTTTAACCTTTTGATCAAACATATGTGAATTAGAAAGACTATGATATATGAAATCTATCTAGGCCTTTGAGATAATACTATCGATCCGCTAATAAGAGGATTCAATCTATACAAGGAAAATATATATATATTGGTCGTTATTTTCCGTTACTTAGAAGAGAAAGCCTAAGGATCTGACTTGTTAGATAATTTCCCTGAATCTTTTTTGAACTAGACGTTAGGTATATGGCACATAGTAAATAATAATATTATTCAAGCCTTAAGAATCCAATTACGGATTAAAGGTATTAATACCCCAGGGGATAGTAATAGCTACTTTACAAAAGCTCTACTCGAAATAGCGTAACTCGTCGACGTACCAAATTAGGAAATCAATGATTTGTGCTAGACGGAATTTGGAAAGAAGTGTTACCTTACGGAGTAAAAGAGACTATTATTGGAATGTTTTTGACGAGGCGTAAAACGACCTAGTCCTATACTTATACTTGAAGCTAGAAACAAAGATACCGAGGAAGAAAAACGATCATAATCCTTATCTACTATATAAATATAATACATTCCAACACCAGCATACACTGTAAAACAAAACCGAATACCAAACCAGTTCCCGTATACTGGGAATAGACAGTTTGGTTATAGCGGAAACGGCTGAAACACCGAAAACAGCCGGATCGACCACGGTAGAATGGGCTAAAATACAAAGAATAACCCGTTCCAAAAATTGACAAGCGGCGCAAAACGCTAATACGTGCCTTATGGACTAGTGACCGTTAACTACGACCCTTACTGTAATCTTTTACCCCACCGCTTTTCCACTAATCAAAGTGATTTTATAAAGTTTACCAATTTCGATAGGTTTGAAAATAGAGACGAGAATTATACCGGCGAATTATACGATATATTTAATAAAAAAATACGTGAGATATTCTATACATATAAAAAAACCAAATATCGAGCCGTCTCAATTTTATATTTTTTTACACGGCATACTAATCAAGCTGGCTAAAAAATTGTACATATATCACTTTATATAAGTGAATATATTCTCCAAGTGTTATAACCGTCTGAAATCTTATTTCGATACGGAAACCAATTACAAGCTTTACGATAGGAATTGAATCGGTACGACTTAGGAATCCGTAAAAAATTCATACGAAAACGCCGATAAAAACATATAGGAAATTCTAACCAATTTTTTTAACTAGGTTTTGAAAGTTTTAAGTAGCCCTGAAACCGGAATATAAAGGTCATAAACTGTTTATTTAAGTAATAACCAAAACTTGTCCCGGAAACCCTAATTTCGCCTTTACACTTTTTAAATCGGAAAAAGACCTAAAGACCCTTTATAAAAGCTTTGAAATATCATTTGAAACCTTTATAATCTGATGATCGAGCCTTGAATTAGCATTTGTGGCTAATAAGATTTAAAACGAAGGTTAATTTACTAAAATAAACCTTGTAAAACCTATTTATTACGTTTTAAACCGAAGATTTAAAGCTTATTTAAAGTGAAACTAACGCCTGAAATATAGGTATCATGAAGGGAACTTTAATAATAAGGGATAGATATGTTTGTTAAGAAATAGGCGAAATATACCGCAGCTATAACAGTACCTACGAAATAGAATTCGAAGCCCCGCGTGTTTGCAAAATCAATATATCGTATATAGTAAAATCGGCTACTGGTTTACTAATTAAACCGTTTATAAGAAAATTCGGACTAAAAGATAACTTTGTGCCGATTATATATTTTAGAATCGGATGGAAGTAAATTTTGTTATATATGTAACCGAATGCGAAAGTACAAATAACGGATTTAACGCATATCTTTACAACAATATATCCGGAAAAAATGACTTTAAGTATAATAATGCCTACCTGTTAACCCCAAAGGATAAAACTACCCAACGTATTTTTACCAACTTATATAACGCCTTCTTTATATATATTACAGGTCTGAACTACGTAAACGAAGTGCTAAATGCCTATATGGCGTCGTAATTCAATCCTTTTAATAGATACAGGAACAGGTTTTTAGTAATTATGCTTTAAACTAATGTAATAAAAATCTTAACAACTGAAAAACGGTATTTTAACGCCTCTACAGTGAGGTTTTCAAAGTTTCAGTTCAACCGAATAGGAAAACACCGAAAGGTTTTATTTAGTAAAGGCAAAACGTTATCGCTCGGAATAGTCGTTGTAAATACGCGTTTCGGACCGGTCAAATTTTACGTAATAGATATTGAAATATTATTTCGGTTTTTATTAACGGATATAAATAATCTCGTAATTAAAGTCCAGAATATAATCAATTAACTTGTCCGCGTCTTAAATAGCGTATCTATACTGTTTTGGCTTGAGTTTGGACACTTATACTTTTCCTATGAAGTACTTATAATTAAGGCTGTTTACTTAACTTAGCTGAAATTACGGACTTTATATCTACAGTTCAGATACCCGATTGTAAAACTCTTTTTACGCCTGTTATATGCCATAAGCTATATGAATATAAGAAAATACGTACTTGGATCTATCAACAAGTTTTTCTATAAGTACTAATTACACTTATAGGCTTTACAACAGTTTAAGTTTCTCATTTAAAACGATGAAGATATTAATTACAACGTGATTATTAATATTATGTATTAAGATAGTTAACCGGTCCTTTACGCTGTCGACATAATGACATTATTTTAGGCCGTCAAATTTACACGAAACACTTTAGTTTCAAATTAATAAAAGGCTTAAATTAATTTTTAGTCTAAAGTCTACTTATTTCCATGAAATTAAATTATATACGACGTTATTACGGCCTTCGACTTTACCGAATGGCGTATTGAAGTTCGGATAACCGGTAACAAATATGAACAAATCTGGTTCAAAGCTCTATATACTATTAAAAAGTATGAATGGTATTACGAATTACTATAAAGAATACATATAATGTTGTCAAAAGAATTAGAAGGTAATTGATTTAATAAATGTATCCTTTATATAACGGTGAACGCTATTAACAATACTTTTAGCCCAAGTTAGTTTATTCCTACGATCTTTATTTTTAATACCTACCTGACAATCTATAGAAACTCTATAATATTACTGTCCACAGTATAGGAGGCTATTACTATAACGAAAGCTATAACGGAATTACTTTTCCTATGGACGAAAAACGATATGTCCATAACGTTAGCTACAAAGAATAATCTATGTAAAGCTTACGTTTTGGAAACACCATTATAATTTAAAGTTATAGTTTGGAAAACGAAGCATAAATAAACTAGCCCTGATAAAATCAATTGTTTTAGAGCCTATAATATACTCTTTAATCTACTGAATATAAATGATAGGTAAATAGGAACGGTCTGAAACCGAAGGACGAAAAAAACCGCCAACGAATCACCCTTAAAACAACGAATTCGAACCGATCTCAGCTTTAGTTTTACACCTGAAATATGATTTCGGCCCGAACTCTTAAAATAAAAGCGACCCGTTTATACCAACCTTACCAAAATCTTGCTGCCAAGAGCGCTCCTTCGGTTCGAAAACTATTTTTTTAAAAAATAACTTTACCACAGACTCCTTTATTACGTAAAAAGAAATCGTTAACCGCGAGCTTAGTTTAAAGCTCGGTTAAGAAGGTATTTTCTCTACTTTTAATACATTATTTAAATAATTCACATAAACGAAAATCTTAAAATTAATTGATTCAAACGTATTTCATTTTAAACGTTTCGACTCGGCTATCTACGGTAACTCAAAGATTTTGATAATTCTCCTCATTTATTAAGTTAAGGATAAAACCGGAAAACTTTACAAAAAAACCCGCTAAATTGTTATAGAATATAATGACGAAGGTAAAAAAGACATTATAATCTAATAGCTTACGTTATAATGTGCTAACTATAGTCTAATTATTAGATTCGCCACCGTTTTCAAATATACCATATAACCTGTATATCAAATTTCGAGATATAATATATGCGTATATTAAATTTAAGGCGCGGCTTAAACGATGAATTTACGATGATATACCAAAGGATTTCAGTAAACAATCCACGCCTAAAATGATTTTACGTATAATAAAACCACTTTATAACTTAGTAAATCCGGTATTTATTAATATAATACTTACCAAACGCATTACAAGGAACGATTTGAGATAACCAACTTTACCTTTAACCTATTCCTATTAGTATTAATAGCCAATTAGGAAGGCTTTATACTAATAGGTATATAAATAGACGATATTCTAACGTTGTATAACACCTAGGTTTTGGCTATTAAAAAGAGGAAACTTCTAAAATATGGCTTAAAAGAGAAACCCAAAACGTATCTAACGAAAGATTATGTAATAGATTTTAATAGCATCACCATCACTTTCTAGAACGATACTTTAGGCCTTACGTAAAAGGGTCAGTTAAAAAAAGTTTCCCTTATCGTTTTGAATAACACAAAACGGGATAAGTAATACAAATGATAACGTGTACGCGACGGTTAGGTTACTTTTATCACATAACCAAAATCGGTATTTAAACTCTCAATCGTTGCACAATACTTAACCTCCCCAACGAACAACGCGTATAAATAATTTAAAAAACCTCTTGTATAAAAAATACACGATTGAAAACAAGGTGTGAAATTTACAACGCTAGATATATGTATTATAAAATCATTTTTTTTACCAAAGGCTTTTGTATTCATAATAAAAATTACAATTTACCAATGAGATTCATCTTAGTCTTTGGCAGCTAAATATAGACCCGAAACGGCTTTACGTTTTATGGAAATATTATTTATTAAAGCTTCAATAAGTGTAAAAGAATTACGAAAGACATCCTGGTTTTATAGATTAATAATATGGTTAAAGGTTTCGATTCAGGTATTACTATAAAGATAACGGTCCGGATGATTTTTTTCAACCTCAATTTACGTTCTATCTTTTTGATTATATATACTAACTCCTTTTCGCTTTATAAGTACCTAGTTTAATTAGGTACTACGAATGAAAAACGTTTGATAATCGATATTATAGACTTACTAAAGTTATATAAACGCTGTGAAATCGAGGAAACAAAGTAAATCGACGGAAAATCCAACCTAGCGGATATGATAACCAAGGCTACACCGAACAGAGCTTTAAAGACATTTATATCAATAAATACACTGTTTGTTAGGGTTGTTAAAAAGGTTTTACCACCCGAATAAACTATTATACCAGTTTTCGCCAATTTATATCAGCTCGTACTACAATATTCGCCCTGATCCCCAATTTTTCCTTTATTTAACTTTACTATATCGTACTGATATTAATATTTTAACTCTTTTTGTTTCTAAGCTTCGACTTGACAGAATTTCCTATTCGTTTTTTTTATTTGATTTTACCATTTCGCGCTGTTTTTAACATTTTATCATACTTCGTTCTACATAATTCGACCATACTACGTATTTTACCATTTTACTATTTTTATTTTAATTTAATATATCGAGCCGTTTCTGACATATTACATTTTTCATTTACATGCTTTAAGTTATATTCATAACATTTTGTAAACGATTCTTTAAGTACAACAATGACATTATTACAACCGGGCGCGTCAGAACGACCGCAAAGGCAGTTAAATACTATTAAAAAATGGAAAGGTTGACGTTATCACGTCCTTACCATCCTTCCCGTTACCCTACCCCTTTATGTCAGCGTCACCGTCATTATCGCTATTAATGTTATTAATACCAGCAAAACTATAGCCTTACGCCTTACGAGATATTCCCTTAGGCAAAGGCGTCAAGGAGGGGTTACTCGATTTATAATGAAGTACGAAAACGGCATTAAACTTACCTATATAATATATACGTAAGCCCCGTTCTTAATCGGCGACGGCGGCTGTCGTCTCCCTAAACCGCTGTTTAGCGCCTATTACTAATTAGAATCCGTTTGTTTTAGTTATTTGCTACCGCAATTATTTTTCGAAGCGTTTCGAATGTTATATTTTCATTAAAAGTCATTTATTGAAAATCGATTAAAATTTACTAAAAATCCGGTGAGCGCGTAGCTTGGCTTTGGCTTAAGGCCTTCAAAACATTAAATCGGGGGCGTATGAGTTGCCAGTCTATTCGTAACGGTGGCAACGAGCCGAACGACACCCGTTTTCGTGATAATCGTCAATGGACTTACCCGTGGTCGCGGATGCTACATACGACACGTAGGGCATATCTATTAGCGGCCAGGAATTACGGACTCGGGTACGTCGATTTAACGCCTTACGCGTTAAAGAAGCTTCGTGGTATACCATAATGATACGAAGCTTAAGGTGGCGAAGTAAATCCGTCTCGTGTTATTTATTTAAGAAAAGGAAGATTAAAGTTATACAAACGAATAAATTTGTGATATACGAACCTTGGCGTAACTATACCCGGTTACGTTTACGGAGTAAGGGGGCCTTATAGGTAATAGGATCTTTACCTGTATAGAGATGGTAAGATTTATAATATTAAAAACACCCTGTTTCTTCCCTTGGGAGCCAGAAAAAGGGGAAGGAAAAAAGGGAGAGAAGCGAAGCGGCGGCGGCGATAGGGCTTAGAGGGGTGGAGGCAACAGCAAAGGGGGATAAGGTGGCGGCGGCGGGGTTGTACGAAGTGGCGGCGGCGGGCGGAGTAGCCGTTATTAACGAGATTATACCCGAAAAGGGCGAACTAATGGTGGAGACGGCGGTGGTAGCGGCGGCGGCGACTATGGCGGCGGTGGGGCGCCGACGTTCTCGCGTCAAATAGCGCCTTATAGTCCTATTTTTACGCAGCATTTATAATAGAAAGGTTAGAATATAGGTGTTGACTAAACAACCTATTATTAAAGGGGTTTGGTTGAATTAAATAAAATAAAGTTTAAATTGGAATAGGGACTTATATTGGTTAGAATTACACGCTTTCAAAAGCAAAAGAAAATAAGTTTTACCTAAAGCGATAACAATATATCATTCTATACTAACCTAATACGTAATTATGCAATTACCCATACGTGATTACCCCTCTTAAAAACTATAAAAGGCGTTATTATCAACCATATCTCTTTCATTTGACTATATTGACCAAACCCGAATTTTAATTACTATCGCGGCCAAAAGTCATTAATTCTAATAGAATTTGCTAATTTAAACCTTTCAATTACACTATTATTATGAAAACTGTTAACTTATACCTTTTGTAATTAATAATATAATAATATTATTACTATAAAACCTATTAATTTAAACCTTCGTAGCTACAACCACACTATTACTATTAGGCTATAGGTACGAAGTATATAAAAAAGAAAGAAAAGATTGCCTATGTAGATAATACTATATACCCTTATAAATAATATATATACACCTAGTGACAGCAAATTGTATTATCGGGTGCACTCTTATAAAATACACGATCACGTGTCACGTTTTAGGCTATCATCTTGTAAGATATAAAGTGCATGGAGCGATCTGGAATGACTATTCTTGACCGAACCGCTATACGTGAATGGTTTGGAATGGGTATTCCAAAGCGCACGGCAAAAGAGCTACTGCCTGGATGTAAGGTATATAACTTCCTATCCGTAACGTACTCTCTCTGGAATAATTCTTCTAGATAATCTATCTTTTATACTACAATATCAATTATGTTCATTACTCTTCTAATGAGCTTATTTACGTGAAAACAAGGCTTTAAACCTTACCAAAAATTTGGCAATAAATTCGTTAGCTAAAACCAAAGGCAAGTTTATACTTGATGATTGTAATAAGACGTAAGCATATATGTAGTTAAGAACGCATTTACAACAGATCGTATTACTAGAGTTGCTATAAGAATTCCGTGTTATTCACCCTTTAGGTACGGTAATATATTGTGTTAAACCATTATACGGATTATCTAAAGTAAGCTTTTATTAGATTTTAACTCACTCATCGTACTTTAAATTACGAATATCGATGAAATCATTAACGTACGACCTGTAACTATTGGTAGCGTAAGAGAAAAACTTTGATATAGTAGGCGTATGAACTAACGATTCCTTTTTCATTGGAACGGCTGGCGTTATAGTATTGGAATAATAAACGATTAAAAACTTTAAGTTTTAAAATTGTAAGTCAGTGATGACATTAATAGAAAACACCTAATTAAACCCAACGGATCGTTAATCCGTATAATTGGTATTAATTGCGTTCTTAAATTTCGTTAAAAGAACTAAGACGTTATTCTAGATATAATTAACAAGACTAACGAGGCCAAAACTTAACAGTACCTATAATAATGTGCTTGAGTGAGCTATATTATTACTTAATATTAACCGAAAACTTTTTACAACCTATTTATCGCGATAAAAATATAAACGTTAATAGATAAAAACTTTAACCGACTAAATAAAAGGCTTAAGTAATAAATACGGAATTTAGACCAAAGAATTAATATAGTCTTAATTAACCTTTCGAAGGCCAAGTTAATAATTTTTATAGACGAATCTTTTAAAAATAACACTGACTTATATTTCAAAATAGGCTTCTTAATAACCCTCGTTGATAAAGATAGGCACAAAGAACAGTTTAACATTATCAACAACTTCATTTACTAAACCTCTGTCAAGTGTAAAATGATTACACGAAGAGTGTTAGCTTTAAAGGTTTACGGAATAATGGCGGGATTCGACGTGGGTATA
Source organism: Anisogramma anomala (assembly GCA_038502455.1). Classification (NCBI taxonomy): domain Eukaryota; kingdom Fungi; phylum Ascomycota; class Sordariomycetes; order Diaporthales; family Gnomoniaceae; genus Anisogramma; species Anisogramma anomala. The sequence goes on along the minus strand of JASMMZ010000002.1, from coordinate 9,775,072 downwards.
GCGATGTAAGAAACTATTAACACCATTACTAGGTAGCTGAAGATTCCTCCTATCCCGGTGGTAACCTATACCGATTCGAAAAGTTTTTTCTAATGCTTTTTGAAGTTCGAAACCACCAGTGAAAAACGCCTGATAATCGACGTAATGGCATTCCACAAAACTTACAAAGGGAAGAAAATTGAAAATTTCCAATAAATCAATGGAAAAAACAACCTCGCTAACACCATAACGAAGGTATTATCGAATAAGGCCTTAGAAAAGTTTATAAATAGTAACAAACTGACTATACAAATCGAGAGCTACGTCAATAGACCGCCCGAAAGGCCCGTATCACGTGACGTTGAAGAAGGGTGTGCCGATAAACTAAAAGACTGTTAGGGGATTAATAACGGTAATCTGTTTAAGTAGCACGGTTAATGTAGCGAGAGTCTGCAAAGGTTTATGGCGAAGGCTTGTAAAGGTCTATAGCGAAGGAAATTTTTGTAGGAGTTAATAAACTCGGACCTTGGGGCAACGGAGAAATTAAGGTTAAATAGGGTTAATTTGTATACAACCGGGTGCAATTTAGTATCGCAGTTAATTGGAATTAACCAGGGTGTGGCTAGTTAACAATGAAGTAATTTAGTGATAACCGGAAAAAAATAATTCATTATACTGGCGTACGCGTACTACTAAAAAGCCGCCAGTGTTGGAATAGTATTACATGCAGTACAATAGGTCAACTTTACTTACAGTAAAGTTAACCGTACTGTAAGTGTATTGCTTTGTGCGGACTTACCACATTGAGTGTAAGTCGAGTGCAGTTCGCTGCACTTCACTCTAGGGCACGGGCCAAGCAATTGGCCATACAGATTACAGTGCAGACTGGCTAGCGGTCTGCCAAACCTAGAACAATACATCCACCACTTGACCAATGCAATACTACTGTTACTTCGACCAATCGAATCGACAGCGTTGCAACGTCTAAAGGCCTATTAATAGGCAAGGCCTACCAACATTTTCAGATGGAAAGGCTTTACGGCTCGTGACGACGAATGGAAACCGGTATCAAAATTAAAGTGTCCGGAATTAATTAAAGCCTTTAAAAGGAACAATGGAAATATTGCTATTGAATGACGGGAATGAAAGGACATTATTGTCTCTTTTTGCCCCCGGCATTTGTTGGTCACAGTTCTATTACATATTACATGCCGCTGGGTATCGGTCTCGTGTCTTTTCACGAGACAACCTACTCACGAGTACACCTTCTTATGAGAAGTTCTTCTCATAAGGTACTCATTGTTATCATACTCTGGTAGATTCCTACCTTTAGCTTAGTCTTTAACTTCAAATACAGACCGAATACCACTATATGTTCTCACGTACACACAGCACAACACACTTTCAATGCCGCGTCAGTTGCTTCGACCACAGAGATTCGAATCGACTACGTTGCAACGATAAAGGCTTATGATAGGTAGGCCTACCATCAAGGACCATTATTATATTTATCAAAGAAATACGTTACTGGGCCGTTTCTATGATATATAAGCTTCAATCCCTATTACCAAAGCTACGATACCATTAGCACTGCGGCGTAATATGTGTAGCCCCCACCAAACCCCATTAATCCCCACTATCTTGCCTTATTAGGGACCTATTAGTGCTAACTTCCACCTATCAGTTCTAATGTCAACCTATTAGTGAAAACTTTCATTTTTATCAGTGTTAACATTCATTGTCTTTGTTATCACTGCAGTACACAAAAGTTAATAGTTTAACTTATTTTTCGGCTTTTTGTATTTCTTTTTTTTAGAACTAAACATACTACAATGCCTAATTTAGTTAATGTAGCAGACCCCTAGCAGTGGGGACGACTTGACCAAGGGCCATTATTTATCACATGACCATAGTAGCTTGAATTTGTACTGGCTCGATGCATAATTTGACCAGAAGTGGCACTGGCCACGGCCGATGCAGTTTACCAAGTATGTAGCCTGTCATTGAAAAATAGCAGAAACTTCACAGCAGTATCTATTTGGAAGCACTTTTGGATTTTAGCGCTCCTCGAGGTCTGGATTTGTTCACAGTCATTGGACTGGTGGCTTTCCATAATTCAGATATAGGGTACCAATGCCAGACGAGTGTAGGCCTCATTGTCATTCGGAGCTATGGCTCGCGCTGCATCACAATGTTGTACATGTCCAGGCGTGGACTACACCATCACATCCTTCAGTTGCTCATCATATATACCCATTTGGTACAACTTGACCCATATTCCGGAGGTCAACTGCGGGTAGCAGGTGTCTAATTATTGTGCGAGAACTAGTCCAAGCAAATGTCATCTTGAGCTGCTAGAGCCCATGGGAAGAGAATAACACACACACACAGCTCAGGCAAAGCACGTCACACCCTTCACGAGTCCTTGCACACCTTCGCGTCTTCCTGCTGCCTCTTCAACAGCCCCTCCAGCAGGTTCAGCTTGAACATGCGGTAGGTGACCAAGTCCCCCAGCCACTCGCCCAGCGACGTCGCGAGCCAGACCAGCCGCGCCATGCCGCCAAAGTAATGCCAGTCCGGCCGGCCGACGCCCAGGAGCCCCCGCAGCAGCAGCGGCCACTCGGGCTTGAGCGCGTCGCGCACGAGCCGGCGCGCGTACGCGGCGGGCGCGACCGCGGCGGGCGTCTCGCGCGAGAAGGCCAGGCGCCAGCGGTAGACGGCCGCGATCGGCCGGTACAGGCTGCCGGCGGGCAGCTGGCGGGCCGTCTGCAGGTTGATGTTGGTGCGCACGGCGCCCGTGATGGCGACCATGACGCGCACGCCGTAGGGGCGCAGCTCCTGGCGCAGCGTGCGCGAGTAGGCGTTGACGGCGCCCTTGGAGGCGCTGTAGGCCGCCGCGAAGGGGTAGGGGAGCAGGGAGGCGGCGGACGAGATGTTGACGACCAGGCCTTGGGCCTGGATGAGCGGACGGGCGAAGTGCTTGACTGTGGCCATGACGCCGAAGACGTTGGTTTCGAAAGTCATGCGCACGTCGTCGAGGTCGAGGTCGGTGGCGGGCACAGTGTGTGTTCTCCCCCTGGAAGGAGGGGTGGGTGGGTGTGTGTGTTAAAGATGTGGCTCATGGGTGGATGAATCTGGCAACGGGCTTGCGAACTCACGCGTTATTCACAAGGATGTCAAGCGTTCCCCCTGTTACCTTGACTACTTCATCTCTGCAGGCGGTGATGCTCTTCTCGTCCGTGACGTCGAGCGTGAGGCATGTGTAGCCAGGCTTGTCGGCAAAGTCGGCTAAGACGGCCGGGTTGCGTGCGGTTGCGATGACATAGAGCCCTGTTATCGCCGAAGATGTGACGAAAATTGGTCAACCACTGAAGACCTGGTGTCATGAATCATCGGCAACCCGCCAGTGAGGCAATACAGCCGAGGATTCATGTCCATGGGTGGGCATCTTGAAAGAGGCACGAGGCTGGTGGGGACGGCCTTGGAAGGGCTTTTACAATTCATGTCTCTCCTGACGAGAGAGGTGTGTGTCAAAGACTAACAGTCAAGACCACGTACCTCGAGCATGAAATGCTTTGCAGACCTCGTGGCCTATGCCGCCGGGCGAGCAACTGGTGGTCATAGGCGTGGGTTAGCTTGTGTGACATGATTATCTGTTCATACAAAGTAATACGAAGTACAGGACCAAGTACAGGACCGGTACTGTACGTGTTTCGGTGCAGGGGAGAGGACCACACATACCCGGTGACGAGGACCGTCTTCTGGCCAGGCTTGATGGACATGCTGCTTGCTTTGCGAGTCGGTGTCAGCAGGTCTCGAGTCGGATGAGGGGCCTCGGCAGCTGAAGTGGTGGTTCGGGTAGTGAGGCCCGAGTACCGGAGTGCCCGTGTCCCGAGCTCGGACGACAAGTCCAGATTAGTCAATGGGGCATTCTATGATGTCATGGGCGATCCCGTCTGACCTGCCTTGCTGTATCGCTTCTGGTGGTGCAGATGTTTGATTACACTGTCTTTCAGCCACAGGCCTGGGTCATATTGGTCACGTTAACGAGCAGAGCCACGATTCCTGAATGAGTCCGGCATCTGACCTTGGATACTAGTCTATCAACATTCTGAAGTCTGCACACACCTGGGCAATGTCAATGGGTTGCAGTGTATCGCCTTATCGCCTCTCTTCGTTGACGCTAACCGTTTCTGGACCTACCCCGCACCGTAACAAGCGACTGCCTAGTCCGCGTAGTGCCCATCCCACATTCACGAGGCCACATTTCCGAGGCCCCATACAGTCAACCAAAGAATGCAATGTCGTCACTTTCCAAGTACAAGAAGAAAGACCTCGAGGTCGTGGATCTTGTCCAATCGCCTCCTCCAGCCTACGCTGCCGTACCCACCAACGGCGATTCGTCCATTGACCCTCCTCTTCAAACCGACCAGACCTACCGAGACCACGTCCATGACCATGTCGATATCACCGCTGCCTTCTCGAACCTCGCTCTCAATTCAGGCCCCAAGGATCCAGATGCGGATACCTGCATCGCACACCTGAAGCTGCTCTTCGCTATACAGGCCCTCAAGGACGATATTGGCTACACCGATGGCCTGTGGAATATCTGGGATAGTCGAGCCGATCTTGACTCGGAGCTCAACAGCACAGATATAACAGCCAACCCTCCACCCGGTTTCCAGACAAACCAGGCAACGCCTGACGTCAGCCACAAGCTTCTTCTCAGCAGGATCCACGAGAAGAGATGGGCTCTGTTCGTCGCCCGCGCTGTCGATCGCTATGAGGCCTGGTGGGCGACCCATCCACAGTTGCTACTCCGCGAGCCTGACATGACCAATGGAAGCTCTGCCATCTATCAGAACTTCGTGGGCGAGAAGCAGCTGTGGCCATGGGCTAGTAACATGCTGCCACCTCTCGATGTGCTCATGGTGTAGGTCTTCTAAGTGCATCTCGCGGAATTGCACCGGGGACAGCTTTCGCTGACCCTGAATTCCTCCTTATCCTTAGGTGGCATGCCCATATGCTGAACCCTCGGGCATATCTCGAAGATGCCCTACGATGCGGTTTGTCCTCCCTCTGGGCGACCGGAATGCCCTGGCATTTGATCGCACCTGCCATCGATGCAAACTTCAGCTACAATGTGTCCGACGAGGCCAAGGAATACTGGATAGCAAACACGGGGTGCAGCTGGAGCAACGCAGGAGACTTCACAACTACAAAGGTGATTCAGTGTCCTGCCTGCCAGACCTCTTTGGAAGTTGACTGGACATCCTGCGGCCGCCATGAAAACTCAAAGGACACTAACACAACACCAGGCCTTGTCGGCAATGGCTATGGCGACGGTGACTTCAAGTGGCGTTGCACCGCATGCCGCATCCTGATCACCAAGAAACTTCTATCTGTCGATAAGTTCGTCAGAGACGCCCGCCTCCTCATTACCACCGCCATTCCCATGCCAGGCACCATCCTCGAACCCATTAGCGGCAAGCCCGAACCTATTCATGACGATGTCCGCGGTCTTGTCTATCCTCGCACCTTTCCCAATCGCATCATCAAGAACAAACTCATCATCCAGATCAGCGACCTGATCCAGCCCGGCGCCACCAGGCCCCCAGACATGGATACCATCCGTAATTTCATCCAGCAAGTCACCGACGACGGGCATGTCATTCGCGAGATCGAGGGCCCCCCTTCCGTGGGACGAGGTCGTCTCAGCACCGAAGCCCGTATTTGCGTCCGCAAGATGATGGCCCATTACTGGGAGAACTTCAGTCCCTTCGCTCTCGACCTCGCCGGCGCAGTGATGCGACAGTCCATCTTCACCCACAAAATGGTGCAAATAGATTGGCTTCATAGCCCCTTGTGCCGTGAAACCATGCAGCGTCTCATCACAAAGTACAACCGCTTCATCGCCATCATGGCCGATCACCCCACCAAAACCTGCGTGCCCACGCTCGACATCGATCTCGCCTGGCACACGCACCAGCTCTCACCCAGCGCGTACTATACATACACGACCCAGCACACCACCAAGTTTACCGACCACGACGACAAGATCGAAGAGGACAAGCTGTCCGAGGCCTTCGAGTGGACCATGAAGACGTACCAAAAGAAGTACTCCGAAGTCTATTCCGAGTGCACGTGCTGGTATTGTGAGACGATTCGCTCCTCCAACACCGGCACCATCTCGCGTATGCTCCGCGTCTCGAACCAAGAAAAGGCTGCGGCCAACTTTCTCGTGTCGGGCCGCGCGCAGCTCTGCCCGCCCGACAAAAGCGCGCACATTTCGGCACACAACGCCGTGCAGATGAGCCCCCAATCCCTCAAGTCGACCGTTGAGTATTACCACCAACAGCGCCAGCAGCAGCGGCTCGAGGCGAATTACGCCAAGGCCTGCAAGCGCGCGCAGAAGAAGGGACGGAGTCTGCCTCCGCGGGACGAATACTATAACCACTGGGGTTATCAGTACTACATGTACTCACCCTTCGTATACCCTGTGTCCTTCACACCGGGCTTGTACTACGGCTGGGACCCAGGATATATGAGCATGGGCTCGGGATGGGCGTCCTGTGCGGCGGGCAGCTGTGGTGCCGGCGTTGCTGCTGGAGCTTGCGGAGGGGCCGGTGGATGTGGCTCTGCTGGGGTAAGTCACTCCATATCCTACCGGACTGCAGCGTGCATCATGCACAGTCCCTCCACGTCCCTCCAGTCTATTTTGTGCCCTATTCTAACACCAAACGTTCCAGGCTGGTGGCGTTGCTTGTGGAGGCGGCGGAGGCTGTGGAGGTGGAGGAGGCGGAGGTAAGCATCATTCCATCTACCTTTTTTTCTCCCTATATTACAGGGAGTGACATGTCCCATACGTGAACCGCTTTGTGCTTGTGCATATTCTAACTTTCGGTTCTACAGGATGTGGCGGTGGCGGCTGTGGTGGTGGAGGAGGCGGAGGTTAGTATCGTTCCATTTACCTTTTTTTCTCCTATATTACAAGGCGCGACATGTCTCATACGTGAGCTGCTTTGTGTTTTTGTGTATTCTGACTTTCGGTTCTACAGGATGTGGCGGCGGCAGCTAAGACTACGCGCCTGGCGATTCACACCCATTGCTTCGCTATTCATAACTACTTCCTATACCGTGATACAATTCAAGCTAGGCACGGAGACAGGACCATTCCAGCCTTCTTGTTTATTACCCACTGTGTTTCTTATCAAGACGAAAATAAGGTCGTTTTGGTTCATACCTTGGTTTCTCACAAGCCATGAGGATTCCTTGTTGTGATTCTGCATGACGCTGCGATATTTGGGGTCTTCGATATTGCTGCTGTTTGGTTCTCGTCGTCGGTTGAAATGCATGCAATAGCTACTTCTCAACCCTCACCGTCAAGGGGGAAGAAAACTGTTTCAACTTGCTTCCTATTACTCATCAGTACCTAGAGACTCATTAGCCACCCCCTCGGTCCACTTCCGCTCCCAGCACATACACCGGCACCTCGACATGCCCGCGGGCAGAGTCATCGTTAGAATGACGTCGTAAATAACAGTGCCCGGCAGGATCACGGGGTCACTCCGAGTCTGCTTCACCCTGCCCGCTGTTTCGCCCAAGGTGGGCGTCATCTCGCTGCCTGCATACGTCGTGGGTACAGCGATGTGATACGGCCCCGTGCGGATGCCGACGGCCTTGCCCAGGCTCGTCGTGCTGCCGCCGCCAATCGACACCACGAAGTGGGCGCCTTGGGCCCGAGCGTACGCGATGGCCGTGGCGGTGGCGTTGGTGGGCGTGTGCATGGTGGCCCCGCTGGAGACACCCGCCACGTTTTGCCTCCGAGGATATCGTGGAGGCCGTCGGCCTGGCCAGCCTGCGCCGGCGTCGACAGGAGGCGTGGCGTCGTGAGATTCTGCCGTTCCGGCTCGGCGGGCAGCTTCTTGATCGTGCCCGGCCCGAATAACACCCTGCCTAGGTTCGGATTGTAGGTACTCGGAATCCATCATGAACGTGGGCTTTTCTTTGGAAGCGTGTTGGGAGTCATTCGACGATCCTGGTTTGGAATGGTTAACGGCCTTTGTTTATCACATCGTGCCTGCATTGAGGAGCAAGTTTGGATGTTGACTAAAGTAAGCAAGTGGGTACCTACACCGTACTGGAGAAATTCCCGCTCATAATATTTGATGCCGTCGCCGAGCTACTGAAAACTCCCGCACCGCCAAGTCGGACTTGCTCAGACAATGAATACTACAGTACAATACAGGACAAGGACAACTATTTTGGTAGATCTACAAGAAATTCTCAGTTGATACCTTCAAAAAACGCACAACCCAAGCTGGAGTCAATCTGATGTTTCCTGGCACCAGTCTTCATCCCCTTCACAGGACACCTGACACCAAGTGACCATGATCGGGACTCCACGGGTGGTGCAGCAGCATCACGAGGGCATCTCTGGCGCGATTGCTCAACCTCAGATGCTGTCAAGGCATGCAGAGGCAAGCCCACGCGGACGACGCCGGGCAAGGGTACCATTCCTCGGCTCCTGGTAGGCGAAGCTCTTAAGGTGGCGAGAACGCGCCTCGTCTCCCGGATCTTGGAGATCTTCGAGAGGCACAAGGACCTGCGCTGCGGTCAGGTCGCTGGCATCCAGGAAATCAATGCAAAGCGTCCCGGGCGTGGTCATTCGTTGGTCTGCCGACGGGTATGCTTTGTTCTCGCTTTGCCGTAGAGTGAGACGCCCCGACGACCAAGGAGAAAAGCCATTTGCCGCGCCACGCGTGGAAGTTATTATGCAGTGTATTTACTCTTGATAATTTCATGGTGCGGTATGGCGTCACAGTATTCGCCCAATATTTTTACATGGTATTGTATTGAATTTTATATAGTAATATGTACTTGAAACTTCTATTGGTAGGCCTTTATCGTTGCAACGTAGTCGATTCGAGTCGTAGTCGAAGTAACTGGTGTATTGCATTGAAAAGTGTTGATATGGTTACTTCTTAGTTTGGCAGACCGCTAGTAGGTCTACACACTAATCTATCTGTATAGGCAACTGCTTGGCCCGTACCCTAAGCTGAATTGGGCACTCCCTATACTTAACTTGCAGTCAATACAGATAACTTATAAATAATGTAGTCAAAATGAAATTAATGCAATCAATTTACACACAGTATAATTTACTTAGTTATACTGCAATTAAATCCCCCTTAATACAAATGACCTTTTGTTTCTGTACGCGCGCGGTAATATAGTCAATCACCAATTTGTGATAGGTACTAAAGTCCCTGCCATCCCTGACGGCAAGCCCGTTGCCAATTTCAACTTGTTTCATATTTAAATTAACTTTAATAGTAATATTTTCACACGTAAGTTCTGGCGTTAACTGCTCTGATTTCGGTAAATAAGTTTTTCATTATAAATTCAAATACTATTAATCTTATACCTTATAGTAATAAATTTAAGTATATTTCTTTAATGTATTATGACCTGGATACTCTTTTAGTTTATTAAGGTATCCTTATTTCTTCAAGTTAAGTGTTGGCTAGTTTTCATATTCCTCAATTCATATAATAAGCATATTGTTAGTTATATACCTCTCCAAAGTGTTATTTAAATATAGCTGTAGTTATAGCGTCGATGTGATTATCCTTGTCGCTAATCCACTTAGATTCGTCAATATTATATGCTTTGTATTCTTTATTTAATACCATTACATCTTTGATTAATCGTTATTTATTGGTTTCATCAAATTTAAAAACATATTTATAAAGGGTTCGAGAATTAATACGTATGATTATATGTACCAAAGGTAATCCTAATTATTTAGTAATGATTCTTAACGTACTGTTGGTGATTAAAACAATGATAAATTTTAACATTACATCACAAAAATATGATATCGATAAGTTTCGTTTTATATGTTTACACTTGATAAATATTTAGTATGCGAGGTTTTCCGATGGTCGTAAATTACCTATCGGACCTATCTTTGTTAACAAGCATTATAATTGATACAATCTAATAGGTCAACTGGATTTTATGTATAAAAGAATCATTTGTGGAGATTATTCACTTCGCTATTGTTAGATTCGTCAATACCATATTGATACCTTTATCTATATTATTCATTCACCATTTAATACGTCTATATAACTTATGAAAGTTCTCTTATTTAAGATTTTTTCTACTCATGATACAATCAATAAATCGTAATATAGCTTCGGTTAATATGACGTAACAATATGAACCATTCACGCCTTTTTTTCATTTACTATTTCGGTTTTTCCTCATTGGTATTACATCTATGAATTTCAATTGAACCTCTTTCCTTAAAAAGTTTACACAATCCATTAACTATATATTCGTGGTGTAATTCAAGAGATAGTTCGTTGATAGATTTTTTTAACAATACTTCAATCGTATCATATATTTTACTAGCTCTGTTAACATAGTCGCCGACCTCCTTTTGAATGTATATCTTTTTTAGGATTATTTCACACGTTTTCGTCGTTTTATCGTCTTATTTACTATGGGTTCGAAAAGGTTTCCTCTGTTGAATTCTTTAAACTCAATCATTTTAATTGAACTTAGTAGTTTTTTTTGTATAGTCTAAATTATGTCATACGAGAAGTAACAAACCCATTCGTGGTTTTAACTAACACGTTCAGGTTAATGATACTTTAATATCTTGTAAAGTTTATAATATGTATAAAGCTTTCTCCTCGTTAAAACTTCACTTAAAAAATGAAAAAATAATACGTTTATTATTGTTAATATTTTTCTAATATCAAGGTTATCGTTAATCTGCAACGTTCGGATTTCTTCTTGAATTCTTTCAAGGTTTTACTATATGCTACAACTCAATTTTATGTGTTTAATAATAGTGACTATTTATTCATTATACTTATATACGCTTCAAATACAATTAATGTTTGTAGTATACTTTGGAAACTAATAGTATTAATAAAGTCTTTCACTATTATTTACAATTTTATCCCTGAACTTCTGAAATTGTTTATATCCAACGTAAGAATATTGTAAGTTTTATGTTAAATCATCTATTCATTTTTAACTTTATTAATAATTTAGTGGGCTTTAATAGAGATTTGTTTATACTCGATACAAATTAACTTATAATTAACTTAGAATTAAATACCGGTAAATTAAATATCAGTATCCTAAATTCTTACATTTCAAGGCTCCAAGAATATATTAATCTACAAGATACATATTATCTACTATAATTTTTATTGAACTATTTGTAATGAATTTAGTAATTTGAAACGTCATTGCGAAGTCAAAACGGTAAAATATAGATTTGCCGCCTAAGACAAACTCGTTAGCACGAACTTTAAAAGTGAAGGTTTCCTTTCTTAATATAAAATTAAATTTGAAGAAGGTTATAATGTGTGTTTGATAATAATGATAAATCATTTTAATACTCACTAACGTGGATAAGTCTATATTTTGATATATATCTACTCCAATAACATCATATTACCCACTACTAATAACGAAGTATTTAAATCGCGGGTATGGTTAACAAATTTCCAACTCAGTCAGGTTAAGTACCGTTGTTTTTAGGCCTTTAAGCTGTAATTACAAGTGCCTACATTTCAAGTTAAGAGGAAAACTTTAGCTTTTGCCTTTAATGATTTTATTGATTCAAAAATCGATATTAACGATGAGATTTTTAAATATTAAAAGTAGATAGAAAACAATCAAGCGATCTCCAAATATGTAAAATGATATATCTAAATATTACAATTACAACCATAAATAAAATGGAAAAAGAGTTTTTCCTCAGGATAAATAGAATTTATTTTAAACTGATATCCACATTTTTAACTTCTATAATAGTATTGTTATCCCTCAGTCACACGAACAATTGAAAATAACCTTTTATTCAATATAAAGTTACACTTATTTCCGCTATAATCCATTGAAAAACTTGTTTCGAGTAGCGATTATAAATAGTAAGTAAGTACACTGATTCTCAATAGTTGTTGTTATAGTGAAGATAAGGGTCTTCATCTATCAAACTATATAAAAAGGCATAGTTAGCCAATTACTTCGTTATTTCAAAAACTGGGCTAATATCTTCATAATAACTAATAGCCTTGGGCATATTTACCTCATTTTCATCCCTGTACCTTTGATGTTTGTATTTTGTTTTTCTTATTTCCAATTATAAGTCAAAAAGTATTAGGTATCATACACTACCTGATTTGATTGATGTTGGGGAATAACGTAACGTGTTAACTAATAATATTATTTCCTAAAGATTCCATATACTTCACCGTTATTTCAAGTCAATTTACGGAGCCGAATTGAAAAATTAGGCTATTATATCGTCTTATGTAGCTGAGGTACCGTGGATGCTTTCAATCTATTGTTTTTACTAACCTAATCATTTGGTTTAACTGTATTTACCGTTAATATAATGGGTGTCCACGAGATTTTTATGAATACCATTAAAGTTTTAAGCTTATGGTTATATAATAGTTGAATTAGACACTTGTATTATTACGGTTACAAGCAACGAATGTAATTATCTTAAGAAGTGGTAACTGGTAACGTTAGGCTATTATAAAGCGTAACCAAACTTTTTATAACCCGTAATAATATGGAGAACTTACTAATGTAATATATATTTTCCAACCTTGATTAATACCATTGCTTATTGGCAAAATATTGACCTACCAAGAATTGGATTGAGGTGGTCTATCATATTTTCAGCCTTTTTTTATAATTTTGAATGTAGAACTACTGAATAATATTATGGTACATGTAATGCTAGGCGAGGTTATTGTTGTATTTGAAATAATCTTTAAAACTATTGAATACTTCTTGAAACGACGCATAATTCGTCAAATATTAAAAATAGTAATTTTTAGCTTAACTGTTAACAATATTGGCAAAATGCGAGTGGAAACCAGATAAATTAACGTTTATTTACCGGTAAATATTTAATAGTCATAACTTAATTTACTAAGGGTTGTACAGTTTACCTTCATACTTTCCCTTATTATACCAGATGTTTATAAAAGTCGTATGATCGATATAATCCGTATCTACTACAATAATATCTCGAAAAGGAAAAATGTGATATTAGTCGTAGAATCCCGTTGAATTTTTAGATTAGAAGTGGTTATATATTTTAATATAGTAGTGACATTGAATAAAATTTAAGAAGAAAAAGCCAGTGGTCATGCCCATAATAAACTCGCGTGTAAAGCCACTTTTTTCTTACAATTAAGTTTTGTGCTACTAGAAATCTTGTTGAAATTGTATATATTAAGGGGTTTGTGGATTGTTAGTAAACTTTCTAATAGATTTGTTATTATTAATGTGATATTTGGGATGTTTATTACTTGATATAATAATGGACTCGAGGGTTTGTTACGTATAAACCAATTGAGTTTTTTCGTTGCTAGTAGCATTAACACTATTAGATACTTGCGCAAAGGGGTTTAAAGGATTAATATGAGGTTGGTCGTAACCTTACAAATGTGTATAAGGGTATTCACAAGTGTTATCGTTCGTGATACCTTTATTTTTGCCGTTCTATTTATATGTTTATTCGAGGTTTCTATCCCGAGTGATTTCATGCAGTAACTTTTCTAGAATTTACTATTCTTTGTGAAGGGATTAAGCTATCGCTGTCGCTGAAGATGGTCGAATACGTTGTATAATTCTCCATGAAGAAGAAAAAGAGAAACATTCTAAGGCTCTGTTATAGAGTTAGCGATCAAGAGTGGCTCGGTCACGTGGTTGATTACATCGCGTAAGAATGCTTAGAAACAGATTAGGGGCGACTTAGGAGTATAATAATCCTTAAGGCCAGACCACTGACGACTATTAGTCCAGGCACCAGCTTATAACATTACTTTCAACCCATGGAAGTCCTTCCCTAGCAGAAGTAAAATTTGCTAACCGGCTGTAAAATACCCTAGCATTTTATAAAAGATGCTAAAATGCGCTATCCTAATTTTTAGTAGCTGGGTAATTGTTTACAGGCAGCGTAAAACGCCGTGATATTGTATAAAAGATGCCTTCCTATTAAGGGGTGTTCTAGCATATTGTAGAAGGTTCTCTCCTACCTTAAGGCTACCTTGTATGTCGTGGAGGGTTTTAGCGTTAGTACCGCTGATATATTTTTCTCTGTTTATTAATAATCTCCCCTGTAATGATAAAAACGTGAACATTTCCCTCTAATAATAACTTTTCAATCATATTCAAACACTACATCTTGATCATATGAACTTATTTACACTTAGTACCTATCGAATTAACCCCTATAGTATTATAAAGATAAAAGTCAACCTAGTTATTATTATAGATAAATTCCCTGTAATATAAGTAGTTATTGTACATAACATGGGGGTACATACATAGAAATGAAGTTAGGCACTGGCACCTTCCTATGCATTTGGCTACGACATGCTCAGCTCCGTTGAGCTCTCTTATAGTTCTAGTTTCTTTCTCTTCTATCGTCAAAATAATATACTGTTTCAATGTTACGTTGCCGCTCTATACACCTACCAACAATTATTAGCTATAAGAAGAAAAGCTGAAAAGAACCAGACACCTGTTACTTGTCTAAATAAGAAAAAACGAAGGAAACTTTACCAATTCTGCCATTTTGGCAAAAACAAAAACAATAACCCCCCGCCTCACCAAACTTTCCATTTTTATTTTCCTACTCTTTAACCTACAACCTTTAACCTCTTCTCCACCAACACTAATATTAACCATTTGTTAACGTTACTGAACCCCTTATCTTTTTCCTATCCTGATCGTTGTCATCATTATTCACGTCGTTGCCCCCGTTACCACAGCCGTTTTCACCGATATCTCTATCGTTTCCCAAATAAGGAAAGGAGAGTTACGTACCTTAACACTAGATTACCTTAAGATACTTGTCATCCCACGTCATACTCCCAGCGAAGTAAATGATATATATACTTTTATAAGAATTACTTTAACTATCTTAACTCCTTCATTAATCGCCTCGCCTAGCCTTTATATACCGGTTAATTATAATAATATAACCACTCTCACTGACCCCCTCAACCCCCTCTCACCCTCCGAGAGCTAAAACAGGCTCGACTCTTACAATAATAGATAAAAAAATGAATATAACCTTTAATAAGCGCCTTAATGATTTTAATACAAGTTCATAACAATAAATAGAAAACTACCATACGATTACGGCAAGTCGCTTTGAGGAACTACGCGTAGGAGAAATAAGTATCCTTGGGTTGAAACTCTATTAAAGATACACTGATACAACTCCTTGAAATGGACCCGGATCGAGTTACTAAAAAGTTTCGAAAATTAAGCTTTACCTAGCCAAATCTTACAAAGATCAAAACGGTTAACGAAAAGAAAATTAAATTAAGTTAAGATATATACGGGTAATAGACACTTTTGATCGGCGTAGCGAAAATTGATACGAAGTTATAATTGACATTTACTACTTGTTAAACCTAAATATTTAATAAAATCTTTGACCACCAAACCGTATATAAATTTTTTGCGAATATGTAACCCAAATGAAAAAGATGAAAATATTTTATTAGTAGTTGTAAACTGCCGACATCCTACGTATTAGCCTGCTATTAAAAAAGGACATGAAAAATACGACTCGCATACGTTTTAAGAAAAGCAATAATAGAAATATAGTAACAACAAAGGGTATGAAAAGTATTCAAGTAAGAGTGGTTACCGTATTCGCGAATACAGTCGCGAACCTCGCAATTGTAAACGTAAGTATCGCAAGGCTAGAAATAAACCTCGCGAAAAACGTCGCAATGATAATCGCTGCGGAAACTATAATAATCGCCGTTGCAATGGCGATGATCACTGCGAACGATGTCGCTTCCATAAGCGAATTAATAAAATTTAATCTGAATTAATAGATACTAACTATTGCGACTAAAGCTACAAGTTTAAAGGTTTCTTCTCACCTTCTTGAACGAGTAAAGTAGGCTTTATAAACGAGACCACTGGTTTATTCACGTTACTGAACCCCCAAACTTATTTTAGTTATCAATAAGTACCACTTCCATAACATATTTTTCAAATACTTCAACATTTTCCATAAAATGAAAACCTTATCCTTACGAGTTAAAAGGTAAAGAATTCAGTATATAAACTTAAAGATATCTTTTTACCTGAAAGTCGCTAATTTTGTAAAGGATTTATAATTTATTATAGCTTAACCCGTTTAGGAAGAGGTCGCTATAGCTATATGAAGCTTCCGCTTTATTCAACTAGTTATACTTTTTATCTTAATACAGGCGTCGGTAAACATTTCATAGCGAGATAGTAGCTCGATAAATACTTCTCTCATTTTATCGAAATTATTGTCTTACTAAGCGAAATTATGTCGCGTATTATAAAACCTCACGTAAACTTTATCACCAAGAACTGCTGTTTAATTCTGACTTGGAGCTATAGATCGGATAATATACCTAATATCATTATAAAAATTGTAGAAATATAAATTATTGATTTTCTCGATGCACGTTCCCTATTTTCTAATAACTAGTGAAATCCCTATCAAACTAATATTCATATATTTCAAGATATTATCAACTTTAAAAAATAATCAATTTAAGGGGTCTTTTGCCGTTGATAAAAAGGCTACGAATTTAGTGCTTCGTAAGATACCTATCTAATCCTTTATTAATATTATTTTATAGGTATTAACCATTTATCTTCTAGTCAAGTACACCAATCTTTTTAAAAGACTCTCTTTTATATTTGTTGCCTAGTATCCGTGTTCGCTAAATACTATTGTAAATATTTTTATTCCTTACGTTATTTGTTTTCATAAAACTACGAATACATTTAATAAAATTCCTCTACATATAAGCTTAGGTACTATTACCGAAAAAAAGACATTGACTACTTCTTTATAAATTAGGATGAAGCCGTCTAAACCTTGGTATAAGCTACCAGAGTGTGAATAATAGCCTTTAAAATTTTGTAACTAACTCGTAAGGCAATTAGTAACTATTATATAACATTTAATACCTCGAACGAAACCGGTTCTCCCGAAACACTATTGATAGTATCGAAATTCAAACTGGATTCTTACACGTGCAAAATAATAAAGAGAACATAATCTCGTCCCCTTTGAAAGACTCTCGTTAACCCATAGTCGGACACATTATTTCTAACCGCGGTTGCCGGCTTTATTTTGAATCATGTAAAATTCTTCAAAAATGCGCGAAAACTAAATCTCATATAACAATGCGACAAACCACGATGTAATGAGTTTCCAATTTGTTTTAATATGAAAACTCCCAATAATATCTTAATACTTAAAATGAAATATTGGGTACACATTCATGCTTCCAACGATTGTGATACATATAAGCTGGCAAAAAAATTACAATAAGTACCTCAACGTATAATAAGAATTTTAACCTATTAATTTACATGTCAATTAAATAATGAAGGTACCCCTATTTAAACTTTGGTAAAACACAAAGTTAAACCACTACCGTGACCCAAATTAACATCGAAGTAAGGGTTTATCAATTAATATTCTAATTATCTTGACGTTTAAATCCGTATGAAATACATTGAAAAAATATTACGTTTTACCACATTATAATTTGTGGTATAAAGGAAATTATGCGACATTAAACAGTATCATATTATAATTAACCTTCATTTTTTGACAGGTGCGCAGTAACAAATAGCAATTTTTACCTTTATAGACAAATGTTATGAGTTTTTGAAAATTAGTAAAATATATTTCGGCAGTAAACGTTACTAATATCTTCTTCAAGCTTTTAGTACAATGAAAATTAAGAAATGAATTCACTTTGATAAGCCATCGAGGTATCGAGCATAGTAAAATTACCGATATAGGATTCTGAAACTGGCTCAATTTTACTTCAAGATTTATAAATTGTACTTTGAATCTTTACTGCGCATTTTGATGAGTATTTATCATCGGTATTTCTTCCAAACAACTTAAAAAAATATGAAAACAATCTTGTTAAAAGCCTAACCCTCTTTACCAAAGTTGCAGTTTCG